>OY804587.1:43577434-44267434 GCA_963680875.1 Bathymodiolus brooksi | reverse complement strand
TACATCATTGTTATAGAACGTGGGTGGTGCATTGTGTACATCATTGTTATAGAACGTGGGTGGTACATTGTGTACATCATTGTTATAGAACGTGGGTGGTGCATTGTGTACATCATTGTTATAGAACGTGAGTGGTGCATTGTGTTCATCATTGTTATAGACCGTGGGTGGTGCATTGTGTACATCATTGTTATAGAACGTGAGTGGTGCATTGTGTACATCATTGTTATAGAACGTGGGTGGTGCATTGTGTACATCATTGTTATAGAACGTGGGTGGTGCATTGTGTGCATCATTGTTATAGAACGTGGGTGATGCATTGTGTACATCATTGTTATAGAACGTGGGTGGTGCATTGTGTACATCATTGTTATAGAACACCGGTGGTGCATTGTGTACTTCGTTGTTATAGAACGTGGGTGGTGCATTGTGTACATCATTGTTATAGAACATGGGTGGTGCATTGTGTACATCATTGTTATAGAACGTGGGTGGTGCATTGTGTACATCATTGTTATAGAACGTGGGTGGTGTATTGTGTACACCATTGTTATAGAACGTGGATGGTGCATTGTGTACATCATTGTTATAGAACGTGGGTGGTGCATTGTGTACATCATTGCTATAGAACGTGGGTGGTGCATTGTGTACATCATTGTTATAGAACGTGGGTGGTGCATTGTGTACATCATTGTTATAGAACGTGGGTGGTGCATTGTGTACATCATTGTTATAGAACGTGGGTGGTGTATTGTGTACACCATTGTTATAGAACGTGGATGGTGCATTGTGTACATCATTGTTATAGAACGTGGGTGGTACATTGTGTACATCATTGTTATAGAACGTGAGTGGTACATTGTGTACATCATTGCTATAGAACGTGGGTGGTACATTGTGTACATCATTGTTATAGAACGTGGGTGGTGCATTGTTACATCATTGTTATAGAACGTGGGTGGTGCATTGTGTACATCATTGTTATAGAACGTGGGTGGTGCATTGTGTACATCATTGTTATAGAACGTGGGTGGTGCATTGTGTACATCATAGTTATAGAACGTGAGTGGTACATTGTGTACATCATTGTTATAGAACGTGGGTGGTGCATTGTGTACATCATTGTTATAGAACGTGGGTGGTGCATTGTGTACATCATTGTTATAGAACGTGGGTGGTACATTGTGTACATCATTGTTATAGAACGTGGGTGGTGCATTGTGTACATCATTGTTATAGAACGTGGGTGGTGCATTGTGTACATCATTGTTGTAGAACGTGGGTGGTGCATTGTGTACATCATTGTTATAGAACGTGGGTGGTGCATTGTGTACATCATTGTTATAGAACGTGGGTGGTGCATTGTGTACATCATTGTTATAGAACGTGGGTGGTGCATTGTGTACATCATTGTTATAGAACGTGGGTGGTGCATTCTGTACATCATTGTTATAGAACGTGGGTGGTGCATTGTGTACATCATTGTTATAGAACGTGGGTGGTGCATTGTGTACATCATTGTTATAGAACGTGGGTGGTGCATTGTGTACATCATTGTTATAGAACGTGGGTGGTGCATTGTGTACATCATTGTTGTAGAACGTGGGTGGTGCATTGTGTACATCATTGTTATAGAACGTGGGTGGTGCATTGTGTACATCATTGTTATAGAACGTGGGTGGTGCATTGTTACATCATTGTTATAGAACGTGGGTGGTACATTGTGTACATCATTGTTATAGAACGTGGGTGATGCATTGTGTACATCATTGTTATAGAACGTGAGTGGTGCATTGTGTGCATCATTGTTACAGAACGTGGGTGGTGCATTGTGTACATCATTGTTATAGAACGTGGGTGGTGCAGTGTGTACATAATTGCTATAGAACGTGGGTGGTGCATTGTGTACATCATTGTTATAGAACGTGGGTGGTGCATTGTGTACATTATTTTTATAGAACGTGGGTGGTGAATTGTGTACATCATTGTTATAGAACGTGGGTGGTGCATTGTGTACATCATTGTTATAGAACGTGGGTGGTGCATTGTGTACATCATTGTTATAGAACGTGGGTGGTGCATTGTGTACATCATTGTTATAGAACGTGGGTGGTGCATTGTGTACATCATTGTTATAGAACGTGGGTGGTCCATTGTGTACATCATTGTTGTAGAACGTGGGTGGTGCATTGTGTACATCATTGTTATAGAACGTGGGTGATGCATTGTGTACATCATTGTTATAGAACGTGGGTGGTACATTGTGTACTTCATTGTTATTGAACGTGGGTGGTGCATTGTTACATCATTGTTATAGAACGTGAGTGGTGCATTGTGTGCATCATTGTTACAGAACGTGGGTGGTGCATTGTGTACATCATTGTTATAGAACGTGGGTGGTGCATTGTGTACATCATTGTTATAGAACGTGGGTGGTACATTGTGTACATCATTGTTATAGAACGTGGGTGGTGCATTGTTACATCATTGTTATAGAACGTGGGTGGTGCATTGTGTACATCATTGTTATAGAACGTGGGTGGTGCATTGTGTACATTATTGTTATAGAACGTGGGTGGTGAATTGTGTACATCATTGTTATAGAACGTGGGTGGTGCATTGTGTACATCATTGTTATAGAACGTGGGTGGTGCATTGTGTACATCATTGTTATAGAACGTGAGTGGTGCATTGTTACATCATTGTTATAGAACGTGAGTGGTGCATTGTGTGCATCATTGTTATAGAACGTGGGTGGTGCATTGTTACATCATTGTTATAGAACGTGATTGGTGCATTGTGTGCATCATTGTTATAGAACGTGAGTGGTGCATTGTGTGCATCATTGTTATAGAACGTGGGTGGTGCATTGTGTACATCATTGTTATAGAAAGTGGGTGGTGCATTGTGTACATCATTGTTATAGAACGTGGGTGGTGCATTGTGTACATCATTGTTATAGAACGTGGGTGGTGCATTGTGTACATCATTGTTATAGAACGTGGGTGGTGCATTGTGTACATCATAGTTATAGAACGTGGGTGGTCCATTGTGTGCATCATTGTTATAGAACGTGGGTGGTGCATTGTGTACATCATTGTTATAGAACGTGGGTGGTGCATTGTGTACATCATTGTTATTGAACGTGAGTGGTGAATTGTGTACATCATTGTTATAGAACGTGGGTGGTACATTGTGTACATCATTGTTATAGAACGTGGGTGGTGCATTGTTACATCATTGTTATAGAACGTGAGTGGTGCATTGTGTGCATCATTGTTATAGAACGTGGGTGGTGCATTGTGTACATCATTGTTATAGAACGTGGGTGGTGCATTGTGTACATCATTGTTATAGAAAGTGGGTGGTGCATTGTGTACATCATTGTTATAGAACGTGGGTGGTGCATTGTGTACATCATTGTTATAGAACGTGGGTGGTGCATTGTGTACATAATTGTTATAGAACGTGAGTGGTGCATTGTGTACATCATTGTTATAGAACGTGGGTGGTGCATTGTGTACATCATTGTTATAGAACGTGAGTGGTGCATTGTGTACATCATTGTTATAGAACGTGGGTGGTGCATTGTGTGCATCATTGTTATAGAACGTGGGTGGTGCATTGTGTACATCATTGTTATAGAACGTGGGTGGTGCATTGTGTACATCATTGTTATAGAACGTGGGTGGTGCATTGTGTACATCATTGTTATAGAACGTGGGTGGTGCATTGTGTACATCATTGTAATAGAACGTGAGTGGTGCATTGTGTACATCATTGTTATAGAACGTGGGTGGTGCATTGTGTACATCATTGTTATAGAACGTGGGTGGTGCATTGTGTACATCATTGTTATAGAACGTGGGTGGTGCATTGTGTACATCATTGTTATAGAACGTGAGTGGTGCATTGTGTACATCATTGTTATAGAACGTGGGTGGTGCATTGTGTACATCATTGTTATAGAACGTGGGTGGTGAATTGTTACATCATTGTTATGGAACGTGGATGGTGCATTGTGTACATCATTGTTATAGAACGTGGGTGGTGCATTGTGTACATCATTGTTATAGAACGTGAGTGGTGCATTGTGTACATCATTGTTATAGAACGTGGGTGGTGCATTGTTACATCATTGTTATAGAACGTGGGTGGTGCATTGTGTACATCATTGTTATAGAACGTGGGTGGTGCATTGTGTACATCATTGTTATAGAACGTGAGTGGTGCATTGTGTACATCATTGTTATAGAACGTGGGTGGTGCATTGTGTACATCATTGTTACAGAACGTGGGTGGTGCATTGTGTACATCATTGTTATAGAACGTGGGTGGTGCATCGTGTACATCATTGTTATAGAACGTGGGTGGTGCATTGTGTACATCATTGTTATAGAACGTGAGTGGTGCATTGTGTACATCATTGTTATAGAACGTGGGTGGTACATTGTGTACATCATTGTTATAGAACGTGGGTGGTGAATTGTGTACATCATTGTTATAGAACGTGGGTGGTACATTGTGTACATCATTGTTATAGAACGTGGGTGGTGAATTGTTACATCATTGTTATGGAACGTGGATGGTGCATTGTGTACATCATTGTTATAGAACGTGGGTGGTGCATTGTTACATCATTGTTATAGAACGTGAGTGGTGCATTGTGTACATCATTGTTATAGAACGTGGGTGGTGCATTGTTACATCATTGTTATAGAACGTGGGTGGTGCATTGTGTACATCATTGTTATAGAACGTGGGTGGTACATTGTGTACATCATTGTTATAGAACGTGGGTGGTGAATTGTTACATCATTGTTATGGAACGTGGATGGTGCATTGTGTACATCATTGTTATAGAACGTGGGTGGTGCATTATGTACATCATTGTTATAGAACGTGGGTGGTGCATTATGTACATCATTGTTATAGAACGTGAGTGGTGCATTGTGTACATCATTGTTATAGAACGTGGGTGGTGCATTGTGTACATCATTGTTATAGAACGTGAGTGGTGCATTGTTACATCATTGTTATAGAACGTGGGTGGTGCATTGTGTACATCATTGTTATAGAACGTGAGTGGTGCATTGTGTACATCATTGTTATAGAACGTGGGTGGTGCATTGTGTACATCATTGTTATAGAACGTGAGTGGTGCATTGTTACATCATTGTTATAGAACGTGGGTGGTGCATTGTGTACATCATTGTTATAGAACGTGAGTGGTGCATTGTGTACATCATTGTTATAGAACGTGGGTGGTGCATTGTTACATCATTGTTATGGAACGTGGATGGTGCATTGTGTACATCATTGTTATAGAACGTGGGTGGTGCATTATGTACATCATTGTTATAGAACGTGAGTGGTGCATTGTGTACATCATTGTTATAGAACGTGGGTGGTGCATTGTTACATCATTGTTATAGAACGTGGGTGGTGCATTGTGTACATCATTGTTATAGAACGTGGGTGGTGCATTGTGTACATCATTGTTATAGAACGTGGGTGGTGCATTGTGTACATCATTGTTATAGAACGTGGGTGGTACATTGTGTACATCATTGTTATAGAAAGTGGGTGGTGCATTCTGTACATCATTGTTATAGAACGTGGGTGGTGCATTGTGTACATCATTGTTATAGAACGTGGGTGGTGCATTGTTACATCATTGTTATAGAACGTGGGTGGTGCATTGTGTACATCATTGTTATAGAACGTGGGTGGTACATTGTGTACATCATTGCTATAGAACGTGGGTGGTGCATTGTGTACATCATTGTTATAGAACGTGAGTGGTGCATTGTGTACATCATTGTTATAGAACGTGGGTGGTGCATTGTGTACATCATTGTTATAGAACGTGGGTGGTGCATTGTGTACATCATTGTTATAGAACGTGAGTGGTGCATTGTGTACATCATTGTTATAGAACGTGGGTGGTGCATTGTGTACATCATTGTTATAGAACGTGGGTGGTGCATTGTGTACATCATTGTTATAGAACGTGAGTGGTGCATTGTGTACATCATTGTTATAGAACGTGGGTGGTGCATTGTGTACATCATTGTTATAGAACGTGAGTGGTGCATTGTGTACATCATAGTTATAGAACGTGGATGGTGCATTGTGTACATCATTGTTATAGAACGTGGGTGGTGCATTGTGTACATCATTGTTATAGAACGTGGGTGGTGCATTGTGTACATCATTGTTATAGAACGTGGGTGGTGCATTGTGTACCTCATTGTTATAGAACACGGGTGGTGCATTGTGTACATCATTGTTATAGAACGTGGATGGTGCATTGTGTACATCATTGTTATAGAACGTGGGTGGTACATTGTGTACATCATTGTTATAGAACGTGGGTGGTGCATTGTTACATCATTGTTATAGAACGTGGGTGGTGCATCGTGTACATCATTGTTATAGAACGTGGGTGGTGCATTGTGTGCATCATTGTTACAGAACGTGGGTGGTGCATTGTGTACATCATTGTTATAGAACCTGGGTGGTACATTGTGTACACCATTGTTATACAATGTGGGTGGTGCATTGTGTACATCATTATTATAGAACGTGGGTGGTACATTGTGTACATCATTGTTATAGAACGTGGGTGGTGCATTGTGTACATCATTGTTATAGAACGTGGGTGGTGAATTGTGTACATTATTGTTATAGAACGTGGGTGGTGGATTGTCTACATCATTGTTATAGAACGTGGGTGGTACATTGTGTACATCATTGTTATAGAACGTGGGTGGTGCATTGTGTACATCATTGTTATAGAACGTGGGTGGTACATTGTGTACATCATTGTTATAGAACGTGGGTGGTGCATTGTGTACATCATTGTTATAGAACCTGGGTGGTACATTGTATACATCATTGTTATAGAACGTGGGTGGTGCATTGTGTACATCATTGTTATAGAACGTGGGTGGTGCATTGTGTACATCATTGTTATAGAACGTGGGTGGTGTATTGTGTACACCATTGTTATAGAACGTGGATGGTGCATTGTGTACATCATTGTTATAGAACGTGGGTGGTGCATTGTGTACATCATTGTTATAGAACGTGAGTGGTGCATTGTGTACATCATTGTTATAGAACGTGGGTAGTGCATTGTGTACATCATTGTTATAGAACGTGGGTGGTGCATTGTGTACATCATTGTTATAGAACGTGGGTGGTGCATTGTGTACATCATTGTTATAGAACGTGGGTGGTGCATTGTGTACATCATTGTTATAGTACACGGGTGGTGCATTGTATACATCATTGTTATAGAACGTGGGTGGTGCATTGTGTACATCATAGTTATAGAACGTGGGTGGTGCATTGTGTACATCATTGTTATAGAACGTGGGTGGTGCATTGTTACATCATTGTTATAGAACGTGGGTGGTGCATTGTGTACATCATTGTTATAGAACGTGGGTGGTGCATTGTGTACATCATTGTTATAGAACGTGGGTGGTACATTGTGTACATCATTGTTATAGTACACGGGTGGTGCATTGTATACATCATTGTTATAGAACGTGGGTGGTGCATTGTGTACATCATAGTTATAGAACGTGGGTGGTGCATTGTGTACATCATTGTTATAGAACGTGGGTGGTGCATTGTTACATCATTGTTATAGAACGTGGGTGGTGCATTGTGTACATCATTGTTATAGAACGTGGGTGGTGCATTGTGTACATCATTGTTATAGAACGTGGGTGGTGCATTGTGTACATCATTGTTATAGAACGTGGGTGGTGCATTATGTACATCATTGTTATAGAACGTGGGTGGTGAATTGTGTACATCATTGTTATAGAACGTGGGTGGTGCATTGTGTACATCATTGTTATAGAACGTGGGTGGTGCATTGTGTACATCATTGTTATAGAACGTGGGTGGTGCATTGTTACATCATTGTTATAGAACGTGGGTGGTACATTGTGTACATCATTGTTATAGAACGTGGGTGGTACATTGTGTACATCATTGTTATAGAAAGTGGGTGGTGCATTCTGTACATCATTGTTATAGAACGTGGGTGGTGCATTGTGTACATCATTGTTATAGAACGTGGGTGGTGCATTGTTACATCATTGTTATAGAACGTGAGTGGTGCATTGTGTACATCATTGTTATAGAACGTGGGTGGTGCATTGTGTACATCATTGTTATAGAACGTGGGTGGTGCATTGTGTACATCATTGTTATAGAACGTGGGTGGTGCATTGTGTACATCATTGTTATAGAACGTGAGTGGTGCATTGTGTACATCATTGTTATAGAACGTGGGTGGTGCATTGTGTACATCATTGTTATAGAACGTGGGTGGTGCATTGTGTACATCATTGTTATAGAACGTGGGTGGTGCATTGTGTACATCATTGTTATAGAACGTGGGTGGTGCATTGTGTACATCATTGTTATAGAACGTGGGTGGTACATTGTGTACATCATTGTTATAGAACGTGGGTGGTGCATTGTGTACCTCATTGTTATAGAACACGGGTGGTGCATTGTGTACATCATTGTTATAGAACGTGGGTGGTGCATTGTGTACATCATTGTTATAGAACGTGGGTGGTGCATTGTGTACATCATTGTTATAGAACGTGGGTGGTGCATTGTGTACATCATTGTTATAGAACGTGGGTGGTGCATTGTGTACATCATTGTTATAGAACGTGAGTGGTGCATTGTGTACATCATTGTTATAGAACGTGGATGGTGCATTGTGTACATCATTGTTATAGAACGTGGGTGGTGCATTGTGTACATCATTGTTATAGAACGTGGGTGGTGCATTGTGTACCTCATTGTTATAGAACACGGGTGGTGCATTGTGTACATCATTGTTATAGAACGTGGATGGTGCATTGTGTACATCATTGTTATAGAACGTGGGTGGTACATTGTGTACATCATTGTTATAGAACGTGGGTGGTGCATTGTTACATCATTGTTATAGAACGTGGGTGGTGCATCGTGTACATCATTGTTATAGAACGTGGGTGGTGCATTGTGTGCATCATTGTTACAGAACGTGGGTGGTGCATTGTGTACATCATTGTTATAGAACCTGGGTGGTACATTGTGTACACCATTGTTATACAATGTGGGTGGTGCATTGTGTACATCATTGTTATAGAACGTGGGTGGTACATTGTGTACATCATTGTTATAGAACGTGGGTGGTGCATTGTGTACATCATTGTTATAGAACGTGGGTGGTGAATTGTGTACATTATTGTTATAGAACGTGGGTGGTGGATTGTGTACATCATTGTTATAGAACGTGGGTGGTACATTGTGTACATCATTGTTATAGAACGTGGGTGGTGCATTGTGTACATCATTGTTATAGAACGTGGGTGGTACATTGTGTACATCATTGTTATAGAACGTGGGTGGTGCATTGTGTACATCATTGTTATAGAACGTGGGTGGTGCATTGTGTACATCATTGTTATAGAACGTGGGTGGTGCATTGTGTACATCATTGTTATAGAACGTGGGTGGTGCATTGTGTACATCATTGTTATAGAACGTGGGTGGTGTATTGTGTACACCATTGTTATAGAACGTGGATGGTGCATTGTGCACATCATTGTTATAGAACGTGGGTGGTGCATTGTGTACATCATTGTTATAGAACGTGAGTGGTGCATTGTGTACATCATTGTTATAGAACGTGAGTGGTGCATTGTGTACATCATTGTTATAGAACGTGGGTGGTGCATTGTATACATCATTGTTATAGAACGTGGGTGGTGCATTGTGTACATCATAGTTATAAAACGTGGGTGGTGCATTGTTACATCATTGTTATAGAACGTGGGTGGTACATTGTGTACATCATTGTTATAAAACGTGGGTGGTGCATTGTTACATCATTGTTATAGAACGTGGGTGGTACATTGTGTACATCATTGTTATACAACGTGGGTGGTGCATTGTGTACATCATTGTTATAGAACGTGGGTGGTGCATTGTGTACATCATTGTTATAGAACGTGGGTGGTGCATTGTGTACATCATTGTTATAGAACGTGGGTGGTGCATTGTATACATCATTGTTATAGAACGTGGGTGGTGCATTGTGTACATCATAGTTATAGAACGTGGGTGGTGCATTGTGTACATCATTGTTATAGAACGTGGGTGGTACATTGTGTACATCATTGTTATAGAACGTGGGTGGTGCATTGTGTACATCATTGTTATAGAACGTGGGTGGTGCATTGTGTACATCATTGTTATAAAACGTGGGTGGTGCATTGTTACATCATTGTTATAGAACGTGAGTGGTGCATTGTGTACATCATTGTTATAGAACGTGGGTGGTACATTGTGTACATCATTGTTATAGAACGTGGGTGGTGCATTGTGTACATCATTGTTATAGAACGTGGGTGGTGCATTGTGTACATCATTGTTATAGAACGTGGGTGGTGCATTGTGTACATCATTGTTATAGAACGTGGGTGGTGCATTGTGTACATCATTGTTATAGAACGTGGGTGGTACATTGTATACATCATTGTTATAGAACGTGGGTGGTGCATTGTGTACATCATAGTTATAGAACGTGGGTGGTGCATTGTGTACATCATTGTTATAGAACGTGGGTGGTACATTGTGTACATCATTGTTATAGAACGTGGGTGGTGCATTGTGTACATCATTGTTATAGAACGTGGGTGGTGCATTATGTACATCATTGTTATAGAACGTGGGTGGTGCATTGTGTACATCATTGTTATAGAACGTGGGTGGTACATTGTGTACATCATTGTTATAGAACGTGGGTGGTGCATTGTGATACATCATTGTTATAGAACGTGGGTGGTGCATTGTGTACATCATTGCTATAGAACGTGGGTGGTGCATTGTGTACATCATTGTTATAGAACGTGGGTGGTACATTGTGTACATCATTGTTATAGAACGTGGGTGGTACATTGTGTACATCATTGTTATAGAACGTGGGTGGTGCATTGTGTACATCATTGTTATAGAACGTGGGTAGTGCATTGTGTACATCATTGTTATAGAACGTGGGTGGTGCATTGTGTACATCATTGTTATAGAACGTGGGTGGTGCATTGTGTACATCATTGTTATAGAACGTGAGTGGTACATTGTGTACATCATTGTTATAGAACGTGGGGGGTGCATTGTGTACATCATTGTTATAGAACGTGAGTGGTGCATTGTGTACATCATTGTTATAGAATGTGGGTGGTACATTGTGTACATCATTGTTATAGAACGTGGGTGGTGCATTGTGTACATCATTGTTATAGAACGTGGGTGGTGCATTGTGTACATCATTGTTATAGAACGTGAGTGGTACATTGTGTACATCATTGTTATAGAACGTGGGTGGTGCATTGTGTACATCATTGTTATAGAACGTGAGTGATGCATTGTGTACATCATTGTTATAGAATGTGGGTGGTACATTGTGTACATCATTGTTATAGAACGTGGGTGGTGCATTGTGTATATCATTGTTATAGAACGTGGGTGGTACATTGTGTACATCATTGTCATAGAACGTGGGTGGTACGTTGTGTACATGATTTTTATAGAACGTGAGTGGTGCATTGTGTACATGATTGTTATAGAACGTGTGTGGTGCATTGTTACATCATTGTTATAGAACGTGGGTGGTACATTGTGTACATCATTGTTATAGAACGTGGGTGGTGCATTGTGTACATCATTGTTATAGAACGTGGGTGGTGCATTGTGTACATCATTGTTATAGAACGTGAGTGGTGCATTGTGTACATCATTGTTATAGAACGTGGGTGGTGCATTGTGTACATCATTGTTATAGAACGTGGGTGGTGCATTGTGTACATCATTGTTATAGAACGTGGGTGGTGCATTGTGTGCATCATTGTTATAGAACGTGGGTGGTGCATTGTGTACATCATTGTTATAGAACGTGGGTGGTACATTGTGTACATCATTGTTATAGAACGTGGGTGGTGCATTGTGTACATCATTGTTATAGAATGTGGGTGGTGCATTGTGTACATCATTGTTATAGAACGTGGGTGGTGCATTTTGTACATCATTGTTATAGAACGTGAGTGGTGCATTGTGTACATCATTGTTATAGAACGTGGGTGGTGCATTGTGTACATCATTGTTATAGAACGTGAGTGGTGTATTGTGTACATCATTGTTATAGAACGTGGGTGGTGCATTGTGTACATCATTGTTATAGAACGTGGGTGGTGCATTGTGTACATCATTGTTATTGAACGTGAGTGGTGAATTGTGTACATCATTGTTATAGAACGTGGGTGGTACATTGTGTACATCATTGTTATAGAACGTGGGTGGTGCATTGTGTACATCATTGTTATAGAACGTGGGTGGTGCATTGTGTACATCATTATTATAGAACGTGGGTGGTGCATTGTGTACATCATTGTTATAGAACGTGAGTGGTGCATTGTGTACATCATTGTTATAGAACGTGAGTGGTGCATTGTGTACATCATTGTTATAGAACGTGAGTGGTGCATTGTGTACATCATTATTATAGAACGTGGGTGGTGCATTGTGTACATCATTGTTATAGAACGTGGGTGGTGCATTGTGTACATCATTGTTATAGAACGTGGGTGGTGCATTGTGTACATCATTGTTATAGAACGTGGGTGGTGCATTGTGTACATCATTGTTATAGAACGTGGGTGGTGCATTGTGTACATCATTGTTATAGAACGTGGGTGGTGCATTGTGTACATCATTGTTATAGAACGTGGGTGGTACATTGTGTACATCATTGTTATAGAACGTGGGTGGTGCATTGTGTGCATCATTGTTATAGAACGTGGGTGGTGCATTGTGTACATCATTGTTATAGAACGTGGGTGGTGCATTGTGTACATCATTGTTATAGAACGTGGGTGGTGCATTGTGTACATCATTGTTATAGAACGTGGGTGGTGCATTGTGTACATCATTGTTATAGAACGTGGGAGGTGCATTGTGTACATCATTGTTATAGAACGTGGGTGGTGCATTGTGTACATCATTGTTATAGAACGTGGGTGGTGCATTGTGTACATCATTGTTATAGAACGTGGGTGGTGCATTGTGTACATCATTGTTATAGAACGTGAGTGGTGCATTGTGTACATCATTGTTATAGAACGTGGGTGGTGCATTGTGTACATCATTGTTATAGAACGTGGGTGGTGCATTGTGTGCATCATTGTTATAGAACGTGGGTGGTGCATTGTGTACATCATTGTTATAGAACTTGGGTGGTGCATTGTGTACATCATTGTTATAGAACGTGGGTGGTGCATTGTGTGCATCATTGTTATAGAACGTGGGTGGTGCATTGTGTACACCATTGTTATAGAACGTGGGTGGTGCATTGTGTACATCATTGTTATAGAACGTGGGTGGTGCATTGTGTACATCATTGTTATAGAACGTGGGTGGTGCATTGTGTGCATCATTGTTATAGAACGTGGGTGGTGCGTTGTGTACATCATTGTTATAGAACGTGAGTGGTGCATTGTGTACATCATTGTTATAGAACGTGGGTGGTGCATTGTGTACATCATTGTTATAGAACGTGGGTGGTGCATTGTGTACATCATTGTTATAGAACGTGGGTGGTACATTGTGTACATCATTGTTATAGAACGTGGGTGGTGCATTGTGTACATCATTGTTATAGAACGTGGGTGGTGCATTGTGTACATCATTGTTATAGAACGTGGGTGGTGCATTGTGTACATCATTGTTATAGAACGTGGGTGGTGCATTGTGTACATCATTGTTATAGAACGTGGGTGGTGTATTGTGTACACCATTGTTATAGAACGTGGATGGTGCATTGTGTACATCATTGTTATAGAACGTGGGTGGTGCATTGTGTACATCATTGTTATAGAACGTGAGTGGTGCATTGTGTACATCATTGTTATAGAACGTGAGTGGTGCATTGTGTACATCATTGTTATAGAACGTGGGTGGTGCATTGTATACATCATTGTTATAGAACGTGGGTGGTGCATTGTGTACATCATAGTTATAAAACGTGGGTGGTGCATTGTTACATCATTGTTATAGAACGTGGGTGGTACATTGTGTACATCATTGTTATAAAACGTGGGTGGTGCATTGTTACATCATTGTTATAGAACGTGGGTGGTACATTGTGTACATCATTGTTATACAACGTGGGTGGTGCATTGTGTACATCATTGTTATAGAACGTGAGTGGTGCATTGTGTACATCATTGTTATAGAACGTGGGTGGTGCATTGTGTACATCATTGTTATAGAACGTGGGTGGTGCATTGTATACATCATTGTTATAGAACGTGGGTGGTGCATTGTGTACATCATAGTTATAGAACGTGGGTGGTGCATTGTGTACATCATTGTTATAGAACGTGGGTGGTACATTGTGTACATCATTGTTATAGAACGTGGGTGGTGCATTGTGTACATCATTGTTATAGAACGTGGGTGGTGCATTGTGTACATCATTGTTATAAAACGTGGGTGGTGCATTGTTACATCATTGTTATAGAACGTGAGTGGTGCATTGTGTACATCATTGTTATAGAACGTGGGTGGTACATTGTGTACATCATTGTTATAGAACGTGGGTGGTGCATTGTGTACATCATTGTTATAGAACGTGGGTGGTGCATTGTGTACATCATTGTTATAGAACGTGGGTGGTGCATTGTGTACATCATTGTTATAGAACGTGGGTGGTGCATTGTGTACATCATTGTTATAGAACGTGGGTGGTACATTGTATACATCATTGTTATAGAACGTGGGTGGTGCATTGTGTACATCATAGTTATAGAACGTGGGTGGTGCATTGTGTACATCATTGTTATAGAACGTGGGTGGTACATTGTGTACATCATTGTTATAGAACGTGGGTGGTGCATTGTGTACATCATTGTTATAGAACGTGGGTGGTGCATTATGTACATCATTGTTATAGAACGTGGGTGGTGCATTGTGTACATCATTGTTATAGAACGTGGGTGGTACATTGTGTACATCATTGTTATAGAACGTGGGTGGTGCATTGTGATACATCATTGTTATAGAACGTGGGTGGTGCATTGTGTACATCATTGCTATAGAACGTGGGTGGTGCATTGTGTACATCATTGTTATAGAACGTGGGTGGTACATTGTGTACATCATTGTTATAGAACGTGGGTGGTACATTGTGTACATCATTGTTATAGAACGTGGGTGGTGCATTGTGTACATCATTGTTATAGAACGTGGGTAGTGCATTGTGTACATCATTGTTATAGAACGTGGGTGGTGCATTGTGTACATCATTGTTATAGAACGTGGGTGGTGCATTGTGTACATCATTGTTATAGAACGTGAGTGGTACATTGTGTACATCATTGTTATAGAACGTGGGGGGTGCATTGTGTACATCATTGTTATAGAACGTGAGTGGTGCATTGTGTACATCATTGTTATAGAATGTGGGTGGTACATTGTGTACATCATTGTTATAGAACGTGGGTGGTGCATTGTGTACATCATTGTTATAGAACGTGGGTGGTGCATTGTGTACATCATTGTTATAGAACGTGAGTGGTACATTGTGTACATCATTGTTATAGAACGTGGGTGGTGCATTGTGTACATCATTGTTATAGAACGTGAGTGGTGCATTGTGTACATCATTGTTATAGAATGTGGGTGGTACATTGTGTACATCATTGTTATAGAACGTGGGTGGTGCATTGTGTATATCATTGTTATAGAACGTGGGTGGTACATTGTGTACATCATTGTCATAGAACGTGGGTGGTACGTTGTGTACATGATTGTTATAGAACGTGAGTGGTGCATTGTGTACATGATTGTTATAGAACGTGTGTGGTGCATTGTTACATCATTGTTATAGAACGTGGGTGGTACATTGTGTACATCATTGTTATAGAACGTGGGTGGTGCATTGTGTACATCATTGTTATAGAACGTGGGTGGTGCATTGTGTACATCATTGTTATAGAACGTGCGTGGTGCATTGTGTACATCATTGTTATAGAACGTGGGTGGTGCATTGTGTACATCATTGTTATAGAACGTGGGTGGTGCATTGTGTACATCATTGTTATAGAACGTGGGTGGTGCATTGTGTGCATCATTGTTATAGAACGTGGGTGGTGCATTGTGTACATCATTGTTATAGAACGTGGGTGGTACATTGTGTACATCATTGTTATAGAACGTGGGTGGTGCATTGTGTACATCATTGTTATAGAATGTGGGTGGTGCATTGTGTACATCATTGTTATAGAACGTGGGTGGTGCATTTTGTACATCATTGTTATAGAACGTGAGTGGTGCATTGTGTACATCATTGTTATAGAACGTGGGTGGTGCATTGTGTACATCATTGTTATAGAACGTGGGTGGTGTATTGTGTACATCATTGTTATAGAACGTGGGTGGTGCATTGTGTACATCATTGTTATAGAACGTGGGTGGTGCATTGTGTACATCATTGTTATTGAACGTGAGTGGTGAATTGTGTACATCATTGTTATAGAACGTGGGTGGTACATTGTGTACATCATTGTTATAGAACGTGGGTGGTGCATTGTGTACATCATTGTTATAGAACGTGGGTGGTGCATTGTGTACATCATTATTATAGAACGTGGGTGGTGCATTGTGTACATCATTGTTATAGAACGTGAGTGGTGCATTGTGTACATCATTGTTATAGAACGTGAGTGGTGCATTGTGTACATCATTGTTATAGAACGTGAGTGGTGCATTGTGTACATCATTATTATAGAACGTGGGTGGTGCATTGTGTACATCATTGTTATAGAACGTGGGTGGTGCATTGTGTACATCATTGTTATAGAACGTGGGTGGTGCATTGTGTACATCATTGTTATAGAACGTGAGTGGTGCATTGTGTACATCATTGTTATAGAACGTGGGTGGTGCATTGTGTACATCATTGTTATAGAACGTGGGTGGTACATTGTGTACATCATTGTTATAGAACGTGGGTGGTGCATTGTGTGCATCATTGTTATAGAACGTGGGTGGTGCATTGTGTACATCATTGTTATAGAACGTGGGTGGTGCATTGTGTACATCATTGTTATAGAACGTGGGTGGTGCATTGTGTACATCATTGTTATAGAACGTGGGTGGTGCATTGTGTACATCATTGTTATAGAACGTGGGAGGTGCATTGTGTACATCATTGTTATAGAACGTGGGTGGTGCATTGTGTACATCATTGTTATAGAACGTGGGTGGTGCATTGTGTACATCATTGTTATAGAACGTGGGTGGTGCATTGTGTACATCATTGTTATAGAACGTGAGTGGTGCATTGTGTACATCATTGTTATAGAACGTGGGTGGTGCATTGTGTACATCATTGTTATAGAACGTGGGTGGTGCATTGTGTGCATCATTGTTATAGAACGTGGGTGGTGCATTGTGTACATCATTGTTATAGAACTTGGGTGGTGCATTGTGTACATCATTGTTATAGAACGTGGGTGGTGCATTGTGTGCATCATTGTTATAGAACGTGGGTGGTGCATTGTGTACACCATTGTTATAGAACGTGGGTGGTGCATTGTGTACATCATTGTTATAGAACGTGGGTGGTGCATTGTGTACATCATTGTTATAGAACGTGGGTGGTGCATTGTGTGCATCATTGTTATAGAACGTGGGTGGTGCGTTGTGTACATCATTGTTATAGAACGTGAGTGGTGCATTGTGTACATCATTGTTATAGAACGTGGGTGGTGCATTGTGTACATCATTGTTATAGAACGTGGGTGGTGCATTGTGTACATCATTGTTATAGAACGTGGGTGGTGCATTGTGTGCATCATTGTTATAGAACGTGGGTGGTGCATTTTGTACATCATTGTTATAGAACGTGGGTGGTGCATTGTGTACATCATTGTTATAGAACGTGGGTGGTGCGTTGTGTACATCATTGTTATAGAACGTGAGTGGTGCATTGTGTACATCATTGTTATAGAACGTGGGTGGTGCATTGTGTACATCATTGTTATAGAACGTGGGTGGTGCATTGTGTGCATCATTGTTATAGAACGTGGGTGGTGCATTGTGTACATCATTGTTATAGAACGTGGGTGGTGCATTGTGTGCATCATTGTTACAGAACGTGGGTGGTGCATTGTGTACATCATTGTTATAGAACGTGGGTGGTGCATTGTTACATCATTGTTATAGAACGTGGGTGGTGCATTGTGTACATCATTGTTATAGAATGTGGGTGGTGCATTGTGTACATCATTGTTATAGAACGTGGGTGGTACATTGTGTACATCATTGTTATAGAACGTGGGTGGTGCATTGTGTACATCATTGTTATAGAACGTGGGTCGTGCATTGTGTACATCATTGTTATAGAACGTGGGTGGTGCATTGTGTGCATCATTGTTATAGAACGTGGGTGGTGCGTTGTGTACATCATTGTTATAGAACGTGAGTGGTGCATTGTGTACATCATTGTTATAGAACGTGGGTGGTGCATTGTGTACATCATTGTTATAGAACGTGGGTGGTGCATTGTGTACATCATTGTTATAGAACGTGAGTGGTGCATTGTGTACATCATTGTTATAGAACGTGGGTGGTGCATTGTGTACATCATTGTTATAGAACGTGAGTGGTGCATTGTGTACATCATTGTTATAGAACGTGGGTGATGCATTGTGTACATCATTGTTATAGAACGTGAGTGGTGCATTGTGTACATCATTGTTATAGAACGTGAGTGGTGCATTGTGTACATCATTGTTATAGAACGTGGGTGGTGAATTGTGTACATCATTGTTATAGAACGTGGGTGGTGCATTGTGTACATCATTGTTATAGAACGTGGGTGGTGCATTGTGTGCATCATTGTTATAGAACGTGGGTGGTGCATTGTGTACATCATTGTTATAGAACGTGGGTGGTGCATTGTGTACATCATTGTTATAGAACGTGGGTGGTGCGTTGTGTACATCATTGTTATAGAACGTGAGTGGTGCATTGTGTACATCATTGTTATAGAACGTGGGTGGTGCATTGTGTACATCATTGTTATAGAACGTGGGTGGTGCATTGTGTACATCATTGTTATAGAACGTGGGTGGTGCATTGTGTGCATCATTGTTATAGAACGTGGGTGGTGCATTGTGTACATCATTGTTATAGAACGTGGGTGGTGCATTGTGTGCATCATTGTTACAGAACGTGGGTGGTGCATTGTGTACATCATTGTTATAGAACGTGGGTGGTGCATTGTTACATCATTGTTATAGAACGTGGGTGGTGCATTGTGTACATCATTGTTATAGAATGTGGGTGGTGCATTGTGTACATCATTGTTATAGAACGTGGGTGGTACATTGTGTACATCATTGTTATAGAACGTGGGTGGTGCATTGTGTGCATCATTGTTATAGAACGTGGGTGGTGCATTGTGTACATCATTGTTATAGAACGTGGGTGGTGCATTGTGTACATCATTGTTATAGAACGTGGGTGGTGCATTGTGTACATCATTGTTATAGAACGTGGGTGGTGCATTGTGTACATCATTGTTATAGAACGTGGGTGGTGCATTGTGTACATCATTGTTATAGAACGTGGGTGGTGCATTGTGTACATCATTGTTATAGAACGTGGGTGGTGCATTGTGTACATCATTATTATAGAACGTGGGTGGTGCATTGTGTACATCATTATTATAGAACGTGGGTGGTGCATTGTGTACATCATTGTTATAGAACGTGGGTAGTGCATTGTGTACATCATTGTTATAGAACGTGGATGGTGCATTGTGTACATCATTGTTATAGAACGTGGGTAGTGCATTGTGTACATCATTGTTATAGAACGTGGGTGGTGCATTGTGTACATCATTGTTATAGAACGTGGGTGGTGCATTGGTAACGATTTCCTCCTCTTCAATAACACATGCGCATTTGGTCTATTTGTAAACATGCCGCGCAAATACCAATTTCATAGCTTTTGGTTTGATACTACCGGGGATCGAACCCATGATCTACCTCATATTCTGCATAAAATGATATGGCAGTTCACAAGAGAAATAGCTTCTGTAGATTTTCTTTATGCAATTTCTTGCTGCCGCCATTCCTAATATAAACTTACTCAATTGGAATTTGTAATATTTAGAGTACTTTTAATTTCGTGTATGTGCTGATAAACTGATCGAGGGCGTGCCCGAGATCAGTTTATCTGCGCATACAAGAAATTAAAAGTATTCTAAATGTTTTGTATCATAATAAATAAAGGTAATAACAAAATTACCGAACTCCGAACAATCTTACAAAGGGAAAGTCAAAACTCATAATTATATAAACAGACAAAATCAGTCAACAACCGGAAAACTGTGAAAACCGTAATGACCCTGACTTGGTACAGGTATTTCTAAAGAAATGGTGGGTTGAATCAGATTTTAAGGCGCCAAACCTCCCGCTCTCATTACGGTTCAAAGGTTCCGGCTGTCACTGTAACAGTATTTAAATACAGGAACAAAATAGGTAAAATAGTTGTCAAAGCAGTACCATATTCGGTGACGTAAATGTCAAAAATATTTTTACGTCACGCATTGACAAAAAAAATATCCTTGACATTTTTGACTTCTTATCTTTATACATTTTCACTATATGAAAATGCATCGCCTATATTTTTTTCTGCAGAGGCTGAATATATTTCGACAAGATATTGGTATCGGAATATAAACTTTTTAAGAGATCGAATAAGGCGAATCTTTTTATAGCCCTGGTCCAGTAGCCTGTTTCTCAGATGAAGATGACGTTTCAGGAAATAAGAATAATTGCTACTGGCCCTTGCATAGCGAATCAATTGCGAGATGTAAACACCATATGCAGGAGAAGCTGGTATATTGCTGCACATGTTTGGAAAATTTATGATTTTAAAATTGAAGTCGTCCCGCTTATCATAAGTTTTAGTACTGAGTTGACCACTGTCGTCAAATTCGAGGTATAAGTCCAAAAATGATGCGAACGAAGCTGTATCGGTGGTCTCTTTAACTTCCAGCTCTGGAGGATATATCAATGTAAGAAATTCTGCAAATATAGAATTATTGATAGATAAAACGTCATCAATATACCTGTATGTGAAATTAAAGGCTCTAGCCTCATGAATCTTCTTATCTTTTACAAGCTTTTGAAGAAACTCCGACTCATATGAGTATAAAAATAAATCGGCTAAAAGAGGGGCACAATTCGTACCCAATTGGTATGCCGACGACCTGCTGAAACAATGTCCCTCCAAAGGAGACAAATATGTTATCGACGAGGAACTCCAGCATACTGATCACTTGTTCCTCGGAGTAGCATGTTTTACCTTTTTGAATTTTGTTTGAAAAATATGTGGAATTGTAGCCTAACACAACAAATTTTGAGCCATAGTTTCTATGACTAAAAGCTTTATGAATTGTTTCTTTTAAGCGGGTTTTTAATTTGTCATGCGGTAGGGTGGTATATAGAGTTGAAAAATCAAAAGTTTTGATGGAGGATACCTGAGAGAAAGATCTTGATTTCAGGTTATCCAAAAGATCTTTAGAGTTTTTCAAAATCCACATGTGATTTATGCCACTACGCGAGTAAACAGTTTCACAATATTTCTGTTGTCCCTCTTTTACTGCAGACAGAATCTTTGTCAGGTGAATAGACAATTCTTTCGTCGAACAAGTTGATGATCCCGCTATGTACCTTTCTTTGTATGGTGTCTTATGGAGTTTAGGTATCCAATATAAATAGGGTAAATCCTCAGACTCTTTACCAGAGGGAATGTTTAAAGAGGTCATGAATGATCTGTGGTTAGCTAGGATTTCATCTTTGTCGAACGAAGTTGGTTTGTATGTGGTATTACTAGAGGTGTTGCTATTTATGCCTAATTCCTTGATTAGGCATTCGAAGTAATATGATTTACATACAAACACGATATTGTTGGAAGCCTTGTCCGCAGGAACGACAACATATTTGTCATGAAGAGAGGAAAGACACTTAACAGCTTCTCGGTCTTTAAATACAGACTTAGGTCGACTATTAACACAATTTTTGAGTTTGTGAATCCGACCTTGTACTAGAGACCTAATTGTTCTAATCCAGTCTGACAAGGACTCTAACTCAGGATCTTGGTCTACTTCTCTCTTTATCCACCTTCTGGCATAATCTTCAACAGCATCCATAATTATCTTGAAATTATGTTTCCAATTGATGTGTTGAGGTTCTCTGAATTTGGGACCATGAGAAATCACCTTTCGGAGACTCTCATGTTGAATGATATTCAGATCACCAGTGATTACATGTCCAGATGGGTTGCATTGAAAAGGAGAGTGGGAGAAGTCACAAGTCAGAGGGTTCTTAAGGTACTCTTCTATGTTAATATCTTGCAATGCTTCTTTGTAGTTGAAAATTTTACGGCCAATGCTGTTAGTGTAGCTATAGGAGACAATGGGAACAGATTGATTTTTGAAATATGGTGGAATTTCTTTTATGACCTCTTTTCTATTAAGAATGTTGCTGGTGTTAATAGCATCGATTCCTTTGTTAGCAAACGGAATATGGAGGAATTTTCTGTTGTTATCATGAAGAGGTTCAGATCGAACTGGTTTAAAAAGACGAAAGGACGCCACGTCACATATAATACTAGACAATCTGTACTTAGGAGAAAAAGGATCTACGCCTCCTTTGTCAAGTCCAAAATCCCTAAGATCTTTGAGGTAGTTTACAGGTAGTGAAAATAAGATTGTACGAATATGATGAATTCCAAGAGGTTTCTGTATATTAGAAAGTAAATCATTAAAAGTATCTTGTAACGTTCTTGGTTTAGAGGAATTTTTAACATTAGGATGTTGAATTCTTTTATGACCATGGCTACGTTTAGTTCTTGGAATAGTATTAAAAAGGCTCATCACGTTGATTTCGTTGCATCCAGGATTTGACAAATTTCCCACTCCTTTGATGTTAACATTGCAACCGTAAGGCATTGCAGTGCCTAATTCTTTTATCCAAAACAACTCTCTATCGGTACGGTAAGGTGTACTAAGTATAGGACTGTTTGTATGATGGTAAATATTCTCGATGATTCGAACTTTCATCGTCAAACAGCGGTCATGACCCGGTTGATTGAAATGATTATACCAAATCCTGTATTTGGGATCTTTTGCATCATATCGATGTTGGCTCATCCTACTTCGCAATGTTTGACGAGTTTCACCAACATACAAAAGTTCACAGAGTGTACATTCTATGCCGTAAATGACATTTTTAGTAGAACAGTCCAGAGGGTCAAACGATTTGATGTAGTACGTTTTTCCAGTTAAATTACTTGTAAATTCAAGAGAAGTTATTAGCATGACGAATGTTTTACAAGTATTATTTTTGTCAGTTTTTATTTTACAAGTAGTAATGCATGGAGAAGAGTCACAAGTACCTGGAGATTTAAGACAGTCCGAAATATTAATAGAACAAGATTTTAAAATTTGATACGAATCTGAAGTTTTGAAATAATAATTACCCTCTGGCTGAATGTAAGACAAATCGGGGGTATCCTGTAGGATTTTCCGTGGAACGCATATATCATTTGCTACCCTGTTCTGTGTAGTAGCAAATGAGGACCTTGTTAACCCGGGTGACGTCCTAGCCGGTATGTTGTCGTTAATTTCGTTATTCATAATTGCTTAAGTAAAGCTACCAAGTTGCAATGACCTCGGGGAAAAAAAATTCCACCAGCAGTGACATTGGGCATGGTTATAGTAAATAAGGGTAATAACAAAATTACCGAACTCCGAACAATCTTACAAAGGGAAAGTCAAAACTCACAATTATATAAACAGACAAAATCAGTCAACAACCGGAAAACTGTGAAAACCGCAATGACCCTGACTTGGTACAGGCATTTCTAAAGAAATGGTGGGTTGAATCAGATTTTAAGGCGCCAAACCTCCCGCTCTCATTACGGTTCAAAGGTTCCGGCTGTCACTGTAACAGTATTTAAATACAGGAACAAAATAGGTAAAATAGTTGTCAAAGCAGTACCATATTCGGTGACGTAAATGTCAAAAATATTTTTACGTCACGCATTGACAAAAAAAATTCTTGACATATTTGACTCTTTATCTTTATACATTTTCACTATATGAAAATGCATCGCTTATAATTTTTTCTGCAGAGACGGAATATATTTCGACAAGATATTGGTATCGGAATATAAACTTTTTAAGAGATCGAATAAGGCGAATCTTTTTATAGCCCTGGTCCAGTAGCCTGTTTCTCAGATGAAGATGACGTTTCAGGAAATCAGAATAATTGCTACTGCCCCTTGCATAGCGAATCAATTGCGAGATGTAAACACCATATGCAGGAGAAGCTGGTATATTGCTGCACATATTTGTAAAATTTATGATTTTAAAATTGAAGTCGTCCCGCTTATCATAAATTTTAGTACTGAGTTGACCACTGTCGTCAAATTCGAGGTATAAGTCCAAAAATGATGCGGACGAAGCTGTATCGGTGGTCTCTTTAACTTCCAGCTCTGGAGGATATATCAATGTAAGAAATTCTGCAAATCTAGAATTATTGATAGATAAAACGTCATCAATATACCTGTATGTGAAATTAAAGGCTCTAGCCTCATGAATCTTCTTATCTTTTACAAGCTTTTGAAGAAACTCCGACTCATATGAGTATAAAAATAAATCGGCTAGAAGAGGGGCACAATTCGTACCCATTGGTATGCCGACGACCTGCTGAAACAGTGCCCCTCCAAAGGAGACAAATATGTTATCGATGAGGAACTCCAGCATACTGATCACTTGTTCCTCGGAGTAGCATGTTTTACCTTTATGAATTTTGTTTGAAAAATATGTGGAATTGTAGCCTAACACAACAAATTTTGAGCCATAGTTTCTATGACTAAAAGCTTTATGAATTGTTTCTTTTAAGCGGGTTTTTAATTTGTCATGCGGTAGGGTGGTATATAGAGTTGAAAAATCAAAGGTTTTGATGGAGGATACCTGAGAGAAAGATCTTGATTTCAGGTTATCCAAAAGATCTTTAGAGTTTTTCAAAATCCACATGTGATTTATGCCACTACGCGAGTAAACAGTTTCACAATATTTCTGTTGTCCCTCTTTTAAAAACCCGCTTAAAAGAAACAATTCATAAAGCTTTTAGTCATAGAAACTATGGCTCCAAATTTGTTGTGTTAGGCTACAATTCCACATATTTTTCAAACAAAATTCATAAAGGTAAAACATGCTACTCCGAGGAACAAGTGATCAGTATGCTGGAGTTCCTCATCGATAACATATTTGTCTCCTTTGGAGGGGCACTGTTTCAGCAGGTCGTCGGCATACCAATGGGTACGAATTGTGCCCCTCTTCTAGCCGATTTATTTTTATACTCATATGAGTCGGAGTTTCTTCAAAAGCTTGTAAAAGATAAGAAGATTCATGAGGCTAGAGCCTTTAATTTCACATACAGGTATATTGATGACGTTTTATCTATCAATAATTCTAGATTTGCAGAATTTCTTCCATTGATATATCCTCCAGAGCTGGAAGTTAAAGAGACCACCGATACAGCTTCGTCCGCATCATTTTTGGACCTATACCTCGAATTTGACGACAGTGGTCAACTCAGTACTAAAATTTATGATAAGCGGGACGACTTCAATTTTAAAATCATAAATTTTCCAAACATGTGCAGCAATATACCAGCTTCTCCTGCATATGGTGTTTACATCTCGCAATTGATTCGCTATGCAAGGGCCAGTAGCAATTATTCTGATTTCCTGAAACGTCATCTTCATCTGAGAAACAGGCTACTGGACCAGGGCTATAAAAAGATTCGCCTTATTCGATCTCTTAAAAAGTTTATATTCCGATACCAATATCTTGTCGAAATATATTCCGTCTCTGCAGAAAATATTATAAGCGATGCATTTTCATATAGTGAAAATGTATAAAGATAAAGAAGTCACAAATGTCAAGAATTTTTTTGTCAATGTGTGACGTAAGAATATTTTTGACATTTACGTCACCGAATATGGTACTGCTTTGACAACTATTTTACCTATTTTGTTCCTGTATTTAAATACTGTTACAGTGACAGCCGGAACCTTTGAACCGTAATGAGAGCGGGAGGTTTGGCGCCTTAAAATCTGATTCAACCCACCATTTCTTTAGAAATGCCTGTACCAAGTCAGGGTCATTACGGTTTTCACAGTTTTCCGGTTGTTGACTGATTTTGTCTGTTTATATAATTATGAGTTTTGACTTTCCCTTTGTAAGATTGTTCGGAGTTCGGTAATTTTGTTATTACCTTTATTTGCACCCAAAATGTCTATCACATTGGTCAAAAAATTACAATGTGTACCAATTCAAGGCAATTGTCAAAAAAATAGTTACATTGTGTTTATTTCTGTGTTCTATCAAAATTAGGTCACAGTTAAAGCACACTAAATAGAACATGCTTTACCTAAAAATAGCTATCTCGACTCTACCTCCTGTATGGTTATCTTCATTTAGAAAATACTAAAGATCAAAGGAAAACACACTCGGTTGTGATACAAATTGAATTTATTGAAAGGGAAAAGTCATTAACCACAAAGTCAAAAATAAAGAGCATTTAGTTACGTACCTAAAAGTGATATCGTATATTTTGAGAACATTTATTTTAGTACGAATCCTTGGAAGTTTTTATTTCGTTCAAGGTCACTTACCATCCCACCACCTGTGAGGATATGACAAATATATTTATTTAAAATGGAATGCGGACTTATTTTAGTTTTTAAGGTTTAACAATTTATGAGGGGGTTAATCGTGAACAAGTCAAGATCAGTCCATGTTTATTTATATAAGCAATTAGAAAAGATTGATTAGAAAAATTTTACTTATTTATAGAATGAAGTTAGCCAATATATTTACGGAACATGAGTAGCAAATGATAAACTTAACAAAAGTTAAAAGTTTTATGTGAGGGTTGACAGTTTACTCACATGATGTAGGACAATAATTGGATGACTGCATTATTTCACTACGATGGGAAATCTGGGCCCATAAAAACTAGTTTACCGCCACCATTTTGTTTTAATTGAAATGCCTATGACCAAGCCAGGCAGTGTGTTAGGAGTCTATATGTGTGTTATGAGTCTATGTGTGTTAGGAGTCTATATGTGTGTGTTCGGAGTCTATGTGTGTGTGTTAGGAGTCCATGTGTGTGTTAGGAGTATATGTGTGTGTGTTAGGAGTATATATGTGTGCTAGGAGTCTATGTGTGTGTTAGCAGTCTATGTGTGCTAGGAGTCTATATGTGTGTTAGGAGTCTATATGTGTGCTAGGAGTCTATGTGTGTGTTAGGAGTCTATATGTGTGTTAGGATTCTATATGTGTGTTAGGAGTCTATGTGTGTTAGTAGTTTATATGTGTGTTAGGAGTCTATGTGTGTGTTAGCAGTCTATGTGTGCTAGGAGTCTATGTGTATGTTAGGAGTCTATATGTGTGTTAGTAGTTTATATGTGTGTTAGGAGTCTATGTGTGTGTTAGCAGTCTATGTGTGCTAGGAGTCTATGTGTGTGTTAGGAGTCTATGTGTGTGTTAGGAGTCTATATGTGTGTTAGGAGTTCATGTGTGTTAGGAGTCTATGTGTGTGTTAGGAGTCTATATGTGTGTTAGGAGTCTATATGTGTGTTAGCAGTCTATGTGTGTTAGGAATCTATGTATGTTAGGAGTCTATATGTGTGTTAGGAGTCTATGTGTGTTAGGAGTCTATGTGTGTTAGAAGTATATGTGTGTGTGTTAGGAGTCAATGTGTGTTAGTAGTTTATATGTGTGTTAGGAGTCTATATGTGTGTTAGCAGTCTATGTGTGTTAGGAATCTATGTATGTTAGGAGTCTATATGTGTGTTAGGAGTCTATGTGTGTTAGGAGTCTATGTGTGTTAGAAGTATATGTGTGTGTGTTAGGAGTCAATGTGTGTGTTAGGAGTCTATGTGTGTGTTTGGAGTCTATGTGTGTTAGGAGTCTATATGTGTGCTAGGAGTATCGGTGATTTTCCCTCCGTTTCTACGAATGTTCCGTTACATTTTGGAACTGTTCCGATAGTGTGACATTTATTGTTTGTTTTTCCTTTGATTGTGATTATATACTTCTGTTAAACTTAATGATCGACGACCATGGAAGATTAAAAACAAAACTCTACGATAAAAGTGATGACTTCACTTTTCCAAGTCAACTTCCTATTCATCATTAACAATATTCCAACAGAACCAGCGTATGGAGTTTACATTTCACAACTCATAGGCTAGCATAGAGCTTATGCCAGTACAGTGATATATCTTTATTAGATATATTTATGTTTGAAATGTAGTTTCTAAATTATGCAATCTAAAACTGAAGTTCTATCCTCCTTAAGGTATAGGTAACCTTAGCAGATTTTCGCTATCCTGTTTATGTCCTTTTTTTCTTAAAAAGACATTTAAATTATTTGGAATTCCAATCTTTTCACTTTGAGCGTACCTGATGAAAGCTATACCAGAAACGTGCAATGTGCATTAAATAAGATATCCACATTTTTATTCTGCTCATGGGTGAATCTTTGTACCCCATTTTTGCCACAACAGCTATGGATGCAAAGTGATGACAACAGCTAATAACTTGCATGAAGATATCAATACATATATGCAACATATTTCAGCAATAGTGTACTATTAGTGCTAATCAAAGCCTAATCTATCTTTAAAAGGCCATTTCAAAATTTCAAACTTTGTCTAAAATTTGCTAATTAAATTGAAAAACAAACTAGAGGCTCCCAGGAGCCTGTATAGCTCACCTGGGTATAATAACAACATCAGTCAATTAAACTTGATAACTTCGGTAAAAAAATAACAAATGTAGCCCTCGTCATTGCAGACCCCTTCTCCAAAAAAATTTGGGTAGGGGTTCCCCCTTTAATGTAAGTTATCAAAATTGCTGTAAAAAAACACATATATGTCAATGATTCTCAAAATTTAGCTTTTGCTACTTCACATTTTGTAATAGAGTTGCTTCCCTTTGATTATTTGAGTAACCAAAAGCAGTGAGTCAACAAAAAAATGCATTTCAAGAGGAATAACTCTTCACACTTGTCGCACATTTTCAACTGTGGGAAATTTTTTTGTAGATCTTAACATGCTGAACATTTTTGCAGTTTAAACTTTCCCTCTATCTCTAATAGTTTTTGAGATATAAGACGAAAAGTATTAACATTTTACAATTTTGATGGAAAAAAGGGCAATAACTCAAAAATGGGTAATGGGATTTACTTCAAAATTGCACGGTATGTAGATCTTGACATGCAAAACATTTTTGCAATTAAAACTTAAACTTTATCTCTTATAGTTTTTGAAATATAAGACGAAAAGTATTAAAATTTTAAAAATTTGATAAAAAAAGGGCAATAACTCCAAGATGGGTTATCAGATTTACTTCAAAATTGCAGGGTAGGTACATCTTGACATACTGAACATGTTTGCTGTTTAAACTTAACATCTATCTCTTATAGATTTTGAAATAAAGGATGAAACTATTAAAATTTTGAAAATTTGATGAAAAAAGGGAAATAACTCCAAAATGGGTAATGGGATTTACTTCAAAATTGCAGGGTAGGTAGATACATGGTGCACATTTTTGCAATTTAAACTTAACATCTATCTCTTATAGTTTTTGAAATATAAGACGAAAAGTATTCAAATTTAAAAATAAATTGATGAAAAAAGGGCAATAACTCCAAGATGGGTGATCAGATTTACTTCAAAATTGCAGGGTAGGTAGATCTTGACATGCTGAACATGTTTGCAGTTTCAACTTACCATCTGTCTTTTATAGTTTTTGAAATAAAGGATGAAAAGTATTAAAATTTTGAAAATTTGATGAAAAAAGGGAAACAACTCCAAAATGGGTAATGGGATTTACTTCACAATTGCAGGGTGGGTAGATCTCGACATGGTGCACAATTTTACAATTTAAACTTAACATCTATCTCTTATAGTTTTTTAAATAAAGGACGAAAAGTATTAAAATTTTGATGAATAAAGGGCAATAACTCCAAAATGGGTAATGGGATTTACTTCAAAATTGCAGGGTAGGTAGATCTTGACATGCTGAACATGTTTGCAGTTTCAACTTACCATCTGTCTCTTATAGTTTTTGAAATAAAGGATGAAAAGTATTAAAATTTTGAAAATTTGATTAAAAAAGGGAAATAACTCCAAAATGGGTAATGGGATTCACTTCACAATTGCAGGGTGTGTATATCTCGACATGGTGCACAGTTTTGCAATTTAAACTTAACATTTATCTCTTATAGTTTTTGAAATAAAGGACGAAAAGTATTAAAATTTGGAAATTTTGATGAATAAAGGGCAACAACTCCAAAATGGGTTATGGGATTTACTTCAAAATTGCAGGGTAGGTAGATCTTGACATGTTGAACATGTTTGCAGTTTCAACTTACCATCTGTCTTTTATAGTTTTTGAAATAAAGGATGAAAAGTATTAAAATTTTGAAAATTTGATGAAAAAAGGGAAACAACTCCAAAATGGGTAATGGGATTTACTTCACAATTGCAGTGTGGGTAGATCTCGACATGGTGCACAATTTTACAATTTAAACTTAACATCTATCTCTTATAGTTTTTTAAATAAAGGACGAAAAGTATTAAAATTTTGATGAATAAAGGGCAATAACTCCAAAATGGGTAATGGGATTTACTTCAAAATTGCAGGGTAGGTAGATCTTGACATGCTGAACATGTTTGCAGTTTCAACTTACCATCTGTCTCTTATAGTTTTTGAAATAAAGGATGAAAAGTATTAAAATTTTGAAAATTTGATTAAAAAAGGGAAATAACTCCAAAATGGGTAATGGGATTCACTTCAAATTGCAGGGTAGGTAGATCTTGACATGTTGAACATGTTTGCAGCTTCGACTTACCATCTGTCTCTTATAGTTTTTGAAATAAAGGATGAAAAGTATTAAAATTTTGAAAATTTGATGAGAAAAGGGAAACAACTCCAAAATGTGTAATGGGATTTACTTCACAATTGCAGGGTGGGTAGATCTCGACATGGTGCACAGTTTTGCAATTTAAACTTAACATCTATCTCTTATAGTTTTTTAAATAAAGGACGAAAAGTATTAAAATTTTGATGAATAAAGGGCAATAACTCCAAAATGGTAATGGGATTTACTTCAAAAATGCACGGTATGTAGATCTTGACATGCTGCACATTTTTGCAATTTAAACTTAACATCTATCTCTTATAGTTTTTGAAATATTAGACAAAAAGTTTTCAATTTTTTTTTTAAATTGATGAAAAAAGGGCAATAACTCCAAGATGGGTAATCAGATTTACTTCAAAATTGCAGGGTAGGTAGATCTTGACATGCTGAACATGTTTGCAGCTTCAACTTACCATCTGTCTCTTATAGTTTTTGAAATAAAGGATGAAAAGTATTAAAATTTTGAAAATTTGATGAAAAAAGGGAAACAACTCCAAAATGGGTAATGGGATTTACTTCACAATTGCAGGGTGTGTAGATCTCGACATGGTGCACAGTTTTGCAATTTAAACTTAACATCTATCTCTTATAGTTTTTTAAATAAAGGACGAAAAGTATTAAAATTTTGATGAATAAAGGGCAATAACTCCAAAATGGTAATGGGATTTACTTCAAAAATGCACGGTATGTAGATCTTGACATGCTGCACATTTTTGCAATTTAAACTTAACATCTATCTCTTATAGTTTTTGAAATATAAGACAAAAAGTTTTCAATTTTTTTTTTAAATTGATGAAAAAAGGGCAATAACTCCAAGATGGGTAATCAGATTTACTTCAAAATTGCAGGGTAGGTAGATCTTGACATGCTGAACATGTTTGCAGCTTCAACTTACCATCTGTCTCTTATAGTTTTTGAAATAAAGGATGAAAAGTATTAAAATTTTGAAAATTTGATGAAAAAAGGGAAACAACTCCAAAATGGGTAATGGGATTTACTTCACAATTGCAGGGTGGGTAGATCTCGACATGGTGCACAGTTTTACAATTTAAACTTAACATCTATCTCTTATAGTTTTTTAAATAAAGGACGAAAAGTATTAAAATTTTGATGAATAAAGGGCAATAACTCCAAAATGGGTAATGGGATTTACATCAAAAATGCACGGTATGTAGATCTTGACATGCTGAACATTTTTGCCATTTAAACTTAACCTTTATCTGTTATAGTTTTTGAAATATAAGACGAAAAGTATTAAAATTTTAAAAATTTGATGAAAAAAGGGCAATAACTCCAAGATGGGTAATCAGATTTACTTCAAAATTGCAGGGTAGGTAGATCTTGACATGCTGAACATGTTTGCAGCTTCAACTTACCATCTGTCTCTTATAGTTTTTGAAATAAAGGATGAAAAGTATTAAAATTTTGAAAATTTGATGAAAAAAGGGAAACAACTCCAAAATGGGTAATGGGATTTACTTCACAATTGCAGGGTGTGTAGATCTCGACATGGTGCACAGTTTTGCAATTTAAACTTAACATCTATCTCTTATAGTTTTTTAAATAAAGGACGAAAAGTATTAAAATTTTGATGAATAAAGGGCAATAACTCCAAAATGGTAATGGGATTTACTTCAAAAATGCACGGTATGTAGATCTTGACATGCTGCACATTTTTGCAATTTAAACTTAACATCTATCTCTTATAGTTTTTGAAATACAAGACAAAAAGTATTCAATTTTTTTTTTAAATTGATGAAAAAAGGGCAATAACTCCAAGATGGGTAATCAGATTTACTTCAAAATTGCAGGGTAGGTAGATCTTGACATGCTGAACATGTTTGCAGCTTCAACTTACCATCTGTCTCTTATAGTTTTTGAAATAAAGGATGAAAAGTACTAAAATTTTGAAAATTTGATGAAAAAAGGGAAACAACTCCAAAATGGGTAATGGGATTTACTTCACAATTGCAGGGTGGGTAGATCTCGACATGGTGCACAGTTTTACAATTTAAACTTAACATCTATCTCTTATAGTTTTTTAAATAAAGGACGAAAAGTATTAAAATTTTGATGAATAAAGGACAATAACTCCAAAATGGGTAATGGGATTTACATCAAAAATGCACGGTATGTAGATCTTGACATGCTGAACATTTTTGCCATTTAAACTTAACCTTTATCTGTTATAGTTTTTGAAATATAAGACGAAAAGTATTAAAATTTAAAAAATTTGATGAAAAAAGGGCAATAACTCCAAGATGGGTAATCAGATTTACTTCAAAATTGCAGGGTAGGTAGATCTTGACATGCTGAACATGTTTGCAGCTTCAACTTACCATCTGTCTCTTATAGTTTTTGAAATAAAGGATGAAAAGTATTAAAATTTTGAAAATTTGATGAAAAAAGGGAAACAACTCCAAAATGGGTAATGGGATTTACTTCACAATTGCAGGGTGGGTAGATCTCGACATGGTGCACAGTTTTACAATTTAAACTTAACATCTATCTCTTATAGTTTTTTAAATAAAGGACGAAAAGTATTAAAATTTTTATGAATAAAGGGCAATAACTCCAAAATGGGTAATGGGATTTACATCAAAAATGCACGGTATGTAGATTTTGACATGCTGAACATTTTTGCCATTTAAACTTAACCTTTATCTGTTATAGTTTTTGAAATATAAGACGAAAAGTATTAAAATTTAAAAAATTTGATGAAAAAAGGGCAATAACTCCAAGATGGGTAATCAGATTTACTTCAAAATTGCAGGGTAGGTAGATCTTGACATGCTGAACATGTTTGCAGCTTCAACTTACCATCTGTCTCTTATAGTTTTTGAAATAAAGGATGAAAAGTATTAAAATTTTGAAAATTTGATGAAAAAAGGGAAACAACTCCAAAATGGGTTATGGGATTTACTTCACAATTGCAGGGTGGGTAGATCTCGACATGGTGCACAGTTTTACAATTTAAACTTAACATCTATCTCTTATAGTTTTTTAAATAAAGGACGAAAAGTATTAAAATTTTGATGAATAAAGGGCAATAACTCCAAAATGGGTAATGGGATTTACATCAAAAATGCATGGTATGTAGATTTTGACATGCTGAACATTTTTGCCATTTAAACTTAACCTTTATCTGTTATAGTTTTTGAAATATAAGATGAAAAGTATTAAAATTTTAAAAATATGATGAAAAAAGGGCAATAACTCCAAGATGGGTAATCAGATTTACTTCAAAATTGCAGGGTAGGTAGATCTTGACATGCTGAACATGTTTGCAGCTTCAACTTACCATCTGTCTCTTATAGTTTTTGAAATAAAGGATGAAAAGTATTAAAATTTTGAAAATTTGATGAAAAAAGGGAAACAACTCCAAAATGGGTAATGGGATTTACTTCACAATTGCAGGGTGGGTAGATCTCGACATGGTGCACAGTTTTACAATTTAAACTTAACATCTATCTCTTATAGTTTTTTAAATAAAGGACGAAAAGTATTAAAATTTTGATGAATAAAGGGCAATAACTCCAAAATGGGTAATGGGATTTACATCAAAAATGCACGGTATGTAGATCTTGACATGCTGAACATTTTTGCCATTTAAACTTAACCTTTATCTGTTATAGTTTTTGAAATATAAGACGAAAAGTATTAAAATTTTAAAAATTTGATGAAAAAAGGGCAATAACTCCAAGATGGGTAATCAGATTTACTTCAAAATTGCAGGGTAGGTAGATCTTGACATGCTGAACATGTTTGCAGCTTCAACTTACCATCTGTCTCTTATAGTTTTTGAAATAAAGGATGAAAAGTATTAAAATTTTGAAAATTTGATGAAAAAAGGGAAACAACTCCAAAATGGGTAATGGGATTTACTTCACAATTGCAGGGTGGGTAGATCTCGACATGGTGCACAGTTTTACAATTTAAACTTAACATCTATCTCTTATAGTTTTTTAAATAAAGGACGAAAAGTATTAAAATTTTGATGAATAAAGGGCAATAACTCCAAAATGGGTAATGGGATTTACATCAAAAATGCACGGTATGTAGATCTTGACATGCTGCACATTTTTGCAATTTAAACTTAACATCTATCTCTTATAGTTTTTGAAATACAAGACAAAAAGTATTCAATTTTTTTTTTAAATTGATGAAAAAAGGGCAATAACTCCAAGATGGGTAATCAGATTTACTTCAAAATTGCAGGGTAGGTAGATCTTGACATGCTGAACATGTTTGCAGCTTCAACTTACCATCTGTCTCTTATAGTTTTTGAAATAAAGGATGAAAAGTACTAAAATTTTGAAAATTTGATGAAAAAAGGGAAACAACTCCAAAATGGGTAATGGGATTTACTTCACAATTGCAGGGTGGGTAGATCTCGACATGGTGCACAGTTTTACAATTTAAACTTAACATCTATCTCTTATAGTTTTTTAAATAAAGGACGAAAAGTATTAAAATTTTGATGAATAAAGGGCAATAACTCCAAAATGGGTAATGGGATTTACATCAAAAATGCACGGTATGTAGATCTTGACATGCTGAACATTTTTGCCATTTAAACTTAACCTTTATCTGTTATAGTTTTTGAAATATAAGACGAAAAGTATTAAAATTTTAAAAATTTGATGAAAAAAGGGCAATAACTCCAAGATGGGTAATCAGATTTACTTCAAAATTGCAGGGTAGGTAGATCTTGACATGCTGAACATGTTTGCAGCTTCAACTTACCATCTGTCTCTTATAGTTTTTGAAATAAAGGATGAAAAGTATTAAAATTTTGAAAATTTGATGAAAAAAGGGAAACAACTCCAAAATGGGTAATGGGATTTACTTCACAATTGCAGGGTGGGTAGATCTCGACATGGTGCACAGTTTTACAATTTAAACTTAACATCTATCTCTTATAGTTTTTTAAATAAAGGACGAAAAGTATTAAAATTTTGATGAATAAAGGGCAATAACTCCAAAATGGTAATGGGATTTACTTCAAAAATGCACGGTATGTAGATCTTGACATGCTGCACATTTTTGCAATTTAAACTTAACATCTATCTCTTATAGTTTTTGAAATACAAGACAAAAAGTATTCAATTTTTTTTTTAAATTGATGAAAAAAGGGCAATAACTCCAAGATGGGTAATCAGATTTACTTCAAAATTGCAGGGTAGGTAGATCTTGACATGCTGAACATGTTTGCAGCTTCAACTTACCATCTGTCTCTTATAGTTTTTGAAATAAAGGATGAAAAGTACTAAAATTTTGAAAATTTGATGAAAAAAGGGAAACAACTCCAAAATGGGTAATGGGATTTACTTCACAATTGCAGGGTGGGTAGATCTCGACATGGTGCACAGTTTTACAATTTAAACTTAACATCTATCTCTTATAGTTTTTTAAATAAAGGACGAAAAGTATTAAAATTTTGATGAATAAAGGGCAATAACTCCAAAATGGGTAATGGGATTTACATCAAAAATGCACGGTATGTAGATCTTGACATGCTGAACATTTTTGACATTTAAACTTAACCTTTATCTGTTATAGTTTTTGAAATATAAGATGAAAAGTATTAAAATTTTAAAAATTTGATGAAAAAAGGGCAATAACTCCAAGATGGGTAATCAGATTTACTTCAAAATTGCAGGGTAAGTAGATCTTGACATGCTGAACATGTTTGCACTTCAACTTACCATCTGTCTCTTATAGTTTTTGAAATAAAGGATGAAAAGTATTAAAATTTTGAAAATTTGATGAAAAAAGGGAAACAACTCCAAAATGGGTAATGGGATTTACTTCACAATTGCAGGGTGGGTAGATCTCGACATGGTGCACAGTTTTACAATTTAAACTTAACATCTATCTCTTATAGTTTTTTAAATAAAGGACGAAAAGTATTAAAATTTTGATGAATAAAGGGCAATAACTCCAAAATGGGTAATGGGATTTACATCAAAAATGCACGGTATGTAGATCTTGACATGCTGAACATTTTTGCCATTTAAACTTAACCTTTATCTGTTATAGTTTTTGAAATATAAGATGAAAAGTATTAAAATTTTAAAAATTTGATGAAAAAAGGGCAATAACTCCAAGATGGGTAATCAGATTTACTTCAAAATTGCAGGGTAAGTAGATCTTGACATGCTGAACATGTTTGCACTTCAACTTACCATCTGTCTCTTATAGTTTTTGAAATAAAGGATGAAAAGTATTAAAATTTTGAAAATTTGATGAAAAAAGGGAAACAACTCCAAAATGGGTAATGGGATTTACTTCACAATTGCAGGGTGGGTAGATCTCGACATGGTGCACAGTTTTACAATTTAAACTTAACATCTATCTCTTATAGTTTTTTAAATAACGGACGAAAAGTATTAAAATTTTGAAATTTTGATGAATAAAGGGCAATAACTCCAAAATGGGTAATGGGATTTACATCAAAAATGCACGGTATGTAGATCTTGACATGCTGAACATTTTTGCCTTTTAAACTTAACCTTTATCTTTTATAGTTTTTGAAATATAAGACGAAAAGTATTAAAATTTAAAAAATTTGATGAAAAAAGGGCAATAACTCCAAGATGGGTAATCAGATTTACTTCAAAATTGCAGGGTAGGTAGATCTTGCTGTGCTGATCATTTTTATCCCATGTCAGATTTTTGATATTATTAACGGTTTTTGAGTTATTACCCAAAACCTGCAATTTTACCATATGTTTTATTTTTAGTAACAGCGGCCATGTTGGTTGGTGCACGACATCACCGGACACAATTTTGAAACTAGACACCCTAGTGATGATTCACACCAAGTTTGGTTTCCATTGGTCTAGTACTTTCAGAGGAGAAGATTTTTGAAAAAGTTTACGACGTACGACGACGATGGACGCCAAGTGATGGCAATAGCTCAGTTCCAAAATCCAAAAGCAAAATTGTAGATACAGAGACAAAATTGACAACCTGCTCACTTTCCTGGCTTGGTATAGATACTTAAATAACAAGCTACTGGGTTAAACTAGCTTTATGGGCTCAAATCTCCACTCTTATTGAAATGATGTGGTCATGCATTGTGTTGCACATGTAAGTCAGCATTTATTATTTCATTTTGACAGAAAAGAAATTGATGGAATTTTTTTTATTCAATGAAGTTACAGGGTAAAATAAATATTTACACAGCAAGATACATAATTAATATGTTAATATCACATATATTTACACAGCAAGATACATAATTAATATGTTAATATCACATATATTTACACAGCAAGATACATAATTAATATGTTAATATAACATATATTTACACAGCAAGATACATAATTAATATGTTAATATCACATATATTACTACACATACTCCAATAATACTGTTAAAGATAACATTATATTTCTACATAATATTGTATTACTTAGTCTCCTACTTTCAATTATTACAAATTAAAGATTAGTCCAGCTAATAACCAAAAATAAAATGTAACAACTATTTTCTATAACATATAACATCTGTTGATAAAACAAGAAGCTCACATGAGCCTATAATCGCTCATCTGATTATTTGTCAAATAAGTCTTACTTGCATAATTGGCATAATATTCATCAACCGACTGAACGAAAACCTTTACCAAAAACAACAGTTGCAATTTAAATTTGAATCGTTTTTGGTTTTTTACTTAAAATAAAGCAATAATGGTCAATTATTTTTTTCTTTCTATTTTTAGTAATGAGAGCTATCTTGAATGGAGAACAAGGCTGTTAGACAAACAAGACCACCCTAGGTCCATCACAAACAACAAAAACATTAACACTCAACGTGCATGCCAGGTTTCTGAAATAACCTTCATCAGGTACGCTCAAAGTGTTTCTGAAATAACCTTCATCAGGTATGCTCAAAGTGTTTCTAAAATAACCTTCATCAGGTACGCTCAAAGTGTTTCTGAAATAATCTTCATCAGGTACGCTCGAAGTGTTTCTGAAATAACCTTCATCAGGTACGCTCGAAGTGTTTCTGAAATAACCTTCATCAGGTACGCTCAAAGTGTTTCTGAAATAACCTTCATCAGGTACGCTCAAAGTGTTTCTGAAATAACCTTCATCAGGTATGCTCGAAGTGTTTCTGAAATAACCTTCATCAGGTACGCTCAAAGTGTTTCTGAAATAACCTTCATCAGGTATGCTCAAAGTGTTTCTGAAATAACCTTCATCAGGTACGCTCAAAATGTTTCTGAAATACCTTCATCAGGTACGCTCAAAGTGTTTCTGAAATAACCTTCATCAGGTACGCTCAAAATGTTTCTGAAATAACCTTCATCAGGTACGCTCAAAGTGTTTCTAAAATAACCTTCATCAGGTACGCTCAAAGTGTTTCTGAAATAACCTTCATCAGGTACGCTCAAAGTGTTTCTAAAATAACCTTCATCAGGTACGCTCAAAGTGTTTCTAAAATAACCTTCATCAGGTACGCTCAAAGTGTTTCTGAAATAACCTTCATCAGGTACACTCAAAGTGTATCTGAAATAACCTTCATCAGGTACACTCAAAGTGTTTCTAAAATAACCTTCATCAGGTACGCTCAAAGTGTTTCTAAAATAACCTTCATCAGGTACGCTCAAAGTGTTTCTAAAATAACCTTCATCAGGTACGCTCAAAGTGTTTCTAAAATAACCTTCATCAGGTACGCTCAAAGTGTTTCTGAAATAACCTTCATCAGGTACGCTCAAAGTGTTTCTGAAATAACCTTCATCAGGTACACTCAAAGTGTTTCTAAAATAACCTTCGTCAGGTACGCTCAAAGTGTTTCTAAAATAACCTTCATCAGGTACGCTCAAAGTGTTTCTAAAATAACCTTCATCAGGTACGCTCAAAGTGTTTCTGAAATAACCTTCATCAGGTATGCTCAAAGTGTTTCTGAAATAACCTTCATCAGGTACGCTCAAAGTGTTTCTGAAATAACCTTCATCAGGTACGCTCAAAGTGTTTCTAAAATAACCTTCATCAGGTACGCTCAAAGTGTTTCTAAAATAACCTTCATCAGGTACGCTCAAAGTGTTTCTGAAATAACCTTCATCAGGTACGCTCAAAGTGTTTCTGAAATATCCTTCATCAGGTACACTCAAAGTGTTTCTAAAATAACCTTCATCAGGTACGCTCAAAGTGTTTCTGAAATAACCTTCATCAGGTACACTCAAAGTGTTTCTAAAATAACCTTCGTCAGGTACGCTCAAAGTGTTTCTAAAATAACCTTCATCAGGTACGCTCAAAGTGTTTCTAAAATAACCTTCATCAGGTACGCTCAAAGTGTTTCTGAAATAACCTTCATCAGGTATGCTCAAAGTGTTTCTGAAATAACCTTCATCAGGTACGCTCAAAGTGTTTCTAAAATAACCTTCATCAGGTACGCTCAAAGTGTTTCTAAAATAACCTTCATCAGGTACGCTCAAAGTGTTTCTGAAATAACCTTCATCAGGTACGCTCAAAGTGTTTCTGAAATAACCTTCATCAGGTACACTCAAAGTGTTTCTAAAATAACCTTCATCAGGTACGCTCAAAGTGTTTCTAAAATAACCTTCATCAGGTACGCTCAAAGTGTTTCTAAAATAACCTTCATCAGGTACGCTCAAAGTCAAATGATATTGAAAAGCCAAAAAAATTTAGTCTTTGGGAGCAAGAAAACTAAAAGGCTTAAACAGGAAGTTTGGTTAATGTTGCATTGTGGTCTCAGAAGAGATTTAAATGTGAAAGGTTTAAATGTGACAGACAGATGCCAGGTGATGACAAAAGCTCACACCGCCTTTGGCCAGATGAGATAAAAGGCATAATTTAAGAAAAAAACACCATACAAAATGGTATATATTGTTGCAAACAAAGTCTGATAATTCTCGAAAAATGAAAGAGAAACATGTCAAAATGTATCTAGACCCTTACTTAGACCACCATTCCTAATATTCTGATAAGGTTTGAAGAAAATAAGTCAAGGAAAACTTGAGTAAGCATGTAACAAGAGCATGGCAAACTATTTTTCATTGGGAAAAGTCTCATAACTGAGGAACGTCACAAGTAAAATCAGACCCCCATTTCTAATAATCTGGTGAAGCTTAGACAATATATAATATTGGTCATGGTAATTAAGTGTAGGTTATTGCATGACATGTTACAACAGAATAATTGTGATTCAGAAAAGTCTCATAACTCTGGAATATCTAAGAGAAATTGCCAAAATTTTTACATAATCTCTAACCACCATTCTCAATAATACTTAGTAGAGTGGAAGTTTGTTTGTGATATGTTTAAAAAAAAAAAATCATTTGATAAAGGCCAATAACTCTGGAATGGAAAAATTGAAAATCATCAATAGGCATACAGACCCTCAGGCAACCATTGCTAAAGGTGTTTTTACATGGTCAACTTTTTCCCTTGAAATGTTCTTGCTACTAGTGACGAATTTGAAGAGTAATGAATGTAAATGATCAATTAGAACCTATCAAACTCCTTTCCAATATTTGAAGAACCCATCAATGAGTTTGACCACATGTTTAGACTGTCAAATTTGTGTTTGAAACAGGTGCATGGATAAATTTTGAAGTGAATTTGAAGGAAACATTTGACCATGTAAACACAGGTGAAGAAATGTGTCATGGGAAAGTAGAAAATGCTTACAATATACTAAACATCCATAACATTGGAATGACAAACGTGAAAATCCTCAAAAGTACACAGAACCTCATACCACAAATTCTAATAAACTTCTAATGTTTGAAGAAACTTCATCACTGCAAAGTAACTATGTGTATGCCATGCTGATGGATGCACAACTGATACCATAGTATATTTCATCTAATGACGGACATATATAAAGTTTATGACATATGAAAGATAATGATATACACTAAGTGATGAAAAAAGCTCACAAAACCCTTTGAGTCAGATCGAACGAGTATAAATTTAATCAGATAATGCACATCCAATCTATATGTGGACAGTTATCTCCCTTGATTTTCAAGTTACATAGCAAAGGAAGACAAGTCATTTAAGTTTAACAAATTTACACAACAAACAAATTGAATGGTCTTATTATTATAAAACTTCCATCAACTTACACTCTAAAATCATCCAATCAGGTCATATAACTTGTACATCAAAATAGTCCAGTCAAAACAAACATAATGGATACTTTGTTCTGATTGGCCAGTATTCGACTATCACTACGAAATATACTTGAAAGTTTTGTTTTATTACCATAAAGACTGTCCACCATCTTACAGAGCCTTTGTAGGGGTTATATACAACTTAGGCACCAGTCATTTAACTTTTAGGGAACCTATGTTTTCCCCCTAGCCAAAATTTTCCACAAGAAACAAAAAGCAAGATTTTTTTACATGAACAGTCTGTAATTTTTCTTTAAATTGATCAAAATTTCTTGTTGAAAACTGCAAGGTCAGATTATTAATTTTTTTTTACATCTTTCAGGTCAAGATATTTTTTTCTATTAAATTTGGTGGCAGAAATTAAAAGTTAAATATCATTTCCTTACCCCTATGCATTTGATATAGAGCTATGTGTAGGTAATTATCATTGGTGTTTTTTTAAACAGTTCCCTCTAACAGAAGTATTAAACATTTCCTATTTGTATTAGTATTATAATCAAAAATACAAGTTCCCCTTGATAACAATCACAACATTGTTACAATTATCAGTATGAACTCACCCATTATATAACAATTAATATAAAACTATGATTCTACACTGCCAACAATAATCACAGCAAAAACTATAGCTTAATTTTATACCAGTTATCTTATCAATCAACAAAAATACTAAATACAATAATAATCAAAACTCACAACTTTTTTTCATGATTGTAAACATCTTAAAGTTAAATATTTTAGGGGATTTATACATAAATATCATAAAAAATCCATATTATGTAAATTATTGTAATATTCATTAAATAAATTGGTCTATTATTGGAAAGAGATATATATCAATATACCAGTCTCTAAACAAATATCAATGATGGCTGAACACAATATCATTTCTACATCATTTTAAACTTACATTCATTATTTTTTTCAACTTTTTTTTCTGTTGATAATTATTATATAGTGGTGCATAGCTTTTAATTAACAAAAACTATCTTCATGTTATAGTTAACATTACAGAAAGGCTGTTTCTGTATCAGACATAGTTTTTGAGTTGTAGTAGAAACATCAACATCTGTTACACCATAGCGATGATATTTCAGCTCTATTCTAAGTTTTTCCTGGAAGAACACGCTTATTTTACCGACCAGCACAATGAAATGGCAGCTGTGAACCGTATAATTAAAATGAAAAATAAATAATACCACAACGTTGGAACAGTTATATACATGTGCATTCTTGTACAATTACATGTGCATTTTTGTCCAATTACATGTACATTTTTGTCCAATTACATGTGCATTTTTGTCCAATTACATGTACATTTTTGTCCAATTACATGTACATTTTTGTCCAATTATATGTATATTTTTGTCCAATTACATGTACGTTATTTTCCAATTACATGTACATGTTTGTCCTCTTAAATGTACGTTTCTTTCCAATTACATGTACATTTATGTCCTCTTACATGTATGTTTTTTCCCAATTACATGTACATTTTTCAATAAATAATCTGAATAAATAAATGTTTTTTTGTTAATTTCTTTTTCTGAAGGTGACTTTCAAAAACATTTTCGGTAAAATGTAAACAAAGCAAAACACTGTACTTGCTTGTTAGAGTTATTTTCAGAAAATCATGTTACCTCCTAAACGAGATTATCGGAGAAGCAAGATGGCCGACGAAGAAGGCGGGTTTTGTTACTATCGGAAACAATTGTTATGATAATGAATATTTATAGGTAATTAAGTATGGAAGCTCATAGATAAATATCTAACGAAACGAAATATATGTTTGATCATTCTTGCACCCGATTTCATGACAAAAATTTGCAAAAATGCGGTGCAACATTTTCACTGCACAGAGTCGAAAGTTTTTACTATAGAGAAATCAGTAGTTCTATGGTCCGGAAATATAAAAAAAAACAAGGACCTAAAGAGCTATGGTTCTGCAGCTAGTTTATACATTGTTACTTGTGTTAAACTTTACAAGATCAATGCTATAAAAATGTTATTACAAATAAAATACCAGTATATTTTTGTATATATGTTACTTTTATTAGCACAATGATACAAATCTAAGGTCAAGAACCGAAGTGGGCATGTCCTCTCACATTCCTACTGATTATAATATCATTGATACATAAAACTATGTTCAAATTTAAATTTATTCTGCAATGAAGCAAAAAGATTCATTTTTCCATGAGTAATTTTTCCAAGCGAGTACTCAAGAAGCATCACTGAAAGGATTTGTGAATACTATAAAGGAATAGTTTACTCAAAGAATTTGCAAGTATTCCAGGAATTGTTCACGCTATCATGTTTAGATCCTTCGGATTTCTTTCTCCAAAAGACTTAATTATTTGATTTTCCAATCTGTTGACAATGAGACCTGATGAAGATTATTCCAGAAACATGTCATGTGAACTAAATTAGACATCTTTGTTTTTATATATTGACATCCCTAGTTATTACAAAATTACTGTAAAATGCACTGTGGATCTGATATAACAATACCATACTCAACTAACTCAGTGGTGTAATGGTAATCATGCTCGCCTCGAGTGCGGTAGATTGCGTGTTAGATCTCATTTCGGGTCAAACCAAAAACTATAAAATGTGTATTTGCTGTTGCTAAGCAGCAGAAAGAAGTAAAAGCATATAGTGATTGTAACAGGATAATGTTTCCTAGTTGAGCGACATGTCTATCTGTGGACTGTTGTGACAATGTGCTAGCACTATTAAAATCCAACTCAGCATGTTGGTCTCGTAAAAATCAGACTTCATCATCTCCTTATCAAAAAGTAAGTTATTCCCACCAAGATTATTATTCACATGGCTTTAAACAACAAACACTCACATACTCACTCACTCACGCACCATACTCAATGATAAAATAATATGTACACGTCTAATGTCAATTTTATACCCTGATGAACATAAATATATAGAATGCTTTCAATATCCCTGTAATAAAAGTTTGAAGATACCAAAGGGGTAAGCAGAATCCATAAATCAAAGCAGGACAGACAATACAATGGCCAAAAAAAAAGTCAAAAAATGATCTACAGAACACTAGACATAAAACTTAAGATCAATCAACATGAACCCCTCTAAAAACCAGATGTGAACTCGTGTGCTCCGAAAGGGTAAGCAATAATGCATGTTTTATCATTATAAAATATAAACTAAGGTGCTCCGCAAGGGTAAGCAGTAATGCATGTTTTATCATTCTAAAATACAAACTAAGGACGGAGTAAGGTGCTCCGGAAGGGTAAACAGTAATGCATGTTTTATCATTATAAAATACAAACTAAGGTGCTCCGGAAGGGTAAGCAGAAATGCATGTTTTATCATTATAAAATATAAACAAACAATATTTGCCATTACCAAATAAATTAACCTTCCCTTTTACAAAATAAAATTTGCATTAAATAGTGCATATCGCTTTCTACTGAAGCAGGATTTCCAGTATGATACAAGCCATGATGGAGAGTCTCATTTCGCTATAATACAGATTAAACATCAGATAAAATCTCGCATCCCTTCCCTCATCCAATTTCTGTCCTTTACCATGCTAACTCTTATTCTGATCCATGTCATTAAAACAGCTGTTACTGAACATTTGTATGTCAGGTTGGAAGACATATTTCTTTTTCAACCCACACAATCAGAATGTAATGTGCTACCAACTAACACTATCCATACAATTGTATATTAAGTGAGTTCCAAGTCTCCCATTCTCCCCCCCTCCCCCCACACTAATCAACTTTTCGTAAAATGGTCCTTAAGAAAAGAGAGGAATACTCTTTGCATCTACTATATACCTATCCCCATTTATAAAATTAATTCTCTATATAAGGCCACCACTTCTGCACAGAAAAGAGTTTCATTATATGAAAGCTGACCTTTCTTAAGGGGGCAAAATTTCATTTATTTTACAATCTCATTGCATCTGAAACTAGGCCTGATAAAGATGGGTTGTGTCTGGTACGAGTGACCTTATAACAGAGGGACAACTGTATTAATTATATATTATATATAAGCTAATATGATTTGACTTCTAAAATGAAATTTAAATAGATAGAGAAGCTATAAACAGAAAAATAGAAATTGTCACAATTTTTTCAAATAATTAAACAAAATATCTCCATGGTAACATCACATGGTTACCCTGATATCTCACGGCATCCAATTACCAAAATTATGAATGGCTTTTACTTCCTTAGTTTTATGTTCGTGACTCGGAAGTTGGAAACAGTCGACGGGGAACGCACTGACTGTTTTATTAAACAACGTCAGACTAAATTCTAGGCATCCTACGACGTGTAGTTTGTGGTCCTCGTCTACACTCACTTTAGAAGTTACATTTAAAAATCTTGTACATATAGCACCAACTTTAGATATGGAACCCAGACATACTGTTGGTGGCTGTTCAGCTGTAAATAAAAAAAGGTTACGGTATTATTGCCATTCAACAAATGAATATATATATAACCTTCCAAGGGTAGACGAGAATCTTTTTCTCAGACTATTTTTTGTAAATTGTAAAGGTATACACATGCTCATATCATACCAAAAAAGAAGAAATTCCACCAACAGATAACATTATAATTACCTACACAAGAAAACAGAACAGACTTACAGAATACAATATCATCTACAAAGTTGGAAAAGGGTCCATAATTTCCACGGAACAGAACCGTTAAGGAAATGATTGATTTGATTTGATTTATTGTGCTTAATGCCATTTTCAGCAATATTTCAGCTACATCGTGGCGACCAGTTTTAGTGGTGGAAGAAGCCGAAGTACCCAGAGAGAACCACCGACCATGGGCAAGTAACTGGTAAACTTTATCACTTCTGGCTGCGAGTCGAGTGCACCCTTTTTTGTAATTTACAAAGCTGGGTGCGAATCCATGCCGTATTGGTGATAGGCTTGTATGAGCTGTTAAATCCAACAACCTAACACATTGAGCCACCCGGGCCCTTGTTAAGGAAATGTGTATGCTCATATCATACTAAGACATCATAGAGATGAGGGGCCATTGTGGTCATGATCATATGGTAGTTGAATTTACAACTACCTATGCAATCAGTGCCTATCATCACTAATGTTGTGAGTTAGAATCTCGGTCAGGGCGAGGTGTACAACATTATGTGACAAAGTTTGTCAGTGACTTACGACAGGTCTGTGGTTTTCTACGCAGACTGACCGCCACGATATAAGTGAAATATTGTTGATAGTGCCGTTAAACACAATCAAACAAACAAACAAAAACATCATACAGATGAAAGACTAGTTACCTAGGCAATCTCTGAAAAATAACAAGACTTCTCCAGGACCCTACAAGAACATTTCTGACATGTCTAGTGAAGTCACATGTCTGGAGAAGTCAACACTATCTCTGTCAATCAGAGGGAGGCAGAACCCCATCAGAGGCCAGGGAGGCAGAACCCCTGCCTTTTTTATCTTACATTTACCTGATATTATCTTTTTGTCTAATACTTTCTTATCCAATGAAAATCTGTAATCAAACTCCTGAAAAATAATGAAAAAATAATTTACGAGTTTTGTAAAGTAGTCACTTTAAATTCAGATATTCATTAAAACAGAGGTTAGACATACTCAATAGAACGAAAAAACATGTGAGTACTGGTTTTCAAGTATGTAACAAAACATATGACTTAGTTACACAATTGATCTTAAACAGGAAAGTAAAAACTCTTATCCTTCACATCTTATCTGGAGCATTGAGTATGTAGCTTGAGTTACCATAGCAACTTGTGTTACCACAAATATAAACATGATAAACATACAAACAAACAAATCATGGTAACCAATTTTAGTTGATATTATGCAAAAGTGGGTCGAACAATATTACATGTAATATTCTAAACTACTTTTTATGATTATAATTATATAAATAAATGTAGCAAAAGACAAACATTTACCTGAGATTTTGTCATAAAGGTAAAATTTGCACATGCCGTTGTGTTTACGTGCATTCTCTTCGCTGCTACATGAGAACAACAAAAACATTCATAGTCTTTACAATCACAAAATCCAACACTGTTGGTCATTGTTAAATTTTTCAATGTTATTGTTTCATTACCAACTGTCTGGTTTATTTTCGTTGATAATAATTTAGGATAATTAATGCTGATTTTCTCCTTTTTCTGCAGATAAGCAGTATCTTTCATTATGCCACCTACATCTTCTAAAGATATATTTAGTGGCCATAGACCCTGTTCAAACAACATTTTTTTATATTGTTTGGGTTGAAATACACCCAATTCTGACAATTTTTGTAAAGTTTTATTTTTAACAGTTTCTCCCATTTCAAGAGTCTTATTTTTTATTTTTTCAAACACCATATTTAAATTTCCTTTCTCCTGTACTTTAACATTAGCTGTATTTTTATTTTGTTGTGTACTATTCGTCTTTGTGTTACTTGGTTGCACTTTAACAGTGCTCTTTTCAATTTTTATATTTGGATTGTCTCCCTTTGACTGTTTTTCCTCTAATTTTTTATGTTCATCTTGTTTCTTCTTTTCTTTTTCCTTTTCATCTTTCTTTATCTGACTTTGATCAGGTTTTTGTATCACATTTGGAACAGCTATTACATTGTTGACAGTCTTGTCTTTTAAACTTTTTTTGTCCTCATTTTTACGTAAGGTGTTCTGTGTTTGAAATAACTTGTCTGAAAAACTAGTCACGGTCTCTGTTTCTGAAATAACAATTAGACATTATCATACTGTGTTGAGAAAATCATAGGTTTTATAAGTTACATGTATAATACAATTATTTGGTAACCATAGTAACAATGAATACTGTAATAATCATTTGTGTTCGGAAACCAAATTCTATCAAGGGTTAGCATCAGTTGGTGTGCTTGTCGTTAGTGCATTAGATCCATGGTTAGAGCCCTGGTCAGGTTAAACAGAGTAGTCTATTATATGTCTACTGCCCGGACTAGGCCATTTTATGCAAGGTATTACACATGGAAACTTATGTTTTGTTTTGTTCTAAGCTAGTGTTTACAAATTGCAAGTCCATTCTGATGACAATTACCTGTAATAAAATCTCAACATTCTTGAATAAAAGGTAAAAAGTTATAACATACAGGTATATTTTAACAGAAATGTGTCAACAACCACATTTTCTAAAATTTGAAGTGTTGTGGCCAGTATATTTTAATATCAGCAGCAGCTACTGCAATTGAAAAAAAAATTGTAGTCAGTGTTCCTTTACAACAGAGTTTAATACAACTCTCTACTTTTGTCAAACATACTCTTGAAATAAGACTATTTGAGTAATTATAGTCAGTAAATACATTTAGTAGACAATTGTCATGGATTGATATTAGTATAACAATCATCGGTCTTAAAATTGTGACAGATTCCCATCACTACTATTCTCCACCTAAGGATTATCTGCCCAGCTGTGTGGATTGAGGTCTGAGAACCATTGCTTGTACCCAGCCTACATGTAGGACAAATACCAGTAGATCATATTCATAACCAGGGCTATTTGACTATTAAAATGTCAAGTTTGACATGCAGACTGCAACACCAGTGGTTGATCCATGAACAGTACATGTAATTACTGTGACAACACAAAATTTTACAATTTATCAGGTCATAGTTCATGTAGTTACATGTACGAGGTCTGTGGAGCACTAAAACAAACATCTGTAAAAGTCATGTGACATTGATACAAGAGGCAGAGGCTAACATACAGGTAAGGTACAAGGGGTAGTTTGATTCCTGCCTGTAGCAAGGTGTATTAATTGATTTCCCCTTGCCCAATGATTTTATAATTACATATTAACCCAATGGATAATTTCACACACCTGTGTATACACTAATACAGTTAAACTTGTATTCAACAGTCACCTTTGAAACAAAGGTAAAAATATTGCATAAGCCATTTGACCACTTATTAAGGATTGTTAGTTCCGGTCCTTAATAATCCATGCATTAATACTACCGGAAGGTAATTTATTGGAAAACATGGCGGTCGCTTCATAATGTTACTGTGTTTTTTTAATAATTATGGTTCTTTTATTAATTACTTAATTATTTTATTTGATAGCTTAATTGGTACAATTTCGATTAGTCTATAGGATGAAAAGTGACCATTAAATATCAGTAAAGTGATAAGATCAGGGCCGGATTATCCTATAGGTTAGTATATGCTGCAGCCTTGGGCCCCTAAAGCTAGTTTATCTAAATAATTTGCAATAAGTCTACTTCAAGTTATGTAATTGTCGCTAAAATATATGACGAGTAAAAAATATTCAAGACAGGTGAGGTCGAGTTAGAGGGTGGCTCCGCCTTGGATATGATAGAGTATTTACTAAGAGTGACTGATGACCTCGTTTGTTAGGTGACCGCTTATTTGAGTTAAGATAACATGTAAACACTGTCAGGATGGTTTTAAACTGGACATTTATGGATTAATAAATAAATAAATAAATAAAGTTTTATTTAGAGTCGATACATATCACAACATACATAAAACACAAGCTCTACAGAGCTTTTCAAATCGACGATTTACAGGATATTGACTCCTATAAGTGACCGCTAAGGCAAGTTTGACAGTAGCTTTATGTCTCAGATCAACTCATTTTTGCAATGCATATTGAGTACCGATAAGTATTGCAAGTCTGATGCGCAGACTTATGAGATAAGTCAACATCAACAAAAAACGCATGGTATGTGCATTTTTACATTCGTTTTATTAGATATTGTTCTTGTTATTTTAACATCGTTATAAAGAGGAATGATTTGTCTTTCTTTTGATATCAAAATTACATACTAGACTGATAGAGAAACACTTTTTTCACAATGTATTATGTAGTCACCCTCGGAATCGTTAGGTATGCAGACTTAATAAAATAGTAATAATAAAATACACGTTCCTGTCTTATTTATGAAGGATGCATGGCAATGTACATCAAAATAAAAACAATGAAGGATGTAGTATCGTGATTCGTATGTCACGCTAGTCGATGTGATTTGTGAAATTGTGGGCGTTTTGTGACAAAATTAAACAGCTTAAGTTTGCTTACTCGTTTGCTGTGGTAAAGATAGAAAAATATAGATAAACCAGAACGTTGATGCACACAATAAAACAAAAAGAAACTGTCTTTTTCTGTATAAAAATCTAGCAATTGCCATGTTTTCGTTCAGACATTTTTCGAGGGATGTATTAGTATAGGGGAAAGAAACATGGAAAGGGTTAGTGTTACAATCGTAACTACTCGGCCATTCTCGCTACCCTGCAAATAACTTCGTATGCATTAGGCGTATAAATCGCACTACTTTTCACATGTCAGTTACATGAAAGTTTGATAAAGTTATATTTTAAACAATTTTCTATATTTCAATTAAAGTTTTAATTAGTTTTGCATGATTAGATTTTACTTAGTATGTCTTCCGTATTGGATTTTCGTGGACTATATTTTCGTGCGGCTTAACTTAACTTAACTCCCGGCAAACAATTTAAGAAGAATTTTTACTATGTACATGCGAGGTTATTTGCGGGGTAGCGAGAATGGCCGAGTAGTTACGATTGTTAGGGTTAGGGTTAGAGCCATCGGCGCTCTCTCTGTCTACCCGTTGTATAAAAACCCAATCTTATTAAAATTAGATCTACACACTTGCTCCCTATTTTCTATCGGTTCTTTTTTTTTGGTCGCTCGTGTAAAATGTGAAAATTTAACTATCTTGATTTGAGAAATTGTCGTAATAAATGGGAAACAATGTTAGAGACTATTTGTATCATTTTTCAATCAGGAGTATTTTTTACAAAATTTCGTATCAGTGACCACAGTCTTGAAATAGAGAAGGGTCGCTATAATAAAACTACATGTGAAGAAAGACTATGCAGAAAATTGTGGAGTCATTGAAGATGAAGCTCATTTTATTTTAAAATGTAAAGTAAATCAGAATCTGAGAGAATATCTGTTTAATAATATTGAATTAGATAATGAAATTTTTTCCTCAAACTTTTCTGATGAACAAAAGTTAGTATATTTACTAAATCCTGCTTCCATAAGACCCGTTAGAGTTATTGGCTTCTATTTGAAACGGTCATTAGAACTGAGGACAGAAGTCTTAATTGCAACATAAATAACTCATTATGTTTGTCCTTTTTTTCTTTTTTTCCCCTTGTTTTTCATGCACACAATTGTTTGTTTGTTTGTTTGTATTTGTCACAGACATGTTTATATATGTTTAATGACAATAGAGTTATTATTATTATTATTTTATTAATGACATAATATGAATGTTGCCCAGCCATACATAGTTCAAAAGTGCATAGGTTTTGTTAAGGACGTAATACGGTCCTTGGTTTTGTGTACCAATAATACAACATTAGTCCTCATAAGCTTTTCAAGCTGACATGCATATTACATTTAATGTTCAGTGAAATTGAATTATCTATAAGACTGTTACTTTTCTAAAAGCCCACAAAACTTTCTCCTGAGAGAACGGTAGGCTAGTCTTTAGTACTTTGGACGATGAACTCTTATTTATTTTTGCTTGCAAGTTATATGCCTATTGCTTTTTGTAAAGTCGAAGGGCAATCAAAAATGAGACACTTGCAATTGGTCACACAATACACAAGACGAAGAAAGTCAAAAAACAAAAACACATCATAGTGCCGTGACCACCCATCCCAACATAAAAAACACATTCCGTGACCACCCATCCTAACATAAAAAACACATTCCGTGACCACCCATCCTAACATAAAAAAACACATGCCGTGACCACCCATCCTAACATAAAAAACACATTCCGTGACCACCCATCCTAACATAAAAAAACACATGCCGTGACCACCCATCCCAACATAAAAAACACATTCCGTGACCACCCATCCTAACATAAAAAAACACATCCCGTGACCACCCATCCTAACATAAAAAAACACATCCCGTGACCACCCATCCTGACATAAAAAAACACATTCCGTGACCACCCATCCTAACATAAAAAAACACATTCCGTGACCACCCATCCTAACATAAAAAAACACATGCCGTGACCACCCATCCTAACATTAAAAAAAACATTCCGTGACCACCCATCCTAACATAAAAAAAACACATTCCGTGACCACCCATCCTAACATAAAAAAACACATTCCGTGACCACCCATCCTAACATAAAAAAACACATGCCGTGACCACCCATCCTAACATAAAAAACACATTCCGTGACCACCCATCCTAACATAAAAAACACATGCCGTGACCACCCATCCTAACATAAAAAACACATTCCGTGACCACCCATCCTAACATAAAAAAACACATTCCGTGACCACCCATCCTAACATAAAAAAACACATTCCGTGATCACCCATCCTAACATAAAAAACACATTCCGTGACCACCCATCCTAACATAAAAAACACATTCCGTGAACACCCATCCTAACATAAAAAAACACATGCCGTGACCACCCATCCTAACATAAAAAACACACGCCGTGACCACCCATCCTAACATAAAAAACACATTCCGTGACCACCCATCCCAACATAAAAAACACATGCCGTGACCACCCATCCTAACATAAAAAACACATTCCGTGACCACCCATCCTAACATAAAAAACACATGCCGTGACCACCCATCCTAACATAAAAAAAACACATGCCGTGACCACCATCCTAACATAAAAAAACACATGCCGTGCCCACCCATCCTAACATAAAAAACACATTCCGTGACCACCCATCCTAACATAAAAAACACATGCCGTGACCACCCATCCTAACATAAAAAAACACATGCCGTGACCACCCATCCTAACATAAAAAACAGATTCCGTGACCACCCATCCTAACATAAAAAACACATTCCGTGACCACCCATCCTAACATAAAAAACACATGCCGTGACCACCCATCCTAACATAAAAAACACATTCCGTGACCACCCATCCTAACATAAAAAACACATGCCGTGACCACCCATCCTAACATAAAAAACACATGCCGTGACCACCCATCCTAACATAAAAAACACATGCCGTGACCACCCATCCCAACATAAAAAAACACATGCCGTGACCACCCATCCTAACATAAAAAACACATTCCGTGACCACCCATCCTAACATAAAAAACACATGCCGTGACCACCCATCCTAACATAAAAAAAACACATGCCGTGACCACCATCCTAACATAAAAAAACACATGCCGTGACCACCCATCCTAACATAAAAAACACATGCCGTGACCACCCATCCTAACATAAAAAACACATGTCGTGATCACCCATCCTAACATAAAAAACACATGCCGTGACCACCCATCCTAACATAAAAAACACAGAACAATGAAAAAATGAACATCAAAAGACAGTTTTGGCGTTCCATACATATCATTGTGTTAAAGCATTACGATTAATTGATTAATTGATATATTGTTGTTTAGCATCAAATGAGCAGTATTACCAATTCAGGCATTATCTTCATACCTTCATAGCTATAGTCGTTAGTGAACAACGAGCACCCATGGACCCCTGCTATTGTACTTGGCATTCATTTTTGTGATAGTGTGTGGTCATTTTGAGTGAGAGCGAATCTGTGCACCTTGTTTTTCTCGTTTGTTTATATACATTTTGTATGTATTGCCGTTGGAGATCCGTCAAGTGGTGGAGGGCTGGGATCCCATTACCCGGTTTAACTCCGCCACATTGTTGTGTCTGTCCCAAACCAGAACCTGGATTTCCGAAGTCATATTTTGTGGTCTTTATTGTATTCGATGATTTGAGGTGAGAAGTTAATTTTCCGATTTGTTGATTTTGGTGATATTGTTGATTGTCAGTATTTAAACTGTCTTAATTTCAAAATTATACCAACGATAAATCAGCTAGGTAAGTAAAAAATGTGGCACTGGTATGGGCTTATGGGGAGAAGTTTAGATGTCCACATGGCATAAAGGATATGATCGGTAAATTGTTGCTTTGCATCAGGTCACCAACGATCAGTCATAAAATAATTACTCATTAGAATTAAGCTGCTGTAAATCAGCGTCTTTTATTTTCAAGGAGCATGACATCATCCATACCCCAGACACACATGTTGTACACGGGTGTCGTATGATAATTAGCTACCGGAATTTGGCGGTAGTTCATTTTAATACGTGGGGCTATTAAAATGCACTACCCATGAAAACAAGCTATGTACATAAACCTATAAGATTTATCTCCCTTATCCTGTTCACCAATATGATAGCATTATAATATATACCGTATATAAGACGCCGACATCTGAGAAACTAGATTATATTTCTACACCTCGGGGTTGAAATATAAAAACAAATCCCCTGTGTACTGATGAAGGTTTCCGTGGCTTAACCCCACAGAGCTTCCCAGCGCGTTCTTGGGTGGTGGATAAGAGGGAACCATATCGATATGGGGGGGGGGGGGGGGGGGGGGGTTTGAGAGTGCCACGCTCCCTACACGCTAAAGACCTCTTTTTCAGATTTCGGAAAAGAGTAGGCTCACTGTAGCCGCTACAGAAAACTACATTTTACGTCCATACCGAACTTTCCAAACTTTGTCAGTGGTAGTCACAAGCCGTTGACCGGGTCGGTCTTCCGATATCTTCCCTCATTTCTATATAGTGTTTATATACAAAATGCATTGTTGAACTTGTCATTCGGGATATAGCTGAAATACTCAATCAATCACAAAAATTGGCATGAAAATTCAATTTAGGACCAAGAAATCAATAGCTACCAGATGATAAATGCCTATGATGATAGCATTGTTCGGGTATACCAGAATATGGTCGCATAAAAATGATATAAAAAAGAGATTTAATGATATTAACATAAGAAATCCAACAAAGAAATTGTGTATGTATACTGTATGTTAAAACTTGTTGAAGTATATCCAATTGATATTGTATATACACCAACATTATCAATAAAAGTACTTATAAATGTCGATATAACTTACACACTTAAGTAGCCATTTAAAACACGAGTGAGTGATTGATGGTTGTTTAATGCCAATTTAGCAATTTTTCAGCTATATCATGGCGAAAACAAGTTAATTTTCAATGAGATGATGATGAGGTCCGTTTTGTTCTAGGCCAACATGCTGAGTTGAATTGTTATAGTGCTTGCTCACTGAAACAACAGTCTCCGGGTAGACATGTCGCTCTACTCGGAAACATTATTCTGATTCCGAGCCAACCAGTCTTTGTTCTTTCTCCTTAATCACGCCGGGTATTCGGACACTTGGAACCGGGTCGAACACTAAGAACCGGGTCAGACAAGTGACAACAACGTTTTCGGGTGAGTATGCTATTTGTATCCTCGGCGACCGTCGGCTATATTAACAACAGAAATAAATTGACACAACGTCTTTGCTATTAACGTACTAGGTTTATACCAAGTTTTGAGTATAATAAGTGGATAATAAATCGACCAGAACGTTTTAATATCGGAAGTTCCAGAATAAATATGTGAATCTTTAACTTTAGTCGCTTATATCTACTCACGGAGAGCGAGTTCCATGATTGTTTTGGTCTATATACCTCCCATAATCTATACTAGACTATTCATTAAAAAATAGGCTTTTGACTAGCGGTTTCTAGCGCAACATCTATCTTTTTATAACAACGGGTGCATGAAATCGGACACAAAGGACCGCGGGTTATGATACAATGGAACGCGGGATCTTGTGTGTCCGTTGATACTAAGAACGCGGATTACATTCACTAATTATAACATTGAAATTGTAGTTTTGTTTCAAAAAAGCAACGTAGCAGGCTGAATAGACTAACAACGTAATAAATCTTACAGAAAATAAATTCTATATATATATAAAAATGACACAACTCATAAAACAAAGTTGGACTAGCTATCCAAATATATTTTTTTCAGGCATGCCGCTTCTCACCTATCAACAAGTTGAAGTACGAAGAAAACATGTACAAGTGTTATTATTGTGGAATAAAAGAATATGCCTTGCAGAGTATTATTGAACATTGTAAACTGTCACACGGAGAAGAAACATTAAAATATCGGCAACTGGTATTAGACGAAAACACAGGAATACAAAGATATCAAACAAAAATACACGAAGGAGTAGTACCATCTAATTTAACGAAATATGGCAAATGCATTACCGTTAATGATGGCTTAACTTACATACTTGATAAGGAATCCAAAAGAAAGAAGCTGAATACTCCAGTAAAGGAGAACTTCTGTAAGAATCTTTTTCAAACTCCGAAAAGTAACCAAAATGAAGGAAATGACTTTGAGAACGATGAAATTCAAATGGAAGTATGTTGTCCTTCAGGGAAATAATACCCCAATGCGATTCAGAATCTATTGAGATCAATGACATGATTGATTTGTTGCCTAAGATACTGAAATCTCTTGAAGATGCTGGACAAAAAGAATCATTCTTAAAATTTATGGGACTATTAGCATCCGGAACATTTCCGTTACATAACATATGCTACCTTCTCTTCTTAGATATTGTTGAATGGTTTTCGTGCGATTCAACCACACATATGAGATATAGACACGAAACTTAAGTTTTGGCAAATTGGATATCGGTTATTTCATGGAAAATTCCTCCGCTTTATGTCCGGGATCCGCAACTTTGGACAGGTTTTGGATGGAACATCGGAGAGAGGTTTTTTTGATCCGTTGAAATCTAAGGTGAACTGTGCCGTACCAAATGGGATTTACGTCTGAAAACCTTATTACAAACATCGCAGCAGTAGTTCTCTTGTGAATTTGAGTTCACCTCTTCTACAAGAGATACGTCCAAAAAGGACTCGTCAACTGGCTCCGCCTCCTCCAGTTCAATATCATCGATGGGTTCCTCTGACATTTCTGTTTGAAAAGGGAAAAGATAGGTTATAACATTGCACTATCACAAGGGAGGTGTGGAGTAAATAGTGTACAACAAAATTTACTTTGATTTTTTTAATGATAGTACTGCTTTGTTATTTTTTTAAGTCTTACATTTGTAGGTTTTGGTCATAAAAGAATATACAATAAAAAACTGTTTTGAGTGCAGAGTAATTCCCTAGGAACGAGCGTATTGTACAGAAGTTGGGGGATTAAACCCCATATGTTTAACAGCTAATTATTCATGATTCTCATGTCCCCTTGAATTTTGTTTCATATATCATACATGTATAACCCATTCTAATACGACGTTTTAAAGGCTTTGAGAGAACATCCGTTTTACCACGGTTAGTCACTTTACGCCTATATTTTAAAATATTTCAAATAAGGTGACTGACCCGTGGTAAAAGGGAGATAAATTCAAGCTATCTCAAATAAATTGACATTTTCCCATATCCAAACATCCTTAAAACAGGCATCTTATTAAATATATTTTTCATAAGGGAACGACTTAAATTTACCAGTCTTGCCCGACAACCGCCGGAGTATAATCCTATGTTGGCCATCCACGGCTTAAATCCCCGACCTGCCCTTGCATGCGATTTGTTCTTAGTGTCCGACCCCCGCGTTCTTGGTATCTGTCACTTAAGGCTACCCGCGGTCCTTTGTGTCCGATTTCATGCACCCGTTGTTATAAAAAGATAGATGTTGCGCTAGAAACCGCTGGTCAAAAGCCTATTTTTTAATGAATAGTCTAGTATAGATTATGGGAGGTATATCGACCAAAACAATCATGGAACTCGCTCTCCGTGAGTAGATATAAGCGACTAAAGTTAAAGATTCACATATTTTTTCTGAAACTTCCGATATTAAAACGTTCTGGTCGATTTATTATCCACTTATAATACTCAAAACTTGGTATAAACCTAGTACGTTAATAGCAAAGATGATTTGTCAATTTATTTCTGTTGTTGATATCGCCGACGGTCGCTGAGGATAAGAGTAGCATACTCACCCGAAAACGTTGTTGTCACTTGTCTGACCCGGTTCTTAGTGTTCGACCCGGTTCCAAGTATCCGAATACCCGGCGTGCTTAATGCTATGTGCTCAGCGGAGAGTCAACAAATACCAATTTTATAGACTTTGGTTTGACGCGATCTGCACTCGAGGCGAACACTTTAAAAAACGAAATACATGTAACTTCTTCTGTACAAAAGTTAAAATATAACGAGACAAAACTTTATGAATAAAAAAGAAAAAGAAAAAAGTCCTTTCCACTTTGAAAATTTGGCTAACTGAATTTTAGCTAACTATAGTCAAACCTGCCTTAAAGGGCAGGTCTACAAACAAATCACTGTCTATAAAGGGCAGTCTCATTTCCCCCATTAATGAATTGTGCATATAATTTTAACCTGTATATAAAGGGCAACTACTCATAAAGGCAACATTTGCAGGTTCCTTATATACAAGTTCCATTGAGTGGCCTTATATACAGGTTCCATTGAGTGGCCTTATATACAGGTTCCATTGATTGGCCTTATATACAGGTTCCATTGAGTGGCCTTATATACAGGTTCCATTGAGTGGCCTTGTATACAGGTTCCATTAAGTGGCCTTATATACAGGTTCCATTGAGTGGCATTATATACAGGTTCCATTAAGTGGCCTTATATACAGGTTTCATTGAGTGGCCTTGTATACAGGTTCCATTGAGTGGCATTATATACAGGTTCCATTGAGTGGCCTTATATACAGGTTCCATTGAGTGGCATTATATACAGGTTCCATTGAGTGGCCTTATATACAGGTTCCATTGAGTGGCCTTATATACAGGTTCCATTGAGTGGCCTTATATACAGATTCCATTGAGTGGCCTTATATACAGGTTCCATTGAGTGGCCTTATATACAGATTCCATTGAGTGGCCTTATATACAGATTCCATTGAGTGACCTTATATACAGATTCCATTGAGTGGCCTTATATACAGGTTCCATTGAGTGGCCTTATATACAGGTTCTATTGAGTGACCTTATATACAGGTTCTATTGAGTGGCCTTATATACAGGTTCCATTGAGTGGCCTTATATACAGGTTCTATTGAGTGGCCTTATATACAGGTTCTATTGAGTGGCCTTATATACAGGTTCTATTGAGTGGCCTTATATACAGATTCCATTGAGTGGCCTTATATACAGGTTCCATTGAGTGGCCTTATATACAGGTTCTATTGAGTGGCCTTATATACAGGTTTGACTACTTGATCCTCATTTGGTTCTATGATAAAGTAAACATATCACCTAGTATAAAATGTATAAGTTATAGATACACATTCAAATATTTTCTTCTTTTTTTTCTTTTTTTTGAGTCTGGTTTATTATCCTACATGTTTATTGTATATTAGATCCCAAACGAGTGGGCAGAACCAGTTGTTATTTTTTATTGAATATAACAGATAAGAAATAATCAACAAAGACAGATTATTAATTGTATATGTGAAAACTTTTTAAACGAACCTTTCATTTGTTAAAACGTTTTTATATTTCCGAGAATGAATAGTTTGAAAATAAATATGAAAACTTAAACAGTATGTTGAATATAGAGATTTTCTCTATAGAAGTCTATTATTTTATGGTAATTTGATAAAATATCAAATCTAGTCTGCATATAAAGGGCACTAAGGAGAACCTGTAAATGTACCCTTAATGGGCAGTTGTCCTTCATATATAGGTTAAAATAATATGCGCAATTCATGAATGGGAACAACGAGACTGAGAGGTATTTAAGACAGGTTTTATAACTGTACTTACTTCTTCATTAAACCCAGGGGCGGATACAGGATTTCAAGTTAGGGGGGTGCACTTAAAAAAATTGCGCCGAGCGGAGGGAGGCGTGAAAATTTTAGGGGTATTTCGTGTGAAAAATCACGATATTACGCCAAAAAATCATGTTTTCCAATTTTAGGGGGGGGGGGGGGGGGGCGGTGCGCCCCCCCCCCCCCCCCCTGGATCCGCCCCTGAAAAAACAGTTATTATTTTTAATTTGTCAGCAGATTAATTGTTGATATACGTTTAAACATGATAAATCACTATGCTGAAATTCTTTATAAATGATTGTGAAATCCCAGTTCACTAATTCAAAAGTTCAAATAGTACATACTTGTATTATTCATAAATAAGTAATATGAAGAGGTGTGTTGTTTAAAGATAAAATTTAAATGCATACGTTGTCAATACATGTAGGAGAAAATTAAATATATTTTAAAAGGATTAATTCTTCATTTAAAATGAACCATGTACATGTATATACATTATGAAATGCTTTTTAATTAAGAATTATGAACCACATAGAAAAATTGTAAATTAATAATGTGAAATAAATCTACATATTTTTTTAAGTTTCATGAAATTATATGAAGAAAGAGCTAATTAACAATGGTTAAAGAAAAAACTTGAACTAAATTAAGGGTTACTGACGATTGGGTTAACTAAGAGAAATGGGACCAAGGAACGTCTAAATTATCTGCCGAAGAATTCAAATTGATATCTTGACATACTATTCTATATCTATAGTCTTTATACTGCGTTTTAGAATATATAGTCATAAATATATAGTCATAAATATGAAATATAATAGAATTTGGAGAAACATATAATAAAACGTCTAATTGAACCGTTGTCTTGGACAAGTTTAGTTCCACCGTTGTCTTGGACAAGTTTAGTTCCACCGTTGTCTTGGACAAGTTTAGTTCCACCGTTGTCTTGGACAAGTTTAGTTCCATTTTAGGAACTAAACTTGTCCAAGACAACGGTTCCATTTTAGGAACCAAACTTGTCCAAGACAACGGTTCCATTTTAGGAACCAAACTTGTCCAAGACAACGGTTCCATTTTAGGAACCAAACTTGTCCAAGACAACGGTTCAATGTGTTTCTCTACGTCTTTACTATATTTCTGTCTTCTTTACCACATGATTCCCTAACTAACAGTTAGAGACTGAGGAGAATAGGGTGGGTTAATACATGGATATTAAAGAAAATGCTGGATTCGTGCTACCAAAAGATTCTGTTGTTTTCCTTTATATATTATGGTTTATTTCCTTGTATTGACAGTCATTGTGGGCTATACTTTGAGTGCGAGACCATATAGAGGAAAATGTCCACACTATTATTTAAAATTAACCACTGACACACCCTGCACCACCTTGAATAATGTGTGGCAAAACAACATTTTGACCCTTTCCACTTTTTTTTAACTTGTCCTTCTCCCCCACTGTTCAGTACACTCTTGAACCCCCCCCCCCCTCTCCACTGTCCGGTCCACTCCTGCAACTTGCCCCCCCCCCCCCACTGTCCGGTTCACTCCTGAAACTCTCCCCCCCCCCGCCCACTGTCCGGTTCACTCCTGAAACTCTCCCCCCCCCCCCCCACTGTCCGGTTCACTCCTGAAACGTGCCCGGTTCACTCCCGAAACTTTCCCCTCCCCACTGTCCGGTTCACTCCTGAAACTTGCCCTCCCCCTCTGTCCGGTCCAATCCCACGCCTCCGTTATCTTCATCAACGATCATATATAGTTACATGTATTATTATATCGATAATTCTTGGGGTTGTATCGAGTATTTTTTTTTTTACAATAAACGTTCTGTTTTTAACAATGATAAGCACGGCTGGTAATCGGCACAAGCAGAACAGTCGGTTCTGCAAAGAAATTCGTGAGGATAACTTCCGGTTTTGATGGAGGAGAGTTCACGACGACGCTTCGCAAGGTATGTACATGTCAAAAATTGAAATTTGCTTTTTTACTGCTCGAATATTGCAAAATCAGAGAATGCTATGCTGTGGCGAATGCGTTCACGATTAGAAACATGTATAGTTTATTGTTGTATATGAAGTGTAACTCTCGCAAAATCAATCGTCCCACGAAAAACATGACGAAAATTGTGACACTCTTACATTTCTAAGTTGTTCTTGACAAAGATGCAAGTTAAATTTTCAATATTTTTTCATTATGGGAGTCTAAATGTAATCGGGGATAAATTCCCATTCGTCAGAAGTAAATTGAAGTCTAGATAAATCTACAAACTGTCAATTTTCTCGTTTTCCTGCTTGAGGAGATTGATTCTGATAGAGCACATTGCGAATGCATGAGGAGATTTGTTAGTTTTGTTAATTGTTTTCTGCAAAATTGATAAATCGACACTTTTAAACATATAACTGATAAATACTCTGTCCACTTTCAGGAGATGCCAGGATTCAAGGGAAAGAGGAAAGGGGGACTGACATTGACTCTTTACAAAAAACCATTTCGATATAGTTTGCCTGTATCACCGCCAAGGAAACGAACAAAAACAAGTAGCAGTACACCAAATTTAAAATCCCCATCAATCAGGCACAAAATTTATTAAAAAAATATCTTTCAATTTCAAAATATTTATATCCTTTCAAACGGGTTTCCACACCTATTCGGCGTTGAAGTTCCTGTTAAAATGTCACTTTCATTTTTTGGGCCAGACATAAACCGAATGAAGCGACCACCAAATAACTTTCTCCCTAACCAAAAAATTGGATAGTTGATGGCGAATATCTCATTTGACGTGATTCATCTTTGTCAAACCATTCTACAATGTCCAAAAACAACTCAAATGCAATGTTATTCAAAGGGAATTTTCCATCTTGTACTAATTTAAAGAATTTCAATAGCTTGTCCTTTTTCCCAACATCAGAAAGTTTGTCAAGAACATCTTGAAAAACTTCAACTACTGAAGCTTCTTCCTTCGGGTCAACTTCTATCTTGCCTATACTTTCATCAAGACTCATAAAGGAAACATTTTATAGATCTGCGGTGAAGTTTCCGTCATCTTTAGTAAAAAGGTTGCGCCGAATAGGTGTGGAAACCCGTCAGTTGAAAGGATATAAATATTTTGAAATTGAAAGAAATTTTTTGAATAAACTTGGTGTCCTGATTGATGGGGATTTTAAATTTGGTGTACTACTACTTGTTTTTGTTCGTTTCCTTGGCGGTGATACAGGCAATCTATATCGAAATGGTTTTTTGTAAAGAGTCAATGTCAGTCCCCTTTTCCTATTTCCCTTGAATCCTGGCATCTCCCGAAAGTGGATAGAGAATAGTTTATTTTGATTAGAGTATTTATCAGTTTTATGCTTAAAAGTGTCAATTTATCAATTTTGCAGAAAACAATTAACAAAACTAGCAAATCTCCTCATGCATTCGCAATATGCTCTATCAGAACCGATCTCCTCAAGCAGGAAAACGAGAAAATTGACAGTTTGTAGATTTATCTAGACTTCAATTTACTTCTGACAAATCGGAATTTATCCCCGATTACATTTAGACTCCCATGATGAAAAAATATTGAAAATTTAACTTGCATCTTTGTCAAGAACAACTTAGAAATGTAAGAGTGTCACAATTTTCGTCATGTTTTTCGTGGGACGATTGATTTTGCTAGAGTTACACTTCATATACAACAATAAACTATACATGTTTCTAATCGTGAACGCATTCGCCACAGCATAGCATTCTCTGATTTTGCAATATTCGAGCAGTAAAAAAGCAAATTTCAATTTTTGACATGTACATACCTTACGAAGCGTCTTCGTGAACTCTCCTCCACCAAAACCGGAAGTTATCCTCACGAATTTCTTTGCAGAACCGACTGTTCTGCTTGTGCCGATTACCAGCCGTGTAAGCGATTGATTAGTAAGAAGATTGTATAAATACAGGACGCTTATACAAATATAAATACAGGACGCTTTTATTGCTGCTTTACATTTCACAGTAACAGCATCTAATTTATAGATTTTCATTTTATTAATTATATAATAACAATACAAAATATTATAAATATTATCAGACATATTTTTCATATTTTAATATTTGAACCAAAATCAATTTTTAGGTTGATAAAACTCAGATCGCCATTATGTGAACAAGGCTAAATTATAATACATGTATTGTTTAATTTGTTTTATTTAGTATTATTTTTTACATTAAAATCTGCTGTCATCAAAATTTAAACGTTTGACAGTTGTTGAAACATGTCTGTCAGATGGTGATTTTATACACGTGTCGTGATATCAATACGAATTGTATCGGAAATTAATCTCTCGAAATTTAATCTTTCAAATAATAAACTGGTAAACTGGCGCTACCTGGGAACACACACAAACAATGTATCTAAGGTAAATATTAAAGCGTCATTACGAAAAATTACTTCGGGTTTTTCTTTATCCACCTAACAAAAAGACCTAGCATTTCCGAATGGATTTATATTGATGGCTCAAGCCAGCCAATAGAAAGCTTAATTTTAAATGTTTATACCTAGTAACGACACCCCGGCTAGTATAAATATCAAGTATTTGGCCATGCATCCATTATACCTATTTTTCTCACACGACACCTCAAGTCTCAGTGAGCTTAGACTTTTTGTTTTTATTTTAAAAACTCAACAACCAAACTTTCAACATGGTAAGTGTTTTTATTGTATATTTGTAAAGTAATTTGAGATTTTTTTTTAAACTTCAAGTATAAATTCGAAAAGACAGTTCTTATTTTTTTTTGCTCCGTCTTTATAAATAAAAAGGTTTTGAAAATGTTTTGGCCATTAAAATTGAAAATCTGTTTGCCATTGAAATTGAACATGTTTTCCCACTGAAATTAAACTTAGCCATTGAAGTTTGAAATGAACTACGTGTATAATGATTTTATACTTACCCATCTAATATTCATTTTTATTCTAAACTTTTGTTAATCTAAATTATACTGTACTTGTATTGGCAGTAATTTGTTTTTGAAATGATCCTATTAAAGAAAAGACATTGGAAGTACGATATATAGCTAAAAACATATTTACCATGTATTTTGTCAAATATTAATATTCTTCAATCATCTTATTTCAGCGGGAATGTATCTCCATCCACGTCGGACAGGCCGGAGTCCAGATCGGTAATGCCTGTTGGGAATTGTACTGTTTGGAACACGGTATCCAACCTGACGGTCAGATGCCATCAGACAAGACCATTGGAGGCGGTGATGACTCTTTCAACACCTTCTTCAGTGAGACCGGAGCTGGCAAGCACGTACCAAGAGCTGTCTTTGTTGATCTGGAACCAACAGTAGTCGGTAGGTTGAATTTTCGTATTTGTAATTTATTTTTCTATTTAGTTTTTAGTTATAGCACTATAGTTGTTCATCTGTGGTACCCCGCGACTGATCACGCCCCGATGCTCTTCCCTAGCACTCATCAATGGGGAGTACGCGAGCGTGACCAAACGTATACCCATGATGCAGTTCTCTTTGACATAGTTTTAGATAACGTAAGAGTGTCAAATATTTTCATGAACAATAAAAAAAAACATGATCGTACACACAGACATTACTTTGTCTACATTTAAAAACCTATTTACTGAAAGTTGTATGAATATGAATTCAATATGGTAATTATAAATGATTGATGATTGTTTGTTTAAATTCAATACGTGAGAATTTTAATATTTCAAGTGTGTGGTTTATACGACAATGTGAAATCAATAGGTTTAAACAGCTGTGTTCAACATTAACTTATTATAAATTATACAAGCATAACTAAAATAGGAATACAAATTAATTTTAATTGAAAAAGGGGGGGGGGGGGGGGGTTAATTGATATTATTAGAGACTACACATATATTCTTTAATGGTGGTGACGTTAAACAACAATTAATCTTCAGCGTAGAAATATGTCAACTTGATTTTGAGGAAAGAAGAGACATTGTTTTTATGTTGAACACACAATTTAGAGTTGGAAACACGACAATGAAGTATGCAATCAGCTGTAGGGAGGGTTTAACTATTATTTTTCCGAATGTCGTTATTATACATGTACCCTCTCAATGTATATTGTATATACCCACGTGAAATATGCAACAAAACTCATTCACCAATAGCTAATTTGTGACTCTTTATTTTGCAGATGAGGTCAGAACCGGTACATACAGACAATTGTTCCACCCAGAACAACTCATCACCGGAAAGGAGGATGCCGCCAACAACTACGCCAGAGGTCACTACACCATTGGTAAGGAAATCGTTGACTTGGTATTGGACAGAATCCGTAAATTGGCTGACCAATGTACCGGTCTCCAAGGTTTCCTCATCTTCCACAGCTTCGGTGGTGGTACCGGATCTGGATTCACCTCACTCCTCATGGAACGTCTCAGCGTTGACTACGGAAAGAAATCAAAACTGGAATTCGCCATCTACCCAGCCCCACAGGTCTCAACCGCCGTTGTTGAGCCATACAACTCCATCTTGACCACCCACACCACCCTTGAGCACTCCGACTGTGCTTTCATGGTAGACAATGAAGCCATCTACGATATCTGCAGACGTAACTTGGACATTGAGAGACCAACCTACACCAACTTGAACAGATTGATCGGTCAAATCGTCAGCTCAATCACTGCCTCACTCAGATTCGATGGTGCCCTCAACGTCGACTTGACTGAGTTCCAGACCAACTTGGTACCATACCCACGTATTCACTTCCCTCTGGCTACATATGCCCCAGTCATCTCAGCAGAAAAAGCCTACCACGAACAATTGTCTGTTGCTGAAATCACCAACGCCTGCTTTGAACCAGCCAACCAGATGGTCAAATGTGACCCACGTCACGGTAAATACATGGCCTGCTGCATGTTGTACAGAGGAGATGTTGTCCCCAAGGATGTCAACGCAGCCATTGCCACCATCAAGACAAAGAGAACCATCCAATTCGTCGACTGGTGTCCAACTGGATTCAAGGTCGGAATCAACTACCAACCACCAACTGTTGTACCAGGAGGTGATTTGGCTAAAGTACAACGTGCCGTCTGCATGTTGAGCAACACCACCGCCATCGCTGAAGCCTGGGCTCGTCTTGACCACAAATTCGACTTGATGTACGCCAAACGTGCTTTCGTCCACTGGTACGTCGGAGAAGGTATGGAAGAAGGAGAATTCTCAGAGGCTCGTGAAGATTTGGCCGCTCTTGAGAAGGATTACGAAGAAGTCGGTGTTGACTCCGTTGAAGGTGAAGGTGAAGAAGAAGGAGAAGAATATTAAACAGTGAAATAAAAACATTGAACTCTTAACAAAATACCATCTTTAATTAAAATGAAACGACCGCCATCTTGAAAAAATATAGATCAAGAACAGTTTAATCAAATGTGCAGTATATTTTTTAAACTTATACAAATGTTGTTGAAATTGTTACATCTTTTATAAACTTGTTAAAAAAGTAAAAGTTTATAAACTGATATTTATTCTTTACTATTATCTTACTCTGTCACTGCTCTATAGATGGGTTATGGTGTTTAACGCCATTTTCAACAATATTTCAGTTATATCCTCTATAGATGGAATGAAGTAAATAAATAGTAAGAGTGATTGAAATTTATCATCATCTTCAGCAATTTTTCAACTTATATCGTGACTACAATAGTATCATTTTTAGGAGGAAGACTTCAGAAGTTTCACTATATCGTGACTACTAGAATCAGAGGGAGGGACACTTCAGACATTTTCGTCTATATCATGACTACTAAAATACATTTGGTCAGAATTCAACAATCCTACCTTGCCCAGTTTATCTTCCGTTGATATTCATAAGCCTGGTGTGTTTGAATTTTTTTTCTTGTTGTCATAGCGATGCAATGAAATGCTTGATGTAAACGCATACACACGGAATAATCAGTTAGAGCATGGACCTTAATTAAAACATACACACTTAACATACAGGAATCACATGGACTTGAATATTAAAACATACACACTTAACATACAGGAATCACATGGACTTGAATATTAAAACATACACACTTAACATACAGGAATCACATGGACTTGAATATTAAAACATTTACAATGAAGATAAGGAACCGCGTGGAACTGAACATACATGGACAACATAAAGTTGAATTACAGCATACACACTGCATAAACAGGAACCGCATGCAGGACCGTATTATAGACCCCGGGCAGACCACTCGCCTAAATAAAATTGTAAAAGTTCGATAAAATTATACATATATTTATTGTATTGGTACAAAATCAGTGTTAAACCATTAAAAAAACATGCAGTACACAACATACATATATTAGCATAGGGCCCCTATGTTCGTGGGGCCTACGGGAACTGCCCAGTGTGACCATGCATTAAGACGACACTGACCGCATGGATTTAACACATATAACTAAGGCCCAAAAAAAAATATGTGTGTTTACGGTCAACCGACCTACCCTAATTTTTGCCAGCAACCCTATGCATTTTTACACAGAATTCGGATAACCATTTTTGTTGTTTAACCAGCAGCAATGTTTTATTTATTCAACTGCTAGCTTTTTGTCGAAATTGAGAGCAAAGAAGGTAGAAAAACTGCATAATTCGTCATTTTACCGGAATTTTCGAAAATTAAATACCGGAATCGGATTCCGGAACCGGGAACTACTATTTCCGGTTTTGTCGATAATAATAAAAAAAAAAAAAAAAATTAATCCCGACCGACCGACCCTAGATTTTTTTGACATGTGACAGTAAACACACATATATTTTTTTTTGGCCTAAGCATGCAGGAATCACATGGATTTGAACATACAGGGACCACATCCCAACAAACACACGATGTAACGCCGACGTCGGGGATTCGTCGTCCTAACGTAACATCGGGAAAACACGTTGTCACAACGTTGTGTTCACGTAATTTCACAACGTTATATCACGACGTTTATACAACGTAAAAATATTACCACCATACAACGTAACATTTTATTACGTTGTAGGGACGTACTATAAACGTCCTTATTTTTTTCGTTTTTGGTCGTGCGTCTAAGTCAATGTTTACATACTAAACTGAGACTGTGGATAGGGGTAAATGGTATATTTATGTAATAGAAAAAATATCTTGAAATTACATGTCTAATTTGTTAAGAAACCGAAGCTTTGAATAATTTACACTATAAAATATCTTAAAAGTAACAAAAACTGTTGTAAAAAACTTATTTTTTTAATTCTCATGCAAAGTTTGAAATTACCGCCATATAATCTCTATTCGCACACTTCGGATTTTATCGGCAAACTCTAGGTAAAAATCAGCGCATGCGTATTGGTACCAACGCGCAGCATCCCGCATCTTTCAAAAAAATTTCAGATACAACAGATCAAATTCCGCTTTTAAATCTCGACTAAGACAAAGAAAATTAAAAGAAAGAAGATATCGTTATTCATCATTAGTACAGTTATCAGAAGATTACACTTAAGGTAGGTAGACGTTTCTTTTTTTGACGCAAAATCAACATCAACTGGTCAATATAGGAAAAAGAGGACACGTACAGCAGTTCAAGCACAGGGGCTTGTTACGACCCCCCCCCCCTAGTACTCTAAAAACCATAAAGGAGGAATCTAAAATGTCAAATTTTCATACAACACTTTTTCAAAATAGTTTTGTATTGGTGTCTTGACCTCATTCGCCATAATATTGGTACTAAATTGAAGCTTAATAAATATATTTTTGATATTTCGATTCCTTTTTGTCATCATCTTTACCTATCTGCAACTTTAAAGCAATACTTCACAGAATTTGCAGTGACCTAATCCATTCTCAATCATGTTTACATGTCAATACAGGCTGAATTCATACGTGCGATTTGATTGGTCGGTTATTTTTAGGTAAGGATTGCAAAGAATGTGTTGATTGGTCAGTGATTTAAAACGGGATTTAAAACGATATATATTGTATTTTAATTTATTACTTTCATCAGATCAAAATCTATCTAAAATAAACAATCATGTATACATGTATTAACTATATGAGAGGAAAAAATGAAAATTTCAGACTTTCAACCCATGTGCAACTCTTAACTTTAACTCTTGATAGTAAACTGGGGTTAACAAATTACCTAAAAATAACCGACCAATCAAATCGCACGTATGAATTCATACTTGTCATACCCGGACTGTTGTTTCAGTGAGCTAGCACTGAACAAGTCTATAGTAAGCGTACTGGTCTAATACAGAGCGGTGACGTCACCATCATCATCTCATTGAAGTGTAGCTTGTTCTCGCCATGACAGCTGAAATATTGCTTTCTTTGCGTTTAACAACAATCACTTACTCACTCATAAATATATAAGAACCTATCTTCACATATAATAAATCAGCATTAAGTTTGTTTGCTTGATGGTGCTTAACGCCACTTTCAATAATATTGTGACGGTCAGTTTTATTGGTGGAGGAAACTGGAGGAACCGGAGAAAACCTCCGACCTGTCGCAAGTCACTGACAAACTTTATCACATAATCATAGTGTTGTACACCGCGCCCTGATCGGGATTCGAACGCACAACATCAGTGGTAATAGGCACTGTAGTAGTATGAGGGTTTAACGTCCGGCTCACCTATTGAGGTATTGCACTGATTGCAAAAGTAGTTTTAAATCCAACTATCATACGATCACGGCCACGATGTCACTCAAATGGGTGATAGCACGTGACGATATTCTACAATGTACTTCATTGGATTCATAAATTCGTCGTTTGTTTGACCCATGAAATCCACGAAAATTGGTTCTCCACAATAGCACATTTTTCACAGAATTTGATATCAAATATTGCTACGTATAATACCAAATTAACTTTATAAGAAAACAAGTGTACTTGTATCCAGACAGGACAGTTAAGTCAACCGGAAGTGGTAAATTGGTCGCTCTTTCACTGGAGAAATTGAAATCACGATTTTGTGCTATTAATAGAAATCTTATCATAAGAAGAAATATTGCATTTGTTGTATACGTATTATCGCAACCTAGACAGGCCTCAAGTCTCAAGTCCTGAACATTTCATTGCGTAATTGTCAAACAGAGCTAGTACCAAGTTCTTTGTACCAAGTCTTTTCAACATTAAACTCTACGTCTTCTCCAAAATTCAGACCCAGGTATGATATGAAATGCCTCGAGGCACTAGAAACATTAATTATAGCTAATCTTTTAGAATTATGATCAACTGCAAATTAAAACTTTCCCGGGGGTGCATTCTACAAATATGTGCAGCACCTGCTCATTCTAACAAAAAAACGGTTGTATTTGTCGGCATCATTATATTCATAGCAACGTAATTTTATCCAGTGCTACTTTCTGTAAAATACAACTTCTTCTTTTCCATTTTTTTTATATGTGTCATAAGGACAAATGAAAATCATTTCAAAAAGATTTGCTATATTTAAAGAATATGTTAAATTTTTGAAAAGGTTATACGATTTAACCTGGTTAAGGGCAGTGTACTCTTAATAAACGCGAAGCATTTTATGAAAAGCATAAACTGTTCCATACCAGGTTATACAAATATAATCTGTTCAAAAATTGAACATATTCCTTACAATTTAATTTTTACAACAAAATACAATGATTCCTCGATTTTAATTAGGATTATTTCATGCGACTATTTGAATTTGTCGTTGGCGAATGTATATGTTGATGACGTGATAATGCCAACCCAGGTTATCAAGTATAACCAATGTTGCTCTAGGCGGATCAGCCGATCAGTTTGCAGTATTCACATCAAATTATTAATCTTTTTTTTAATTCACTCTAAGTCTGTTCTATATACTAGTTCAATTATGGTAAGGGTGTGTTCGATTTGTCATTGGGTAAATAGCAGATTGTTTTACACTCGTATATTTCACGTTTTTATTATTAATGAAATTGTAGCTTTTGTGTATTTATGTTCGATTCTAATATGACGTCTTTCTTTCGCTTTCCAAACAAACGAGCGGTTTATTTAAATAGGAAAATCTCATTAGCACATGCGCGGTGCACACATTTAAGCCACATTTAAATCACAAAATAATTTATTTTTTACACGGTTGTTAATGTTTTAAACATCTACATTGTATATTCACTGAAAATAATCAACAATAGACAACATATCCAAAATTCATAAATATGCGATGTGCAATTACAACGTGCAAACACAATATTAATGTTGCGGGTGCTCCATCAATAAGACTGACTTTCCCGTCGTAAAAGTACATGTTGAGGAGTATAGATTGTGTGTCACATTGTCCGCAAACGTAAAAATTACCATCTTTCCCATCAAAGTATACTACCGTAGTTGTTCTGTTAGACATATCAGAATCGAAAATAATTCATGGAAGCCAGAATGTGTTTTGAGTTTTAACATGGGTTGGCAGGATATTAGTAAATTTTATCCGCCAACCCATGTTAAAACTGAAAACACATTCTGGCTTCCATGAATTATTCCTGATTTGTATCTGCATGTTGCTTATATAAAGGTGAAGATATTCTAAGTTGTAAAACTTGTATCTGATCCTATTGTCATTTTATTTGACTTGATTTGTTGTGCTTAACGCCACTTTCAGCAATAGCATGACGACCAGTTTTAGTGGTGGAAGAAGCCGGAGAGAACCACCGACCATGGGCAAGCAAATAGTAAACTTTATCACTTGCGGCTGCGAGCCGAGTGCACCCTTTTTGTTATTTACAAAGACGGGAGCGAACGCACCCGTATTGGTGATAGGCTTGTACGAGTTGTTAGGTAATCCAACTACCTAACTCACTGAGCCTCCCGGGCCCTTCTATTGTCATCTTTTTTGGACAATAAAGTAGGTTTAATTTACAAGATTTGTTCATATCCGTTTATAATGCGTGCGTGCGTGAGGGAGGGAGGGAGGGAGGGAGGGATGCCACCTTATATCGTGACGTTATGATTTAGCTGAAGTGATATATGAGTGTATCTTTCTGAATCTTTAAAGATTTCACATTATGCTTAGAAGAGTTTGAAGATACCAAAGGGGTAATCAGAATCCGTATATCGAAGAAGAACAGACAAAACAATGGCCAAAAGAAAAAGTACAAAAGGACAAACAACGATCTACAAAGCATACACATAAAACTACAGATCGAGTAACACGAACCCCACTAAAAACCGGGGGTGGACTCGGGTGCTCCGGAAGGGTCAACAGTTCCTGTTCCACTAGTGTCTAAACGACATTTAATGTGAATTTGTGGGTTACACCTGCAGTTAATACACATACAGTCAAACATGTATATAAAGGCCACTCAAGGGAACCTGAAGGTATGCTATTTATGAGCAGTTGTCCTTTATATACAGGTTAAAATTATATGCAATATTCATTAATGGGGAAAATGAGACTACCCTTTATAGATAGTGATTTGTTATAGAGGTGCCATTTAAGGCAGGTTTGACTGTATATGGTGGCAATGTATTTGTTCAATTCTTAATTTCGCGGTTGATGTCCTTTTTCATTTGGCCATTGTGTTGTCTGTTCTTCTTCGATTTACTGCTTCTGATTACTCCTTTCGTATCTTCAACCTTTTCTTACTGCAGCTTAATTCGACACACATCCCAATAACCGGTTAATGTTGTGAGTTCGAATCCCAATCATGGTGGGTATACTCGATACAGCATTATGTGATAAAGTTTGTCAGAGACTTGCGACAGGTAAGTGGTGTTCTCCAGGTACTCCAGTTTCCTCCACCAATACAACTTGACTGCCACGATATAACTCAAATATTGTTGAAAGTTGCGTTAAACACGATAACCTTAGCCCAATTACCGGTTAGCCACGCCATTTTTGTGCCATGCCACGGCCTGGAATTCCAACGCAATATGTCGTGGTATCATAATAAGAGAACATGAAGAGTTCTTTGTTCTGAAAAGTGACTACGGATGGCTGTGTACATCTTCACCGGTAGCTGTTTAATAACATTGCTTAACGATTGTTTTAGACAGGTACGTGTTTGCATTGGTTCACGTGCTTGTACATCATGAGAACGTTCTAGTCCAATTTAGCGTTAGCTTCGCAAAGTGACTCGCCAAGTTGGACCTTTTGACAATATCCGCGCTCCATTAAATTTATACAACAGTCACAAAATGAATTAGAATTATACACAGGACGTATCGCTTTGCAGTCAATAAATGAATATCCCCCAAGGGGTCCGTCGTGGCCGTGATTGTATGGTAGTTGGATTTAAAACTACCTATGCAATCAGTGCTCATCACAACTGATGTTGTGAGTTCGAATCTCGATCAGGGTGAGGTGTACAACATTATGTGATAAAGTTTGTCAGTGACTTGCGACAGGTCGGTGGTTTTCTCTGAGTCCTCCGGTTTCCTCCACCAATAAAACTTACCTCCACGATATAGCTGAAATATTGTTGAAAGTGGCGTTAAACACCATCAAGCAAACAAACAAACAAACCAAACTATTAAATTCTGCAAGTAGACAAAAACAATGGAAATGAGTGTCTTCACCTCAAGTTCTTATAGCAATGTCGTAAATACTTGAAAGTAGAATGGTTATTTAGATTTGATTTGATTTTGGTGTATTAACGCCACTTTCAGCAATATTTCAGCTATATTATGGCGAGCAGTTTTGGTGGTGGAAGAAGCCGGAGTACCCGGAGAGAATCACCGACCATGGGCAAGCAACTGGTAAACTTTATCACTTGCGGCTGCGAGTCGAGTGCACCCTTTTTTGTCATTTACAAAGCTGGGCGCGAACCCACGTCGTATTGGTGATAGGCTTGTATGAGGTGTTAGGTAATCCAACTACCTAACTCATTGAGCCACCCGGGCCCTTAGAATTGGTAAAAAAAACAAGTGTTTACTCTTTAAATTTATTATTTTTAATTTAGACAAACAAACAAAAGCAATGAAATAATAGTGTTCACATCAGACTTTTATAGCTATATCGTACAAATTTGAAATTATGAAGAATTATTTAAGAAAACATGTGATTCTTGCTTATTTTCAAAATTTAGATTTTAAACAAACAATCAAAAGGAATAATAGTGTTGACATCATGTGTTATACAGGGATAGAATTTAATGGGAATTGATGTCTAGACTGCAGGGCTAGACTGATTTAATCTATTCTAGCCCTGAAGGAAAATGTCTAGACCTGTATTTGCGGTGAGGTTTGGGGGCATGTCCCACCTTGAAAATTTATAATAATTACATGCAAAATCCTGCATTCTGAGTATGCTTTGAATATGAGATGTGCAAATATTGTGCCAGTGAGATTGAAATGTTGTCTCCCTTTTTGTGGCATTGTATGCCTTGTTACTTTCATGGGTGTCAACTTTCCGTTTAGAAAACAAATTTTCAAAATTTAGATTTTAGACAAGCAATCAAAAGCAATGGAATGATAGTGTTTATATCGAGCTCGTATAGCAATGTCGTAAAAACTTGAGAGTAGAATGTTTAAAGGGCAAGGACACCCAATAATAATGTAGGGCTATAAAATGTAATTACTTATTTAAAAGATAATCAACTATATTTTCTTGGTTAAAAGAATAACAGAAAGCTATTAATTAAGTATGTTAAAATCAAATATTATAAATTTCCAGTCTGTACAAACCAGTGACGTCAAACACTAGCTATCAACACAACACACATTTCCAACCAATCAAAAAATGTACATTTGCCGAGTTTTAATGAAAGGAAAACAACCAATATGGGTTTATTTCTTTATATTAAGCAGTCACCTGTATTAAAAGGTCACTTTTTACATTTCCTGTCATACACAATCTCATATGAATTGAATCTCTTATAGGAGGTCACCTGTCTGATAAGGCCACTATTTCTTTGTCCCAAAGGTGACCTCAGAGATCCTGTGAATACTGAAAGATGGTGCGGATTTCTTTTACAGACAAACGTCCATGTACTACCGTTAGTGTCATGAACCTGAATTTTTATCGTGATTTATTTAATCCGATTTTTATAATTACCGTTTGTGTCAAATTTGGAAAAATAACTTTTAACGTTACCGTTAATATTTACATTTTAACGTGAAACTTTTTACATGATATACCCCCATTCCCGTCCTCCTAAAAGACACTGTTATTCATTAGGAATATAACATTCAGGACAATCTACTCTAGCGATTAGTCCATCATGAGTTTCCAAATTAACATAACAGAATAGTTTATGCTATAGCTAACCACAACTTAATCCCTAGTAATACAGAATACAAATTACAGTAATTTATATTGTAATTACGTAATTATTCCTATGGAATAATTCATTTACAAAAAAACCTTTTGTAATATCTGTGATTATTCAAAAGAAGAGTTTGAAGATACCAAAGGGGTAATCAGAATCCGTATATCGAAGAAGAACTGACAACACAATGACCAAAATAAAAAGTACGATCTACAGATCTAAAGATCGAGTAACACGGACCCCACTAAAAACCGGGGGCGAACTCAGGTGCTCCGGAAGGATGAGCAGTTCCTGCTCCACTCACGTTTCAGCATCTATTTGAGAGAGAAAAAAATACTTGTAATTAAAAAAACAGACTTGAAATAAGAAAGAACAAATATATTCCCATGATGATTTCAATATCAACAGAATTTTATAGAAAAAATGACCTGAAAGATAAAAAAAAAAAAGGAAAGAAAATAAATCTGACCCTACAGTTTGCCACCGCAATTTCGATAAAATTTGAAAAAAAAGTTACCTTTTTAACATGTCTAAAAGGAAACAATTTCATTTTTGTTTAGTGTGGGGGGAAACATAGCCCCTTGCATAACAGTTAAATGAGGTTTTGGCAATCACAAAAAAAAAAATTGTTAAATATACAATGGAAGCACGAGTTTATGTACAATATACCGTGGTTTACACAAAGTAAAAGATTATTTAAAGCTATGCCCGCTATATATTCAGAATTCATAATGTTATCCAAGCGTAACCAATATTTCATTTATATTTATGGCGAGAACAAGATTACAAACAATGAATTATTTAGGTAGAAAGTGTCATTGTAGACGGATGTATTAACCGGGAAAAGTGGGGTTAGGGTTATGGTATTTTACGCCACTTTCAACAATATTTCAGTTATATCTTTGCCCAGGAAAGCAATAGTGGAGCTGATGCACAAGGTCGATACATTGTTTCCTAACAACGGCCAACCAAAGACCTCTCCTAACAACTCGTAGCTCCTACACTCCCTTATTAGAAACTGTTGAAAGTTTATATGTGTTCGATTTGTTCAACACAATATGCAGACTAGCACCTTTACAGGGACGGTGTGTTGTACCCCGCGACGGAGAAATTAATTCTGCACAGTTATATTATGTACCGTGTTTGTGAGAGGTACCTTTGTATCGGCGAAATATACCCCGGTGTCGAGAGACAATAAAACTTAGTCTACAGACGAGTACCTATCCTGGAAAAGGGTGTTATACCCCAAGACAGAGAAATTAACTTTGCACTGCACCAGGGGCGTATCTACGGAAAATAGCGCCTATGGTAAGCACTAAAATTGCGTTTTACATTTATTAATAATTTCTCCAGTTATTCATGTCCATGTGTATTACATAGTTTTTGCAAAATTACTTCAAGAAAATTATTCAAAACATCTTTTTTATGACGTTCCCATATGGGAACATTAGGCGCTAAAACCTCTCAGTGGTGCCCCCTTCAAGTGGCGCCCAGGACACGTGCCCTACTTGCCATACCCTAGATACGCCACTACACTACACAGATATACATTTATGTACATGTATCATGTTTGGGAGACTTGCATTTGCGAAATATACCCGTCGAGAGGCAATGCAATTTAGTCTCAGAACTGGTATTTTCGATAATATCAGTGGTTATTTGTGACACAGATACTCCGTAAAGGTTAACCAAGTGGTGGCGACCGTAAAACTTTCGAAGAGATGGGTTCAACTTAACAACTATAAGAACCCTTGGTTCAGTAACTTCCTTGTTAGCAGCACCCCTCTATCAAGTAAGTCATGATAATACACACAAACTCTAGAATATCATAGCAACTGATAGGAATCACACGCTCTAGAATATCATATCAACTGATAGGAACAACAAGCTCTAGAATATCATATCAACTGATAGGAATCACACGCTCTAGAATATCATATTAACTGATAGGAACCACAAACTCTAGAATATCATACCAGCTGATAGGAACCACAAGCTCTAGAATATCATATCAACTGATAGGAACCACAAGCTCTAGAATATCATACCAGCTGATAGGAACCACAAGCTCTAGAATATCATATCAACTGATAGGAACCACAAGCTCTAGAATATCGTATTAACTGATAGGAACCACAAGCTCTAGAATATCATATCAACTGATAGGAACCACAAGCTCTAGAATATCGTATCAGCTGATAGGAACCACAAGCTCTAGAATATCATACCAGCTGATAGGAACCACAAGCTCTAGAATATCATATCTATCAACTGATAGGAACGACAAGCTCTAGAATATCATATTAACTGATAGGAACGACAAGCTCTAGAATATCATATCAACTGATAGGAACGACAAGCTCTAGAATATCATATCAACTGATAGGAACCACAAGCTCTAGAATAGCATATCAACTGATAGGAACCACAAGCTCTAGAATATCATATCAACTGATAGGAACCACAAGTTCTAGAATATCATACCAGCTGATAGGAACCACAAGCTCTAGAATATCATATCAACTGATAGGAATCACAAGCTCTAGAATATCATATCAACTGACAGGAACCACAAGCTCTAGAATATCATATCAACTGATAGGAACCACAAGCTCTGGAATATCATATTAACTGACAGGAATCACACGCTCTAGAATATCATATCAACTGATAGGAACCACAAGCTCTAGAATATCATATCAACTAATAGGAACCACAAGCTCTAGAATATCATATCAACTAATAGGAACCACAAGCTCTAGAATATCATATCAACTGATAGGAACGACAAGCTCTAGAATATCATATCAACTGATAGGAACCACAAGCTCTAGAATATCATATCAACTGATAGGAACCACAAGCTCTAGAATATCATATCAACTAATAGGAGCCACAAGCTCTAGAATATCATATCAACAGATAGGAACCACAAGCTCTGGAATATCATATTAACTGACAGGAATCACACGCTCTAGAATATCATATCAACTGATAGGAACGACAAGCTCTAGAATATCATATCAGCTGATAGGAACCACAAGCTCTAGAATATCATATCAACTGATAGGAATCACAAGCTCTAGAATATCATATCAACTGATAGGAATCACACGCTCTAGAATATCATATCAACTGATAGGAAAGAAAAGCTCTAGAATATCATATCAACTGATAGGAATCACAAGCTCTAGAATATCATATCAACTGATAGGAACCACAAGTTCTAGAATATCATATCAACTGATAGGAACCACAAGTTCTAGAATATCATATCAACTGATAGGAACCACAAGCTCTAGAATATCATATCAACTGATAGGAACCACAAGCTCTAGAATATCATATCAACTGATAGGAACGACAAGCTCTAGAATATCATATCAACTGATAGGAACCACAAGCTCTAGAATATCATATCAACTGATAGGAACCACAAGTTCTAGAATATCATATCAACTGATAGGAACCACAAGCTCTAGAATATCATATCAACTGATAGGAATCACAAGCTCTAGAATATCATATCAACTGATAGGAACCACAAGCTCTAGAATATCATATCAACTGATAGGAACCACAAGCTCTAGAATATCATATCAACTGATAGGAACCACAAGTTCTAGAGTATCATACCAGCTGATAGGAACCACAAGCTCTAGAATATCATATTGACTGATAGGAACCACAAGCTCTAGAATATCATATCAACAGATAGGAACCACAAGCTCTAGAATATCATATCAACTGATAGGAACGACAAGCTCTAGAATATCATACCAGCTGATAGGAACCACAAGCTCTAGAATATCATATTAACTGATAGGAACCACAAGCTCTAGAATATCATATCAACAGATAGGAACCACAAGCTCTAGAATATCATATCAACTGATAGGAACCACAAGCTCTAGAATATCATATCAACTGATAGGAACCACAAGCTCTAGAATATCATATCAACTGATAGGAACCACAAGCTCTAGAATATCATACCAGCTGATAGGAACCACAAGCTCTAGAATATCATATTAACTGATAGGAACCACAAGCTCTAGAATATCATATCAGTTGATAGGAACCAAAAGCTCTAGAATATCATATCAACTGATAGGAACCACAAGCTCTAGAATATCATACCAGCTGATAGGAACCACAAGCTCTAGAATATCATATCAACTGATAGGAACCACAAGCTCTAGAATAGCATATCAACTGATAGGAACCACAAGTTCTAGAATATCATACCAGCTGATAGGAACCACAAGCTCTAGAATATCATATTAACTGATAGGAACCACAAGCTCTAGAATATCGTATCAGTTGATAGGAACCAAAAGCTCTAGAATATCATATCAACTGATAGGAACCACAAGCTCTAGAATATCATATCAACTGATAGGAATCACACGCTCTAGAATATCATATCAACTGATAGGAACCACAAGCTCTAGAATATCATATCAACTGATAGGAACGACAAGCTCTAGAATATCATATCAACTGATAGGAACCACAAGCTCTAGAATATCATATTAACTGATAGGAACCACAAGCTCTAGAATATCATATTAACTGATAGGAACCACAAGCTCTAGAATATCATATCAACTGATAGGAACCACAAGCTCTAGAATATCATATTAACTGATAGGAACCACAAGCTCTAGAATATCGTATCAACTGATAGGAACCACAAGCTCTAGAATATCATACCAGCTGATAGGAACCACAAGCTCTAGAATATCATATTAACTGATAGGAACCACAAGCTCTAGAATATCATACCAGCTGATAGGAACCACAAGCTCTAGAATATCATATCAACTGATAGGAACCACAAGCTCTAGAATAGCATATCAACTGATAGGAACCACAAGTTCTAGAATATCATACCAGCTGATAGGAACCACAAGCTCTAGAATATCATATTAACTGATAGGAACCACAAGCTCTAGAATATCGTATCAGTTGATAGGAACCAAAAGCTCTAGAATATCATATCAACTGATAGGAACCACAAGCTCTAGAATATCATATCAACTGATAGGAATCACACGCTCTAGAATATCATATCAACTGATAGGAACCACAAGCTCTAGAATATCATATCAACTGATAGGAATCACACGCTCTAGAATATCATATTAACTGATAGGAACCACAAGCTCTAGAATATCGTATCAGTTGATAGGAACCACAAGCTCTAGAATATCATATCAACTGATAGGAATCACAAGCTCTAGAATATCATATTAACTGATAGGAACCACAAGCTCTAGAATATCGTATCAGTTGATAGGAACCAAAAGCTCTAGAATATCATATCAACTGATAGGAATCACACGCTCTAGAATATCATATCAACTGATAGGAACCACAAGCTCTAGAATATCATATCAACTGATAGGAATCACAAGCTCTAGAATATCATATCAACTGATAGGAACGACAAGCTCTAGAATATCATATCAACTGATAGGAAGCACAAGCTCTAGAATATCGTATCAGTTGATAGGAACCAAAAGCTCTAGAATATCATATCAACTGATAGGAACCACAAGCTCTAGAATATCATATCAACTGATAGGAATCACAAGTTCTAGAATATCATATTAACTGATAGGAACCACAAGCTCTAGAATATCGTATCAGTTGATAGGAACCAAAAGCTCTAGAATATCATATCAACTGATAGGAACCACAAGCTCTAGAATATCATATCAACTGATAGGAATCACACGCTCTAGAATATCATATCAACTGATAGGAATCACACGCTCTAGAATATCGTATCAGTTGATAGGAACCACAAGCTCTAGAATATCATATCAACTGATTGGAACCAAAAGCTCTAGAATATCATATCAACTGATAGGAACCACAAGCTCTAGAATATCATATCAACTGATAGGAATCACACGCTCTAGAATATCATATCAACTAATAGGAATCACACGCTCTAAAATATCATATCAACTGATAGGAACGACAAGCTCTAGAATATCATATCAACTGATAGGAACCACAAGCTCTAGAATATCATATCAACTGATAGGAACCACAAGCTCTAGAATATCATATCAACTGATAGGAACTCCAAGCTCTAGAATATCATATCAACTGATAGGAACCACAAGCTCTAGAATATCATATCAACTAATAGGAACCACAAGCTCTAGAATATCATATCAACAGATAGGAACCACAAGCTCTAGAATATCATATTAACTGACAGGAATCACACGCTCTAGAATATCATATCAACTGATAGGAACGACAAGCTCTAGAATATCATACCAGCTGATAGGAACCACAAGCTCTAGAATATCATATCAACTGATAGGAATCACAAGCTCTAGAATATCATATCAACTGATAGGAATCACACGCTCTAGAATATCATATCAACTGATAGGAAAGAAAAGCTCTAGAATATCATATCAACTGATAGGAACCACAAGCTCTAGAATATCATACCAGCTGATAGGAACCACAAGCTCTAGAATATCATATCAACTGATTGGAACCACAAGCTCTAGAATATCTTATCAACTAATAGGAACCACAAACTCTAGAATATCATATCAACTGATAGGAACGACAAGCTCTAGAATATCGTATCAACTAATAGGAACCACAAGCTCTAGAATATCATATCAACTGATAGGAACCACAAGCTCTAGAATATCGTATCAACTAATAGGAACCACAAGCTCTAGAATATCATATCAACTGATAGGAACGACAAGCTCTAGAATATCATATCAACTGATAGGAACCACAAGCTCTAGAATATCATATCAACTGATAGGAACCACAAGTTCTAGAATATCATACCAGCTGATAGGAACCACAAGCTCTAGAATATCATATCAACTGATAGGAACCACAAGCTCTAGAATATCGTATCAGTTTATAGGAACCACAAGCTCTAGAATATCATATCAACAGATAGGAACCACAAGCTCTAGAATATCATATCAACAGATAGGAACCACAAGCTCTAGAATATCATATCAACTGATTGGAACCAAAACCTCTAGAATATCATATCAACTGATAGGAATCACACGCTCTAGAATATCATATCAACTAATAGGAACCACAAGCTCTAGAATATCATATCAACTGATAGGAACCACAAGCTCTAGAATATCATATCAACTGATAGGAACGACAAGCTCTAGAATATCATATCAACTGATTGGAACCAAAACCTCTAGAATATCATATCAACTGATAGGAATCACACGCTCTAGAATATCATATCAACTGATAGGAACCACAAGCTCTAGAATATCATATCAACTGATAGGAACGACAAGCTCTAGAATATCATATCAACTGATTGGAACCAAAACCTCTAGAATATCATATCAACTGATAGGAATCACACGCTCTAGAATATCATATCAACTGATAGGAACCACAAGCTCTAGAATATCGTATCAACTGATAGGAACCACAAGCTCTAGAATATCATATCAACTGATAGGAACCACAAGTTCTAGAATATCATATTAACTGATAGGAACCACAAGCTCTAGAATATCATATCAACAGATAGGAATCACAAGCTCTAGAATATCATATCAGTTGATAGGAACCACAAGCTCTAGAATATCATATCAACTGATAGGAACCACAAGCTCTAGAATATCATATCAACTGATAGGAACCACAAGCTCTGGAATATCATATCAACTGATAGGAACCACAAGCTCTAGAATATCATATCAACTGATTGGAACCAAAAGCTCTAGAATATCATATCAACTGATAGGAATCACACGCTCTAGAATATCATATCAACTAATAGGAATCACACGCTCTAACATATCATATCAACTGATAGGAACGACAAGCTCTAGAATATCATATCAACTGATAGGAACCACAAGCTCTAGAATATCATATCAACTGATAGGAATCACAAGCTCTAGAATATCATATCAACTGATAGGAATCACAAGCTCTAGAATATCATATTAACTGATAGGAACCACAAGCTCTAGAATATCATATCAACTGATAGGAACCACAAGCTCTAGAATATCATATCAACTGATAGGAACGACAAGCTCTAGAATATCATATCAACTGATAGGAACCACAAGCTCTAAAATATCATATCAACTGATAGGAACCACAAGCTCTAGAATATCATATCAACTGATAGGAACCACAAGCTCTAGAATATCATATCAACTAATAGGAATCACACGCTCTAAAATATCATATCAACTGATAGGAACGACAAGCTCTAGAATATCATATCAACTGATAGGAACCACAAGCTCTAGAATATCATATTAACTGATAGGAACCACAAGCTCTAGAATATCATATCAACTGATAGGAACCACAAGCTCTAGAATATCATATCAACTGATAGGAACCAAAAGCTCTAGAATATCATATCAACTGATAGGAACCACAAGTTCTAGAATATCATACCAGCTGATAGGAACCACAAGCTCTAGAATATCATATCAACTGATAGGAATCACAAGCTCTAGAATATCATATCAACTGATAGGAACCACAAGCTCTAGAATATCATATCAACTGATAGGAACCACAAGCTCTAGAATATCATATCAACTGATAGGAACACCATTTTGCTTAGGTGTACTTAAGCACAAGGCCCCGTTGTTTGTTGCAGACGCAGTGTACATGTCTGACCTAATATAATGTAATATTCTAACTATTCCTAATTTCTTGAACATGTATGTATGACTGCCTGTGTAGGCCTACCGGGTCTACCTCCTTCAGGGCCCAAGTAAGGGGCCTCAAAACTTAACTGGCACAGGGCCTCATTTGTCCTAAATCCGGCACTGCACAGACCTACAATATTATATCAACTGAGTAGACTAAATTCAAGTACAAGATTTTTAATAACATAACCACATTCAAAATGCATTCTAAACTTTATTCACAAAATTACGGGGTCAGAACTATAATCCGAAATCCCGATAGTCCGACAGCCCAGTAGTCCGATAGTCCGACAGACTAAGTACATTTAATAGCTAATCTAGGAAAATAAAATATGTGCACAAGTGGTGCACCTTTGGGGGCAAATTGGCCATGGCTGATTAAATTTTTTATATTAACAGATCTTTTAAAAACTTTACCAGGGCCTATGAAACCAGGTGAGCATTCCATGCTCCTAGGAGCCTCTGGTTTACCTGTTCTTGACTTGATGTTGTCAATGGAATACGCGTTCTTTTGAGGCTTTGGTATTTTTACTTATTAGAACAATTGGAAATTAAATCTAGACCAATTCTCAACGGGAATAAATAAAAAATAAACCAAAAGCCCAGAGTCCTACGAATAGTTATGAATATGGGGAGCTTTCAATAACTACGACCAAATTTGCCCATTTTGCTTCCCATAGACACAAAAACTATGGTGAATTTCTGAAATGATTATTTATATCTTGAGGCTCTAGGGAACATGAAGCGTTTAAATTTCTGGCACTCACTTGCCTCTCATACCAAACTGGAGACTTGAGTATATCTTGATATATATGAATCATTATGATTGATGGTACGGCCGCCATATGTACCAGTTGGACATATTGCCTCTGCTGAAGGTTCCGATACGTAAGTTTTTGTCTAGGCAATTCGTTTTAACAGTGCTAGGTGATTTTGACAGACCTGATTTTATTTAAACTTTACTTTCAGGAACTGATATACTGAAAGAGGGGGCTAAAAATTCATGATATTAAGCAAAGTTTAATTGCATTAATGTTTGGATTTCCCACTACATCCATTATTCAAGTCAAAACTGCAACTCCCCCTTTTCATATAGTCTAGACTGTTGTCTGCATTTGAACCAGTGTTTCAAGTTTTTGACTAACATTTTCTTGTGAGTATTTCTTCGCTTTAGCGTATTTCTTCATTCTTTTAGGTTAATATTCAATGTATTTCCTTTAGAGAATTCAAAGAAAAAAGGTCCGAATATATTGCCTAGACCCGGAATGCGTACAGCCTTTGTCCATTGTTCCCGTAGGCTCATCTAGCCAAGACAGTCTTTTCAGTCCGGCCTAAATTGCCTGCTACGTCGATTCTGTTGAAAAAAATAATTAACGATGAAGAAGACGAACAGATTTAATTTGATCCAAAAATATCCCTCCCCCCCCCCCCCCCCCCCTCCGAAAATTGTATGGTCGTCCATTAGAGATTATCAGGTCATACAAGTACAAATTCAAACAAATATTCACGAAAATTGGTCAACCTAAAGCTTTTGATCCTTCTTATGTATCCTGCTAACTTTTACTTTGTTACTGTTCTTACTTGAACGATGAAAGTGAAAAATAACCCATCTCTGTCGGACTATCGGACTGTCGGACTATAGCTACGCTCCCCAAAATTACTAGTTTGTTATGATTTTTTTTTATTATTATAACGTTATTTGTGTTATTATTTAAGTAATATTTGAAATTTTTGAACAGGTTATACGATAAACTGGCTTGGGGCAGTTTACGCTCAATAAACCGCGATTTTATTTACAATTATTTTATGTGACTATTTGAATTTGTCGTTGGCGAATGAATACATTGGCGACGTCACAATACCAACCCAGGTTATCAAGTATAACCAAAATTTTCTCCAGGCGGATTAACCAATCAGATTGCAGTATATATTCAAATCAAATTAAGTTATATCAGGTTATTCATGCACGGTAATATGGTGTTCAATAATGTCATATTTTTTATTGATAGCTGATCAATTCTTGTGGGTGTGTGTCAAAATACATCGCAAATGAACGGAGATTGGCTAGTCGTGGGTGCATAGCTTCTGGATTCGGAAAACTCCACTTATTTTCTAGTTTGACTAAATAAGAAACATATCTCTGCTCCGTAAACAAAACATCTACAAGTGAAAATTGCAGTGTTAAAGTAATAGGCAACGTATAATTCGAAATTGCCGCCAAATTGCATAGGCACAGCACAGGGCCTTGTCACTATCCAGGTAAATATACTATCAATGTATAAACATATACGAGGGCGGACATCTTTTTTTACCCCCGCTCGCTTCAAGTCGTGTTTGTTTTTTAAATTCCTTCTAATATATTCAAAACCCTGTTTGGTTCAACTCCTAAGACCTTATTCTTTTCAAAAAATATCATGACCTCCCCTCGACTACCTCTTGTGAAGGCGCAGCGGTCGTTTTTGTCAGGAATTCGCCTGAGTAGAGAACAACATGGACCCAAAGTGAAAGTAACAGCGCCACCTATAAAAAAACCCGGAAGTTCAGAACTCTCGGGGTTTTACCATTCGATATTTGGTTTTCTCGCTAGTTATCGTGTTTCTAAGTATAAGATACCGCGGGAAATAACAGACGAAATAATAAATTAAAGAAAATGGACAGCAATCAAGAAAAAGCCTTGAAAATGGCATTTATCATTCATTGTATGTACAAGTCAAAAATGTTCAGTTTTCACTTCAAATTGACCCGCTCGTTTAATGATGTTTGAATCTTAACGGTATTTTCTTTACCTCAAAGCTAAAACCCCGAGAGTTCCGAACTTCCGGGTTTTTTTTTAGGTGGCGCTGTTACTTTCACTTTGGGTCCATGTTGTTCTCTACTCGGGCGAATTCCTGACAAAAACGACCGCTGCGCCTTCACAAGAGGTAGTCGAGGGGAGGTAATGATATTTTTTTAAAAGAATAAGGTCTTGGGAGTTGAACCAAACAGGGTTTTGAATATATTAGAAGGAATTTAAAAAACAAACACGACTTGAAGCGAGCGGGGGTAAAAAAAGATGTCCGCCCTTGTATATGTTTATACATTGATAGTATATTTACCTGGATAGTGACAAGGCCCTGTGGGCACAGTCAGGACTTTACGAATCTATTTTAGACAGTTTGGGAAGCCCCATAATATTACAAGAGAAACCATGGCGTAAAAAGTGCACAGGTAAGGATTTTAATAAACTCTTAATTTTCCTAGAGCGATCAATGGTTATTTAATATAGGTCATTCACAGTGGAATAGTCAATAAATATTGAAAGTGAAAGTAAAAATAGACATCTCATTCTATTAATTAATTAATTAACCACAATATACATTACATTTAAAAGAAAGAAAACTCCATATTTGAACATCTTTGTTGTAACAGTGTAAAAATAATAGATATCACACTATCAACAGACAATCACCATCATTCTCTATCCAGAGTTGTCTCTGGATAGAGATGAATCACCATATGTTGACGATATAATAAGTAAAGAGAGATAACTCTTAGATAAATTGTGACCGATATCTACAAAATTATTACAAAACTTTTTATAAACTCTGTCGGTCATGCTCACAAGTGATTGATAGACTCCATGACCAGTAAGAATGGTTGTCTATAGTTTGTCGATATTAATACTTTTATTTAGCATCCACAATCTCAATCTCATTCTGGTGTACCTCCCGTCTCTCCCCCACCCCACCCCACCCCCACCACCGTGTCTGTCATTATTTCATTTATTTTAATTAGCTAAACCAAAAAATAAAAAATCTATAAATGAAACTTTAAAGTATAGTTGGAACTAGTCCAGATGATATTCGATACCCACAATTTCCACAATATTATTTACATGTTTTTTTCTAGTCTGGTACTCGTGACTCCTCGGAGTTTTATTGTTTATATTAGTCATATAACGGCTGAATCCATGTTTTAAATGGCGGCTTCGCTCAATATGCGACAAGAAACCCAATCTCGGCAAAGGTAAAGATGAAAAGCAACCCACCCTCATCATTTTCGTAATGTGACCAATAGAATATTTAATGGGTTGTCCTCTCCTTTTAAAATGTCTTAAGGATGAGAACAAATGTGTCTGGTTTGAATGTTGACTACATTTGTAATTTCAAATTAAGACACGCCTTCAATAGATGCTAGTATGCATCTTTATCTTTGCCGAGATGGAGATTCTTTTCGCCTATGGAGACCGCCATTAAGAACATTGATTCACCCGTTACCTGACCCTATAACATCAAAATCCGATGGGTTACAAATACCAAGCAAATGTTGTTTGGGCTAAAACAGCAAAAGGTTAAAGTTCCAAATAGACAAGAAGAAAAGAAAATTATGTTGGTTCTTAAATCGAACAATAGTGTTAGATCAGCTAAAAATATTGATTAAAAAAAGACATATTATCAAAAGGATAAGAATATATAATAATATAGTTGGCTGGTTTTATGGTGTTTAACGCTACTTTCACCAATATTTCAGTTATATCGTGGCGGTCAATTTTATTGATATAAACATATTTTATTGGTATAACTAACATATATATATACAGAACAATAGCAATCTACAATGGGATTCAGAAACAAGTGTGGTCTTGTGGTTTTTTATCGTGAAATAAATAAACAATTCTCTCAGGTTGTGGATATTTTATTTGCGAGTACAATCATCAACAGTAATAATGAATATATACTATTACTTTTTATCTATATCACAGGGTTTGAAGCTAAGGAAATATTTTAGGGGCCAAGTGGGCCCCCACCAAATTAATTTTGGTAGCCCACACAACTTGTTAGGGGCCCATCAGGCGCGCATAGCTCGCCTGACACCTCGCTTGCAAGGTGCCCTACGGCGGGGGGTCCGCTGAAGACCCCCGGAAACACATTTTCCTCAAAATAAAATTATTTTACATGCACCAATACACTATGACTTCAGAAATTTATAGTTGAAATCAAATTTCGGGGCGATTTAGAGCTTGACATATGGTGGGGATGTTTGTAGCTTGTACATCCTGTAGTAAATGAATTTTCATTTTTTTTGTTCTTTGCAATATGTATGTTGTGATATGTATCGACTTTAAATAAAACTTTATTCATTTATTTTATTTATTTATTAACAAACCATGCCGGTTTCACTTTCAGTAGTTTAAACATATTTTATTGTTCAAAAACATGACAATAGGATCAGATACAAGTTTTTCAACTTAGAACATCTTCTCCTTTATATAAACAATATACAAATACAATTGAACATAAATACAAAAGCTACAGTCTTTCTTAATAATTAGAAAAACAACAAAAAACAACAACATGAAATGTACGAGTGCAACACAATTTGAAATTTACCCAATGACAAATCGAACAGACCTTTACAATAAATGGACTAGTTGATAGAACACACCTAGAATGAAGAAAATCAATAATTGTTATACAATGTAGTGGGATTATTAATTCGGTAAAGGTAGGATCTTTTAAAATTTAGTTTCAAAATATATAACAATATCATTATTTATTCAGTAATAATTTTAACATAAAGTGCTCACACGTGTGTATTGCAACATTTACTAATTCACACCAGGTCAGCCACAAACCAATTGTCACCTGATTACATTCACGATAATTAGCGGAAAGAAAAGCGACATGTTTCCTTAATATATGTCTGTACAGTAATGAATACATGCTTATTTGTGTCAATATTATAAATTTGACTTCCAAACAGCAAGGTGTTGAAGTCAATGTGTACATTTGCAGCTAATAAAGAACGGTACAACATATTTCTTTGTGCATCAAACCTCTTGCAGTACATTAAAAAATGTTCAGAATTCTCTGTGAAATATCCACAAGAACAAGATGGGCTATGAATCAAATTAGCATGAAATAGATCATTATGTAATGCACTACAATTATTCCTTATTCTAGTATGCAGTATATTTAAATATCTGTTGCCAATATTATAATAGGATGGGGGTTTAGCATTTTTATAGTAGTGTTGTTTCAATTTGTACTTGAAGGATTCAAAAGTTGAAATTTGACGTATTCTCAGGTCTAATAAATTCCATAACTTGGTCGTCGACAGAAAAAATGACTGTTGGGATATCGATAATCTGTTTGTAGTTTGACTAATATTATAACTATTTCGTAAATTATAGTTGTTAGTTTCTCCAACACTGGGAGGAATCAAATCACATAAAAACTCAGGAGAATTACCAACATTTAATTTATAATTTAATTCCAATTGTAGTTTTTCTAGTCTATCAGAATTGACTTGCCCGCAGTTATCCCATACCTCAGATGAATATTCCAAAATTGGTCTAATGAAAGTAAAATAAATATTTTCCAGATATTCCCTCTTTAATCTAAATTTAAGCTTCCTCAAGACATTAAGTTGCTTTGAAGTTTTCTGAATTAGGCTGTCTATATGTTTTGTCCATTTACAATCACTACTGATAATTATGCCTAAATGTTTGTGCTTATTAACAGAATTAAGGACGATTCCATCGAAATCAAAGCTGAGTTCATCTTGTTGGTTTCTAATATTGAATATCATTATCTCAGTTTTATTAGGATTAAATTTTACTAACCAAGTATCCCCCCACTTTTTTATATTGTTTAGGTCGATATTAATCATATTTTTTAAAGTACATTCGTCTAAGGCTGTGTGTCCAATAGATGTATCGTCGGCAAAAAGTCTACTGAGTCCAAGCATGTCATCGGCAATGTCATTTATGAATACTAAAAATAACAGACGACCGAGGACTGACCCTTGGGGAACACCAGCTTTTAAATCATCTAACTCAGATAATGCTTCTTTGATAGCTACTTTTTGTGATCTGTTAGTAAGATAGCTTTTAAGCCACATGAGTAAATCTCCCTTAATGCCATATCTTTCTAATTTTAATAGTAGCCCCCCAATCCAAACACGATCAAACGCTTTACTTACATCAGCAAAAGTGATACTTGTAAAAAATTTGCTATCAAGTGCAGTCAAAATAGTGTGATAGATCTCAAGTAATTGGTGAGTAGTCGAAAGGCCAGGGATAAAACCTGATTGGAATTTGTATAGAAGTTTATTTTTATGTAAATGGTTAAAAATGTTTTTATATACAATTTTTTCAAATATTTTACTTACACAAGATAATAATGAAACTGGTCTATAATTTGAGGGTAAGGATTTGTCGCCGTTTTTGAATAAAGGAATCACATGAGCAATTTTCCAGGACTGTGGATATTTTTTTTAGGCGTAAAGATTTGTTAAAAAGTAAACATAGGGGTTTGGCTATTTCGTTTTTTATAGATATAATCATTTTCTTGCTAATTTTATCAGGACCAGTAGCCTTATTACTATCTAAAATAGATATTATATCAATGATTTCTTCTTCTCTCACCCAAATAGTTTCAAGCACCTTACCTCCCCTGTCATCAAAATCTGGTAAAGTTTTGTTTTCGTCGACTAAATTAGTGATCGAACAAAAGTATTTATTTAAGACATCTACCTTTTCTTTACCTTCATAAGACAAGCAATAATTATTTTTGGGGTCTTGAATAGGAGGAATATCGTTCATTGTAGACTCCCCCTTCAGAAGTGTATTGATGGTCTTCCAATAAGTTTTACTATTTATAGTTTTAAGTTCGTTCAAATTTTCATTTATATTAGTATAAAATTTTTCTTTTAATTGTTTCTTTAAATTATTAACCCGGTTTCTTTGTTGTTTGAAAATAGTTTGAGATAATGCAGTCTTGAGTTTTAAGTATTTTCTGCGGAATCGGTCTCGTTTACGTATCTCCCTCCGAATATTTGAATCGAACCATATTTTATCATTACATCTAATAGTAACCTCTCGTCTAGGAATACACTCTTCTGACACAGAAAGAATTACATTGGTAAAATTAATACATGCTTTGTCAATATCAGGTTCTCTTTTAATTAAGGCATCCCAATCAAATTCCAAAAATTTTTGTTTCATAATATTATAGTCCCCTTTTTTATAATCCCAGATAAGTCTCTTAAAACTTTTTGTGTTACTATAACCACTTCTTATTGTTATATAAGTACCATCATGGTCACTAATAGATCTGTCAATATGCATAGTATCCGAGTCCACATACTGAATAGAGTCCGTTATCAAAATCGGATCAAGTAATGAAGAGCTACCAGTGCGTGAATCAAAATGAGTAGGCTGGTGTATTGCATTGAAAAGTCCATTAATACTAATCAAATCATTTATATTTGACGGTAAATTTAAAAAGTGTTTGTTCAAATCACCCATGCATATCAAATGATTAGATTCTTCCATTGCATTTTTCAACATAGCATCAAAGAAGTCCCAAAAACGATGATGAGACTGTCTCTCAGATCTGTAAATTATATTTATTAAAATATTTTGTAGCTTGGTTTTTAATTCAAACCACATACATTCAACAAGTGGGTTCTCTAAATCTACGCGTCTTTTGATATTAACATGAGTTTTATAATACATTATTATACCACCTCCATCGGAGTTTCTATCTTTTCGCACTGGAATATCGTAACCCGAAAAATGTATATTTTTGTCTGATACCAATTTATCAAGATGTGTCTCTGTAAAAAATACAATATCATAATCTTCAATAATATTGGAAATATAATCTACCTTATTACGAAGACTTCTAATGTTGCCGTGAAAAATTGACAAACAGTGATCTTCAAAATTTACTGGTGTTTCCCCGGGGCCAGGATTCAGTTCCACATCCCCAGCGATTATAAGCATATAAATAATAATCAAACAAAATGACATTGCCGTAAAATTAGACCGGAACATAGTCAACCTTACTTTGATAAACTTAAAATATCTAACATATAGTGAAAACAGTATGTCGCTAAAACGAAAATGAATAAATGACATCTTTTTACAAGCAATGCTAATTTTATGATAGAACAACCCTATAGCAATTCTATGTGATATGATATCACTACCCATTGTCAAAAATAAGATGTCTGCAAAATAAAAATGGTTGGTCTATCATAAAAATATAATAATAAATGTGACAAGTTGTGGCCGACCTAGGGCAAATCTTGATAAGTGCAAAAAATCAAAACGTTACAAACAATATGTACAAAAAACAAATCATTTTTGTAGAAATTGACAAAAACACGAATTCAAAAGAGAAAAAAATGGTGGTATCATATTCTTACAATATACTCTAGTTAATCAAAAGAACAAAATAATTATATATACACATATATATAAGGAACATTAGTATATGCATTGCTTAATTATTCAAGAAAGATAACTGAGAAGATAGACCTGAATAATAAACGTATACAAGTGTAACATACTGACCATCTCACATAATATTACACACATGTAGTTCAGTATTGATTTGACAATAAAATCAACTAAATTGTTTTCAATTTACTGTTGAAAAAGGAATATCCGACATGAAACATTATGTTTAACGTTTAGAGAAGCAAGCTTTCAACCGTGACTTTTTACACAAGATATTACTTATCGAACCGACCGTGATTCATATTATCAACATAGGATAACGGATTTTTATGTCAAAATGCCAACTTATTTTTCTACAAATATATAAGAGAACATTTACACGATTTATGCAGAATAACAAGATAACACAGCAACTATTTCCGTGACTGATTAAATAATTACGTCAATAAATATATATATATATAAAGTATAACAGTTCAATTACAATGAAATTGCCGTTTTTATTATGATATAACTGCTAACAATACAAAAAACAAAAAAAACAAAAAATGTAGTACTAAGTAGAATATATATAACAGTAGATTATTCCACAAAAATATGGTAGCATTTCGTATTTATAATAAATAAATATTACTGGTGTTTAACATAGATGGACATTTAACAACAACAACAAAAAAGGGTGGATTTAAATCCTTTTGATTCAGGTAATTTTATGATTGACATAGCCGCGGTATTCCTAACGTGCGTTCATGCGTACAAGGTTAAACAATGAAACTGGAAAACTATTGTTAGTACAGTTAACATACACATATTGTTAGTAAACAAACGCACATGGTCTTTCAAAACAAACTTAACTGACAGATCATTTATATATAAAATGTTTAATAATCATCTACAATTTCTTCGTCAGTAAATACACCGCCAAGTTTTTGTATATCAGCCTTTGTTTTGACAGTCATGAATCCAGAATTCTCAGAACGTTTCACATTTATTGACCCATCATGAGTCCAAAAAGAATGTAGCTTTCCATCTGCTCGTAGAGAGTTGAGCTTCTTTAATAGTCCGAAACGGTATCTAGTAAGATTTTCGGTAATGAAAAGGTTATCAGGATGTCCCTTCAGCTTTTTCTTGTGTGAAAATACCATATGTCTTTGCCGATAAGAAAGGAAACGTGTGATGATGGAGATTTTACCATTTCTAACTTCGCCAATGGGATGCGATCTGCCTATGTCCTTGGTATTAAGTTGTAGTCCTAGCTTAGTGTTGCATATTTTTAGGACTAGAGCATCAGTATCTATTGGCCTGCGTATTTCGCCCCGATCATTTGTTGGTGCTTTTACATTATTAAAACGCAGACTCGTTCGTCTCGAGTACTGTTCTTGTTCTTCTATTCTAGAGCCCAGTTTGTTGATTTTGTTTGTAAGATTATTTATTGTTTGATTCTGTTGTTGTATAACAGTTTCTTGTGCTAGTATAGTAGTTTTAGTATGTTCAATTGTTTCTATGTAGGGCTGTAGACAATCGTTAACAATTTTTTCGACGTGCGGTCTCATGGCTTCGAGGACTTTGTCTAGTACCATTGGGATGATAGCATCCACAAATTGCGGATTATTTATAACTGCACATACCACATCTGACAATTTCAATACCGTTTCACCTTCCGATGGCGATGTAGAGACCGTTTGGTTGGACATCACAGTCTCGGACAGTGATGGAGAAGAAGACAAGGTGTTTGTTCTAGCTACTTTTTCCGATTGTTTTATAGAGGGTGATATATCATTTGGACTATATGGTAAATCTCTTTTCAAACCTGTTTTTATCGGAGTATTATGTTCGTCGGCCATATTTGTTTATATTCACATCAAATCCTTTGTTTACAAAGTTCAAATCACTGATAATAAGAGTTCTGGTAATATTTATTAAGCACACATTTCAATCATATATTGTTCCAATCACTTTCAAGTTATTTCTACATCAGTTAATGTGCTGTTTACATAATTTTCACACCATATTATCTCTTTTTGTTACCTCTCAAAATTTCATGCCGCCATATTCAAGGCTGGTAACTTTCAGTATCAACTAACCATGGACGGTTTTGTTTCCATTCCTTTAAAAATTGTCTAGAGCGTTTGGACTTTTCGTAATCTCTAAAATATTGTGTTCTCTGTTCAGTTTGCCTTTTAAGAGGCCCAGAGTTCCCCAAAAAGAACTGACTTAAATCGTCTTGGCGAAACATTTCGCCAACCGGATATTTTGAACGAACATGTAAAATTAAAAATCAAAATCGGAAAAAGCGTCCTATAAAATTCCGTAATATGACTCAACAGAAAACGGCATGGTTTGTGCAATATAAAGACAACAGAGAAATCATCGTTGTTAAAAAGAATTATTTGTTACCTAAATCCCTTTACAACAACAACTAAATTCTTTATTTCAATCCTTAAATGACGCAAATTTAATGCAAAAATTGATACGGAGGTGTTAAATAGAACAGCCGTAGATCTCCTTAACTGGAGATAAGATTCGCATACATCAAAATAAGCTGATTACCGGGCTACTACACTCACAGGGGCTAGCTGCGTCCGAAAAAAAAAAAAATAAAAAAAATACTATATAATACTACAAGGGGGGGGGAACTCACTTGCTTCCATTTTTTTTAAGTCGTCGTGTTAAATTGATCGTAACTTCGGAATGCCTTAATATTTTCAAAAAATGTTTCCACCAGTCGAAAGTCAAGTAATTTTCCTTTCCATAGAGACCCCAATTGTTAGTGTAGGCCTCCGAACTGCTGAGGTATCATACACGAACCAAAACAAAACGGCGTGAAAATCCGAAGTCGTACAAACGTTGGGTTGACCACTTCCCATCTGTGTACAGACTTTCCCATGCGTAAACGAGTCATTTTGACTAACTAAATACTTTCATCCATTCAAATTATGATAACATTTCTTCCTTACGCCAATTTATATGTCCTTTAAGTCTGTTTTTGAAAGAAATCCAATTTGCATCCTTGACAAACGCCATAGACGTGAAAATTGAGAGAGTTCTAACGGGCTTTTTGATTGGCTGAAACAGATTGTTCAGCCAATCAAAAAGCCCGTTAGAACTCTCTCAATTTTCACGTCTATGGCGTTTGTCAAGGATGCAAATTGGATTTCTTTCAAAAACAGACTTAAAGGACATATAAATTGGCGTAAGGTAAGAAATTTTATCATAATTTGAATGGATGAAAGTATTTAGTTAGTCAAAATGACTCGTTTACGCATGGGAAAGTCTGTACACAGATGGGAAGTGGTCAACCCAACGTTTGTACGACTTCGGATTTTCACGCCGTTTTGTTTTGGTTCGTGTATGATACCTCAGCAGTTCGGAGGCCTACACTAACAATTGGGGTCTCTTTGGAAAGGAAAATTACTTGACTTTCGACTGGTGGAAACATTTTTTGAAAATATTAAGGCATTCCGAAGTTACGATCAATTTAACACGACGACTTAAAAAAATGGAAGCAAGTGAGTTCCCCCCCTTGTAGTATTATATAGTATTTTTTTTTTTTTTTTTTTTTTTCGGACGCACCTAGCCCCTGTGACTACACTTCGTTACTTAGTTCATAAAGCGAAGCGTAATATAAGCGGATATCAGTTGAATATCAAAACAAAACATCGGGGCTTAAAATCGATCGATGGAAATGTCAATATTTTTCGGATTTCGATCTTGGTGAATAGGAATTATTACATATAGATTTACACTATTTTATTTTTTCTAATTTTCACTCGTCAAGTGGACGACTACGATGAGATTTTTAAGGGCCCACACTGAAATTTACTCGCAAATGGCGAGTGGGCGACCGCTAATTTCAAACCCTGTATAATCATATCATATCATGACCCTGCAAATACATAAGTTAAAATAACATAAGCAAATGGCACGAAGAAAGATAACTCTAATTTGAATATGTCAAACGTGCTTGTGTAAATACAAATATACCAATTTGAACCAAACAATATAATAGTCTTGTATTTCATTAAACAATGAAATACTTACGTTGCCAAATAATAAAGTTTGTCAGTTACTGACTATATACATCTATATGTAAATCTTGACATTTACATGACATCTTCAAAATATTATTATATAAATAAGCAAAGCAAATAATAATGTAAGCATAAGCATATTAAAAGTAATAAGCAAAAATACAATTAGTAAAATAATTAAAACAACACAATATCTTACCTCACATGAGGTGTAAAGGTCTTTGCAATAATGTGGCATATATCAATGTGACTGGTAAACTCATGAATAGTAGAAAACCTGTATAACAAAATTAATATTATAAGTCATGTGTTTCATGACAAGATAAAGGTTTTATACATTCAATAAAAAGTGACAGTTACTATTTTATTAAACTTAAACTTTAACATTGCAATTAATTAAAAATAATACTTTTATGTTTTAATTATTTAATCAAACTGGTTTTACCTGTAAACTTTCCACTGACTAATTTATATGTATTTTATATTCATTTTTTATATTTTCATTCAAAACTCTTGCATTCTATAGATATTAAATAAATCATGACTGTTAAAAATGGTTAATATAGAAATGTAAAGAGACTGACCTTCAGATTAGAATAATGACTATCCATATAATCATACAAGAAAATGAGACATGTCCAGCCACTAAACCAGAAAAGAAATATAACAATAGAAATGAAAGAGAGTTTCCCACCTAAAATTCATCTGACCAAACTGACCAATAAGAAATGAAAGGACAAAAATAGTATGGAGCATTCATTCAGTGGCGGATTCAAGGGGGGGCTTTGGGGGCTTTAGAAAATTAAAGGCAAATGTTGCTGTATTACAAAAAAAAAAAACCAAAAACCACGAGTTTTCATTTTGAAAATATATGAATACAGCATATTTTAAACTCTAAATGAAAATATAAATAGATTTAAAATGATTAAAATTAATTAGAAATAAAATAGACTTAAATTAGATTTTTCCCCTGTTATTGTTCAAACCCTTGACAGGGGCGGATCCAGGATATCAAGTTAGGGGGAGCACTTAAAAAAAAAATATCGCCGAGCGGAGGGAGGCGCGAAAATTGTTGGGGTATTTTGTGTGAAAAATCACGATTTTATGCCAAAAATCATATTTTTTCCAATTTTAGGGGGGGGGGGGGGGCGCCGGGTGCCCGCCCCTGCTTGACCACTTTACAAAACTGCCAAAACACACATACACCAGACCAGAAGAAGCTGATTAACTTCTTTGTTGAATTCCATTTGCAATTTTGATTTTGTCATAACCATTGTTATTGTTCAAATGTGCCTGGCGTTTAAGAAAGGGCTCAGCAGATCACTAGATTTAGATTAAACTTATTTTATTGTTAACTATATACCATTTGGATCGGACACAAGTTATTCCAACTTACAAAGGTCCTCTACAAGATCACTACAAGAGAGATCACTTGACATAGGCAGACTCTTAAAAAGTGTAAATTTAATTCAGAGCTCACTAGACTACAGAGCAAATGTTGAACAATTCAACCACCAGTGTTTTGAGAAGAGTGCTAAAATATGTGAACCACTAGACATAGAGGTTAAAAAACCTAGAATATGGGGGAGACAAATAATGAGAGATAATGTTGAAGCAGAGTCCAGAAGACTACTTTAGGAAGTCAATAACAGTACCTTTTCTCTACTGTACGCTAAATGAAATGAAAACAAGGTTTACCGACCTACACGCCAGAACCGCTTTGGGACTACAATTGGTTCCATCAATTATTGAAAATATTGCTCCATAGCTGAGCCCGCCCCCCCCGTCAACAGAGTCTCTGGATCCGCCCCTGTCATTTAACATAAGTATTAAATGAATAAATAACTAAACTATAAATATTAATTAAAATATGTATATGTTCCTGAAACAGAAATAGAAATATATTAAGGATTAAATACAAGTGTATTTAATCATGATCAGCTACAAGTAGAAATAAATTAATAATAAAAATAATCATTATACTAAAAAATATTTAATATGTACAAATTCACTCTACCACACAAGCAAATGCTTTTTTTAAATCTGTTTCCTATGAAGAACTTACAAATATGACAAAAAATATATATGCATGCTGATTTAAATTTTAAACTTGTGAGAATTATTTATACATTGAGAGAGATAGAAAAAACAAAAATGTATGTCAATTTTATTGGTGGAAGAAACCGGAGGACCCGCAGCAAACCACCGACCTGTCGCAAGTCACTGACAAACTCTATCACATAATGTTGTATCGAGTGCACCTCGCCATCGGCGAGATTCGAACCCACAACATCAGTGGGGATAGACATTGATTGCATATGTAGTTGTAAATCCAACTACCATACGATGACGACCACGACGGCCAAGAATATATAAGAATATTTATTATTGTCAATCATTGACAACTGATATTGGGCAGAAAATAATAATAATAAATTAAAAATTACAAAATAAAGAAAATAAATTTGATTATATGTTTGACTTAATTTGTCGACAAACAAGCAATGTTGAAGTTACAATTTTAGCTATTGAAAAAAAATCCTCCAGTTGTAGATCACCATGGCAACACGAGAAGAACAGATTTCCAAAGAAATTAAGGTTGAATTTTGTAGGCGAGTGATACCCTCTGATCTTACGATATATCTAGATTGCCTCTCAAAACTGGATATTGTAAGTATTTATTTAATATTATACATTTTTTTCCCGTCTATAAGGGAGATATTATACATTTATTCACCCGAGAATAGTCATATTTCCCGAGGGAAATATGACTATTTCAAGGGTGGAGGGAAAAAATAATAATCTCATTCAGAGTTTTTGTCATATAACCTAATGTTAAATTCTGGAAAAAAATAAATATTCTGAATCTTGTGTTGTCCGGAAAAAAAATTCTAATCGAAACAAAAAACCATAAACCCCCCCTTCAAGTTAAATGGTCGGTCCCTAATAGCTCCTAATTTCCTACCCATTGATATATCATAGCTCCTAATTCCTTACCTATTGTTATATCATAGCTCCTAATTCCCTACCCATTGTTATATCATAGCCGGCCTAATTCCCTACCTATTGATATATCACAGCTCCTAATTCCCTACCCATTGTTAGGGAACGACCATTTAACTTGAAGGGGGGGTATGGTTTTTTTCTAAAAAAATATTCTGATTCCCAATGTTGCTGAAAAAAATATGATTTTGGTGGAGAAAAACAAAAATAATCTGATTCAGACAAAAAAAATTAATATTCTCTTCTGAAAGAAACAAAAAACCATAACCCCCCCTTCAAGTTAAATGGTTGGTCCCTTATATCATAGCTCCTAATTCCCTACCCATTGATATATCATAGCTCCTAATTCCTTACCTATTGTTATATCATAGCTCCTAATTCCCTACCCATTGTTATATCACAGCACTTAATTCCCTACCCATTGTTATATCATAGCTCCTAATTCCCTACCCATTGTTATATCACAGCTCCTAATTCCCTACCTATTGATATATCACAGCTCCTAATTCCCTACCTATTGTTATAGCATAGCTCCTAATTCCCTACCTATTGTTATATCATAGCTCCTAATCCCCAACCCATTGTTATATCACAGCTCCTAATTCCCTACCTATTGTTATATCATAGCTCCTAATTCCCCACCCACCCATTGATATATCATAGCTCCTAATTCCCTACCCATTGTTATATCACAGCTCCTAATTCCCTACCCATTGTTATATCATAGCTCCTAATTCCCTACCCATTGATATATCACAGCTCCTAAGGGAACGACCATTTAACTTGAAGGGGGGGGTTATGGTTTTTTTCTAAAAAAATATTCTGATTCCCAATGTTGCTGAAAAAAATATTCTGATTTTGGTGGAGGAAAAAAAAAATAATCTGATTCAGAGTTTTTGTCATATAACCTAATCTGGAATTCTGGAGAAAAAAATATTTTAACTCTCGTGTTGTCCGAAAAAAAAATTCTGAACGAAACAAAAAACCATAACCCCCCCTTCAAATTAAATGGTCGGTCCCTAATTCCCTACCTATTGTTATATCATAGCTCCTAATTCCCTACCCATTGTTATATCACAGCTCCTAATTCCCTACCCATTGTTATATCATAGCTCCTAATTCCCTACCCATTGATATATCATAGCTCCTAATTCCCTACCCATTGTTATATCACAGCTCCTAATTCCCTACCTATTGTTATATCATAGCTCCTAATTTCCTACCCATTGTTATATCACAGCTCCTAATTCCCTACCCATTGTTATATCATAACTCATAATTCCCTACCCATTGATATATCATAGCTCCTAATACCCTACCCATTGTTATATCACAGCTCCTAATTCCCTACCTATTGATATATCACAGTTCCTAATTCCCTACCTATTGATATATCATAGCTCCTAATTCCCTACCCATTGTTATATCATAGCTCCTAATTCCCTACCCATTGTTATATCATAGCTCCTAATACCCCACCCATTGTTATATCACAGCTCCTAATTCCCTACCTATTGATATATCACAGCTCCTAATTGCCTACCTATTGATATATCATAGCTCCTAATTCCCTACCCATTGTTATATCATAGCTCCTAATTCCCTACCCATTGTTATATCACAGCTCCTAATTCCCTACCTATTGATATATCACAGCTCCTAATTCCCTACACATTGATATATCACAGCTCCTAATTCCCTACCCATTGATATATAATAGCTCCTAATTCCCTACCCATTGTTATATCATAGCTCCTAATTCCCTACCCATTGATATATAATAGCTCCTAATTCCCTACTCATTGATATCATAGATCCTAATTCCCTACCCATTGTTATATCATAGCTTCTAATTCCCTACCTATTGTCATATCATAGCTCCTAATTCCCTACCCATTGATATATCATAGTTCCTAATTCCCTACCTATTGTTATATCATAGCTCCTAATTCCCTACCCATTGTTATATCACAGCTTCTAATTCCCTACCCATTGTTATATCACAGCTCCTAATTCCCTACCCATTGTTATATCATAGCTCCTAATTCCCTACCCATTGATATATCATAGCTCCTAATTCCCTACCTATTGTTATAGCATAGCTCCTAATTCCCTACCCATTGTTATATCATAGCTCCTAATTCCCTACCCATTGATATATCACAGCTCCTAATTCCCTACCTATTGATATATCACAGCTCCTAATTCCCTACCTATTGTTATATCATAGCTCCTAATTCCCTACCCATTGTTATATCACAGCTCCTTATTCCCTACCCATTGTTAGTTCACCTAGACCAAAGGTCCATGTGAACTATTGCCATCACTTGGCGTCCGTCATCTGTTGTCTGTAAACTTTTCACATTTCAAGCTTCTTCTCTGAAACCACTGGGCCAATTGGAACCAAACTTAGCAGGAATGTTCCTTGGATGGTCCTCTACAAAGTTACTGTTTTTCGTTCCAGTTGGATATTCAACATGGCTGCCAGGGCCAATAATATGCTCTGATTGACTGAAATTTCAAAGATCTTCCTCTCTGAAACTAATGAACTGACTGAACCCAAACTGTAAAAGAATGATCATTGGAATGTCCTTTACCAAGTTTCTGTTTTTTATGCCGATCGGAAATCCAAGATGGCCACCACCACAGGACATAGATTAACATTGGATCCTATGGGAAAATGTTCAAATGCCTTATTCTCAGAAACTACAAATATGATTAAAGCCAAACTGTACATGAATGTTCATTGGATGGTCCTCTACAATCTTAAGGTTTTTTGTTCCGATATGAAATTCAAAATGGCGGCTACGGCAGGACTTAGTTTAACATTGGACCCTATGGGAAAAATGTTTCATAATGCTTCTTCTCTGAAACCACTAGGACAATTGAAACCAAACTGCCCAGGAATGATCATTGGAAGGTCCTCTACAAAGTGTCTCTTTTTTATGCCGATCGGAAATCCAAGATGGCCGCCACCGCAATACATAGATTAACATTGGACCCTATGGGAAAATGTTCAAATGCCTTCTTCTCAGAAACGGCAAATATGATTAAAGCCAAACTGTACATGAATGTTCATTGGTTGGTCCTCTACAATCTTTAGGTTTTTTGTTCCGATATGAAATTCAAATGGCGGCTACGGCAGGACTTAGTTTAACATTGGACCCTATGGGGAAAATGTTTGAAAATGCTTCTCTGAAACCACTTGGACAATTGAAACCAAACTGCCCAGGAATGATCATTGGAAGGTCCTCTACAAAGTTTATGTTTTTTATGCCGATCAGAAATCCAAGATGGCCACCACTGCAGGACATAGATTAACATTGAACCCTATGGGAAAATGTTCAAATGCCTTCGTCTCAGAAACTACAAATATGATTAAAGCCAAACTGTACATGATTGTTCATTGGATGGTCCTCTACAAAATTTACCTTTTTTGTTCCGATATGAAATTCAAAATGGTGGCTACGGCAGGACTTAGTTTAACATTGAACCCTATGGGGAAAATGTTTCAAAACGCTTCTTCTCTGAAACCACTTGGACAATTGAAACCAAACTGCTCAGGAATGATCATTGGAAGGTCCTCTACAAAGTTTCTGTTTTATATGTTGATCGGAAATCCAAGATGGCTGCCACCGCAATACATATATTAACATTGGACCCTATGGGAAAATGTTCAAATGCCTTCTTCTCAGAAACTACAAATATGATTAAAGCCAAACTGTACATGAATGTTCATTGGATGGTCCTCTACAATCTTAAGGTTTTTTGTTCCGATATGAAATTCAAAATGGCGGCTATGGCAGGACTTAGTTTAACATTGGATCCTATAGTAAAAATGTTTCAAAATGCTTCTTCTCTGAAACCACTTGGAAAATTGAAACCAAACTGCCCAGGAATGATCATTGGAAGGTCCTCTACAAAGTTTCTGTTTGATATGCCGATCGGAAATCCAAGATGACCACCACCGCAATACATAGATTAACATTGAACCCTATGGGAAAATGTTCAAATGCCTTCTTCTCAGAAACTACAAATATGATTAAAGCCAAACTGTACATGAATGTTCATTGGATGGACCTCTACAAAATTTACCTTTTTTGTTCCCGATATGAAATTCAAAATGGCGGCTACGGTAGGACTTAGTTTAACATTGAACCCTATGGGAAAAATGTTTCAAAACGCTTCTTCTCTGAAACCACTTGGACAATTGAAACCAAACTGCCCAGGAATGATCATTGGAAGGTCCTCTACAAAGTTTATGTTTTATATGTTGATCGGAAATCCAAGATGGCCACCACCGCAATACATAGATTAACATTGGACCCTATGGGAAAATGTTCAAATGCCTTCTTCTCAGAAACTACAGATATGATTAAAGCCAAACTGTACATGAATGTTCATTGGATGGTCCTCTACAATCTTAAGGTTTTTTTCTTCCGATATGAAATTCAAAATGGCGGCTATGGCAGGACTTAGTTTAACATTGGATCCTATAGTAAAAATGTTTCAAAATGCTTCTTCTCTGAAACCACTTGGAAAATTGAAACCAAACTGCCCAGGAATGATCATTGGAAGGTCCTCTACAAAGTTTCTGTTTGATATGCCGATCGGAAATCCAAGATGACCACCACCGCAATACATAGATTAACATTGAACCCTATGGGAAAATGTTCAAATGCCTTCTTCTCAGAAACTACAAATATGATTAAAGCCAAACTGTACATGAATGTTCATTGGATGGACCTCTACAAAATTTACCTTTTTTGTTCCCGATATGAAATTCAAAATGGCGGCTACGGCAGGACTTAGTTTAACATTGAACCCTATGGGAAAAATGTTTCAAAACGCTTCTTCTCTGAAACCACTTGGACAATTGAAACCAAACTGCCCAGGAATGATCATTGGAAGGTCCTCTACAAAGTTTATGTTTTATATGTTGATCGGAAATCCAAGATGGCCGCCACCGCAATACATAGATTAACATTGGACCCTATGGGAAAATGTTCAAATGCCTTCTTCTCAGAAACTACAGATATGATTAAAGCCAAACTGTACATGAATGTTCATTGGATGGTCCTCTACAATCTTAAGGTTTTTTTCTTCCGATATGAAATTCAAAATGGCGGCTATGGCAGGACTTAGTTTAACATTGGATCCTATAGTAAAAATGTTTCAAAATGCTTCTTCTCTGAAACCACTTGGAAAATTGAAACCAAACTGCCCAGGAATGATCATTGGAAGGTCCTCTACAAAGTTTATGTTTGATATGCCGATCGGAAATCCAAGATGACCACCACCGCAATACATAGATTAAAATTGAACCCTATGGGAAAATGTTCAAATGCCTTCTTCTCAGAAACTACAAATATGATTAAAGCCAAACTGTACATGAATGTTCATTGGATGGTCCTCTACAAATTTACCTTTTTTGTTCCGATATGAAATTCAAAATGGTGGCTACGGCAGGACTTAGTTTAACATTGGATCCTATGGGGAAAATGTTTCAAAACGCTTCTTCTCTGAAACCACTTGGACAATTGAAACCAAACTGCCCAGGAATGATCATTGGAAGGTCCTCTACAAAGTTTATGTTTTATATGTTGATCGGAAATCCAAGATGGCTGCCATCGCAATACATAGATTAACATTGGAACCTATGGGAAAATGTTCAAATGCCTTCTTCTCAGAAACTACAAATATGATTAAAGCCAAACTGTACATGAATGTTCATTGGATGGTCCTCTACAAACTTTAGGTTTTTTGTTCCGATATGAAATTCAAAATGGCGGCTACGGCAGGACTAAGTTTAACATTGGACCCTATGGGAAAAATGTTTCAAAACGCTTCTTCTCTGAAACCACTAGGACAGTTGAAACCAAACTGCCCAGGAATGATCATTGAAAGGTCCTCTACAAAGTTTATGTTTTTTATACCGATCAGAAATCCAAGATGGCCACCACCGCAATACATAGATTAACATTGGACCCTATGGGAAAATGTTCAAATGCCTTCTTCTCAGAAACTACAAATATGATTAAAGCCAAACTGTACATAAATGTTCATTGGATGGTCCTCTACAAACTTTACCTTTTTTCTTCCGATATGAAATTCAAAATGGCGGCTACGGCAGGACTTAGTTTAACATTGGACCCTATGAGAAAAATGTTTCAAAACGCTTCTTCTCTGAAACCACTTGGATAATTGAAACCAAACTACCCAGGAATAATCATTGGAAGGTCCTCTACAAAATGTGTGTTTTTTATGCCGATCGGAAATCCAAGATGACCACCACCGCAGGACATAGATTAACATTGGACCCTATGGGAAAATGTTCAAATGCCTTCTTCTCAGAAACTACAAATATGATTAAAGCCAAACTGTACATGAATGTTCATTGGATGGTCCTCTACAAAATTTACCTTTTTTGTTCCGATATGAAATTCAAAATGGTGGCTACGGCAGGACTTAGTTTAACATTGGACCCTATGGGGAAAATGTTTCAAAACGCTTCTTCTCTGAAACCACTTGGACAATTGAAACCAAACTGCCCAGGAATGATCATTGGAAGCTCCTCTACAAAGTTTCTGTTTTATATGTTGATCGGAAATCCAAGATGGCTGCCACCGCAATACATATATTAACATTGGACCCTATGGGAAAATGTTCAAATGCCTTCTTCTCAGAAACTACAAATATGATTAAAGCCAAACTGTACATGAATGTTCATTGGATGGTCCTCTACAAACTTCAGGTTTTTTGTTCCGATATGAAATTCTAAATGGCGGCTACGGCAGGACTAAGTTTAACAATGGACCCTAAGGGAAAAATGTTTCAAAACGCTTGCTCTCTGAAACCACTAGGACAGTTGAAACCAAACTGCCCAGGAATGATCATTGAAAGGTCCTCTACAAAGTTTATGTTTTTTATACCGATCGGAAATCCAAGATGGCCGCCACCGCAATACATAGATTAACATTGGACCCTATGGGAAAATGTTCAAATGCCTTCTCAAAAACTACAAATATGATTAAAGCCAAACTGTACATGAATGTTCATTGGATGGTCCTCTACAATCTTAAGGTTTTTTGTTCCGATATGAAATTCAAAATGGCGGCTATGGCAGGACTTAGTTTAACATTGGATCCTATAGTAAAAATGTTTCAAAATGCTTCTTCTCTGAAACCACTTGGAAAATTGAAACCAAACTGCCCAGGAATGATCATTGGAAGGTCCTCTACAAAGTTTCTGTTTGATATGCCGATCGGAAATCCAAGATGACCACCACCGCAATACATAGATTAACATTGAACCCTATGGGAAAATGTTCAAATGCCTTCTTCTCAGAAACTACAAATATGATTAAAGCCAAACTGTACATAAATGTTCATTGGATGGACCTCTACAAAATTTACCTTTTTTGTACCCGATATGAAATTCAAAATGGCGGCTACGGCAGGACTTAGTTTAACATTGAACCCTATGGGACCCTATGGGAAAAATGTTTGAAAACGCTTCTTCTCTGAAACCACTTGGACAATTGAAACCAAACTGCCCAGGAATGATCATTGGAAGGTCCTCTACAAAGTTTATGTTTTATATGTTGATCGGAAATCCAAGATGGCCACCACCGCAATACATAGATTAACATTGGACCCTATGGGAAAATGTTCAAATGCCTTCTTCTCAGAAACTACAAATATGATTAAAGCCAAACTGTACATGAATGTTCATTGGATGGTCCTCTACAAACTTTAGGTTTTTTGTTCCGATATGAAATTCAAAATGGCGGCTACAGCAGGACTAAGTTTAACATTGGACCCTATGGGAAAAATGTTTCAAAACGCTTCTTCTCTGAAACCACTAGCACAGTTGAAACCAAACTGCCCAAGAATAATCATTGAAAGGTCCTCTACAAAGTTTATGTTTTTTATACCGATCTTAAATCCAAGATGGCCGCCACCGCAATACATAGATTAACATTGGACCCTATGGGAAAATGTTCAAATGCCTTCTTCTCAGAAACTACAAATATGATTAAAGCCAAACTGTACATGAATGTTCATTGGATGGTCCTCTACAAACTTTACGTTTTTTGTTCTGATAATATGAAATTCAAAATAGCAGCTACGGCAGGACTTAGTTTAACATTGGATCCTATGGGGAAAATGTTTCAAAACGTTTCTTCTCTGAAACCACTTGGATAATTGAAACCAAACTGCCCAGGAATGATCATTGGAAGGTCCCTTACAAAGTTTCTGTTTTTTATGCCAATCGGAAATCCAAGATGGCTGCCACCACAGGTCATAGTATTAACACAGAACCATATGGGGAAAATACAGAAATATATTCTTCTCTGAAGCTATTGCACTGATTGAACCTAAACTGTGCATCAATCATTGGAAGGTCCTTTACAAACTTTGTGTTTTTTATGTTGATCGTAATTCCAAGATGACTACCACTGCAGGACAGAGTTTTTACATAGGACCAATTGGTTCTTTTTATAACCAGGTGAACGATACAGGCTCTTGAGAGCCTCTGGTTATATCATAGCTCCTAATTCCCTACCCATTGATATATCATAGCTCCTAATTCCCTACCCATTGTTATATCACAGCTCCTAATTCCCTACCCATTGTTATATCATAGCTCCTAATTCCCTACCCATTGTTTTATCACAGCTCCTAATTCCCTACCCATTGTTATATCATAGCTCCTAATTCCATACCCATTGATATATCATAGCTCCTAATTCCCTACCTATTATTATATCATAGCTCCTAATTCCCTACCCATTGTTATATCACAGCTCCTAATTCCCTACCCATTGTTATATCATAGATCCTAATTCTCTACCCATTGATATATCACAGCTCCTAATTCCCTACCTATTGTTATATCATAGCTCCTAATTCCCTACCCATTGTTATATCACAGTTCCTAATTCCCTACCCATTGTTATATCATAGATCCTAATTCCCTACCCATTGATATATTATAGCTCCTAATTGCCTACCTATTGATATATCATAGCTCCTAATTCCCTACCCATTGATATATAATAGCTCCTAATTCCCTACCCATTTTTATATCATAGCTCCTAATTCCCTACCAATTGATATATAATAGCTCCTAATTCCCTACTCATTGATATCATAGCTCCTAATTCCCTACCCATTGTTATATCACAGCTCCTAATTCCATACCCATTGTTATATAATAGCTCCTAATTCCCTACCCATTGTTATATCATAGCTCCTAATTCCCTACCCATTGATATATAATAGCTCCTAATTCCCTACTCATTGATATCATAGCTCCTAATTCCCTACTCATTGATATCATAGCTCCTAATTCCCTACCCATTGTTATATCACAGCTCCTAATTCCATACCCATTGTTATATAATAGCTCCTAATTCCCTACCCATTGATATAACATAGCTCTTAATTCCCTACCCATTGATATATCATAGCTCCTAATTCCATACCCGTTGTTATATCATAGCTCCTAATTCCTTACCCATTGTCATATCATAGCTCCTAATTCCCTACCCATTGATATATAATAGCTCCTAATTCCCTACTCATTGTTATATCACAGCTCCTAATTCCTACCCATTGTTATATCATAACTCCTAATTCCCTACCCATTGTTATATCACAGCTCTTAATTCCCTACCCATTGATATATAATAGCTCCTAATTCCCTGCCCATTAATATATCATAGCTCCTAATTCCCTACCTATTGATATAGCATATCTCCTAATTCCCTACCCATTGTTATATGATCACAGCTACTAATTCCCTACCCATTGTTATATCACAGCTCCTAATTCCATACCCATTGTTATAGCATAGCTCCTAATTCCCTACCCATTGTTATATCATAGCTCCTAATTCCCTACCCATTGATATATAATAGCTCCTAATTCCCTACTCATTGTTATATCACAGCTCCTAATTCCCTACCCATTGTTATATCATAGCTCCTAATTCCCTACCCATTGTTATATCACAGCTCTTAATTCCCTACCCATTGATATATAATAGCTCCTAATTCCCTGCCCATTGATATATCATAGCTCCTAATTCCCTACCTATTGATTTAGCATAGCTCCTAATCCCTCCCCATTGTTATATGACAGCTCCTAATTCCCTACCCATTGTTATATCACAGCTCCTAATTCCCCACCAATTGATATATCTATCTCCTAATTCCCTAACCATTGATATATCATATCTCCTAATTCTTTACCCACTGATATATAAGAGCTCCTAATTCCCTAGTCATTGATATATGATAGCTCCTAAGGGAACGACCGTTTAACTTGAAGGGTGGGGGGGGGGGGGGGGAGGTTATGCTTTTTTTTCTAAAATAATATTCTGATTCCCAATGTTGCTGAAAAAAATATTCTGATTTTGATGGGGGGAAAAAAAATCTGATTCAGAGTTTTTTTCATATAACCTAATGTTAAATTCTGGAAAAAAAAATATATCACAGCTCCTAATTCCATACCCATTGTTATATCATAGCTCCTAATTCCCTACCCATTGTTATATCATAGCTCCTAATTCCCTACCCATTAATATATAATAGCTCCTAATTCCCTACCCATTTTTATATCATAGCTCCTAATTCCCTACCCATTGATATATAATAGCTCCTAATTCCCTACTCATTGATATCATAGCTCCTAATTCCCTACCCATTGTTATATCACAGCTCCTAATTCCATACCCATTGTTATATAATAGCTCCTAATTCCCTACCCATTGTTATATCATAGATCCTAATTCCCTACCCATTGATATATAATAGCTCCTAATTCCCTACTCATTGATATCATAGCTCCTAATTCCCTACTCATTGATATCATAGCTCCTAATTCCCTACCCATTGTTATATCACAGCTCCTAATTCCATACCCATTGATATATAATAGCTCCTAATTCCCTGCCCATTGATATATCATAGCTCCTAATTCCCTACCTATTGATATAGCATAGCTCCTAATTCCCTACCGATTGTTATATCACAGCTCCTAATTCCCTACCCATTGTTATATCTAAGCTCCTAATTCCATACCCATTGTTATATCATAGCTCCTAATTCCCTACCCATTGTTATATCATAGCTCCTAATTCCCTACCCATTGATATATAATAGCTCCTAATTCCCTACTCATTGTTATATCACAGCTCCTAATTCCCTACCCATTGTTATATCATAGCTCCTAATTCCCTATCCATTGTTATATCACAGCTCTTAATTCCCTACCCATTGATATATAATAGCTCCTAATTCCCTGCCCATTGTTATATGACAGCTCCTAATTCCCTACCCATTGTCATATCACAGCTCCTAATTCCCTATCCATTGATATATCGTAGCTCCTAATTCCCTAACCATTGATATATCGTAGCTCCTAATTCCCTATCCATTGATATATTGTAGCTCCTAATTCCCTACCCATTGATATATCATATCTCCTAATTCCTTACCCATTGATATATAAGAGCTCCTAATTCCCTAGTCATTGATATATGATAGCTCCTAAGGGAACGACCGTTTAATTTGAGGGGGGGGGGGGTTGGTTATCGTTTTTTTCTAAAATAATATTCTGATTCCCAATGTTGCTGAAAAAAATATTCTGATTTTGGTGAAGGGAAAAAAAATCTGATTCAGAGTTTTTGTCATATAACCTAATGTTAAATTCTGGGGAAAAAAATATATCACAGCTCCTAATTCCATACCCATTGTTATATCATAGCTCCTAATTCCCTACACATTGTTATATCATAGCTCCTAATTCCCTACCCATTGATATATAATAGCTCCTAATTCCCTACTCATTGTTATATCACAGCTCCTAATTCCCTACCCATTGTTATATCATAGCTCCTAATTCCCTACCCATTGATATATAATAGCTCCTAATTCCCTACTCATTGTTATATCACAGCTCCTGATTCCCTACCCATTATTATATCACAGCTCCTAATTCCCTACTCATTGATATATCACAGCTCCTAATTCCCTACTCATTGATATATCATAGCTCCTAATTCCCTGCCCATTGATGTATCGTAGCTGCTAATTCCATACCCATTGATATATCTTAGCTCCTATTTCCCTAACCATTGTTGTATCATAGCTCCAAATTACCTACCCATTGATATATCGTAGCTACCAATTCCATACCCATTGATTTATCATAGCTCCTAATTCCCTACCCATTGTTATATCATAGCTCCAAATTCCCTACTCATTGATATATCGTAGCTCCTAATTCCCTGCCCATTGATATATTGTAGCTCCTAATTCCCTACCCATTGATATATCGTAGCTCCTAATACCTGCCTATTGATATATCTTAGCTGCTAATTCCATACACATTGATTTATCGTAGCTCCTAATTCCCTACCCATTGTTATATCATAGCTCCTAATTTCCTACTCATTGATATATCATAGCTCCTGATTCCCTACCCATTGTTATATCACAGCTCCTAATTCCCTGCTCATTGATATATCATAGCTCCTAATTCCCTGCCCATTGATGTATCGTAGCTGCTAATTCCATACCCATTGATTTATCGCAGCTCCTATTTCCTTACCCATTGTTATATCATAGCTCCAAATTCCCTACTCATTGATATATCGTAGCTCCTAATTCCCTGCCCATTGATATATCGTAGATCCTAATTCCCTACTCATTGATATATCATAGCTCCTAATTCCCTGCCCATTGATGTATCGTAGCTGCTAATTCCATACCCATTGATTTATCGTAGCTCCTATTTCCCTACCCATTGTTATATCATAGCTCCAAATTCCTTAGTTTAAACATATTTTATTAATTAATTCAATATAACATTACAATATTCAGCTATATACATTACATGATAAGAAGAAATTAATAGGATTGGGAAACAAGTTACAAGAACTTATATTAATCCCTATCCAAATTCCTTGCCCATTGATATATCGTAGCTGCCAATTCCATACCCATTGATTTCTCATAGCTCCTAATTTCCTACCCATTGTTATATCATAGCTCCTAATTCCATACCCAGTGATTTATCGTAGCTCCTAATTCCCTACCCATTGTTATATCATAGCTCCTAATTCCATACTCATTGATATATCGTAGCTCCTAATTTCTTGCCCATTGATATATCGTAGCTCCTAATTCCCTACCCATTGATATATCGTAGCTCCTAATTCCCTACTCATTGATATATCATAGCTCCTAAATCCCTACCCATTGATATATCATACCTCTTTATTCCCTACCCATTGATATATCATAGCTCCTAATTCCTACCCATTGATATATCGTAGCTCCTAATTCCCTACCCATTGATATATCGTAGCTCCTAATTCCCTAACCTTTGATATATTGTAGCTCCTAATTCCCTAACCATTGATATCTCATAGCTCCTAATTCCCTATCCATTGATATATTGTAGCTCCTAATTTCCTACCCATTGATATAACATAGCTCCTAATTCCCTAACCATTGATATATCGTAGCTCCTAATTCCCTATCCATTGATATATTGTGGCTCCTAATTCCCTATCCATTGATATAGCATAGCTCCTAATTCCTTACCCATTGATATATCATAGCTCCTCATTCCCTGTCAATTTATATTCATCGTAGCTCCTAATTTCCTACTCATTGATATATCATAGCTCCTAATTCCCTACCCATTGTTACATCACAGCTCCCAATTCCATACTCATTGATATATCGTAGCTACTAATTCCCTGCCCATTGATATATCGTAGCTTTTAATTCCATACCCATTGATTTTTCGTAGCTCCTAATTCCATACCCATTGATTTATCGTAGCTCCTAATTCCCTACCCATTGTTATATCATAGCTCCTAATTCCCTACTCATTGATATATCATAGCTCCTAATTCCCTACCGATTGTTATATCACAGCTCCTATTTCCCTACTCACTGATATATCATAGCTCCTAATTCCCTGCCCATTGATATATTGTAGCTCCTAATTCCCTACCAATTGTTATATCATAGCTCCTAATTCCCTGCCCATTGTTATATCATAGCTCCTAATTCCATACCCATTGATATATCGTAGCTTCTAATTCCCTACCCATTGTTATATCATAGCTCCTAATTCCCTACTCATTGATATATCATAGCTCCTAATTCCCTACCGATTGTTATATCACAGCTCCTAATTCCCTACTCACTAATATAGCATAGCTCCTAATGCCTTACCCATTGATATATCATAACTCCTCATTCCCTGTCAATTTATATTCATCGTAGCTCCTAATTCCCTACTCATTGATATATCATAGCTCCTAATTCCCTACCCATTGTTGCATCACAGCTCCTAATTCCCTACTCATTGATATATCGTAGCTCCTAATTACCTGCCCATTGATATATCGTAGCTGTTAATTCCATACCCATTGATTTTTCGTAGCTCCTAATTCCCTATCAATTCTTATATCGTAGCTCCTAATTCCCTACCCATTGATACATCGTAGCGCCTAATTCCATACCCATTGATTTATCGTAGCTCCTAATTCCCTACTCATTGATATATCATAGCTCCTAATTCCCTACCGATTGTTATATCACAGCTCCTAATTCCCTACTCATTGATATTTCATAGCTCCTAATTCCCTGCCCATTGATATATCGTAGCTCCTAATTCCCTAACCTTTGATATATTGTAGCTCCTAATTCCCTAACCATTGATATATCGTAGCTCCTAATTCCCTATCCATTGATATATTGTAGCCCCTAATTCCCTACCCATTGATATAACATAGCTCCTAATTCCCTAAACATTGATATATCGTAGCTCCTAATTCCCTATCCATTGATATATTGTGGCTCCTAATTCCCTATCCATTGATATAGCATAGCTCCTAATTCCTTACCCATTGATATATCATAGCTCCTCATTCCCTGTCAATTTATATTCATCGTAGCTCCTAATTCCCTACTCATTGATATATCATAGCTCCTAATTCCCTACCCATTGTTACATCACAGCTCCTAATTCCCTACTCATTGATATATCGTAGCTCCTAATTACCTGCCCATTGATATATCGTAGCTGTTAATTCCATACCCATTGATTTTTCGTAGCTCCTAATGCCCTATCAATTCTTATATCGTAGCTCCTAATTCCCTACCCATTGATACATCGTAGCGCCTAATTCCATACCCATTGATATATCGTAGCTCCTGATTCCCTGCCCATTGATATATCGTAGCTGTTAATTCCATACCCATTGATTTTTCGTAGCTCCTAATTCCCTATCAATTCTTATATCGTAGCTCCTAATTCCCTACCCATTGATACATCGTAGCGCCTAATTCCATACCCATTGATTTATCGTAGCTCCTAATTCCCTACTCATTGATATATCACAGCTCCTAATTCCCTACTCATTGATATTTCATAGCTCCTAATTCCCTGCCCATTGATGTATCGTATATACGTAGCTGCTAATTCCATACCCATTAATTTATCGTAGCTCCTAATTACCTACCCATTGTTATATCATAGCTCCTAATTCCCTACTCATTGATATATCGTAGCTGCTTATTCCCTGCCCATTGATATATCGTAGCTCCTAATTCCCTACCCATTGATATATCATACCTCTTTATTCCCTACCCATTGATATATTGTAGCTCCTAATTCCTTATCCATTGATATATTGTAGCTCCTAATTCCTTACCCATTGATATATCATAGCTCCTCATTCCCTGTCAATTTATATTCATTGTAGCTCCTAATTCCCTACCCATTGATATATCATAGTTCGTAATTCCCTACCCATTAATATATCATAACTCCCAATTGCCTAGTCATATATATTCATCGTATCTCCTAATTCCCAACTCATTGATATATCGTAGCTCCTAATTCCCTACCCATTGATATATCATAGCTCCTAATTCCCTACCCATTGTTATAACATAGCTCCTAATTACCTACCTATTGTTATATCATAGCTCCTAATTCCCTACCCATTGTTATATCATAGCTCCTAATTATTCCCTACCCATTGTTATATCACAGCTCCTAATTCCCTACCCATTGTTATATCGTATCTCCTAATTCCCTACCCATTGATATAGCATAACTCCCTATTGCCTAGCCATTTATATCATCGTATCTCCTAATTCCCAACTCATTGATATATCGTAGCTCCTAATTCCTACCTATTGATATATCATAGCTCCTAATTCCCTACCCATTGATATATCATACCTCCTAATGCCCTACCCATTGATATATCATAGTTCGTAATTCCCTACCCATTGATATATCATAACTCCCAATTGCCTAGCCATTTATATTCATCATATCTCCTAATTCCCACCTCATTGATATATCATAACTCCCAATTCCCTATCCATTGATATATCATAGCTCTAAATTCCCTACCCATTGATATTTCATAGCTCCTAATTCCCTACCCGTTGATATATCATAGCTCCTTATTCCCTATAGCTACCCATTGATATATCATAGCTCCTAATTCCCTAGCCAATTATATTCATCGTAGCTTCTTATTCCTAACTCATTGATATATCTTAGCTGCTAATTCCATGCCCATTGATTTATCGTAGCTCCTAATTCCTACCTATTGTTATATCATAGCTCCTAATTCCTACCCATTGATATATCGTAGCTCCTAATTCCCTACCCATTGATACATCGTAGCTCCTAATTCCCTATCCATTGATATATAATAACTCCTCATTCCCTGTCCATTTATATTCATCGTAACTCCTAATTTCCAACTCATTGATATATCGTTCCTGCTAATTCCATACCCATTGATTTATCGTAGCTCCTAATTCCTACCCATTGTTATATCATAGCTCCTAATTCCTACCCATTGATATATCGTTGCTCCTCATTCCCTACCCATTATTATATCGTAGCTCGTAATTCCCTACCCATTGATACATCGTAGCTCCTAATTCCCTACCCATTGATAAATTGTAGCTGCTAATTCCCTACCCATTGATATATCGTAGCTCCTAATTCCCTACCCATTGATATATCGTAGCTCCTAATTCCCTACCCATTGTTATATCGTAGCTCCTAATTCATACCCATTGATATATCGTACCTCCTTATTCCCTACCCATTGATATATCGTAACTCCTAATTCCCTAACCATTGTTATATCATAGCTCCTTATTCCCTACCCATTGATATATCGTAGCTCCTAATTCCCTACCCATTGATATATCATAGCTCCTAATTCATTAACCATTGCTATATCATAGCTCCTAATTCCTACCTATTGATATATTGTAACTCCTAATTCCCTAACCATTGATATATAGAAGGGGACAATTTACCACCCAATCATAAACATTAAAACATTCCCATGTGGTCACCTCTATTTAGCAGTCACCTGTATCAAAAGGTCACCTTTTCTTGTTCTGTCATAGTAAATGTCATATGAAATATACCTCTTTTAAGAGGTCATCTGACCTCTTAATACAGGTTTGGCTGTATTTGTAGGCTGAAAAATCTACTCATTCCAGCGGCATATCAGTGCATACATGTATATAGGAATTTACTCCCCGTGTACAAAGCCCTATTTCATGATATAAGTATTTATTTGTCTATTACGGGAGGCGATACAACTCATTTGATGATAAACACTGGTAAATTTTGTTTTCCAGGAGGTAACACGGGCAACTGAGACGCAGAAGGGTCCAAGCAGTGCTGCGGAAATCTTACTCCAGAGGCTTGAAAGACGTCAAGATTGGTTGAGAGAACTTATAAAAGCTCTCCTTAATCCAGATATAGGTTTGGTGGATTTTGGAGAAAAAATTGAAAAGAAATATGGTGAGTTTATATTTAAGAGGTTATGTGTCCACCAACATGCACTTGGTAATCCCATATTGTTTTAAGCAGAGTCGTGTAGTATGCATAGGCAGGTGAAGCAGTTTCCTCCTATTTCGTTGCTATAAAACAAAATCATAAATGTGTCTTTCCGTTGTTTGTAAATGAAGTGATTTGTATATATATGCAATCGAGATTGGGCCGATACCTCTACTAATGGACGATTGCTAGTAATACGGGAGGGTATCATCCACCCGGTAGTGGGTTTATGAGTAATTGAATGAGTGAGTGTTGGAGGGAGGAAGGGGTGTTCTTTAATGCTTATTTTTTCAATTATATCATGGAGAAAACAAGCTACTTTATTACTTTTTGATCAGATGACCAACACCCTGTGTTAAACTATTATAGTATTATCTCACTAACAACAATCCATAGATAGACATGTCACTTCATTCAGGTTCATTAAACTGGTCAGTCTATGTCCGTACTCATTAATGCTGCGTTCTTTGCAGAGAATCAAGAAGCACCAATATTATAGTCTTCTATTTGACCCGACCTGGGTTCGAACCCACGATCAACCATACTCGAAGTGAGAACCCTAATTACTACACCACGACAATAACAAACGAAATTGAAGTTATTTATTTGATGCCCGTCTTTAAACGGGAGGTACTGATATAACTGTATGCCGTTCTCCGTCTAACGAAAATATGCCGCACGCTCCTAACTTTACAACATTTCTAGGAATTGTATTCTACGATTTTTACTTCTGCAGTTCCATAGTCCGCTAACAAATAAGGCACAGACTACGAATACGACGGAAACGTATTCGTAGCCTGGGTTCTACATGTACGACGGGCGGAAGTTGTGACTAAATGATCAACCGGTTTTCGGACATGGACACCTATTTTACGGAAATTAATCACGTATTGCTAGCACCTAGAGGCTACGAATACGACGGATTTCTCGATTTTCTTAATTCTATTGTTTTTATTTCATTAAATGACAATTTATGAATTTTTTATATAATTTTCTGTTTGTAGTTTATTTTTATTCCAATAAAATCTGATGCATTGAAAAAACTAGTCTTACAATAAACACGATTAAGCCCATAGATTTCACTGGTATGAGTACTTCTAAGAGTACAACTCACACTTCCCAACACTAATTGTTTTTCAAAATGGACGACGATGGTAGTGCGCTCCGTGTTGGAGCAAAGTATAAATCTTTTACAGAATTAGAGTGTGCCCTAAAAAAAATTCAAACAGGATAACTATACGTCCAACTTTATAAGCGTATCTCAAGGAAGCTTGGTACGGGGTCCAAATATAAAAACATGGAAGTTGCAGAAAGTGCAGTAGGTCTTCTAATTTATAAGGAGTTGGATTATTCCTGTATTCATGGAGGGAAAATTTTAGTTCCATTTCCAGCGGTCAACGCCTAAACACAAGGTAAAATCACATATAATATACCTTAAATAAGCAAATGATCATCACTTTGATTGCAGTTCTTCATATTAAATTCGCAGCGATGTCTTCAATCATGTTCTGTATAGCAGCAAATACATGTTTCTAGAATTTATATGTCATTACAATACGATCGTAAGGCATATGATAAAACACACAAGTTTGCGCTTTTTGTATGGTACCATCTAAGATGTATTGAACTACGTTTTGCGCCAAAAAAACCTACTGGTGTTGCCAATATTGCTTAAAATAACCATGAACATTATTAATTTAATACATTGTCTTACTTGAAATTTTAAGTTGTATATGATAATTCTTAGATTAAAAATATCTATGTATATTTTTTAGCTCACCTGGCCATAGGCCATGTGAGCTTATGGCCAGGTGAGCTTTTGTCATGGGTAAGCGTCCGTCGTCCGTCCGTTAGCTTTTCACATTTAAATCTTCTTCTCTGAAACCGCTGAACAGAAATCAGCCAAACATGCCAGAAATGTTCACTGGATGGTCCTCTACCAGATTTGTGTTTTTGGTGCTGATTTGAAATCCAACATGGCTGCCAGGGTCCATAATGTGTTCTCATTGGCTGAAATTTTAAAAATCTTCTTGTCAGAAACCACTAAGTCAATTGAATTGTGACTTTGCAGGAATGATCATTGGGTGGTCCTGTACTAAACTTGTGAATCGTTTGCCGATCGGAAATTCAAGATGGCCGCCATGACTCGACTTAGTTTAACATAGGACCCTATGGGAATTTCACATTTTCATCTTTTTTTCTGAAACCACAAAACAGATTTGAATCAAACTTGGCAGAAATGTTCATTGGATGGTCATATACAAGATTTGTGTTTTTGGTGCTGATCGGAAATCCAACATGGCTGCCAGGGCCTATAATGTGTTCTGATTGGTCGAAATTTTAAAAATCTTCTTGTTAGAAACCACTAAGCCAATTGAATTGTGGCTTTGCAGGAATGATCATTGGGTGGTCCTGTACTAAACTTGTGAATCGTTTGCCGATCGGAAATTCAAGATGGCCGCCATGACTCGACTTAGTTTAACATAGGACCCTATGGGAATTTCACATTTTCATCTTTTTTTCTGAAACCACAAAACAGATTTGAATCAAACATGGCAGAAATGTTCATTGGATGGTCATATACAAGATTTGTGTTTTTGGTGCTGATCGGAAATCCAACATGGCTGCCAGGGCCTATAATGTGTTCTGATTGGTCGAAATTTTAAAAATCTTCTTGTTAGAAACCACTAAGCCAATTGAATTGTGGCTTTGCAGGAATGATCATTGGGTGGTCCTGTACTAAACTTGTGAATCGTTTGCTGATCGGAAATTCAAGATGGCCGCCATGACTCGACTTAATTTTAACATAGGACCCTATGGAAAAAATGTTTAAAAGTCTTCTCCTCTGAAACCAGTAAGTCAGTTTAAAGCAAACATGGGATGAATGGTCCTTAGGTGGTCAACTTTCCAAATTATGTCCTGTGACCCCGACCTCCATCCAAGATGGCAACCATCAGCGAACATAGTTTTAACATAGGACCCTATGGAAAATGTATTTAAAAATCTTCTTCTCTGAAACCAGTAAGCCAATTTAAAGCAAACATGGCATGGATGGTCCTTAAGTGGTCAATTTTCAAAATTGTGCCCAGTGACCCTGACCTCCATCCAAGATGGCCACCTTCAGCAGACATACTGTCATTTTAACATAGGACCCTATGGGAAAAAATGTTTTAAAATCTTCTCCTCTGAAACTAGTAAGCCAATATAGCAAACATGTCATCGATGGTCCTTAGGTGGTCAACTTCCAAAATTGTGTTCAGTGATCCCGATCTCGGTTCAAAATGGCCACCGTCAGCAGACATAGTTTTAACATAGGACCCTATGGGAAAATTGTTTAAAAGTCTTCTCTTCTGAAACCAGTCAGCCAATTTAAAGCAAACGTGGCATGGATGGTCCTTGGGCAGTATACTTTCAAATTTGTGTCCGGTGACCACGACCTCCATCCAAGATGGCTGCCATGAGCAGACATAGTTTTAACATAGAACCCTATGGCAGTATGGGATTTGAATAGTAACTTAGATGTATTCAGCATGCAGACATTCTTAAGAGGACTTATTTATGTCAGGTGAGCGATACAGGCTCACCTGAGCCTCTAGTTTTCTTTAAACTTTATAGTATGACAGCAAGGATTTATATAGTAGGACCTACTATATAAATCCTTGATGACAGTAACAAACAACCGTCGTATTCGTAGCCTCTAGATGCTAGCAATAGGTGATTAATTTCCGTAAAATAGGTGTCCATGTCCGGAAACCGGTTGATCATTTAGTCACACCTTCCGCCTGTCGTACATGTAGAACCCAGGCTACGAATACGTTTCCGTCGTATTCGTAGCCTGTGCCAACAAATAACCTATCGCGCACATGTTGCTTAAGTGCAGCTTCATAGTCCGACAACAAATAGTCTGTCGTACACGTGTTTCTCAAGTGCAGCTCCATAGTCCGATAACAAATAGCATGTCGTACACCTGTTACCCAAATGCAGCTTCATAGACCGAAAACAAATAGACTGTCGTACATGTGTTACTCAAGTGTAGCTCCATAGTCCGATAACAAATAGCCTGTCGTACACCTGTTACTAAAGTGCAGCTCCATAGTCCGACAACAAATAACTTATCGTACACGTGTTACTCAAGTGCATCTCCATAGTCCGACAACAAATAGTCTGTCGTACTTCTGTTACTCAAGTGCAGCTCCAAAGTCATACACCTGTATCTCAAGTGTAGCTCCATAGTCCGCTAACAAATAACCTATCGTACACGTGTTACTCAAATGCAGCTCCATAGTCCGACAACAAATAGCCTGTCGTACACCTGTTACTCAAGTGCAACTCCATAGTCCGATAACAAATAGCCTGTCGTACACCTGTTACTCAAGTGCAGCTCCATAGTCCGCTAACAAATAACCTATCGTACACGTGTTACTCAAGTGCAGCTCCATAGTCGGATAACAAATAACATTTCGTACACCATAACCTATCGTACACGTGTTACGCAAGTGCAGCTCCATAGTCCGACAAACAATAGTCTATCGTACACGTGCTACTCAAGTGCAGCTCCATAGTCCGATAACCAATGGCCTGTCGTACACCTGTTACTCAAGTGCAGTTCCATAGTCGGATAGCAAATAACATTTCGTACACTTGTTACTCAAGTGCAGCTCCATAGTCCGCTAACAAATAACCTATCGTACACGTGTTATGCAAGTGCAGCTCTATAGTCCGACAAAAAATAGTCTATCGTACACGTGTTACTCAAGTGCAGCTCATAGTCCGACAACAAATAGTCTGTCGTACACGTGTTACTCAAGTGCAGCTCCATAGTCCGATAACCAATAGCCTGTCATACACCTGTTACTCAAGTGCAGCTCCATAGTCCGACAACAAATAGTCTGTCATACACGTGTTACTCAAGTGCAGCTCCATAGTCCGACAACAAATAGTCTGTCGTACACCTATTACTCAAGTGCAGCTCCATAATCCAATAACAAATAGTTTGTCGTACACCTGTTACTCCAAGTGCAGCTCCATAGTACGATAACAAATAGGTTGTACATCTGTTGCTTAATTGCAGCCCCATTGTCCGATAACAAATAGCCTGTCATACACCTGTTACTCAAGTGCAGCTCCATAGTCCGATAACAAATAGCCTGTCGTACACCTTTTTTGACAAGTGCAGCTCTATAGTCTGATAACAAAAAGCATGTCGTACACCTGTAGAAAAATGAGTGTTACTTAATTGCAGCTTCATAGTCCGATAACACATAACCTATCGTACACGTGTTACGCAAGTGCAGCTCCATAGTCCGACAAAAAATAGTCTATCGTACACGTGTTACTCAAGTGCAGCTCCATAGTCCGATAACCAATGGCCTGTCGTGCACCTGTTACTCAAGTGCAGCTCCATAGTCCGCTAACAAATAGCCTGTCGTACACCTGTTACTCAAGTGCAGCTGCATAGTCCAACAACAAATAGTCTGTCGTACACGTGTTACTCAAGTGCAACTCCATAGTCCGATAACCAATAGCCTGTCATACACCTGTTACTCAAGTGCAGCTCCATAGTTCGCTAACAAATAGCCTGTCATACACGTGTTACTCAAGTGCAGCTCCATAGTCTGACAACAAATAGTCTGTCGTACACCTATTACTCAAGTGCAGCTCCATAATCCGATAACAAATAGTCTGTCGTACACGCGTTACTCAAGTGCAGTTCCATAGTCCGACAACAAATAGTCTGTCGTACACGTGTTTCTCAAGTGCAGTTCCATAGTCCGACAACAAATAGTCTGTTGTACACGCGTAACTCAAGTGCAGCTCCATAGTCCGACAACAAATAGTCTGTTGTACACGCATAACTCAAGTGCAGCTCCATAGTCCGACAACAAATAGTCTGTCGTACACGTGTTTCTCAAGTGCAGCTCCATAGTCCGACAACAAATAGTCTGTCGTACACGTGTTTCTCAAGTGCAGCTCCATAGTCCGACAACAAATAGTCTGTTGTACACGTGTTTCTCAAGTGCAGCTCCATAGTCCGCTAACAAATAGCCTGTCGTACACCTGTTACTCAAGTGCAGCTCCATAGTCCGATAACCAATAGCCTGTCATACACCTGTTACTCAAGTGCAGCTCCATAGTCCGATAACAAATAGTCTGTCGTACACCTGTTACTCCAAGTGCAGCCCCATTGTCCGATAACAAATAGCCTGTCATACACCTGTTACTCAAGTGCAGCTCCATAGTCCGATAACAAATAGCCTGTCGTACACCTTTTGTTCAAGTGCAGCTCCATAGTCCGACAACAAATAATCTGTTGTACACGCGTTACTCAAGTGCAGCTCCATAGTCCGACAACAAATAGTCTGTCGTACACGTGTTTCTCAAGTGCAGCTCCATAGTCCGACAACAAATAGTCTGTTGTACACGCGTTACTCAAGTGTAGCTCCATAGTCCGATAACAAATAGCCTATCGTACAACTGTTACTCAAGTGCAGCTCCATAGTCCGACAACAAATATTCTGTTGTACACGCGTTACTCAAGTGCAGCTACATAGTCCGATAACAAATAGCTTGTACATCTGTTGCTCAATTGCAGCACCATTGTCCGATAACAAATAGCCTGTTATACACGTGTTACTCAGGTGCTGCTCCATAGTCCGATAACAAATAGCCTGTCGTGCACTTCATAGTCCGACAACAAATAGTCTGTCGTACACGTGTTTCTCAAGTGCAGCTCCATAGTCCGACAACAAATAGTCTGTTGTACACGCGTTACTCAAGTGTAGCTCCATAGTCCGATAGCAATTAACCTGTCGTATACCTGTTACTCAAGTGCAGCTCCATTGTCCAATAACAAATAGCCTGTCGTACACCTGTTACTCAAGTGTAACTTCATAGTCCATTAACAAATATCCTGTCGTTCACCATTTGCTCAAGTGCAGCTCCATAGTCCGCTAACAAATAACCTATCGTACACGTGCTACTCAAGTGCAGCTCCATAGTCCGACAACAAATAACCTATCGTACACGTGTTACTCAAGTGCAGCTCCATAGTAGGACAACAAATAACCTATCGTACACGTGTTTCACAAGTGCAGCTCTATAGTCTGATAACAAATAGCCTGTCGTACACCTGTTACTCAATTGCAGCTCCATAGTCCGATAGCAAATAGCCTGTCGTACAACTGTTACTCAAGTGCATCTCCGTATTCCGGTAACAAATAACCTATCGTACACGTGTTACTCAAGTGCAGCTCCATAGTCCGACAACAATTAGTGTGTCGTACACGTGTTATGCAAGTGCAGCTCCATAGTCCAACAACAAATAGTCTGTCGTACAGGTGTTACTCAAGTGCAGCTCCATAGTCCGACAACAAATTGTCTGTCGTACACGTGTTACTCAAGTGCAGCTCCATAGTCCGATAACAAATAGCATGCCGTACACCTGTAAAAATAATTAGTATTACTTAATTGCAGCTTCATAATCCGATAACAAATAGCCTGTCGTACACCTGTTACTCAATTGCAGCTCCATAGTCCTATAACAAATAGCCTGTCGTACAACTGTTACTCAAGTCTCCATTGGCTGATTTTCTACAAATCTTACCAGATTGTGGAATCGGGGACTGTGTACATTTTGACTTGCTTCAGATAGATTATGCCAGAGTTGTGGAACTTTATACGGACGTATCATGCACAAGCCCCCTACATGTCAGGACACCGGAAGTAACGGACAAACTTAACTACAAGGTTATTTTGATATGCAGTAATTTACCACACAATTGCCACACGAAGGCCAACAGGAACATTAAGCATTTAAATGGTAACTGTATGTTTTATGTTCTATATACAAGTATTGCCTTCATATGACGTGAACATGGAAAATTATCAATCCAAGGGTTGACAACTAGATTGTCAGCTCATATGAAGGCAATAAGATGTTAAAATTTGAACGTTTTGTTTTGTTGAAAACAACAAAATATATTTTTCGGTATAGAAAATACAATTACGGAACCGGACTGACAAAAAAAAACTGACTTTCATCACTTCCGGTTGTCAGGGCTTATAGACCGGTCAACAACGTTGGTGCCCATCTACATTATATATGTTTGGGTTGTTTTCCTTGTCAGCAAATTTCCCATAGAACACCAACATTGTCTTATTACTTTTATATAGTAAATATGTACGGTATAATATTAATTAAGTAACATTTGTTGTTCTTTTGTGTGTTTCAATAGAACAATTGCCAGTTACAATAGATGTAGGTCCAGCGTATACGTACTGTACAGGAGGTAATTGTGGAGAGGACGATGTATCAGTCACGTCCATTGTTAAGGATGAAGAGGTAATATTAAGAACATGCAATATACAGTGAAACTTGTCTAAACCGAACCCTGAATAAACTGAAGTCCTGCATAAATCAAGTCTTAATGTAGGAAATCTTTGTTAATTGAACCTGTATAAACCGAACACCTATCCATTCTGAACACAAAAGTTAGTCCCAAGGAGGTTCAGTTTAGACAGGTTTCATTGATGGCAATTGGCCATGGGGAATATTTTATTTGATGTTTGTTTAATTGAAGAAATCATTCATGGAAGCCATTGTTGGTAGATTTACGTAACCATTGGTTACACCAAGCAGTCGTTATGAAAAAAATTATGATAATAATGGTAAAACAAACAACAAAACAAACTATTGTTTATATGATTTTTAGCTCACCTTGCCAAAGGCAATGTGACCTTTTGTCATCACTTGGCGTCCGTCATCCGTTAACTTTTCACATGTTAATCTTCTCCTCTGAAACCGCATGGCCAAATGAACCGAAACTTGGTATTAAGCATCTATGGAAGGTCCTCTATAAAGATTGCTAATTTTTCCTGATCCATTAACAAACATGGCCGCCACAGGCAATTCTTGTTTCTGATATGCCAATTTTTTTTAAATCTTCTCTGAAACTGCTTTGCCAAATAAACTGAAACTTGGTAGGAAGCATCTATGGAAGGTTCTCTATATAGATTGCTCATTTTGTCCCGATCGGTTAACACACATGGCCGCCACAGGCAATTCTTGTTTCTGATTGGTTGATTTCTAAAAAACTTCTCCTCTGTTAAAAGAAAGATAACTCTTGCCTAAGCTGTTAAAAGAAAGATAACTCTTGCCAATATCTCCCTTAGAAATTAACATGCTGATATGGTTCATTCAACCTATGCCAACATTTTAAAAAATATATATAAAAAGGTAAAAAAGATTGTTGGCATAGGTTGAATAGGTTAATTGTTATATAAACATGACTAGTCATGTTTAATTAGTGTAAAATCGGGGGAGATGTCAATGTACTCCAAGTCCACACTTAATTTTTAATGTAAGGCTGTCTTGGTTTTGCATGAGTATTGAGTGAATAAACTAAGTAGGTATTTAAAATCATATTTGATGGAAATAACAAACAAAAAATCAGTATATCAGCACATATATTTAATATCAAACTTTATAAAAATAATTAGGATATTATAAGCACATATATTTTAACATCAATCATTATGAAAATAAAATAGGATATTATAAGCATATATATTTTTATATCATACTTCATGAAAATAAATTAGGATATTATAAGCACAGATATTTTTTATTTATCATACTTCAAATTATCTTATAAATAATTAGCTTGGAGTGAACTGAATTATCTTATGATTAATAAGCTTGGAGTGAGCAATTAAAAAATACTCTACAAAATTCTGATAATTCTAAATTTATAAATAAATATTATTAAAAACTTTCGAATTTAGATTTTAAGAAAATTGCTTAATTGCAATAGTATCATATAATATTTTGAATTCATACATTTTAGAAAGATTGTTTATTTAAATTATTCTAAAATTTTACATTTTCATCTTTTTTATTTACAGATTTTTGTTTAATTTTACCAGATTTTTATTTAATAAAATATATAATAATTTTTTACAAAAGTTTAATTATTTTTTTTTCTAAGTTGTCAAATTTTAACAGACTTATTCTTATATTTTTAGATTGTTATTTGTTGTAGAGAAGAACGGATTTCCAAAGAAATTAAGGTTGAATTTTGTGAGAGAGTGATACCCTCTGATCTTATGAGATATCTAAATTGCCTCACAAAACGGGATATTGTAAGTATTTATTTAATATTATACATTTATTTCCAGTGCATAAAGGAGATATTATACATTTGTTTCCCTTGCATAAGGGAGATATGAAGATTTGTTCACCCGAGAAAAGTCATATTTCCCGAGGGAAATATGACTATTTCAAGGGTGAACAAATCTTCATATCTCCCTTATGCAAGGGAAATATGACTTTTCTCGGGTGAACAAATCTTCATATCTCCCTTATGCAAGGGAAATAAATGCTTTATTCCACCAAGCCAACGTTTTGGTGAATTCTGCCAAATGAAATCTTTTGACCATCTTTGTTTACAAAATTATTATTTCGGAACATCTCTGGAGTTAATAGCGTTATATGACCAAAGCATTAAATCTTGAGAATTTCGAATAAGGGAAATACGATATTGTTGAGAGGGAAATAAGATGTTGTTGAGAGGGAAATACGATGTTTTGATAAATGTCACGTGGGATTGTTTCGACCAATCGAATTTCTATATAGGTAGAATATGACTATTTCGAGGGTGAACACATTTTCATATCTCCCTTATGCAAGGGAAATGAATGCTTTATTCCACCAGGCCAACGTTTTGCAAGTGTGATAAACGAAGACGTTCCCGATCCATATCAGTGCCCGGGTCAAATAACCGGTTATTGTGCCCTGCGTCATTGTGACAAGTAAGCAAACATCATACAAAAAACTGATACAACGGAGATGAAAAATGTCAATACAAAACGTAAAACTGCGAGTGACACAAGGATATTCAAGGATTGGCTATCAACAGTGGGAAAATACTGTAATCCCGATATATTGGAGTCGAGATGTACATGCACCTGGCAAGATTTATTTTTCAGCACGCACGAATTTCAAGCAGGATTACGAACCCGATTCATTGTTCAAAATGTATCCAAGCTTCCATCAGTAGATATCTTAGTGATGACGAATATTGATATTTACGCCATCGCAGTGCTTGAAATGAGGGCCAGTAAAATATTAGAGTCACTGGCCCAAATGGCATAATGGTGGCCCATAAATTTTTACATCAGATATCAATATATAAACAGTTTTCAGGTTAATTGTTTTTTTATCAATAACATTAAAATTCATTCTTTCACTAGTCTCACGGGGGTTGGGGCTCTTCAAGGTAATTTTGGTACAGTAACGGGTGTGCAGCTGAAATTGTGAAAACACCCCAATGCATATATTGCTATCAAATGAAACCTGAATTTACTTGTTATAAACTTTTCAACAACCTTGACGCCATTGGCTAGGGTGGTCGCAAGAAACGATGATAGTCCGTCGGATGGGGACAATAAAAGGCTGGTTTGTGTAAGGGGAGATCAATGCCATGATCACATTAAAGGCATCCGAAAAAGAGTAGACTAATGCCACTACAAGGACCGCTCTTGCACTCCCCAAAGTGAAGAGTGACATCACTTGTTTCAATCCACTATGAAGAAGTGATTTTAAAGTAAAATAACCTCTCAGTTCGGGGTAATGTCACTTGGTTATTCATTCCAAACAAGTATCTCACTTTGCTGAAATAACAAACGGTGCTGTCATTTTCTGTTATATAAACAACTGTTAACTTTTCCTGTTATTTTTTAATTTGTAAACGAAAAGTTCTGGTTCCAAAAAAGAAAACACTCCCAATTGTCGTTAAAATGTAGCCGTGTACGTATAGAGATGAACTATGAAAAGTTTAAAAGAAATGACAGGCCAGATCGTTTCCGTAGTTTGACATTACTGTCAACGATTTTCTCTCCATTGTTGGGGGGAAGTTTTTCAATGATTATCTAAGGATTGACACAAAAAGGTTTCCGATTTCTGTAAAATTAAATTCGTACATGTACATTTTGCAGCAGATTGAATGAATAAATTTCTGAACCGTGTCCGTGGAAGATACGTACCAGATCGCAAACATTACAAGTTGACAGAATTCTCTTTATTGTTCACAAATTTCCACTTCGTCCATGAAAGTTAACAATTTTAATAATTAAATCATAAAGAAACAAAAAAAAACACGTTTCTTTTCTAATATTTAGTGAATACTTGTGTATTACATGAAAACGTGTAGGAAACGAGTATTGATTGGCTCGATAAAAATAAATAATTGGGGAGAACAGTAAATTACATTAGCTGTGTATTCATTGGCTACAAAAATGTATTTGGACCAATCGCTGTGCTCGTAACAAACCGTTTTCGACTAGAACAGAAGAGTTATCTATCGTTGAAGTTAGTTTATGTCCGGTTTCGGTAAAACAACAATTTTTAACGGTCTTTTAGGCAGTCACCCAGACTTTTTTTGTTGGGCCAGTGACTACCTAATTTGGAACAGCTTTTGGTCGCCCGAATAAGATATTAGTCGCATTTGGCGACCGGGCGACCGTTCATTTCAGGCATCGTATCGACTAATATGAGGCAGGTGCAACCTGAAACGCTCCCGAGGAACAGTAATTTTTCTTCCTGTTTACAAAATATCAAGCTTAAAAATAACACCACCTAAAACGCCAAACAGTTTTGGTATCCACTACCGAACATTGTTTCATTTTTATTTGAAAAAAATCGACTAGAGTTCCGGTTTAAGTCACGTGATTTTCCTTTTAATTTATTTCCTGTTTGGCAGCCATATTGTTGAAGATTTTGAAGTGCCATAGTACCTATTTATACTTCTACCATTAACGCTCCCAAAAAGGGAGCGTATTATCCCCGGTTTGAAAATTATAACAACTTTTGATTGGTTAAAACCCCGGGTATAAAAAACCCATATTCCCGGGTGTTGCTAGGCCATATTACCGGGTGTAACTGGCCATTTAACCAATCAAATGTTGTTATTATTTTCAACGCGAGGATAATATGACGTTAAAGCTCGCGACGTTGCGCTCCAAAATCAAATTTAGTTAATTTTGGCTATATATTGAATATAAAGCTGTTACTTTGATCAACTGTAGGGTACTACCTTTAGGGTTCTACCAAAGGTAGTACCCTACACCGGGTAAAAAACGCTCGAAACTTTCATAGTTTTTACCTCTTTCCAAAAACAAAGAAAACGTCACTTTTACGTGGCCCGCCGGGGTCCACAATGTCTTATTTTTGACCATAACCGGGGATAAATTCGTTATTTACGTTCCTATCCGTAGATATGGAGATTTTAACACCCTTCAGTAGCCTGTACACCCTTCGGCCTCAGGGTGTACTTGGCTACTTCAGGGTGTTAACATCTCCATATCTACTAGGCACGTAAATAACTTATATTGAGAACTATGAAAATAGAACAGTTACTCCAATTTTCGTCAGTAATAACTCTGTCCAGTCAACGGTTACTAATAATAACTCTTTTAAGCAAACCGTTATCGATTTGGCTCTCATTTTGCCCAACTCCAGAATAACACTATTCCCATACTCAAATATCCAGGGAAATGTGACAATAATTTTTTATGGCACAAATGATAAGAATTGGAACTCTGATTTATTGAAAAGTTATGTTTAATACCTGTGATAAATACGGTGAATTACTTTGTTGATTTTTACACGTTATTTATTTTGTTGTTATTTTGATGAATAAACATAAATTCATTTATTCATTTACAATTTATTTATTTCAGTCATGGTTAAATATGTGATAAACAGATTATAACATGGCCTTTTCCATATACTATAGGTCCTGGTATCATCCCTCAACCCATATCAGCCCTCGTCTGTCGCCTTGGGCTGATATGGAAGTCTCGAGATGATACCAGGACCGAAATGGAAATGGCCATGTTATAATTTATATTTATTGCATCATATCCCATATCAAAATCTGCCTATAGTTTCTGAAAACGATCAGCTCTCACAAATATTAAGAAAGGCCCTTGGGCTAATATGGGCGTCTCGGGTTGATATGACATGTGATATGAAAAATGCCATATAATAATCTATAATTATTTCATAGCTAAATGTGTTATATTATTTGAATTTAATCTTGATGTTCAGTAACGATCTAATTAAGCAAAATACGCTCCCCGGTACCCTCAATGCCGTAAATCGTGAATTCGAGTCCCGGTCGGGTCATACCAAATACTATAGAATTGGTTTTGTTGCTTCTCTTCTTAACTTGCAGTATTTAGGAGTAAGAACAAATAGTAGTTGGCTCGGAATCAGGATAACACGTCCCAGTTGAATGATTTGTATAATGGTGCACTGCTTTTTGGTGAGTTAGCACACTTAGAATCAAAGATACCTTGTTGTTGTGATACAAAGCAGACATCATTATTATCGCATCACAAATTCCCTACCCATTGATATATCGTAGCTTCTAATTTCCTATCCACTGATATATCGTAGCTCCTTTTTATAGCTAATTCCCTACACATGTATATATCGTAGCTCCTAATTCCCTACCCATTTATATATCGTAGCTCATTCCCTACCCATTGATATATCATAGCTCCTAATTCCCTTCCAATTGATATATCATAGCTCCTAATTCCATACCCATTGATATATAATAGCTCCTAATTCCCTTCCCATTGATATATCATAGCTCCTAATTCCCTACCCATTGATATATTGTATCTCCTAATTCCCTACCCATTGATATATCGCAACACATTATTCCCTACCCATTGATATATCGTAGCTCCTAATTCCCTACCCATTGATACATCGTAGCTCCTAATTCCCTACCCATTGATATATCATAGCTCCTAATTCCATACCCATTGATATATAATAGCTCCTAATTCCCTACCCATTGATATATCATAGCTCCTAATTCCCTACCCATTGATATATCGTAGCTCCTAATTCCCTACCCATTGATATATCATAGCTCCTAATTCCCTACCCATTGATATATCGTAGCTCCCAATTCCCTACCCATTGATACATCGTAGTTCCTAATTCCCTACCCATTGATATATCACAGCTCCTAATTCCCTACCCATTGATATATAATAGCTCATAATTCCCTACCTATTGATATATCATAGCTCCTAATTCCCTACCCATTGATATATCATAGCTCCTAATTCCCTACCCATTGTTATATCGTAGCTCCTAATTCCCTAGCTATTGATATATCATAGCTCCTAATTCCCTACCCATTGATATAACATAGCTCCTAATTCCCTACCCATTGATATAAAACAGCTCCTCATTCCCTACCTTGTCCAGGTGTAGCAAGTGAAAATAAAAATAAAAGTCCACTTAAACATATTTCATATTCATTTGTTTTTACATTTCATTATAATATACACAATTAGACGATACAATTATTACCATGCATTAGCTTTATGTTCATAAATAATAAATACTCATATGTTATCCCGAAAAAGTTCTAATTTGTTTTTATCATTTTCATTAATATGCGAAGTTTGTAATGTGCATTGTAAATGTTTTTTAAAATTATTTTTCCAAGTGTTGAAAATTGTTTGATCTCCAATTCGGGATTGGTTATATTTCACCTTATTACGTATTTTCCATACTTCCCACTTTGAGATAAATATTACGGTATTAAAAATGACGTCTAAATCCTCACCCCCATATAGCCCTAACATTATATTTAATTCCTTGATTTCTATATTAGCTGTTAATCCAGATCTGTTAAATATTGCTTCTATTTCTTTTATAATTTTGTTCACAGAAGGACATTTAAAAAATAGATGCTGCATCGTTTCATCGTTGTCTCTTATTTGGCAGAGATGGCATCTTCCGGTTGACAAATTCATTTTTTTCAATCTATGTTCTGTATAATTTATATTATGGAGACATTTCCACTGGAATTCTTTGACCTTATTAGTAACTTTGATTTTCTTTAATTTTGTCCAAATGTGTGTCCAATCAATATTACCCCCGTACTGTTCTTCCCACTTAATCTGACATTTTGGTTTTATATTTTGTTTAAAGATTCCCTGAATTACTTTTATTTTCAATTTATCAGGTGATATAGTTGTATTTGACTCATTTAAAAATTGTAGCTTATCGTTGATATTTAAGGTAACTTTACGTTCTGGTACTATTGTAGTTTCACCTTTTAAGACGTTTATGAACTTTTCGGGGATTTCTGTTTTTTTATCTTAGAAAACTCTGAAATACAGTTCCTCCTATCTATTAATAAATTGTATATATCATGACAACTTTTAAAATTTGTATTATTTGAATCCCAAATATCGTTTATAGTTCGTAAGTTACTTTGCAGAAACGAGGTAAACCCTAATGGTTTGTTTTTAAAAGTTATTGAAGAGTTACAAAATATTCTGGTTTTTAGAATGGAATCAATGTCATTATTACACAATTGAATAAGTTCCTGTAATTTTGACCATGATTGGATACATATTTTGTAAAAAATTGGTAGCATATTTAAATTTAGAGTTGATACATTAGAGCACTTACATACAAAATATTTTTCATTAAACTTGATGTCTAACTTACGGAGCCAATACTTACCAATTGCATTCCAACTTTCTAATGGTTCATGTAAAATTCGGTATAGAAGCTTAATTCTTTTGCTGTCAATAAACTCTTGTATGTTAATCATACCCATGCCTCCATTTTCTACTCCCAAGCAGCAAACTTTCCTATCTATTTGATTAATACCCCCTCCCCAGATAAAACCCCATATCAAAGTTGTTATTTCTTTTACGTACTTTTCTGGTATTCCCTGCATTTCAATTTCGTAACCACAAAGAGAGATCAAGAGATTTTTCACTATTAAAGTTTTTCCTGTATATGTCAAGTTTCTACTTTTCCAAACGTGGACACAATTTTTCATTTTATCTATTATTGATTTCCATATCTCATCATTTTGTATATTATAACCATGATGAATGCCAAGAGTTTTAACATTATCCTTTGTCCAAACTATTTTTGTAAACTTGGGTCTGTTATTTTTAGCCGATCCAATATACATGTACATAACTTTTGTCTTTTCATAATTGACTTTTGAACCAGAGGCTTTTTCATATATAGTTAAAATATCAAAAGATTTTTTGACAGATTCATCATTTTTATTAAATAGCTGAGTGTCATCTGCAAACATGCAGAGCTTAGTCTTGATATATTCCCCATCTTTCCCCCCAGGTAATTTGATTCCTTATATTTCATTATCCCCCCTTATAGCACAGGCTACAGGTTCGGCCTGTAGTATGTAAACAAGAGGCGCTATTGGACACCCTTGTCTACAGGACCTTGAAATATTGAAATATTTAGACACAAAACCATTGGTCTTGATACAAGTTTGTGCATATTTGAATAACATTTGAACCCACTCCCTAAATTTTTCACCAAAGTTAAATTTGCTTAATACATGTTCCACCCATCCCCATTCTACCCTGTCGAAGGCCTTTTGTTGATCTAAAAATATTATGATACCGTCATCATCTTCACGATCAGTATATTCTATTACATCTTGTATTAGACGGTTAGCTTCACTGATATTACGACCTTTTACAAATCCCTTCTGGTCCGAATGTATTAATTTTGGTAAAACAACTTTTAATCTTTCTGCAAGAATTTTTGCAATTATTTTGTAGTCACTGTTTAATAGTCAGTGGTCTCCAGTTTCGTATATCTTCCCGCTCCCCACTTTTCCCTACCTATTGATATATCATAGCTCCTAATTCTCTACCCATTGATATATAATAGCTCCTCATTCCCTACATATTGATATATAATAGCTCCTAATTCCCTACCCATTGTTATATCATAGCTCCTAATTCCCTACCCATTGTTATATCATAGCTCCTCATTCCCTACCTATTGATATATCATAGCTCCTAATTCCCTACCTATTGATATATCATAGCTCCTAATTCCCTACCCATTGATATATAATAGCTCCTCATTCCCTACCCATTGATATATCATAGCTCCTAATTCCCTACCTATTGTTATATCATAGCTCCTAATTCCCTACCCATTGTTATATCATAGCTCCTCATTCCCTACCTATTGATATATCATAGCTCCTAATTCCCTACCCATTGATATATAATAGCTCCTCATTCCCTACCTATTGATATATCATAGCTCCTAATTCCCTACCCATTGATATATCGTAGCTCCTAATTCCCTACCCATTGATATATCATAGCTCCTAATTCCCTACCCATTGATATATCGTAGCTCCTAATTCCCTACCCATTGATACATCGTAGCTCCTAATTCCCTACCCATTGATATATCATAGCTCCTAATTCCATACCCATTGTTATATCACAGCTCCTAATTCCCTACCCATTGATATATAATAGCTCATAATTCCCTACCTATTGATATATCATAGCTCCTAATTCCCTACCCATTGATATATCATAGCTCCTAATTCCCTACCCATTGTTATATCGGAGCTCCTAATTCCCTAGCTATTGATATATCATAGCTCCTAATTCCCTACCCATTGATATAACATAGCTCCTAATTCCCTACCCATTGATATATAACAGCTCCTCATTCCCTACCTATTGATATATCATAGCTTCTAATTCCCTACCTATTGATATATCGTAGCTCCTAATTCCCTACCCATTGTTATATCATAGCTCCTAATTCCCTACCTATTGATATATCATAGCTCCTCATTCCCTACCTATTGATATATCATAGCTCCTAATTCCCTACCCATTGATATATAATAGCTCCTCATTCCCTACCTATTGATATATCATAGCTCCTAATTCCCTACCTATTGATATATCATAGCTCCTAATTCCCTACCCATTGATATATAATAGCTCCTCATTCCCTACCCATTGATATATCATAGCTCCTAATTCCCTACCCATTGTTATATCATAGCTCCTAATTCCCTACCCATTGTTATATCATAGCTCCTCATTCCCTACCTATTGATATATCATAGCTCCTAATTCCCTACCCATTGATATATAATAGCTCCTCATTCCCTACCTATTGATATATCATAGCTCCTAATTCCCTACCTATTGATATATCATAGCTCCTAATTCCCTACCCATTGTTATATCATAGCTCCTAATTCCCTACCCATTGTTATATCATAGCTCCTAATTCCCTACCCATTGATATATCATAGCTCCTCATTCCCTACCCATTGATATATCATAGCTCCTAATTCCCTACCCATTGATATATTGTGAGGTCTGCTATTTGAGTCCAATTTGGGGGGAGGGGGTAGATTTTTATTTTGTATATTTATGTCAGAAAAAACAATTGTTGATATTCATTTCTGTATAGTAATCAGAAATATTGTTTCATCCGAATTCAGAATGAATTAAGTGATAAAGTTTACCGCTGATATTAATTAGCACATGGTGTTGACAATATTGTCGTACCGAGTGCAAATATATATTAGACACGCGAGTGTAGGGATGCGTGTAAATATGTAATACTAACCTATAAATAATAAATATTCCAGGTCAGGAAAAAATCATACAAATTACAATGAAATGTGGACAATCATGCAATGGATACACGTGGTTGAAGGCGGCAAGAAGTGACGTCACATAGATCTGTCTATAGATGGCTTCCGTGTAATACTCCATAAATGGTGCACCTCCGAATGCACCACACTCCTCCCCTCCCTGTAGAAGCTATCCTACACCTAGATAACATGTTCATCAACACGAACAAAAAAGAAATAATAAAATAAAAAAAATCCAGAGCTACTAGACCAATAATTTAAATGCAAGATACCTTCTCTGCATCCCAAATAAACAAAGGAGAGGATAAATAAAAAAAAAACAGCAATCTTAACCTCCAAAAAACCATTTGTACAATAAAGAGTGATTATGTACAACAAAACACACCATTTAACATCAGTATATAAGAAATGCAGACAACTATCAGTTAACTTGAGGCGAAGCTGCATGCCCCAGCACTCCTGTTAACAATAAACTCAAATGAAACAGTATTACTCCACTGGTACCAGATAGAAGAAGCTATCGTTTACTGTCCAACCCGTAGAATTGTATGGTATTCTGGTTGATGGCCATCATGAGCACACTAAGGGGAACATTCCTGAGTCTACCGACTTCCTGTGCCACTACCTCCAGATTCCATGGATGATTAATTTTACATTCTGGGTAGGATGGCAGGAAAGGAGCATCAGTTTCCAAAAGGATTTCCTTAGTTTCCATTCTGGCCACACTATCAGCAGAGGCTCTATCAGTAACTGTCTTCCAAGTGACTCCAAAACGGACATGTGGAAGCGACCTCCACTCCAGAAGCTCCTCATAGGTCCCGGTAAAGCAGTGGCGGTGATACTTCAGGTCTGTTAGTCCAGTCTCTTTGATCACTTGCAATGTTTTGCTGGCAGCCTGTCCAGTTCCATTGTCCCTACAGTGCAAAACAACAGGCAGGTTCCGATCTCTGGCTAAGAATAGCATCCCTATCAGAGCCTCCTCCTGATTCCGGGCCATCCTCCCTCTACATTCATTCTCATTTTTGCACATTGGGTCGCACCTGCAACGGGTGGTATGGTCAATCCCAATCTCGCCAACAGCTACACATTTCGACTCTACCAGAAGGCTACCAAGTTGGTCTAATTGGGAGCGTGTTACCCCATGAGCAGCTACATGTGGATGTATCCCAAAGGTGACAAGCAGCTGTTTTGACCCCTCAATGTGCTCTCTCCATCTGTTCCAACTCCTTGGGAATACATAGTTGCATACTCCATAGATCAGGGTGGCGGAACAATTTGGCGCAGCAATACTCTGCAGGTGCTGAAAACCACGAAGACGTTCATGCTGGATAATCAGGTCTAAATGAAAATGACTGTCTATTATATCTATCCGTGGTCCAGAATCCTCTTCTTCCTCTTGTCGAGCTCGGACTAGATCTCTCACTACATTCATTCCAGTGGCAGTTAACTTCCTATGGCTGTTCCGGAACTGCTCTTGTCTACTACTTCCAACACGTGACAGTAGCACTGATGTCAACTCCCAGTTGATAAGGCATATGACGTGGTTTGGTGGGTTCACGGTGAACTCTTCTGGTTCGTCATCACTGTAGTTGGTGGCATAAAACTGTAGCAAGGGGATGTCGTCATCTGTAAACCCACTCCTGGCGTCCTGATATAACTGGTGCTGGATAACATGACGGAGTAAATCATCAAGTGAGTCACACTTTAGCCATGTTGCAAGTAGAAATAACCCACCATTTACCAGCTGACACCAATCATGCAGCTGTGCATCTGTAAAGCCTCCAGTATGATCCAGAGTATGGTTTATCGCTGCTTTACCTCTCTGTGCTTCCTGCTGATGGCAAATCCAACAAGCAGTGGTGGGCATCCAAAACCAGGGAAAATGCTTTCGCATTACATGCCTTCTAGGACGGTCAACCTTTCCAAGACAGACGGGACAGGAACGGATCCTCTTGGATTTCGACCTAGATTGTCGTATCGTCTCTAATACTAACGGTGCCTCTAACATGTCTGAAACGAAGCGGATTGCCTCAGTACCAGGACATGCTGCTGATTCCGGTTCCTCCCGTCTGGTTTTATCTCTAGTTGCAGTTGAGGCGGGGCAGGTAGCCTCAGACCCAGTACAATCACCACTGGCCAGTCTTCCATATATTCCCTCATCAATCACTTGTCTTGAAGCCTGTGGAGGAGGTTCTTCCAGACTTGTCATCTCCTGATCTGATGCAAGACATTCATCTACCACCAAATAATCAGACCCTAAACCCGATAATGAACCAGTATGAGGGGAGGAGTGCCTACTGGACAGAACACTTTCACTATTGCCAGAACCTGGGTCCATCTCCTCTGCCTTAGAACTGCTCTTTAGACTGGTTTCCGATGGAGTATATGGTCCGTAGTCCAAACAATCAATGTCATACATGTCATACTCTGTTGGCCTTTCCTGTGATTCCATAACTGCAATTACAGATTAAGACGGATTATCAATAACTATTTACACTATTTACATCCTATATATGTATGCGTCTTCTAAGACACATAATCTCTCAGATGGGAAGGCTTCCGTATTGTCCTTCCCTTGGTAGACACACTGACAGTGTCCCCATCTTGTGCCTCTGGCGGAGCTTCACGCCCCAGCACAGACTTGTCAGCATCTTGGCCGGGAACCCGAAAATCAGTGGGATCGGCCTGCTTAGTACTATTATCATCGTCTGTCTGCTCATCTGCAGGTCCCCACTGGCTGTCCTTACCATCGTCCTTCGTTCCAGTACCTGGTCCATCCAAACTAGAGGGTCCTAGTAAAGGGAACCCATCGCAGTATGGAAGTGTTTCATCAGGATCAATGCCTGATTGTTCTAGATCAGGCATGGGGGTGTTAAACAAATCATGACGTAGCCTCCGGAGCCACAGGGGAATGTGTCTATCGTGACATCTTTTCAGACGGTCATGGTGTACCACGTACTCCTTTTTCTTATCCTGGATACGATACAGTGGAGGACGGCTGCCAATGACGAGGAATGGTCCCATCCATGGCGAACGTAGTTTACTGCTCTGTCCTATTTTGGACGACGAATCCAGTTTGTATACAAGATCGCCTTCTTGGTAGGCATGCTGCACTACGCGCAAATCGTAATCTCTTTTCTGCCTGGCCTGACTGGTACTGAGGTTATCTCTGGCAAATTGGTGTACTTCTCGCAGACTATCTGCCAGTTTTACGACCCAGCTGTCAGGATCCAGTTGTTCTTGACATTGTTGTGGGATGCCTAAAAGTAATTGTACAGGTTGAATAGTCTCCCTTCCAAGCATAAGCTTGTTTGGAGTATAGCCAGTTTGGGGGTTGACCATAGAGTGGAGAGCCATTGAAAGAAGAGGAATATTTTTGTCCCAGCGTCTACTTTTCTTTTCAATATAGCAGCGTATCATCTGTAGCAGCACCGTGTTGAATCTTTCGATTTGACCATTGGATGAGGGATGATACGGGGTCGTCCGTGTCTTAGCTACCTCTAGTATGGTACATAATGACTTGAAAAGGTTCCCGTCAAAATTTCGTCCCTGATCGGTGTGCACCTCAAGTGGGCAACCAAAAGTAACCACAAAATGAACAACAAACTTTTCAGCGATGGTTAAGGCTGACTGCTCTGGAATGGCCGCCATCTCCACCCACTTTGTAAACTGATCGATCATCATCAATACATACCGGTTACCATCTTCACTGGTGTTGAAGGGCCCCAAAATGTCAAGGTGAACTCGTTCCATGGGGAACCCTGCGTGGAATGATTGCAAACCGGCCCGTGGTTTTATATGGAGTTTCTTATTTTGATTGCATGTGTTACATGTTTTGACATATTGAATACAGTCCTTAGACATGTTGTACCATATAAAAGACTGCTTCACTCTCTCTAATGTTTTCCTTTGGCCAAGATGACCTGACGATCGGCTGTCGTGACAAAATTGTAACACTTCCGACTGGAGGCCTCTGGGAACTACCAAACAAGGGTCCTTGCCCGGCCTTTCAATCCACTGATAGTATAGAACCCCTTCTCTAAATACCAGACAGTCGCGACAGAGCCATAGGGCCCGGGTGGCTGGTCCATGAAGCCTTAGAACAGAATCAGTTGGAGTCTGCTTAGATTCCAACCAATCAATCATGGGTTGCAGGTCATGATCTTCTAGCTGTAAGGAACGGATCTCGAGTTGAGAATAACTGGGTGCCCAATTACTAGTTTTAGAAAAATCCTCCTGATAAGGGATAGTCTCATCCGGGTCAAACTCATGGACTGTTGTGTCCTGTTCATGGCTAATTGATGAACGCGGTGCTTTACGCCCCAGCAGGTTCACTTGCGAATCAGCACCATCATCCCCAGGATTCACTTTGACAGTTTTAACTGACAAGGGCACTACATCATCCACATCCTCTGTAAATCTGGACCATTGGTGATGTGCCCGAACACAGTATGCACAACCTCCACACGGGAGGGACTCAGGAACTGCTCCAGCGTGGTAGCAGTCGCATTCTGTCATTTTATCGGGCATTCTGCTCAAGCTGTCTGCATTAAGGTGTTTCTTCCCTGGACGGTGCACAATCTGTATGTCGTACTGTGCCATCTCCTCCAGCCATCTGGCTAGTTGTCCCTCTATGTGCTTAAATCTTGTGAGCCAGACCAAACTGTTGTGATCTGTCCGCAGCGTGAATCGGCGTCCTAGAAGGTAGTGTCTGAAATACCTACAAAATTTCACCACTGCTAACAACTCCTTTCTTGTAGTGCAATAATTGCGTTGGACTTTTAGCAACACGTGGCTAGCATAGCAGATCACTTTTGTATCCTCTTTCTGAATCTGTGAAAGGACGGCTCCAATTGATAAATCTGACGCATCGGTGTCGAGAATAAAGTGTCCGTCCGGTGTGGGATAAGCCAAACAAGGAGCAGAGATAAGTGCTAACTTGGTTCTTTCAAACGCTTCAGCGTGTGTGGCCTCCCAAATTGGCATATCTGTGGCGTGCGCCAAGTCATACAAGGAAGCCGTCATTTCAGCAAAGTCTGAAACATGATCCCGATGATAATTTGCAAAGCCAAGGAATGACATGAGTTCTTTCTTTGTATTTGGCATGGGCCATTTCCTGACAGCGTTTACCTTTGATGGCGAGACTGACACACCTTTTGCACTTACTAATTTTCCAAGAAATTCAACCTCATCTTTAAAAAGCTCACATTTCTTGGGCTTTAACTTGAGATTGAACTCACGGAATCTGTAAAGCACATTCCTCAATTTACGAAGTCCATTCTCAAATGACTTCCCTAAGACTATAATATCATCCAAATACACTAAAACCTGTGTCCAGGTCAGGCCCCTCAGAACCAACTGCATGGCTCTTTGGAAAGTAGCTGGTGCGTTGCACAGGCCGAATCCCATGCGTATGTGCTCAAATAGACCATAACGGGTTATGAATGCGGTCTTCTGTCTGGACTCCTCGTCAAGCTCGATTTGGTAATACCCACTCGCCATATCTAACGTACTAAAACAAGTCGTTCCTTGGAGGGTATCCAAGCAGTCTTCAATTATAGGGAGCGGATAACAATCTTTTGTGGTCCTATCATTAACAGCACGGTAATCCACACACCACCTGACTGTACCATCTTTCTTTCGGACCAAGACTGGAGCTGACGCCCAAGCCGAGGTGGAGGGCTGTATCACTCCTGCATTAAGCATCTTGGTAAGATGTTGCTGCTCATGTTCCTGAAAACCAAGTGGTGTTCTTCTCATCTTTTGCTTCACAGGTGTGGCATCCTTCGTATCGATCTTGTGCTTTACCGCGGTTAAACATCCCAGATCTAGGTCGTGTTTTGCAAAGACATCCTGGTATTCTATTAACAAAGACTTCAGTTTCTTACGCTCCTCAGGATTTAGCCCTTTGATAGCACGATCATACATGTCCCTCAGGTGTGGTGGAATGATGTCACTTGGTTCATTCTCAGTCTCTGTATTTAACTTAGACTGTTTGATTTGGATGTCTGGTGACCACAGAGTGTTTTGCGAAGCATTATGCCCCAGCACCTCTGTGGAACATTCCATCAGACCTGAAACAGCCTCTGTTTGTCCCAGTACAGTATCTTTTCTAAGTTTCACATACTGGTTGCTATCATTTACTAGGTTAACTGGACAAACATTTCCAGTACACAAACTGCTTGCAATGAGGACTTTAGTAATTGGCACTGGTTCCATAATGAAGTTGCCCCTTAATGGTTCTTTGAGTGGAACAGCTACAGTCATCATGGAATTCGGGGGAATCTTGATCGTCTCATGCAGTAATATCCGTGCAACACTGTTTTCTGTTGTCTGGTTAGCAACCAACTTGGCTTGAATTAATTCCCCATTTATCTTAACTGTCTCGGCTCCTAATCTTATTACTGCTTTATGGGCTTCAAGAAAATCAAGTCCCAATATCAAGTCATCTCGTAAGGGAGCTGTGCATACGTCCCAAGTAATTGTCTGGCTACCAATCTTAATATGTACGTTCTTCACAATGCGCCCATACACTAATTGTTCTCCAAGTCCTCTGAGCTTCACAAGTCCTTCATCTCCATGTTCTTCTCCACAAATTAACTTCTCATTTACTAATGTGATCATCGCTGCAGTGTCAACTACAACTTTTACTGGTATATCATTCAGAAAGGCATTCATTAGGAGATGCTTGCCAGAAGTGTGCCTTACCATCACTTCAGTTTCCGCTATACTATACTGGCCTAATTCTGAGTTATTCCGGGCCAAGCGTTGGCCGCTGGGCTTGACCCTTTCTTGTTTAAATAGTCACTTTCTCTATCTGAACCGGTGGATGTGTCTCTTCTTCGGAATGGAGCATTCCTGCCACCACGATTTTGAGTCATATGTCCCTGGTATGGTGAGGGAGAACGAGATCTAGTCTGTCTGGATTGGTCCTGTCCCCTGTAACCAGTTGATGGAGTAGGCGACCGATATCTGTGTCGTTGAAATCTTGTTGGTGCCCCTTCAGGGCTCTTGGCTCTTGCCACTATATTGTCATTGACAGCCACACTTAGCTTTTGTACTACCCCAACTAAATTCCGCAACTCATCTTCCAGAGAAGAGCTTGGCTTCTCTTGTACCTTTTTCTGGTTTCGTTCTGGTGTACTGTTTCTATCTGAAAAGGAGACTTGTCTGTGAGCATAACTGTGGCTTGTCCGCACTCCAAATATGGCACGCTGGTTAGCTATGTATGTCTTGACCATTTTCACAGCCTGAGTAATGGAAGACGGGTCTTTTTCAAGAACACTTCTTGCAGCTTCTTTGTCTCTGCACCCACGAAGGAATGCTTCCATGGCTATCTGGTCTACGACTTCCGGATTCCCCTTATCAAAACCATCCAGCGCCATAAAATATATTCTTTGAGAGAATTCTTCTAATGGCTCACTTTCCTGTTGTCTCATAAACTGTAATTGTCTTCGCGCCGATACAGGCGCCTCTTTTGTGCTAAAACGTCTGCGCAAGTCTGCTCTCAAGACATTGTATTCCACACTAGTGTTATGAACTTTACGTGTGTACTCTAATGCGGAATCTGTTAAGCAGTCTAATAATTTGCATGTTTTCGTTTCTCCAGTCCACCCTTTGCGACCTGCAGTTCGTTCGAATTGATACATGAATGCTTCAAAAGTAGGTTTTCCTGAGCCACTAAACAGTGGCATCTTGGGTGGTTGTGGACTTTTACTCTTGGCTCGAGTTCTAGCATATTCTGACCAGCGCGAGTATTCTTGATCAAAAGACTCATCATCAGACGAATCTATGTCTTTTCTACGGCCTCTTTCTCTTTTCCTTCCTCGAGACTGTCCACTTACTTTTTGTCCTCCACTGTCTGCAATGATATGCGGAGCTTCACGCCCCAGCGGTGCACTAGCAGACTGCTGCCCAGTAGCAACTGTGGTAGGAGGCGTGCTTGTTGTTACTATATGTGCCCCTATTCGAGGAGGAAATTCTTGATTCATTATATTTGACCATTGGTAATTCGGATTCGTTGGGATTAGGCTACTGGCTTGAATCAGGTCACCTGACGGGCCCTGGACAAATTGCGGAGTACCAAACCCCAGCAAGGGCGGTGGTGGTACCTGAAACATCTGATTGTACAGTTGTGAACCAGAAACTGGTATGCTCTGTGTACTGGCTAAAGGAGGTGTAACATTATTTCCATATGATCCTGATACATGTTGTACTGGCATATTTGTGCCACTGACTGTGGGGAGTCTTTCAGTTGGTCCATGGGTACTTGATGGGTGTACGTATGATCCACCAGTCATGGGCATGTTCCCATATGATCCCTGCATGTTTGGTAACAGTGTCTTCTGATCACCCATTGTTGGAATATTGCCAAGCTGTCCTGGCATATTAGGTGGAGGCAACCCTGGAACAGCACCGACCATGGGTAAGTTCCCAAACTGTCCTTGTATAGATGGCGGAGCAATCTGCCCCAGCGGAAGTACTGGACTGTTTGTGGATATCATGTTTACCTGATTAGTTGGCGGACTGACATGCGCCGGTTCAGGTGCAACGGTATTTTGGTTTTGTGGCGGTGGCATACCATGTATGTTGTTGACCCCAGTTGTAGCTTTTGGCAATACAGGTGGCAGTGTTAAATGATTTTGAATGGGGGATACCAATGGCTGTGTGACAAAATCAGCAGTAGCAAGATTATCATGAATAGGTGTGCTAGCTGTTGGATGTTGCTTTTCCAATTTTTTATCTTCTGTCTTATATGCTGGTATTCCATATATCTTAGGCTTTGCCCCTTTTTCTTCAAAGTCTTTGACTACATCCATTGTTTTGCTGATGAATTCTTTCTGTTTTTGTATTTCTTCTTGATGTGGTCCTTTTAACTCTATTAAGCTGTCATCAAAATGGTGTTTCTTTGCCCCTGGGTCCCCTAGTATAGTTTTGCCGGCACCTTTAATGGATTTCTTGGGTTCTAGATTTGAGGGTGAAGCTGCACTCAAAAATAGTTCACTCTTTTTCTTTTCCTCCAATGGTTGCTTATTCTGTTGTATGATTTCATTCAACAGTGGCGACAAAGTAGATGAGAATGCTTCTGCAAGGGCTGAAGCAATGGCCTTTGTTTGGTCTCCACTTGCTTGCATAGGTGGTTGATCCTCCGGTTCTGTAACTGTTATGTTCAGTTCTTGATTCTCAGAAGTGTCAACCTCCTGTCGTCGAGAATAAACTTGAATTTCGTCTATAAATATTTGTTGTTCGTACGTATAAACTAGATAGGAATGAAGGGAAATCATTTTTGAGACGAGGACAAGCAAAGGTCCTTTTTAAAACTGGCGCGTTATTGTAAAATATCGAGTCGAAACGAGGATTCCCTCTTTGTATTTTGACGATTGTTTCATACCTTTATGTATATATAAGTAATACGGCAGCTGGACCTAGAAACAAAAGTTAGTAGAACGAGAGCGTTGTAACACGAAATGTTGTAAAATATGGATAAATGGTTCAAAGATATACTTCCAGACAAAGATCCATACCATAATCGAGGGAGGGATCAAATGAGGAAAAAGGGGGTCCGGAATTCGAGTGCCTGTGGACCAAATTAGTTTAATTTTTGTTTTGCATTGAAGAACCAATTCAGTTAATAAATTGAGTGGTTTAGGTTAATGTTTTAGCCAGAATTTTGTCTATATGAGGTATTGAAATTATATTGGTTATGAGTATAATTATTTTGTCACTGATCTCCAGTTATACAAAAATATGAGTCACTATTTAGAAACTCAAGACATACATTACTAGCGAGGTTGTTAGTACCTGTCTTGTCCAAATTTAAATAGACATAAACTTGTGTCTTGTAATAATTCAAGACATACATTACTAGCGAGGTTGTTAGTACATGTCTTGTTAATTAAACTATATGTAAAATACCAACACTTTAGAAATTCAAGACATACATTACTAGCAAGGTAGTTAGTACTTGTCTTGTCCAAATTTAAATAGACATAAACTTTTATCTTGTAATAATTCAAGACATACATTACTAGCGAGGTTGTTAGTACTTGTCTTGTCCAAATTTAAATAGATATAAACTTGTAATAATTCAAGACATACATTACTAGCGAGATTGTTAGTACCTGTCTTGGTAAACTATGTAACATATTCAATTCTTTAGAAATTCAAGACATACATTACTAGCGAGGTTGTTAGTACCCGTCTTGTCCAAATTTAAATACATAATATAAGAAACTTGAAATTCTAGTGTTTAATCCTTAAACACTTCATAAGGCTATATAAGATTTGTTAGTTAGAGTATTAATTAATAGAGTACCAGTTTGCACTGAGTAAATTTTGAGATCAACAGTATATGATTAACTATTAAACACATATTGCATAATCTCTGTATTAGTGTTTAGTCAGTAAACACTTTCAATTGTAACAGATTTTAATCATTGAAAGGCAGAACCATTATAAGAACTAAAAACCAGGTTTCAATTCTGTTTAAACAGATATATAATTACAAAACACAAGACTACATAAACACCTTAAAACATAATATTGAGACATCAATTCATGTTTGTGTATAATAAGTGTATCTGGAGACATATATTTTGTTAATTTGTATTTATCCACATATCCTGTAAGGTCTCAGGATCCGGATAATTGTTTTATTGATGAATATTGGATTATCAAATATAGTATAAAAATACATTATTTATAACTGAACATGTTTTCCATTAATTTTGCCATGTTTTCCATTCGCCTTAGTGAAGTTTAAATGACCCGGTACTGAAAGTTAGTACCGTACGCGAGACACATAGCATCACTTTGTCCATATTTTTATATCAGTTATATCTTGGTATATTTGAAGATTCTATCAAGGGATAGAATAGAACTTGTGGTCTATCTATTTCACCAGCTAGCCCGCTACAATATAATAGCTCCTCATTCCCTACCCATTGATATATCAGCTCCTCATTCCCTACCAATTGATATATCATAGCTCCTAATTCCCTACCCATTGTTATATCATAGCTCCTAATTCCCTACCTATTGATATATCATAGCTCCTCATTCCCTACCCATTGATATATAATAGCTCCTAATTCCCTATTCATTGATATATCATAGCTTCTAATTCCCTACCCATTGATATATCATAGCTCCTAATTCCATACCCATTGATATATCATAGCTCCTCATTCCCTGTCAATTTATATTCATCGTAGCTCCTAATTCCTTACTGATTGATATATCATAGCTCCTAATTCCCTACCCATTGCTATATCACAGCTCCTAATTCCCTACCCATTGATATATCACAGCTCCTTATTCCCTACCTATTGATATATAATAGCTCCTAATTCCCTAGTCATTGATATATCATAGCTCCTAATTCCTACCCATTGATATATAATAGCTCCTAATTCCCTACCCATTGATATATAAGAGCTCCTAATTCCCTACCCATTGATATATCATAGCTCTTAATTCCCTATCCATTAATATATCATAGCTCCTAATTCCCTACCCATTGATATATCATAGCTCCTAATTCCATACCCATTGTTATATCACAGCTCCTAATTCCCTACCCATTGTTATATCATAGCTCCTAATTCCCTACCCATTGATATATAATAGCTACTAATTCCCAACTCATTGTTATATCACAGCTCCTAATTCCCTACCCATTGTTATATCATAGCTCCTAATTCCCTACCCATTGATATATAATAGCTCCTAATTCCCTAATCATTGATATATCATAGCTCCAAATTTCCTACCCATTGATATATCATAGCTCCTAATTCCCTACCCATTGATATATCATAGATCCTAATTCCCTACCCATTGATATATCATAGCTCCTCATTCCCTGTCAATTTATATTCATCGTAGCTCCTAATTCCTTACTCATTGATGTATCATAGCTCCTAATTCCCTACCCATTGTTATATCACAGCTCGTAATTCCCTACTCATTGATATATCGTAGCTCCTAATTCCTTGCCCATTGATATATCGTAGCTGCTAATTCCATACCCATTGATTTATCGTAGCTCCTAATTGCCTATCCATTGTTATATCGTAGCTCCTAATTCCCTACCCATTGATACATCGTAGCTCCTAATTCCCTACACAATGATATATCGTAGCTCCTAATTCCCTACCCATTGATATATCGTAGCTCCTAATTCCCTGCCCATTGATATATCATAGCTGCTAATTCCATACCCATTGATGTATCGTAGCTGCCAATTCCATACCCATTGATTTATCGTAGCTCCTAATTCCCTACCCATTGTTATACCATAGCTCCTAATTCCCTATTCATTGATATATCGTAGCTCCTAATTCCCTGCCCATTGATATATCGTAGCTCCTAATTCCCTACCCATTGATATATCATAGCGCCTAATTCCCTGCCCATTGATATATCGTAGCTCCTAATTCCCTACCCATTGATATATCATAGCTCCTAATTCCTACCGATTGATATATCGTAGCTCCTAATTCCCTACCCATTGATATATAATAGCTCCTAATTCCTTAATCATTGATATATCATAGCTCCTAATTTCCTAACCATTGATATACCATAGCTCCTAATTCCCTATTCATTGATTTATCGTAGCTCCTAATTCCCTACCCATTGTTATACCATAGCTCCTAATTCCCTATTCATTGATATATCGTAGCTCCTAATTCCCTGCCCATTGATATATCGTAGCTCCTAATTCCCTATCCATTGATATATCGTAGCTCCTAATTCCCTACTCATTGATATATCATACCTCTGTATTCCCTACCCATTGATATATCATAGCTCCTAATTCCTACCGATTGATATATTGTAGCTCCTAATTCCTTAACCATTGATATATCGTAGCTCCTAATTCCCTATCCATTGATATATTGTAGCTCCTAATTCCCTACCTATTGATATATCATAGCTGCTAATTCCCTACCCATAGTTATAGCATAGCTCCTAATTCCCTACCCATTGTTATATCATAGCTCCTAATTCCCTACCCATTGATATATAATAGCTCCTAATTCCCTACCCATTGTTATATCACAGCTCCTAATTCCCTAGCCATTGTTATATCATAGCTCCTAATTCCCTACCCATTGATATATCACAGCTCCTAATTCCCTACCTATTGATATATAATAGCTCCTAATTCCCTAATCATTCATATATCGTAGCTCCTAATTCCCTACCCATTGATATATTATAGCTCCTAATTCCCTACCCATTGATATATCGTAGCTCCTAATTCCCTACCCATTGTTATAGCACAGCTCCTAATTACCTACCCATTGATATACCATAGCTCCTAATTCTCTATTCATTGATTTATCGTAGCTCCTAATTCCCTACCCATTGTTATACCATAGCTCCTAATTCCCTATTCATTGATATATCGTAGCTCCTAATTCCCTGCCCATTGATATATCGTAGCTCCTAATTCCCTACCCATTGATATATCGTAGCTCCTAATTCCCTACTCATTGATATATCATACCTCTGTATTCCCTACCCATTGATATATCATAGCTCCTAATTCCTACTGATTGATATATTGTAGCTCCTAATTCCTTAACCATTGATATATCGTAGCTCCTAATTCCCTATCCATTGATATATTATAGCTCCTAATTCCCTACCTATTGATATATCATAGCTGCTAATTCCCTACCCATTGTTATAGCATAGCTCCTAATTCCCTACCCATTGTTATATCATAGCTCCTAATTCCATACCCATTGATATATAATAGCTCCTAATTCCCTACCCATTGTTATATCACAGCTCCTAATTCCCTAGTCATTGTTATATCATAGCTCCTAATTCCCTACCCATTGATATATCACAGCTCCTAATTCCCTACCTATTGATATATAATAGCTCCTAATTCCCTACCCATTGATATATCGTAGCTCCTAATTCCCTACCCATTATTATATCATATCTCCTAATTCCCTACCCATTGTTATAGCACAGCTCCTAATTCCCTACCCATTGTTATATCATAGCTCCTAATTCCCTACCCATTGATATATTATAGCTCCTAATTCCCTACCCATTGATATATCGTAGTTCCTAATTCCCTACCCATTATTATATCATATCTCCTAATTCCCTACCCATTGTTATAGCACAGCTCCTAATTCCCTACCCATTGTTATATCATAGCTCCTAATTCCCTACCCATTGATATATTATAGCTCCTAATTCCCTACCCATTGATATATCGTAGTTCCTAATTCCCTACCCATTGTAATATAATATCTCCTAATTCCCTACCCATTGTTATATCATAGCTCCTAATTCCCTATTCATTGATATATCGTAGCTCCTAATTCCCTGCCCATTGATATATCGTAGCTCCTAATTCCCTACCCATTGATATATCGTAGCTCCTAATTCCCTACTCATTGATATATCATACCTCTGTATTCCCTACCCATTGTTATATAATAGCTCCTAATTCCCTACCCATTGTTATATCACAGCTCCAGATTCCCTAGCCATTGTTATATCATAGCTCCTAATTCCCTACCCATTGTTATATCACAGCTCCTAATTCCCTACCCATTGATATATCACAGCTCCTAATTCCCTACCTATTGATATATAATAGCTCCTAATTCCCTAATCATTCATATATCGTAGCTCCTAATTCCCTACCCATTGATATATTATAGCTCCTAATTCCCTACCCATTGATATATCGTAGCTCCTAATTCCCTACCCATTGTTATATCATATCTCCTAATTCCCTAGCCATTGTTATATCATAGCTCCTAATTCCCTACCCATTGATATATCACAGCTCCTAATTCCCTACCTATTGATATATAATAGCTCCTAATTCCCTACCCATTGATATATCGTAGCTCCTAATTCCCTACCCATTATTATATCATATCTCCTAATTCCCTACCCATTGTTATAGCACAGCTCCTAATTCCCTACCCATTGTTATATCATAGCTCCTAATTCCCTACCCATTGATATATTATAGCTCCTAATTCCCTACCCATTGATATATCGTAGTTCCTAATTCCCTACCCATTATTATATCATATCTCCTAATTCCCTACCCATTGTTATAGCACAGCTCCTAATTCCCTACCCATTGTTATATCATAGCTCCTAATTCCCTACCCATTGATATATTATAGCTCCTAATTCCCTACCCATTGATATATCGTAGTTCCTAATTCCCTACCCATTGTAATATAATATCTCCTAATTCCCTACCCATTGTTATATCATAGCTCCTAATTCCCTATTCATTGATATATCGTAGCTCCTAATTCCCTGCCCATTGATATATCGTAGCTCCTAATTCCCTACCCATTGATATATCGTAGCTCCTAATTCCCTACTCATTGATATATCATACCTCTGTATTCCCTACCCATTGTTATATAATAGCTCCTAATTCCCTACCCATTGTTATATCACAGCTCCAGATTCCCTAGCCATTGTTATATCATAGCTCCTAATTCCCTACCCATTGTTATATCACAGCTCCTAATTCCCTACCCATTGATATATCACAGCTCCTAATTCCCTACCTATTGATATATAATAGCTCCTAATTCCCTAATCATTCATATATCGTAGCTCCTAATTCCCTACCCATTGATATATTATAGCTCCTAATTCCCTACCCATTGATATATCGTAGCTCCTAATTCCCTACCCATTGTTATATCATATCTCCTAATTCCCTAGCCATTGTTATATCATAGCTCCTAATTCCCTACCCATTGATATATCACAGCTCCTAATTCCCTACCTATTGATATATTATAGCTCCTAATTCCCTAATCATTCATATATCGTAGCTCCTAATTCCCTACCCATTGATATATTATAGCTCCTAATTCCCTACCCATTGATATATCGTAGCTCCTAATTCCCTACCCATTGTTATAGCACAGCTCCTAATTCCCTACCCATTGTTATATCATAGCTCCTAATTCCCTACCCATTGATATATTATAGCTCCTAATTCCCTACCCATTGATATATCGTAGTTCCTAATTCCCTACCCATTATTATATCATATCTCCTAATTCCCTACCCATTGTTATAGCACAGCTCCTAATTCCCTACCCATTGTTATATCATAGCTCCTAATTCCCTACCCATTGATATATTATAGCTCCTAATTCCCTACCCATTGATATATCGTAGTTCCTAATTCCCTACCCATTGTAATATAATATCTCCTAATTCCCTACCCATTGTTATATCATAGCTCCTAATTCCCTATTCATTGATATATCGTAGCTCCTAATTCCCTGCCCATTGATATATCGTAGCTCTTAATTCCCTACCCATTGATATATCGTAGCTCCTAATTCCCTACTCATTGATATATCATACCTCTGTATTCCCTACCCATTGTTATATAATAGCTCCTAATTCCCTACCCATTGTTATATCACAGCTCCAGATTCCCTAGCCATTGTTATATCATAGCTCCTAATTCCCTACCCATTGTTATATCACAGCTCCTAATTCCCTACCCATTGATATATCACAGCTCCTAATTCCCTACCTATTGATATATAATAGCTCCTAATTCCCTAATCATTCATATATCGTAGCTCCTAATTCCCTACCCATTGATATATTATAGCTCCTAATTCCCTACCCATTGATATATCGTAGCTCCTAATTCCCTACCCATTGTTATATCATATCTCCTAATCTCCTAATTCCCTACCCATTGTTATATCACAGCTCCTAATTCCCTAGCCATTGTTATATCATAGCTCCTCATTCCCTACCCATTGATATATCACAGCTCCTAATTCCCTACCTATTGATATATAATAGCTCCTAATTCCCTAATCATTCATATATCGTAGCTCCTAATTCCCTACCCATTGATATATTATAGCTCCTAATTCCCTACCCATTGATATATCGTAGCTCCTAATTCCCTACCCATTGTTATATCATATCTCCTAATTCCCTACCCATTGTTATAGCACAGCTCCTAATTCCCTACCGATTGTTATATCATAGCTCCTAATTCCCTACCCATTGATATATTATAGCTCCTAATCCCTACCCATTGATATACCATAGCTCCTAATTCCCTATTCATTGATTTATCGTAGCTCCTAATTCCCTACCCATTGTTATACCATAGCTCCTAATTCCCTATTCATTGATATATCGTAGCTCCTAATTCCCTGCCCATTGATATATCGTAGCTCCTAATTCTCTACTCATTGATATATCATACCTCTGTATTCCCTACCCATTGATATATCATAGCTCCTAATTCCTACCGATTGATATATTGTAGCTCCTAATTCCTTAACCATTGATATATCGTAGCTCCTAATTCCCTATCCATTGATATATTGTAGCTCCTAATTCCCTACCTATTGATATATAATAGCTCCTAATTCCCTACCCATTGTTATATCACAGCTCCTAATTCCCTAGCCATTGATATATCGTAGCTCCTAATTCCCTACCCATTGATATATCGTAGCTCCTAATTCCCTACTCATTGATATATCATACCTCTGTATTCCCTACCCATTGTTATATAATAGCTCCTAATTCCCTACCCTTTGTTATATCACAGCTCCTAATTCCCTATCAATTGATATATTGTAGCTCCTAATTCCCTACCTATTGATATATCATAGCTGCTAATTCCCTACCCATTGTTATAGCATAGCTCCTAATTCCCTACCCATTGTTATATCATAGCTCCTAATTCCCTACCCATTGATATATAATAGCTCCTAATTCCCTACCCATTGTTATATCACAGCTCCTAATTCCCTAGCCATTGTTATATCATAGCTCCTAATTCCCTACCCATTGATATATCACAGCTCCTAATTCCCTACCTATTGATATATAATAGCTCCTAATTCCCTAATCATTCATATATCGTAGCTCCTAATTCCCTACCCATTGATATATTATAGCTCCTAATTCCCTACCCATTGATATATCGTAGCTCCGAATTCCCTACCCATTATTATATCATATCTCCTAATTCCCTACCCATTGTTATAGCACAGCTCCTAATTCCCTACCCATTGTTATATCATAGCTCCTAATTCCCTACCCATTGATATATTATAGCTCCTAATTCCCTACCCATTGATATATCGTAGTTCCTAATTCCCTACCCATTGTAATATAATATCTCCTAATTCCCTACCCATTGTTATATCATAGCTCCTAATTCCCTATTCATTGATATATCATAGCTCCTAATTCCCTACCCATTGATATATCGTAGCTCCTAATTCCCTACTCATTGATATATCATACCTCTGTATTCCCTACCCATTGTTATATTATAGCTCCTAATTCCCTACCCATTGTTATATCATATCTCCTAATTCCCTACCCATTGTTATAGCACAGCTCCTAATTCCCTACCGATTGTTATATCATAGCTCCTAATTCCCTACCCATTGATATATTATAGCTCCTAATTCCCTACCCATTGATGTATCGTAGTTCCTAATTCCCTACCCATTGTTATATAATATCTCCTAATTCCCTACCCATTGTTATATCATAGCTCCTAATTCCCTACCTATTGATATAGCATAGCTCCTAATTTCCAACCCATTGGTATATCACATCTCCTAATTCCCTTACCATTGATATATCACAGCTCCTAATTCCCTACCTATTGATATATAATAGCTCCTAATTCCCTAATCATTGATATATCGTAGCTTCTAATTCCCTACCCATTGATATATCATAGCGCCTAATTCCTACCCATTGATATATAATAGCTCCTAATTCCCTAATCATTGATATATCATAGCTCCAAATTTCCTACCCATTGATATATCATAGCTCCTAATTCCCTACCCATTGATATATCATAGATCCTAATTCCCTACCCATTGATATATCATAGCTCCTCATTCCCTGTCAATTTATATTCATCGTAGCTCCTAATTCCTTACTCATTGATGTATCATAGCTCCTAATTCCCTACCCATTGTTATATCACAGCTCGTAATTCCCTACTCATTGATATATCGTAGCTCCTAATTCCTTGCCCATTGATATATCGTAGCTGCTAATTCCATACCCATTGATTTATCGTAGCTCCTAATTCCCTATCCATTGTTATATCGTAGCTCCTAATTCCCTACCCATTGATACATCGTAGCTCCTAATTCCCTACACAATGATATATCGTAGCTCCTAATTCCCTACCCATTGATATATCGTAGCTCCTAATTCCCTGCCCATTGATATATCATAGCTGCTAATTCCATACCCATTGATGTATCGTAGCTGCCAATTCCATACCCATTGATTTATCGTAGCTCCTAATTCCCTACCCATTGTTATACCATAGCTCCTAATTCCCTATTCATTGATATATCGTAGCTCCTAATTCCCTGCCCATTGATATATCGTAGCTCCTAATTCCCTACCCATTGATATATCATAGCTCCTAATTCCCAGCCCATTGATATATCGTAGCTCCTAATTCCCTACCCATTGATATATCATAGCTCCTAATTCCTATCGATTGATATATCGTAGCTCCTAATTCCCTACCCATTGATATATAATAGCTCCTAATTCCTTAATCTTTGATATATCATAGCTCCTAATTTCCGACCCATTGATATACCATAGCTCCTAATTCCCTATTCATTGATTTATCGTAGCTCCTAATTCCCTACCCATTGTTATACCATAGCTCCTAATTCCCTATTCATTGATATATCGTAGCTCCTAATTCCCTGCCCATTGATATATCGTAGCTCCTAATTCCCTACCCATTGATATATCGTAGCTCCTAATTCCCTACTCATTGATATATCATACCTCTGTATTACCTACCCATTGATATATCATAGCTCCTAATTCCTACCGATTGATATATTGTAGCTCCTAATTCCTTAACCATTGATATATCGTAGCTCCTAATTCCCTATCCATTGATATATTGTAGCTCCTAATTCCCTACCTATTGATATATCATAGCTGCTAATTCCCTACCCATTGTTATAGCATAGCTCCTAATTCCCTACCCATTGTTATATCATAGCTCCTAATTCCCTACCCATTGATATATAATAGCTCCTAATTCCCTACCCATTGTTATATCACAGCTCCTAATTCCCTCGCCATTGTTATATCATAGCTCCTAATTCCCTACCCATTGATATATCACAGCTCCTAATTCCCTACCTATTGATATATAATAGCTCCTAATTCCCTAATCATTCATATATCGTAGCTCCTAATTCCCTACCCATTGATATATTATAGCTCCTAATTCCCTACCCATTGATATATCGTAGCTCCTAATTCCCTACCCATTATTATATCATATCTCCTAATTCCCTACCCATTGTTATAGCACAGCTCCTAATTACCTACCCATTGATATACCATAGCTCCTAATTCCCTATTCATTGATTTATCGTAGCTCCTAATTCCCTACCCATTGTTATACCATAGCTCCTAATTCCCTATTCATTGATATATCGTAGCTCCTAATTCCCTGCGCATTGATATATCGTAGCTCCTAATTCCCTACCCATTGATATATCGTAGCTCCTAATTCCCTACTCATTGATATATCATACCTCTGTATTCCCTACCCATTGATATATCATAGCTCCTAATTCCTACCGATTGATATATTGTAGCTCCTAATTCCTTAACCATTGATATATCGTAGCTCCTAATTCCCTATCCATTGATATATTGTAGCTCCTAATTCCCTACCTATTGATATATCATAGCTGCTAATTCCCTACCCATTGTTATAGCATAGCTCCTAATTCCCTACCCATTGTTATATCATAGCTCCTAATTCCCTACCCATTGATATATAATAGCTCCTAATTCCCTACCCATTGTTATATCACAGCTCCTAATTCCCTAGCCATTGTTATATCATAGCTTCTAATTCCCTACCCATTGATATATCACAGCTCCTAATTCCCTACCTATTGATATATAATAGCTCCTAATTCCCTAATCATTCATATATCGTAGCTCCTAATTCCCTACCCATTGATATATTATAGCTCCTAATTCCCTACCCATTGATATATCGTAGCTCCTAATTCCCTACCCATTATTATATCATATCTCCTAATTCCCTACCCATTGTTATAGCACAGCTCCTAATTCCCTACCCATTGTTATATCATAGCTCCTAATTCCCTACCCATTGATATATTATAGCTCCTAATTCCCTACCCATTGATATATCGTAGTTCCTAATTCCCTACCCATTGTAATATAATATATCCTAATTCCCTACCCATTGTTATATCATAGCTCCTAATTCCCTATTCATTGATATATCGTAGCTCCTAATTCTCTGCCCATTGATATATCGTAGCTCCTAATTCCCTACCCATTGATATATCGTAGCTCCTAATTCCCTACTCATTGATATATTATACCTCTGTATTACCTACCCATTGTTATATAATAGCTCCTAATTCCCTACCCATTGTTATATCACAGCTCCTAATTCCCTAGCCATTGTTATATCATAGCTCCTAATTCCCTACCCATTGTTATAGCACAGATCCTAATTCCCTACCGATTGTTATATCATAGCTCCTAATTCCCTACCCATTGATATATTATAGCTCCTAATTCCCTACCCATTGATGTATCGTAGTTCCTAATTCCCTACCCATTGTTATATAATATCTCCTAATTCCCTACCCATTGTTATATCATAGCTCCTAATTCCCTACCTATTGATATAGCATAGCTCCTAATTTCCAACCCATTGGTATATCACATCTCCTAATTCCCTTACCATTGATATATCACAGCTCCTAATTCCCTACCTATTGATATATAATAGCTCCTAATTCCCTAATCATTGATATATCGTAGCTTCTAATTCCCTACCCATTGATATATCATAGCGCCTAATTCCTACCCATTGATATATAATAGCTCCTAATTCCCTAATCATTGATATATCATAGCTCCAAATTTCCTACCCATTGATATATCATAGCTCCTAATTCCCTACCCATTGATATATCATAGATCCTAATTCCCTACCCATTGATATATCATAGCTCCTCATTCCCTGTCAATTTATATTCATCGTAGCTCCTAATTCCTTACTCATTGATGTATCATAGCTCCTAATTCCCTACCCATTGTTATATCACAGCTCGTAATTCCCTACTCATTGATATATCGTAGCTCCTAATTCCTTGCCCATTGATATATCGTAGCTGCTAATTCCATACCCATTGATTTATCGTAGCTCCTAATTCCCTATCCATTGTTATATCGTAGCTCCTAATTCCCTACCCATTGATACATCGTAGCTCCTAATTCCCTACACAATGATATATCGTAGCTCCTAATTCCCTACCCATTGATATATCGTAGCTCCTAATTCCCTGCCCATTGATATATCATAGCTGCTAATTCCATACCCATTGATGTATCGTAGCTGCCAATTCCATACCCATTGATTTATCGTAGCTCCTAATTCCCTACCCATTGTTATACCATAGCTCCTAATTCCCTATTCATTGATATATCGTAGCTCCTAATTCCCTGCCCATTGATATATCGTAGCTCCTAATTCCCTACCCATTGATATATCATAGCTCCTAATTCCCAGCCCATTGATATATCGTAGCTCCTAATTCCCTACCCATTGATATATCATAGCTCCTAATTCCTATCGATTGATATATCGTAGCTCCTAATTCCCTACCCATTGATATATAATAGCTCCTAATTCCTTAATCTTTGATATATCATAGCTCCTAATTTCCGACCCATTGATATACCATAGCTCCTAATTCCCTATTCATTGATTTATCGTAGCTCCTAATTCCCTACCCATTGTTATACCATAGCTCCTAATTCCCTATTCATTGATATATCGTAGCTCCTAATTCCCTGCCCATTGATATATCGTAGCTCCTAATTCCCTACCCATTGATATATCGTAGCTCCTAATTCCCTACTCATTGATATATCATACCTCTGTATTACCTACCCATTGATATATCATAGCTCCTAATTCTTACCGATTGATATATTGTAGCTCCTAATTCCTTAACCATTGATATATCGTAGCTCCTAATTCCCTATCCATTGATATATTGTAGCTCCTAATTCCCTACCTATTGATATATCATAGCTGCTAATTCCCTACCCATTGTTATAGCATAGCTCCTAATTCCCTACCCATTGTTATATCATAGCTCCTAATTCCCTACCCATTGATATATAATAGCTCCTAATTCCCTACCCATTTTTATATCACAGCTCCTAATTCCCTAGCCATTGTTATATCATAGCTCCTAATTCCCTACCCATTGATATATCACAGCTCCTAATTCCCTACCTATTGATATATAATAGCTCCTAATTCCCTAATCATTCATATATCGTAGCTCCTAATTCCCTACCCATTGATATATTATAGCTCCTAATTCCCTACCCATTGATATATCGTAGCTCCTAATTCCCTACCCATTATTATATCATATCTCCTAATTCCCTACCCATTGTTATAGCACAGCTCCTAATTACCTACCCATTGATATACCATAGCTCCTAATTCCCTATTCATTGATTTATCGTAGCTCCTAATTCCCTACCCATTGTTATACCATAGCTCCTAATTCCCTATTCATTGATATATCGTAGCTCCTAATTCCCTGCGCATTGATATAACGTAGCTCCTAATTCCCTACCCATTGATATATCGTAGCTCCTAATTCCCTACTCATTGATATATCATACCTCTGTATTCCCTACCCATTGATATATCATAGCTCCTAATTCCTACCGATTGATATATTGTAGCTCCTAATTCCTTAACCATTGATATATCGTAGCTCCTAATTCCCTATCCATTGATATATTGTAGCTCCTAATTCCCTACCTATTGATATATCATAGCTGCTAATTCCCTACCCATTGTTATAGCATAGCTCCTAATTCCCTACCCATTGTTATATCACAGCTCCTAATTCCCTACCCATTGATATATAATAGCTCCTAATTCCCTACCCATTGTTATATCACAGCTCCTAATTCCCTAGCCATTGTTATATCATAGCTCCTAATTCCCTACCCATTGATATATCACAGCTCCTAATTCCCTACCTATTGATATATAATAGCTCCTAATTCCCTAATCATTCATATATCGTAGCTCCTAATTCCCTACCCATTGATATATTATAGCTCCTAATTCCCTACCCATTGATATATCGTAGCTCCTAATTCCCTACCCATTATTATATCATATCTCCTAATTCCCTACCCATTGTTATAGCACAGCTCCTAATTCCCTACCCATTGTTATATCATAGCTCCTAATTCCCTACCCATTGATATATTATAGCTCCTAATTCCCTACCCATTGATATATCGTAGTTCCTAATTCCCTACCCATTGTAATATGATATATCCTAATTCCCTACCCATTGTTATATCATAGCTCCTAATTCCCTATTCATTGATATATCGTAGCTCCTAATTCCCTGCCCATTGATATATCGTAGCTCCTAATTCCCTACCCATTGATATATCGTAGCTCCTAATTCCCTACTCCTTGATATATTATACCTCTGTATTACCTACCCATTGTTATATAATAGCTCCTAATTCCCTACCCATTGTTATATCACAGCTCCTAATTCCCTAGCCATTGTTATATCATAGCTCCTAATTCCCTACCCATTGTTATAGCACAGATCCTAATTCCCTACCGATTGTTATATCATAGCTCCTAATTCCCTACCCATTGATATATTATAGCTCCTAAGTCCCTACCCATTGATGTATCGTAGTTCCTAATTCCCTACCCATTGTTATATAATATCACCTAATTCCCTACCCATTGTTATATCATAGCTCCTAATTCCCTACCTATTGATATAGCATAGCTCCTAATTTCCAACCCATTGGTATATCACATCTCCTAATTCCCTTACCATTGATATATCACAGCTCCTAATTCCCTACCTATTGATATATAATAGCTCCTAATTCCCTAATCATTGATATATCGTAGCTTTTAATTCCCTACCCATTGATATATCATAGCGCCTAATTCCTACCCATTGATATATAATAGCTCCTAATTCCCTACCCATTGATATATCGTAGCTCCTAATTTCCTACCCTTTGATATATTATAGCTCCTAATTCCCTACCCATTGATATATGATAGCTCCTAATTCCATACCCATTGATATATCAAAGCTCCTATTTCCATACCCATGGTTATATCACAGCTACTAATTCCCTATTCATTGTTATATCATACCTCCTAATTCCCTATCCATTGATATATAATTGCTCCTAATTCCCTACCCATTGTTATATCACAGCTCCTAATTCCCTACCCATTGATATATAATAATTCCTAATTCCCTGCCTTTTGATATATCATAGCTCCTAATTCCCTAACTATTGATATATCATAGCTCCTAATTTCCTACCCATTGTTATATCACAGCTCCTAATTCCCTACCCATTGATATATCACAGCTCCTAATTACCTACCCATTGATATACCATAGCTCCTAATTCCCTATTCATTGATTTATCGTAGCTCCTAATTCCCTACCCATTGTTATACCATAGCTCCTAATTCCCTATTCATTGATATATCGTAGCTCCTAATTCCCTGCGCATTGATATATCGTAGCTCCTAATTCCCTACCCATTGATATATCGTAGCTCCTAATTCCCTACTCATTGATATATCATACCTCTGTATTCCCTACCCATTGATATATCATAGCTCCTAATTCCTACCGATTGATATATTGTAGCTCCTAATTCCTTAACCATTGATATATCGTAGCTCCTAATTCCCTATCCATTGATATATTGTAGCTCCTAATTCCCTACCTATTGATATATCATAGCTGCTAATTCCCTACCCATTGTTATAGCATAGCTCCTAATTCCCTACCCATTGTTATATCATAGCTCCTAATTCCCTACCCATTGATATATAATAGCTCCTAATTCCCTACCCATTGTTATATCACAGCTCCTAATTCCCTAGCCATTGTTATATCATAGCTCCTAATTCCCTACCCATTGATATATCACAGCTCCTAATTCCCTACCTATTGATATATAATAGCTCCTAATTCCCTAATCATTCATATATCGTAGCTCCTAATTCCCTACCCATTGATATATTATAGCTCCTAATTCCCTACCCATTGATATATCGTAGCTCCTAATTCCCTACCCATTATTATATCATATCTCCTAATTCCCTACCCATTGTTATAGCACAGCTCCTAATTCCCTACCCATTGTTATATCATAGCTCCTAATTCCCTACCCATTGATATATTATAGCTCCTAATTCCCTACCCATTGATATATCGTAGTTCCTAATTCCCTACCCATTGTAATATAATATATCCTAATTCCCTACCCATTGTTATATCATAGCTCCTAATTCCCTATTCATTGATATATCGTAGCTCCTAATTCCCTGCCCATTGATATATCGTAGCTCCTAATTCCCTACCCATTGATATATCGTAGCTCCTAATTCCCTACTCATTGATATATTATACCTCTGTTATACCTACCCATTGTTATATAATAGCTCCTAATTCCCTACCCATTGTTATATCACAGCTCCTAATTCCCTAGCCATTGTTATATCATAGCTCCTAATTCCCTACCCATTGTTATAGCACAGATCCTAATTCCCTACCGATTGTTATATCATAGCTCCTAATTCCCTACCCATTGATATAATATAGCTCCTAATTCCCTACCCATTGATGTATCGTAGTTCCTAATTCCCTACCCATTGTTATATAATATCTCCTAATTCCCTACCCATTGTTATATCATAGCTCCTAATTCCCTACCTATTGATATAGCATAGCTCCTAATTTCCAACCCATTGGTATATCACATCTCCTAATTCCCTTACCATTGATATATCACAGCTCCTAATTCCCTACCTATTGATATATAATAGCTCCTAATTCCCTAATCATTGATATATCGTAGCTTCTAATTCCCTACCCATTGATATATCATAGCGCCTAATTCCTACCCATTGATATATAATAGCCCCTAATTCCCTAATCATTGATATATCATAGCTCCAAATTTCCTACCCATTGATATATCATAGCTCCTAATTCCCTACCCATTGATATATCATAGATCCTAATTCCCTACCCATTGATATATCATAGCTCCTCATTCCCTGTCAATTTATATTCATCGTAGCTCCTAATTCCTTACTCATTGATGTATCATAGCTCCTAATTCCCTACCCATTGTTATATCACAGCTCGTAATTCCCTACTCATTGATATATCGTAGCTCCTAATTCCTTGCCCATTGATATATCGTAGCTGCTAATTCCATACCCATTGATTTATCGTAGCTCCTAATTCCCTATCCATTGTTATATCGTAGCTCCTAATTCCCTACCCATTGATACATCGTAGCTCCTAATTCCCTACACAATGATATATCGTAGCTCCTAATTCCCTACCCATTGATATATCGTAGCTCCTAATTCCCTGCCCATTGATATATCATAGCTGCTAATTCCATACCCATTGATGTATCGTAGCTGCCAATTCCATACCCATTGATTTATCGTAGCTCCTAATTCCCTACCCATTGTTATACCATAGCTCCTAATTCCCTATTCATTGATATATCGTAGCTCCTAATTCCCTGCCCATTGATATATCGTAGCTCCTAATTCCCTACCCATTGATATATCATAGCTCCTAATTCCCAGCCCATTGATATATCGTAGCTCCTAATTCCCTACCCATTGATATATCATAGCTCCTAATTCCTATCGATTGATATATCGTAGCTCCTAATTCCCTACCCATTGATATATAATAGCTCCTAATTCCTTAATCTTTGATATATCATAGCTCCTAATTTCCGACCCATTGATATACCATAGCTCCTAATTCCCTATTCATTGATTTATCGTAGCTCCTAATTCCCTACCCATTGTTATACCATAGCTCCTAATTCCCTATTCATTGATATATCGTAGCTCCTAATTCCCTGCCCATTGATATATCGTAGCTCCTAATTCCCTACCCATTGATATATCGTAGCTCCTAATTCCCTACTCATTGATATATCATACCTCTGTATTACCTACCCATTGATATATCATAGCTCCTAATTCCTACCGATTGATATATTGTAGCTCCTAATTCCTTAACCATTGATATATCGTAGCTCCTAATTCCCTATCCATTGATATATTGTAGCTCCTAATTCCCTACCTATTGATATATCATAGCTGCTAATTCCCTACCCATTGTTATAGCATAGCTCCTAATTCCCTACCCATTGTTATATCATAGCTCCTAATTCCCTACCCATTGATATATAATAGCTCCTAATTCCCTACCCATTTTTATATCACAGCTCCTAATTCCCTAGCCATTGTTATATCATAGCTCCTAATTCCCTACCCATTGATATATCACAGCTCCTAATTCCCTACCTATTGATATATAATAGCTCCTAATTCCCTAATCATTCATATATCGTAGCTCCTAATTCCCTACCCATTGATATATTATAGCTCCTAATTCCCTACCCATTGATATATCGTAGCTCCTAATTCCCTACCCATTATTATATCATATCTCCTAATTCCCTACCCATTGTTATAGCACAGCTCCTAATTACCTACCCATTGATATACCATAGCTCCTAATTCCCTATTCATTGATTTATCGTAGCTCCTAATTCCCTACCCATTGTTATACCATAGCTCCTAATTCCCTATTCATTGATATATCGTAGCTCCTAATTCCCTGCGCATTGATATATCGTAGCTCCTAATTCCCTACCCATTGATATATCGTAGCTCCTAATTCCCTACTCATTGATATATCATACCTCTGTATTCCCTACCCATTGATATATCATAGCTCCTAATTCCTACCGATTGATATATTGTAGCTCCTAATTCCTTAACCATTGATATATCGTAGCTCCTAATTCCCTATCCATTGATATATTGTAGCTCCTAATTCCCTACCTATTGATATATCATAGCTGCTAATTCCCTACCCATTGTTATAGCATAGCTCCTAATTCCCTACCCATTGTTATATCATAGCTCCTAATTCCCTACCCATTGATATATAATAGCTCCTAATTCCCTACCCATTGTTATATCACAGCTCCTAATTCCCTAGCCATTGTTATATCATAGCTCCTAATTCCCTACCCATTGATATATCACAGCTCCTAATTCCCTACCTATTGATATATAATAGCTCCTAATTCCCTAATCATTCATATATCGTAGCTCCTAATTCCCTACCCATTGATATATTATAGCTCCTAATTCCCTACCCATTGATATATCGTAGCTCCTAATTCCCTACCCATTATTATATCATATCTCCTAATTCCCTACCCATTGTTATAGCACAGCTCCTAATTCCCTACCCATTGTTATATCATAGCTCCTAATTCCCTACCCATTGATATATTATAGCTCCTAATTCCCTACCCATTGATATATCGTAGTTCCTAATTCCCTACCCATTGTAATATAATATATCCTAATTCCCTACCCATTGTTATATCATAGCTCCTAATTCCCTATTCATTGATATATCGTAGCTCCTAATTCCCTGCCCATTGATATATCGTAGCTCCTAATTCCCTACCCATTGATATATCGTAGCTCCTAATTCCCTACTCATTGATATATTATACCTCTGTATTACCTACCCATTGTTATATAATAGCTCCTAATTCCCTACCCATTGTTATATCACAGCTCCTAATTCCCTAGCCATTGTTATATCATAGCTCCTAATTCCCTACCCATTGTTATAGCACAGATCCTAATTCCCTACCGATTGTTATATCATAGCTCCTAATTCCCTACCCATTGATATATTATAGCTCCTAAGTCCCTACCCATTGATGTATCGTAGTTCCTAATTCCCTACCCATTGTTATATAATATCACCTAATTCCCTACCCATTGTTATATCATAGCTCCTAATTCCCTACCTATTGATATAGCATAGCTCCTAATTTCCAACCCATTGGTATATCACATCTCCTAATTCCCTTACCATTGATATATCACAGCTCCTAATTCCCTACCTATTGATATATAATAGCTCCTAATTCCCTAATCATTGATATATCGTAGCTTTTAATTCCCTACCCATTGATATATCATAGCGCCTAATTCCTACCCATTGATATATAATAGCTCCTAATTCCCTACCCATTGATATATCGTAGCTCCTAATTTCCTACCCTTTGATATATTATAGCTCCTAATTCCCTACCCATTGATATATGATAGCTCCTAATTCCATACCCATTGATATATCAAAGCTCCTATTTCCATACCCATGGTTATATCACAGCTACTAATTCCCTATTCATTGTTATATCATACCTCCTAATTCCCTATCCATTGATATATAATTGCTCCTAATTCCCTACCCATTGTTATATCACAGCTCCTAATTCCCTACCCATTGATATATAATAATTCCTAATTCCCTGCCTTTTGATATATCATAGCTCCTAATTCCCTAACTATTGATATATCATAGCTCCTAATTTCCTACCCATTGTTATATCACAGCTCCTAATTCCCTACCCATTGATATATCACAGCTCCTAATTACCTACCCATTGATATACCATAGCTCCTAATTCCCTATTCATTGATTTATCGTAGCTCCTAATTCCCTACCCATTGTTATACCATAGCTCCTAATTCCCTATTCATTGATATATCGTAGCTCCTAATTCCCTGCGCATTGATATATCGTAGCTCCTAATTCCCTACCCATTGATATATCGTAGCTCCTAATTCCCTACTCATTGATATATCATACCTCTGTATTCCCTACCCATTGATATATCATAGCTCCTAATTCCTACCGATTGATATATTGTAGCTCCTAATTCCTTAACCATTGATATATCGTAGCTCCTAATTCCCTATCCATTGATATATTGTAGCTCCTAATTCCCTACCTATTGATATATCATAGCTGCTAATTCCCTACCCATTGTTATAGCATAGCTCCTAATTCCCTACCCATTGTTATATCATAGCTCCTAATTCCCTACCCATTGATATATAATAGCTCCTAATTCCCTACCCATTGTTATATCACAGCTCCTAATTCCCTAGCCATTGTTATATCATAGCTCCTAATTCCCTACCCATTGATATATCACAGCTCCTAATTCCCTACCTATTGATATATAATAGCTCCTAATTCCCTAATCATTCATATATCGTAGCTCCTAATTCCCTACCCATTGATATATTATAGCTCCTAATTCCCTACCCATTGATATATCGTAGCTCCTAATTCCCTACCCATTATTATATCATATCTCCTAATTCCCTACCCATTGTTATAGCACAGCTCCTAATTCCCTACCCATTGTTATATCATAGCTCCTAATTCCCTACCCATTGATATATTATAGCTCCTAATTCCCTACCCATTGATATATCGTAGTTCCTAATTCCCTACCCATTGTAATATAATATATCCTAATTCCCTACCCATTGTTATATCATAGCTCCTAATTCCCTATTCATTGATATATCGTAGCTCCTAATTCCCTGCCCATTGATATATCGTAGCTCCTAATTCCCTGCCCATTGATATATCATAGCTCCTAATTTCCGACCCATTGATATACCATAGCTCCTAATTCCCTATTCATTGATTTATCGTAGCTCCTAATTCCCTACCCATTGTTATACCATAGCTCCTAATTCCCTATTCATTGATATATCGTAGCTCCTAATTCCCTGCCCATTGATATATCATAGCTCCTAATTCCCTACCCATTGATATATCGTAGCTCCTAATTCCCTACTCATTGATATATCATACCTCTGTATTACCTACCCATTGATATATCATAGCTCCTAATTCCTACCGATTGATATATTGTAGCTCCTAATTCCTTAACCATTGATATATCGTAGCTCCTAATTCCCTATCCATTGATATATTGTAGCTCCTAATTCCCTACCTATTGATATATCATAGCTGCTAATTCCCTACCCATTGTTATAGCATAGCTCCTAATTCCCTACCCATTGTTATATCATAGCTCCTAATTCCCTACCCATTGATATATAATAGCTCCTAATTCCCTACCCATTTTTATATCACAGCTCCTAATTCCCTAGCCATTGTTATATCATAGCTCCTAATTCCCTACCCATTGATATATCACAGCTCCTAATTCCCTACCTATTGATATATAATAGCTCCTAATTCCCTAATCATTCATATATCGTAGCTCCTAATTCCCTAACCATTGATATATTATAGCTCCTAATTCCCTACCCATTGATATATCGTAGCTCCTAATTCCCTACCCATTATTATATCATATCTCCTAATTCCCTACCCATTGTTATAGCACAGCTCCTAATTACCTACCCATTGATATACCATAGCTCCTAATTCCCTATTCATTGATTTATCGTAGCTCCTAATTCCCTACCCATTGTTATACCATAGCTCCTAATTCCCTATTCATTGATATATCGTAGCTCCTAATTCCCTGTGCATTGATATATCGTAGCTCCTAATTCCCTACCCATTGATATATCGTAGCTCCTAATTCCCTACTCATTGATTTATCATACCTCTGTATTCCCTACCCATTGATATATCATAGCTCCTAATTCCTACCGATTGATATATTGTAGCTCCTAATTCCTTAACCATTGATATATCGTAGCTCCTAATTCCCTATCCATTGATATATTGTAGCTCCTAATTCCCTACCTATTGATATATCATAGCTGCTAATTCCCTACCCATTGTTATAGCATAGCTCCTAATTCCCTACCCATTGTTATATCATAGCTCCTAATTCCCTACCCATTGATATATAATAGCTCCTAATTCCCTACCCATTGTTATATCACAGCTCCTAATTCCCTAGCCATTGTTATATCATAGCTCCTAATTCCCTACCCATTGATATATCACAGCTCCTAATTCCCTACCTATTGATATATAATAGCTCCTAATTCCCTAATCATTCATATATCGTAGCTCCTAATTCCCTACCCATTGATATATTATAGCTCCTAATTCCCTACCCATTGATATATCGTAGCTCCTAATTCCCTACCCATTATTATATCATATCTCCTAATTCCCTACCCATTGTTATAGCACAGCTCCTAATTCCCTACCCATTGTTATATCATAGCTCCTAATTCCCTACCCATTGATATATTATAGCTCCTAATTCCCTACCCATTGATATATCGTAGTTCCTAATTCCCTACCCATTGTAATATAATATATCCTAATTCCCTACCCATTGTTATATCATAGCTCCTAATTCCCTATTCATTGATATATCGTAGCTCCTAATTCCCTGCCCATTGATATATCGTAGCTCCTAATTCCCTACCCATTGATATATCGTAGCTCCTAATTCCCTACTCATTGATATATTATACCTCTGTATTACCTACCCATTGTTATATAATAGCTCCTAATTCCCTACCCATTGTTATATCACAGCTCCTAATTCCCTAGCCATTGTTATATCATAGCTCCTAATTCCCTACCCATTGTTATAGCACAGATCCTAATTCCCTACCGATTGTTATATCATAGCTCCTAATTCCCTACCCATTGATATATTATAGCTCCTAAGTCCCTACCCATTGATGTATCGTAGTTCCTAATTCCCTACCCATTGTTATATAATATCACCTAATTCCCTACCCATTGTTATATCATAGCTCCTAATTCCCTACCTATTGATATAGCATAGCTCCTAATTTCCAACCCATTGGTATATCACATCTCCTAATTCCCTTACCATTGATATATCACAGCTCCTAATTCCCTACCTATTGATATATAATAGCTCCTAATTCCCTAATCATTGATATATCGTAGCTTTTAATTCCCTACCCATTGATATATCATAGCGCCTAATTCCTACCCATTGATATATAATAGCTCCTAATTCCCTACCCATTGATATATCGTAGCTCCTAATTTCCTACCCTTTGATATATTATAGCTCCTAATTCCCTACCCATTGATATATGATAGCTCCTAATTCCATACCCATTGATATATCAAAGCTCCTATTTCCATACCCATGGTTATATCACAGCTACTAATTCCCTATTCATTGTTATATCATACCTCCTAATTCCCTATCCATTGATATATAATTGCTCCTAATTCCCTACCCATTGTTATATCACAGCTCCTAATTCCCTACCCATTGATATATAATAATTCCTAATTCCCTGCCTTTTGATATATCATAGCTCCTAATTCCCTAACTATTGATATATCATAGCTCCTAATTTCCTACCCATTGTTATATCACAGCTCCTAATTCCCTACCCATTGATATATCACAGCTCCTAATTACCTACCCATTGATATACCATAGCTCCTAATTCCCTATTCATTGATTTATCGTAGCTCCTAATTCCCTACCCATTGTTATACCATAGCTCCTAATTCCCTATTCATTGATATATCGTAGCTCCTAATTCCCTGCGCATTGATATATCGTAGCTCCTAATTCCCTACCCATTGATATATCGTAGCTCCTAATTCCCTACTCATTGATATATCATACCTCTGTATTCCCTACCCATTGATATATCATAGCTCCTAATTCCTACCGATTGATATATTGTAGCTCCTAATTCCTTAACCATTGATATATCGTAGCTCCTAATTCCCTATCCATTGATATATTGTAGCTCCTAATTCCCTACCTATTGATATATCATAGCTGCTAATTCCCTACCCATTGTTATAGCATAGCTCCTAATTCCCTACCCATTTTTATATCATAGCTCCTAATTCCCTACCCATTGATATATAATAGCTCCTAATTCCCTACCCATTGTTATATCACAGCTCCTAATTCCCTAGCCATTGTTATATCATAGCTCCTAATTCCCTACCCATTGATATATCACAGCTCCTAATTCCCTACCTATTGATATATAATAGCTCCTAATTCCCTAATCATTCATATATCGTAGCTCCTAATTCCCTACCCATTGATATATTATAGCTCCTAATTCCCTACCCATTGATATATCGTAGCTCCTAATTCCCTACCCATTATTATATCATATCTCCTAATTCCCTACCCATTGTTATAGCACAGCTCCTAATTCCCTACCCATTGTTATATCATAGCTCCTAATTCCCTACCCATTGATATATTATAGCTCCTAATTCCCTACCCATTGATATATCGTAGTTCCTAATTCCCTACCCATTGTAATATAATATATCCTAATTCCCTACCCATTGTTATATCATAGCTCCTAATTCCCTATTCATTGATATATCGTAGCTCCTAATTCCCTGCCCATTGATATATCGTAGCTCCTAATTCCCTACCCATTGATATATCGTAGCTCCTAATTCCCTACTCATTGATATATTATACCTCTGTTATACCTACCCATTGTTATATAATAGCTCCTAATTCCCTACCCATTGTTATATCACAGCTCCTAATTCCCTAGCCATTGTTATATCATAGCTCCTAATTCCCTACCCATTGTTATAGCACAGATCCTAATTCCCTACCGATTGTTATATCATAGCTCCTAATTCCCTACCCATTGATATAATATAGCTCCTAATTCCCTACCCATTGATGTATCGTAGTTCCTAATTCCCTACCCATTGTTATATAATATCTCCTAATTCCCTACCCATTGTTATATCATAGCTCCTAATTCCCTACCTATTGATATAGCATAGCTCCTAATTTCCAACCCATTGGTATATCACATCTCCTAATTCCCTTACCATTGATATATCACAGCTCCTAATTCCCTACCTATTGATATATAATAGCTCCTAATTCCCTAATCATTGATATATCGTAGCTTCTAATTCCCTACCCATTGATATATCATAGCGCCTAATTCCTACCCATTGATATATAATAGCTCCTAATTCCCTAATCATTGATATATCATAGCTCCAAATTTCCTACCCATTGATATATCATAGCTCCTAATTCCCTACCCATTGATATATCATAGATCCTAATTCCCTAACCATTGATATATCATAGCTCCTCATTCCCTGTCAATTTATATTCATCGTAGCTCCTAATTCCTTACTCATTGATGTATCATAGCTCCTAATTCCCTACCCATTGTTATATCACAGCTCGTAATTCCCTACTCATTGATATATCGTAGCTCCTAATTCCTTGCCCATTGATATATCGTAGCTGCTAATTCCATACCCATTGATTTATCGTAGCTCCTAATTCCCTATCCATTGTTATATCGTAGCTCCTAATTCCCTACCCATTGATACATCGTAGCTCCTAATTCCCTACACAATGATAAATCGTAGCTCCTAATTCCCTACCCATTGATATATCGTAGCTCCTAATTCCCTGCCCATTGATATATCATAGCTGCTAATTCCATACCCATTGATGTATCGTAGCTGCCAATTCCATACCCATTGATTTATCGTAGCTCCTAATTCCCTACCCATTGATATATCATAGCTCCTAATTCCTATCGATTGATATATCGTAGCTCCTAATTCCCTACCCATTGATATATAATAGCTCCTAATTCCTTAATCTTTGATATATCATAGCTCCTAATTTCCGACCCATTGATATACCATAGCTCCTAATTCCCTAGTCATTGATTTATCGTAGCTCCTAATTCCCTACCCATTGTTATACCATAGCTCCTAATTCCCTATTCATTGATATATCGTAGCTCCTAATTCCCTGCCCATTGATATATCGTAGCTCCTAATTCCCTACCCATTGATATATCGTAGCTCCTAATTCCCTACTCATTGATATATCATACCTCTGTATTACCTACCCATTGATATATCATAGCTCCTAATTCCTACTGATTGATATATTGTAGCTCCTAATTCCTTAACCATTGATATATCGTAGCTCCTAATTCCCTATCCATTGATATATTGTAGCTCCTAATTCCCTACCTATTGATATATCATAGCTGCTAATTCCCTACCCATTGTTATAGCATAGCTCCTAATTCCCTACCCATTGTTATATCATAGCTCCTAATTCCCTACCCATTGATATATAATAGCTCCTAATTCCCTACCCATTTTTATATCACAGCTCCTAATTCCCTAGCCATTGTTATATCATAGCTCCTAATTCCCTACCCATTGATATATCACAGCTCCTAATTCCCTACCTATTGATATATAATAGCTCCTAATTCCCTAATCATTCATATATCGTAGCTCCTAATTCCCTACCCATTGATATATTATAGCTCCTAATTCCCTACCCATTGATATATCGTAGCTCCTAATTCCCTACCCATTATTATATCATATCTCCTAATTCCCTACCCATTGTTATAGCACAGCTCCTAATTACCTACCCATTGATATACCATAGCTCCTAATTCCCTATTCATTGATTTATCGTAGCTCCTAATTCCCTACCCATTGTTATACCATAGCTCCTAATTCCCTATTCATTGATATATCGTAGCTCCTAATTCCCTGCGCATTGATATATCGTAGCTCCTAATTCCCTACCCATTGATATATCATAGCTCCTAATTCCCTACTCATTGATATATCATACCTCTGTATTCCCTACCCATTGATATATCATAGCTCCTAATTCCTACCGATTGATATATTGTAGCTCCTAATTCCTTAACCATTGATATATCGTAGCTCCTAATTCCCTATCCATTGATATATTGTAGCTCCTAATTCCCTACCTATTGATATATCATAGCTGCTAATTCCCTACCCATTGTTATAGCATAGCTCCTAATTCCCTACCCATTGTTATATCATAGCTCCTAATTCCCTACCCATTGATATATAATAGCTCCTAATTCCCTACCCATTGTTATATCACAGCTCCTAATTCCCTAGCCATTGTTATATCATAGCTCCTAATTCCCTACCCATTGATATATCACAGCTCCTAATTCCCTACCTATTGATATATAATAGCTCCTAATTCCCTAATCATTCATATATCGTAGCTCCTAATTCCCTACCCATTGATATATTATAGCTCCTAATTCCCTACCCATTGATATATCGTAGCTCCTAATTCCCTACCCATTATTATATCATATCTCCTAATTCCCTACCCATTGTTATAGCACAGCTCCTAATTCCCTACCCATTGTTATATCATAGCTCCTAATTCCCTACCCATTGATATATTATAGCTCCTAATTCCCTACCCATTGATATATCGTAGTTCCTAATTCCCTACCCATTGTAATATAATATATCCTAATTCCCTACCCATTGTTATATCATAGCTCCTAATTCCCTATTCATTGATATATCGTAGCTCCTAATTCCCTGCCCATTGATATATCGTAGCTCCTAATTCCCTACCCATTGATATATCGTAGCTCCTAATTCCCTACTCATTGATATATTATACCTCTGTATTACCTACCCATTGTTATATAATAGCTCCTAATTCCCTACCCATTGTTATATCACAGCTCCTAATTCCCTAGCCATTGTTATATCATAGCTCCTAATTCCCTACCCATTGTTATAGCACAGATCCTAATTCCCTACCGATTGTTATATCATAGCTCCTAATTCCCTACCCATTGATATATTATAGCTCCTAAGTCCCTACCCATTGATGTATCGTAGTTCCTAATTCCCTACCCATTGTTATATAATATCACCTAATTCCCTACCCATTGTTATATCATAGCTCCTAATTCCCTACCTATTGATATAGCATAGCTCCTAATTTCCAACCCATTGGTATATCACATCTCCTAATTCCCTTACCATTGATATATCACAGCTCCTAATTCCCTACCTATTGATATATAATAGCTCCTAATTCCCTAATCATTGATATATCGTAGCTTTTAATTCCCTACCCATTGATATATCATAGCGCCTAATTCCTACCCATTGATATATAATAGCTCCTAATTCCCTACCCATTGATATATCGTAGCTCCTAATTTCCTACCCTTTGATATATTATAGCTCCTAATTCCCTACCCATTGATATATGATAGCTCCTAATTCCATACCCATTGATATATCAAAGCTCCTATTTCCATACCCATGGTTATATCACAGCTACTAATTCCCTATTCATTGTTATATCATACCTCCTAATTCCCTATCCATTGATATATAATTGCTCCTAATTCCCTACCCATTGTTATATCACAGCTCCTAATTCCCTACCCATTGATATATAATAATTCCTAATTCCCTGCCTTTTGATATATCATAGCTCCTAATTCCCTAACTATTGATATATCATAGCTCCTAATTTCCTACCCATTGTTATATCACAGCTCCTAATTCCCTACCCATTGATATATCACAGCTCCTAATTACCTACCCATTGATATACCATAGCTCCTAATTCCCTATTCATTGATTTATCGTAGCTCCTAATTCCCTACCCATTGTTATACCATAGCTCCTAATTCCCTATTCATTGATATATCGTAGCTCCTAATTCCCTGCGCATTGATATATCGTAGCTCCTAATTCCCTACCCATTGATATATCGTAGCTCCTAATTCCCTACTCATTGATATATCATACCTCTGTATTCCCTACCCATTGATATATCATAGCTCCTAATTCCTACCGATTGATATATTGTAGCTCCTAATTCCTTAACCATTGATATATCGTAGCTCCTAATTCCCTATCCATTGATATATTGTAGCTCCTAATTCCCTACCTATTGATATATCATAGCTGCTAATTCCCTACCCATTGTTATAGCATAGCTCCTAATTCCCTACCCATTGTTATATCATAGCTCCTAATTCCCTACCCATTGATATATAATAGCTCCTAATTCCCTACCCATTGTTATATCACAGCTCCTAATTCCCTAGCCATTGTTATATCATAGCTCCTAATTCCCTACCCATTGATATATCACAGCTCCTAATTCCCTACCTATTGATATATAATAGCTCCTAATTCCCTAATCATTCATATATCGTAGCTCCTAATTCCCTACCCATTGATATATTATAGCTCCTAATTCCCTACCCATTGATATATCGTAGCTCCTAATTCCCTACCCATTATTATATCATATCTCCTAATTCCCTACCCATTGTTATAGCACAGCTCCTAATTCCCTACCCATTGTTATATCATAGCTCCTAATTCCCTACCCATTGATATATTATAGCTCCTAATTCCCTACCCATTGATATATCGTAGCTCCTAATTCCCTACCCATTATTATATCATATCTCCTAATTCCCTACCCATTGTTATAGCACAGCTCCTAATTCCCTACCCATTGTTATATCATAGCTCCTAATTCCCTACCCATTGATATATTATAGCTCCTAATTCCCTACCCATTGATATATCATAGCTCCTAATTCCCTATTCATTGATATATCGTAGCTCCTAATTCCCTGCCCATTGATATATCGTAGCTCCTAATTCCCTACCCATTGATATATCGTAGCTCCTAATTCCCTACTCATTGATATATTATACCTCTGTATTACCTACCCATTGTTATATAATAGCTCCTAATTCCCTACCCATTGTTATATCACAGCTCCTAATTCCCTACCCATTGTTATAGCACAGATCCTAATTCCCTACCGATTGTTATATCATAGCTCCTAATTCCCTACCCATTGATATAATATAGCTCCTAATTCCCTACCCATTGATGTATCGTAGTTCCTAATTCCCTACCCATTGTTATATAATATCTCCTAATTCCCTACCCATTGTTATATCATAGCTCCTAATTCCCTACCTATTGATATAGCATAGCTCCTAATTTCCAACCCATTGGTATATCACATCTCCTAATTCCCTTACCATTGATATATCACAGCTCCTAATTCCCTACCTATTGATATATAATAGCTCCTAATTCCCTAATCATTGATATATCGTAGCTTCTAATTCCCTACCCATTGATATATCATAGCGCCTAATTCCTACCCATTGATATATAATAGCTCCTAATTCCCTAATCATTGATATATCATAGCTCCAAATTTCCTACCCATTGATATATCATAGCTCCTAATTCCCTACCCATTGATATATCATAGATCCTAATTCCCTACCCATTGATATATCATAGCTCCTCATTCCCTGTCAATTTATATTCATCGTAGCTCCTAATTCCTTACTCATTGATGTATCATAGCTCCTAATTCCCTACCCATTGTTATATCACAGCTCGTAATTCCCTACTCATTGATATATCGTAGCTCCTAATTCCTTGCCCATTGATATATCGTAGCTGCTAATTCCATACCCATTGATTTATCGTAGCTCCTAATTCCCTATCCATTGTTATATCGTAGCTCCTAATTCCCTACCCATTGATACATCGTAGCTCCTAATTCCCTACACAATGATATATCGTAGCTCCTAATTCCCTACCCATTGATATATCGTAGCTCCTAATTCCCTGCCCATTGATATATCATAGCTGCTAATTCCATACCCATTGATGTATCGTAGCTGCCAATTCCATACCCATTGATTTATCGTAGCTCCTAATTCCCTACCCATTGTTATACCATAGCTCCTAATTCCCTATTCATTGATATATCGTAGCTCCTAATTCCCTGCCCATTGATATATCGTAGCTCCTAATTCCCTACCCATTGATATATCATAGCTCCTAATTCCCAGCCCATTGATATATCGTAGCTCCTAATTCCCTACCCATTGATATATCATAGCTCCTAATTCCTATCGATTGATATATCGTAGCTCCTAATTCCCTACCCATTGATATATAATAGCTCCTAATTCCTTAATCTTTGATATATCATAGCTCCTAATTTCCGACCCATTGATATACCATAGCTCCTAATTCCCTATTCATTGATTTATCGTAGCTCCTAATTCCCTACCCATTGTTATACCATAGCTCCTAATTCCCTATTCATTGATATATCGTAGCTCCTAATTCCCTGCCCATTGATATATCGTAGCTCCTAATTCCCTACCCATTGATATATCGTAGCTCCTAATTCCCTACTCATTGATATATCATACCTCTGTATTACCTACCCATTGATATATCATAGCTCCTAATTCCTACCGATTGATATATTGTAGCTCCTAATTCCTTAACCATTGATATATCGTAGCTCCTAATTCCCTATCCATTGATATATTGTAGCTCCTAATTCCCTACCTATTGATATATCATAGCTGCTAATTCCCTACCCATTGTTATAGCATAGCTCCTAATTCCCTACCCATTGTTATATCATAGCTCCTAATTCCCTACCCATTGATATATAATAGCTCCTAATTCCCTACCCATTTTTATATCACAGCTCCTAATTCCCTAGCCATTGTTATATCATAGCTCCTAATTCCCTACCCATTGATATATCACAGCTCCTAATTCCCTACCTATTGATATATAATAGCTCCTAATTCCCTAATCATTCATATATCGTAGCTCCTAATTCCCTACCCATTGATATATTATAGCTCCTAATTCCCTACCCATTGATATATCGTAGCTCCTAATTCCCTACCCATTATTATATCATATCTCCTAATTCCCTACCCATTGTTATAGCACAGCTCCTAATTACCTACCCATTGATATACCATAGCTCCTAATTCCCTATTCATTGATTTATCGTAGCTCCTAATTCCCTACCCATTGTTATACCATAGCTCCTAATTCCCTATTCATTGATATATCGTAGCTCCTAATTCCCTGCGCATTGATATATCGTAGCTCCTAATTCCCTACCCATTGATATATCGTAGCTCCTAATTCCCTACTCATTGATATATCATACCTCTGTATTCCCTACCCATTGATATATCATAGCTCCTAATTCCTACCGATTGATATATTGTAGCTCCTAATTCCTTAACCATTGATATATCGTAGCTCCTAATTCCCTATCCATTGATATATTGTAGCTCCTAATTCCCTACCTATTGATATATCATAGCTGCTAATTCCCTACCCATTGTTATAGCATAGCTCCTAATTCCCTACCCATTGTTATATCATAGCTCCTAATTCCCTACCCATTGATATATAATAGCTCCTAATTCCCTACCCATTGTTATATCACAGCTCCTAATTCCCTAGCCATTGTTATATCATAGCTCCTAATTCCCTACCCATTGATATATCACAGCTCCTAATTCCCTACCTATTGATATATAATAGCTCCTAATTCCCTAATCATTCATATATCGTAGCTCCTAATTCCCTACCCATTGATATATTATAGCTCCTAATTCCCTACCCATTGATATATCGTAGCTCCTAATTCCCTACCCATTATTATATCATATCTCCTAATTCCCTACCCATTGTTATAGCACAGCTCCTAATTCCCTACCCATTGTTATATCATAGCTCCTAATTCCCTACCCATTGATATATTATAGCTCCTAATTCCCTACCCATTGATATATCGTAGTTCCTAATTCCCTACCCATTGTAATATAATATATCCTAATTCCCTACCCATTGTTATATCATAGCTCCTAATTCCCTATTCATTGATATATCGTAGCTCCTAATTCCCTGCCCATTGATATATCGTAGCTCCTAATTCCCTACCCATTGATATATCGTAGCTCCTAATTCCCTACTCATTGATATATTATACCTCTGTATTACCTACCCATTGTTATATAATAGCTCCTAATTCCCTACCCATTGATATATGATAGCTCCTAATTCCATACCCATTGATATATCAAAGCTCCTATTTCCATACCCATGGTTATATCACAGCTACTAATTCCCTATTCATTGTTATATCATACCTCCTAATTCCCTATCCATTGATATATAATTGCTCCTAATTCCCTACCCATTGTTATATCACAGCTCCTAATTCCCTACCCATTGATATATAATAATTCCTAATTCCCTGCCTTTTGATATATCATAGCTCCTAATTCCCTAACTATTGATATATCATAGCTCCTAATTTCCTACCCATTGTTATATCACAGCTCCTAATTCCCTACCCATTGATATATCACAGCTCCTAATTACCTACCCATTGATATACCATAGCTCCTAATTCCCTATTCATTGATTTATCGTAGCTCCTAATTCCCTACCCATTGTTATACCATAGCTCCTAATTCCCTATTCATTGATATATCGTAGCTCCTAATTCCCTGCGCATTGATATATCGTAGCTCCTAATTCCCTACCCATTGATATATCGTAGCTCCTAATTCCCTACTCATTGATATATCATACCTCTGTATTCCCTACCCATTGATATATCATAGCTCCTAATTCCTACCGATTGATATATTGTAGCTCCTAATTCCTTAACCATTGATATATCGTAGCTCCTAATTCCCTATCCATTGATATATTGTAGCTCCTAATTCCCTACCTATTGATATATCATAGCTGCTAATTCCCTACCCATTGTTATAGCATAGCTCCTAATTCCCTACCCATTGTTATATCATAGCTCCTAATTCCCTACCCATTGATATATAATAGCTCCTAATTCCCTACCCATTGTTATATCACAGCTCCTAATTCCCTAGCCATTGTTATATCATAGCTCCTAATTCCCTACCCATTGATATATCACAGCTCCTAATTCCCTACCTATTGATATATAATAGCTCCTAATTCCCTAATCATTCATATATCGTAGCTCCTAATTCCCTACCCATTGATATATTATAGCTCCTAATTCCCTACCCATTGATATATCGTAGCTCCTAATTCCCTACCCATTATTATATCATATCTCCTAATTCCCTACCCATTGTTATAGCACAGCTCCTAATTCCCTACCCATTGTTATATCATAGCTCCTAATTCCCTACCCATTGATATATTATAGCTCCTAATTCCCTACCCATTGATATATCGTAGCTCCTAATTCCCTACCCATTATTATATCATATCTCCTAATTCCCTACCCATTGTTATAGCACAGCTCCTAATTCCCTACCCATTGTTATATCATAGCTCCTAATTCCCTACCCATTGATATATTATAGCTCCTAATTCCCTACCCATTGATATATCATAGCTCCTAATTCCCTATTCATTGATATATCGTAGCTCCTAATTCCCTGCCCATTGATATATCGTAGCTCCTAATTCCCTACCCATTGATATATCGTAGCTCCTAATTCCCTACTCATTGATATATTATACCTCTGTATTACCTACCCATTGTTATATAATAGCTCCTAATTCCCTACCCATTGTTATATCACAGCTCCTAATTCCCTACCCATTGTTATAGCACAGATCCTAATTCCCTACCGATTGTTATATCATAGCTCCTAATTCCCTACCCATTGATATAATATAGCTCCTAATTCCCTACCCATTGATGTATCGTAGTTCCTAATTCCCTACCCATTGTTATATAATATCTCCTAATTCCCTACCCATTGTTATATCATAGCTCCTAATTCCCTACCTATTGATATAGCATAGCTCCTAATTTCCAACCCATTGGTATATCACATCTCCTAATTCCCTTACCATTGATATATCACAGCTCCTAATTCCCTACCTATTGATATATAATAGCTCCTAATTCCCTAATCATTGATATATCGTAGCTTCTAATTCCCTACCCATTGATATATCATAGCGCCTAATTCCTACCCATTGATATATAATAGCTCCTAATTCCCTAATCATTGATATATCATAGCTCCAAATTTCCTACCCATTGATATATCATAGCTCCTAATTCCCTACCCATTGATATATCATAGATCCTAATTCCCTACCCATTGATATATCATAGCTCCTCATTCCCTGTCAATTTATATTCATCGTAGCTCCTAATTCCTTACTCATTGATGTATCATAGCTCCTAATTCCCTACCCATTGTTATATCACAGCTCGTAATTCCCTACTCATTGATATATCGTAGCTCCTAATTCCTTGCCCATTGATATATCGTAGCTGCTAATTCCATACCCATTGATTTATCGTAGCTCCTAATTCCCTATCCATTGTTATATCGTAGCTCCTAATTCCCTACCCATTGATACATCGTAGCTCCTAATTCCCTACACAATGATATATCGTAGCTCCTAATTCCCTACCCATTGATATATCGTAGCTCCTAATTCCCTGCCCATTGATATATCATAGCTGCTAATTCCATACCCATTGATGTATCGTAGCTGCCAATTCCATACCCATTGATTTATCGTAGCTCCTAATTCCCTACCCATTGTTATACCATAGCTCCTAATTCCCTATTCATTGATATATCGTAGCTCCTAATTCCCTGCCCATTGATATATCGTAGCTCCTAATTCCCTACCCATTGATATATCATAGCTCCTAATTCCCAGCCCATTGATATATCGTAGCTCCTAATTCCCTACCCATTGATATATCATAGCTCCTAATTCCTATCGATTGATATATCGTAGCTCCTAATTCCCTACCCATTGATATATAATAGCTCCTAATTCCTTAATCTTTGATATATCATAGCTCCTAATTTCCGACCCATTGATATACCATAGCTCCTAATTCCCTATTCATTGATTTATCGTAGCTCCTAATTCCCTACCCATTGTTATACCATAGCTCCTAATTCCCTATTCATTGATATATCGTAGCTCCTAATTCCCTGCCCATTGATATATCGTAGCTCCTAATTCCCTACCCATTGATATATCGTAGCTCCTAATTCCCTACTCATTGATATATCATACCTCTGTATTACCTACCCATTGATATATCATAGCTCCTAATTCCTACCGATTGATATATTGTAGCTCCTAATTCCTTAACCATTGATATATCGTAGCTCCTAATTCCCTATCCATTGATATATTGTAGCTCCTAATTCCCTACCTATTGATATATCATAGCTGCTAATTCCCTACCCATTGTTATAGCATAGCTCCTAATTCCCTACCCATTGTTATATCATAGCTCCTAATTCCCTACCCATTGATATATAATAGCTCCTAATTCCCTACCCATTTTTATATCACAGCTCCTAATTCCCTAGCCATTGTTATATCATAGCTCCTAATTCCCTACCCATTGATATATCACAGCTCCTAATTCCCTACCTATTGATATATAATAGCTCCTAATTCCCTAATCATTCATATATCGTAGCTCCTAATTCCCTACCCATTGATATATTATAGCTCCTAATTCCCTACCCATTGATATATCGTAGCTCCTAATTCCCTACCCATTATTATATCATATCTCCTAATTCCCTACCCATTGTTATAGCACAGCTCCTAATTACCTACCCATTGATATACCATAGCTCCTAATTCCCTATTCATTGATTTATCGTAGCTCCTAATTCCCTACCCATTGTTATACCATAGCTCCTAATTCCCTATTCATTGATATATCGTAGCTCCTAATTCCCTGCGCATTGATATATCGTAGCTCCTAATTCCCTACCCATTGATATATCGTAGCTCCTAATTCCCTACTCATTGATATATCATACCTCTGTATTCCCTACCCATTGATATATCATAGCTCCTAATTCCTACCGATTGATATATTGTAGCTCCTAATTCCTTAACCATTGATATATCGTAGCTCCTAATTCCCTATCCATTGATATATTGTAGCTCCTAATTCCCTACCTATTGATATATCATAGCTGCTAATTCCCTACCCATTGTTATAGCATAGCTCCTAATTCCCTACCCATTGTTATATCATAGCTCCTAATTCCCTACCCATTGATATATAATAGCTCCTAATTCCCTACCCATTGTTATATCACAGCTCCTAATTCCCTAGCCATTGTTATATCATAGCTCCTAATTCCCTACCCATTGATATATCACAGCTCCTAATTCCCTACCTATTGATATATAATAGCTCCTAATTCCCTAATCATTCATATATCGTAGCTCCTAATTCCCTACCCATTGATATATTATAGCTCCTAATTCCCTACCCATTGATATATCGTAGCTCCTAATTCCCTACCCATTATTATATCATATCTCCTAATTCCCTACCCATTGTTATAGCACAGCTCCTAATTCCCTACCCATTGTTATATCATAGCTCCTAATTCCCTACCCATTGATATATTATAGCTCCTAATTCCCTACCCATTGATATATCGTAGTTCCTAATTCCCTACCCATTGTAATATAATATATCCTAATTCCCTACCCATTGTTATATCATAGCTCCTAATTCCCTATTCATTGATATATCGTAGCTCCTAATTCCCTGCCCATTGATATATCGTAGCTCCTAATTCCCTACCCATTGATATATCGTAGCTCCTAATTCCCTACTCATTGATATATTATACCTCTGTATTACCTACCCATTGTTATATAATAGCTCCTAATTCCCTACCCATTGTTATATCACAGCTCCTAATTCCCTAGCCATTGTTATATCATAGCTCCTAATTCCCTACCCATTGTTATAGCACAGATCCTAATTCCCTACCGATTGTTATATCATAGCTCCTAATTCCCTACCCATTGATATATTATAGCTCCTAAGTCCCTACCCATTGATGTATCGTAGTTCCTAATTCCCTACCCATTGTTATATAATATCACCTAATTCCCTACCCATTGTTATATCATAGCTCCTAATTCCCTACCTATTGATATAGCATAGCTCCTAATTTCCAACCCATTGGTATATCACATCTCCTAATTCCCTTACCATTGATATATCACAGCTCCTAATTCCCTACCTATTGATATATAATAGCTCCTAATTCCCTAATCATTGATATATCGTAGCTTTTAATTCCCTACCCATTGATATATCATAGCGCCTAATTCCTACCCATTGATATATAATAGCTCCTAATTCCCTACCCATTGATATATCGTAGCTCCTTATTTCCTACCCTTTGATATATTATAGCTCCTAATTCCCTACCCATTGATATATGATAGCTCCTAATTCCATACCCATTGATATATCAAAGCTCCTATTTCCATACCCATGGTTATATCACAGCTACTAATTCCCTATTCATTGTTATATCATACCTCCTAATTCCCTATCCATTGATATATAATTGCTCCTAATTCCCTACCCATTGTTATATCACAGCTCCTAATTCCCTACCCATTGATATATAATAATTCCTAATTCCCTGCCTTTTGATATATCATAGCTCCTAATTCCCTAACTATTGATATATCATAGCTCCTAATTTCCTACCCATTGTTATATCACAGCTCCTAATTCCCTACCCATTGATATATCACAGCTCCTAATTCCCTACCTATTGATATATAATAGCTCCTAATTCCCTAATCATTGATATATCGTAGCTCCTAATTCCCTACCCATTGATATATCTCATAGCCTATAATTCCTACCCATTGATATATAATAGCTCCTAATTCCCTACCCATTGATATATAATAGGTCCTAATTCACTACCCATTGATATAGCATAGCTCCTAATTCCCTATCCATTGATATATCATAGCTCCTAAATCCCTACCCATTGATATATCATAGCTCCTAATTCCATACCCATTGATATATCATAGCTCCTAATTCCATACCCATTGTTATGTCATAGCTCCTAATTCCCTACCCATTGATATATAATAGCTCCTAATTCCCAACCCATTGTTATATCACAGCTCCTAATTCCCTACCCATTGATATATCACAGCTCCTAATTCCCTACCTATTGATATATAATAGCTCCTAATTCCCTAATCATTGATATATCATAGCTCCTAATTTCCTACCCATTGATATATCATAGCTCCTAATTCCCTACCCATTGATATATCGTAGCTCCTAATTCCCTAACCATTGATTTATTGTAACTCCTAATTCCCTCACTATTGATATATCGTAGCTCCTAATTCCCTATCCATTGATATATTGTAGCTCCTAATTCCCTACCTATTGATATATCATAGCTCCTAATTCCCTACCCATTGATATATCATAACTCCCAATTGCCTAGCCTTTTATATTGATCGTATCTCCTAATTCCCAACTCATTGATATATCGTAGCTCCTAATTCCAACCCATTGATATATCATAGCTCCTAGTTCCCTACCCATTGATATATCATAGCTCATAATTCCTTAGCCATTTATATTCATCGTTGCTCCTAATTCCAAACTCATTGATATATCGTAGCTGCTAATTCCATACCCATTGATTTATCGTAGCTCCTAATTCCTACCCATTGATATATCGTAGCTCCTAATTCCCTACCCATTGCTATATCATAGCTCCTAATTCCCTACTCATTGATATATCGTAGCTCCTAATTCCCTGCCCATTGATATATCGTAGCTCCTAATTCCCTACCCATTGATATATCGTAGCTCCTCATTCCCTACTCATTGATATGTCATAGCTCCTAATTCCCTACCCATTGATATATCATACCTCTTTATTCCCTACCCATTGATATATCATAGCTCCTAATTCCTACGGATTGATATATCATAGCTCCTAATTCCCTACCTATTGATATATCATAGCTCCTAATTCCCTACCCATTGATATATCATAGCTCCTAATTCCCTACCCATTGATATATCATAGCTCCTAATTCCCTAGCCATTTATATTCATCGTAGCTCCTAATTCCCAAATGATTGATATATCGTACCTCCTTATTCCCTACCCATTGATATATTGTAACTCCTTATTCCCTAACCATTGTTATATCAAAGCTCCTAATTCCATACCCATTGATTTATCGTAGCTCCTAATTCCCTACCCATTGATATATCATAGCTCCTAATTCATTAACCATTTCTATATCATAGCTCCTAATTCCTACCTATTGATATATTGTACTCCTAATTCCCTACCCATTGATATATAGAAGTGGACAATTTACCACCCAATCATAAACAGTAAAACATTCCCATGTGGTTACCTCTATTTAGCAGTCACCTGTATAAAATGGTCACCTTTTCTTGTTCTGTTATAGTAAATGTCATATGAAATAAACCTCTTTTAAGAGGTCATCTGTCTTACAAGGCAATTTTTTCTTTTTCCCAAATGTGACCTCTTAATATAGGTTTGGCTGTATTTGGAAGCTGAAAAAAATCTACCCATTCCAGCGGCATATCAGTACATACATGTATGTAGGAATTTACTCCCCGTGTACAAAGCCCTATTTCATGATATAAGTATTTATTTGTCTATTACGGGAGGCGATACAACACATTTGATGATAAACACTGGTAAATTTTGTTTCCCAGGAGGTAATACAGGCAACTGAGACGCAGAAGGGTCCATGCAGTGGTGCGGAAATCTTACTCCAGAGGCTTGAAAGACGTCAAGATTGGTTGAGAGAACTTATAAAAGCTCTCCTTAATCCAGATATAGGTTTGGTGGATTTTGGAGAAAATATTGAAAAGAAATATGGTGAGTTTATATTTAAGAGGTTATGTGTCCACCAACATGCACTTGGTAATCCCATATTGTTTTAAGCAGAGTCGTGTAGTATGCATAGGCAGGTGAAGCAGTTTCCTACTATTTCGTTGCTATAAAACAAAATCATAAATGTGTCTTTCCGTTGTTTGTAAATGAAGTGATTTGTATATATATGCAATCGAGATTGGGCCGATACCTCTACTAATGGACGATTGCTAGTAATACGGGAGGATATCATCCACCCGGTAGTGGGTTAGTGAGTAATTGAATGAGTGAGTGTTGGAGGGAGGAAGGGGTGTTCTTTAATGCTTATTTTTTCAATTATATCATGGAGAAAACAAGCTACTGTATTACTTTTTGATCAGATGACCAACACCCTGTGCTAAACTATTATAGTATTATCTCACTAACAACAATCCATAGATAGACATGTCGCTTCATTCAGGTTCATTAAACTGGTCAGTCTTTGTCCGTACTGATTAGTGCTGCGATCTTTGCAGAGAATCAAGAAGCACCAATTTTATAGTCTTCTGTTTGACCGGACCTGGGTTCGAACCCACGATCTACCATACTCGAAATGAGAACCCTTATCACTACACCACGCCAGTAACAGACGAAATTGAAGTTACTTATTTGACGCCCATCTTTAAACGGGAGATATAACTGTATGCCGTTGTCCGACTAACGAAAATATGTTGCCAGCTGCTAACTTTACAATATTTTTAGGAATGTGTTCTACGATTTTTACTTCTGCGGCTCCATAGTCCGATAACAAAAATATAGCCTGTCATACACCTGTTACTAAAGTGTAGCTCTATAGTCCGATAACAAATAGCCTGTCATACACCTGTTACTCAAGTGCAGCTCCATAGTCCAATAACAAATAGCCTGTCATACACCTGTTACTCAAGTGCAGCTCCATAGTCCGATAACAAATAGCCTGTCATAACCCTATTACTCAAGTACAGCTCCATATTCCGAAAACAAATAGCCTGTCATACACCTGTTACTCAAGTGCAGCTCCATAGTCCGATAAAGAATAGCCTGTCATATACCTGTAACTCAAATTCAGCTCGATATTCCGATAACAAATAGCTTGTCGTACACCTATTACTCAAGTGCAGCTCCATAGTCCGATAAAGAATAGCATATCATACACCTGTTATTCACGTCCATCTCCATAGTCCGATAACAAATAGCCTGTCGTACACCTGTTACCCAAATGCAGCTCCATAGTCCGATAACAAATAGCCTGTCATACACCTGTTACCCAAGTGCAGCTCCATAGTCCGATAACAAATAGCCTGTCGTACACCTGTTACCCAAGTGTAGCTCCATGGTCCGATAACAAATAGCCTGTCGTACACCTGTTACTCAAGTGCAGCTCCATAGTTCGATAACAAATAGCCTGTCGTACACCTGTTACTCAAGTGCAGCTCCATAGTCCGATAACAAATAGCCTGTCGTACATGTGTTACTTAAGTGCAGCTCCATAGTCCGACAACAAATAGCCTGTCGTACACCTGTTACGCAAGTGCAGCTCCATAGTCCGCTAACAAATAACCTATCGTACATGTGTTACTTAGTGCAGCTCCATAGTCCGACAACAAATAGCCTGTCGTACACTTGTTACTCAAGTGCAGCTCCATAGTCCGATAACAAATAGCCTGTCGTACACCTGTTACTCAAGTGTAGCTCCATAGTCCAATAACAATAGCCTGTCGTACACCTGTTACTCAAGTGCAGCTCCATAGTCCGAAAACAACAGCCTGTCATACACCTGTTACTCAAGTGCATCTCCATAGTCCGATAACAAATGGTCTGTCGTACACCTGTTACTCAAATGCAGCTCCATAGTCCGATAACAAATAGCTTGTCGTATACCTATTACTCAAGTGCAGCTCCATAGTCCGAAAACAACAGCCTGTCATACACCTGTTACTCAAGTGCAGCTCCATAGTCCGACAACAAATAGCCTGTGGTACATGTGTTACTCAAGTGCAGCTCCTTAATCCGTCAACAAATATCCTGTCGTACACCTGTTACTCAATTACAGCCCCATTGTGTGATAACAATTAGCCTGTCATACACCTGTTACTCAAGTTCAGCTCCATAGTCCAATAACAAATAGCCTGTTGTACACCTTTTGCTCAAGTGCAATCCCATAGTCCGATAACAAATAGCCTGTCGTACACCTGTTACTCAAGTGCAGCTCCATAGTCCGATAACAAATAGTCTGTCGTACACATGTTACTCAAGTGCAGCTCCATAGTCCGATAACAAATAGCCTGTCGTACACCTGTTACTCAAGTGTAGCTCCATGGTCCAATAACAATAGCCTGTCGTACACCTGTTACTCAAGTGCAGTTCCATAGTCCGAAAACAACAGCCTGTCATACACCTGTTACTCAAGTGCATCTCCATAGTCCGATAACAAATGGTCTGTCGTACACCTGTTACTCAAATGCAGCTCCATAGTCCGATAACAAATAGCTTGTCGTATACCTATTACTCAAGTGCAGCTCCATAGTCCGAAAACAAAAGCCTGTCATACACCTGTTACTCAAGTGCAGCTCCATAGTCCAATAACAAATAGCCTGTTGTACACCTTTTGCTCAAGTGCAATCCCATAGTCCGATAACAAATAGCCTGTCGTACACCTGTTACTCAAGTGCAGCTCCATAGTCCGATAACAAATAGTCTGTCGTACACCTGTTACTTAATTTCAGCTCCATAGTCCGATAACAAATAGCCTATCGTACAACTGTTACTCAAGTTTGCATTGGCTGATGTTCTACAAATCTTACCAGATTGTGGTATCAGGGACTGTGTACATTTTGACTTGCTTCAGATATATTATGACAGAATTATGGAACTTTATACGGACGTATCATGCACAAACCGCCTACATGTCAGGACACCGGAAGTCACGGACAAACTTAACTACAAGGTTATTTTGATATGCAGTAATTTACCACACGATTGCCACACGACGTCCCACAGGCACATTAAGCATTTACATGGTCGTTGTATATTTAAGTGCTATATACAATTATTGCCTTCATATGATGTGAACATAAGTTAACAACTAGATGTTCACCTCATATGAAGGCAACAAGTGTTTTATTATACCGAAACTGCCCTGAGATGTTTAAAAATTGAATGTCGTGTTTTGTAGGAGATAACAAAATATTTTTTTCGGTATAGAAAATACAATTACGGAACTGTACTGACACAAAAAACTTATTTTCAACACACTTCCGGTTGTCAGGGCTTATAGACCTGTCGACAACTTATTGTCTACCTCTACATTATATATGTTTGGGTTGTCTTCCTTGTCACCATTTTCCGTAGAACTGTTATAATATTAGTCGGTAACATAACCTACTGTTATAACCAACACTCGGGAACCAGTGGTTTAGGAGGATTCTGGAACTGACGTACCTGTATATCTATATATATTTGCCAAATAGTCATCAACAAATGTCAACTGAACCAAAATTGTCTCATTACTTTTAAAAAGTAAATATGTACGGTATAATATTAAATAACATTTGTTGTTCTTTTGTGTGTGTTTCAGCAGTTACAATAGATGTATGTCCAGGGTGTGCGTACTGTACAGGAGGTAATTGTGAAGAGCACGAGGCATCACACAAGTCCATTGTTAAGGATAAAGAGGTAATATTAAGAACATGCAATATACAGTGAAACTTGTCTAAACCGAACCCTGAATAAACTGAAGTCCTGCATAAATCAAGTCTTAATGTAGGAAATCTTTGTTAATTGAACCTGTATAAACCGAACACCTGTCCATTCTGAACACAAAAGTTAGTCCCAAGGGGGTTCAGTTTAGACAGGTTTCATTGATGGCAATTGGCCATGGGGAATATTTTATTTGATGTTTGTTTAATTGAAGAAATAATTCATGGAAGCCATTGTTGGTAGATTTACGTAACCATTGGTTACACCAAGCAGTCGTTATGAAAAAAATTATGATAATGATGGTAAAACAAACAACAAAGCAAACTATTGTTTATATGATATTTAGCTCACCTTACCAAAGGCAATGTGAGCTTTTGCCATCACTTGGCGTCCGTCATCCGTTAACTTTTCACATGTTAATCTTCTCCTCTGAAACCCCTCAGCCAAATGAACTGAAACTTGGTAGGAAGCATCTATGGACGGTCCTCTATAAAGTGTACTCATTTCGTCCCGATCCGTTAACAAACATGGTCGCCACAGGCAATTCTTGTTTCTGATTGGTCAACTTTTAGAAATCTTCCTCTCTGAAACCACTTGGCCAAATGAACCGAAACTTGGTAGGAAGCATCTATGGAAGGTTCTCTATATATATTGCTCATTTTGTCCCGATCGGTTAACACACATGGCCGCCACAGGCAATTCTTGTTTCTGATTGGTTGATTTCTAAAAAATCTTCTCTATTAAAAGAAAGATAACTCTTGCCTAAGCTGTTAAAAGAAAGATAACTCTTGCCATTATCTCCCTTAGAAATTAACTAATGCTGATATAGTGTAGTATGTTTATTCTATTCATTACAAGTAGGTATTCACATTTTAATATTCTTTTTAGCAAACCTTGCCAAAGGCAATATGAGCTTTTACCATCACTTGGTGTCCGTCGTCTGTTATTCGTTTACTTTTCACATTTTAATCTTCTCATCTGAAAACCCTCATACAAATGAACTGCAACTTGGTAGGAAGCATCTATGGAAGATCCTCTCTAAAGAGTGCACATTTTGTTATGATCCATTACCAAACATGGCCGCCACAGGCAATTCTTGTTTCTGATTGGCCGATTTAAAATTCTTCTCCTCTGAAACCGCTTGGCCAAATGAACCGAAACTTGGTAGGAAGCATCTATGGAATGTCCTCTATGAAGATTGCTCATTTCGTCCCGATCGGTTAACAAACATGGCTACCACCGAAACTTGATAGGAAGCATCTATGGAATGTCTTCTATGAAGATTGCTCATTTCGTCCCGATCGGTTAGCAAACATGGCCTCCACATGCAATTCTTGTTTCATATTGGTCGATTTCTAAAACATATTCTCCTTTGAAACTACTTAGCCATATGAACCGAAACTTGGTAGGAAGCATCTACTTGTATGGAAGGTTCTGTATTCAATTTCCTCAAAGCAGAATGAAAGGTGAGCGACACAGGCTCAGCCCACTGCGCCTCTAGTTTTCGATTTGAATATGACAATCGCATGCAATGCTATTTTGGAAGGGAGGAGAGAAAATGTAGACAAATGATCACCTTACATTTCAACGTTCCAGTACGTCCTAAAAAGAAAATCTTGCGCGAGGGAAAAACATAGCACCCCTCCTAAAACAAAAATGGTCGGTACCCAATTTCTTTCCATGCATAGAAGTAAAATACGTTTGAACAAGGATTTATATAGTAAGAAGGATATGAAACTTATTTTTTCGCTTTATCTCGCCAAGCGAGATTTTATGCTACTCGCGTTGATTTTTTTTCTGTATCACCCCTCATACACGTAAAATTAAAAAAAGTAGAGTTTCATACATCTAACGACATATCAAAAATGATAAAACAAAGCAACTAATCACGCCAAGTTTTGCGATATACATTGAATACACTAAACTACACATTTATACACTTTGGTATGTCGATTTCATGTTAAAAAAAATGAAGTTTATTGATTTCTAAATAGGTCACCCCCATTTCCGCCCAGAACGCCGCCATTTTGACAAATGATGTAAACAATCCTTAATAAATACAAATTGGGAGCACTGTTTTCAATAAAACTCATACTTAACATTGAAAAATATTATATTATCACAACAATGACTGCTCCGCTTCAATATTCGGTATGATGAGAGAAGTGGAGTTTGAAATTTAAATTCGAGCTAATGAAGGTCAAAAGGGCAAATCGATTAATGTCAATTATTGATGAGATATATGGGTGATACATCTACAAAAAGTCGATACTTTATCAATGATTAGTATTTAGAACAAATATTTTCACTTTATTCCTGTAATTATGGTTTTATTTACTTACAAATACTAGTTTAAAATGTTGAAGCGATGAAAATTTCCACCGTTAATCAAGGCACGCGCATCGTCAACGAATTGCACTATGGGTAATCTCGCAACGCAACATACTTACATACAATCTATGTTAAATCTCCCGAGATTCATATCCTTCTTACTATATAAATCCTTGGCTTGAAGTAGTATTTTTGTAGATTTACCACAGATAACTATTTTAGTTCATTCGACTACTATATAATGAGATTGTACTGTTTTGTATTAACAGTGTATATATATATACACACACTGTTAATACAAAACATTGATGCAAAACAGAAATCAGTGCCGGATATACCATTGTGCTTAGGTGTGCTTAAGCACAGCGCCCCGTTGGCCAGGGGGCATCTTCCTGCCAAAAAATAGCTTCGAGTTTGTTGCAGACGCAGTGTACATGTCTGACCTAACATAGCGTAATATTTTAATTATTCCTAAATTTCCTGAGAATGTATGCTTGACTGTCTGTGTAAGCCTACCGGGTCTACCTCCTTCAGGGCCCAAGTAAGGGGCCTCATAAATTAACTAACACACAGGGCCTCATTTGTCCTAAAGGTGGCACTGAAAACAGTGCAATCTCATTATATATATATATATATATATGTTTTTTACTCTTTACATTGCAGAATGAAGCATCAGCGAGTTGTCCACCGGACGAAAAAGACAGCATTGAAAATGACCGGTTACGTGAAAATTTTAAATTACAAGTTTACCATAAGCTACTTCAATCTATTCATCGTCCGGATGAATTTCCGGAGATGATGGCACTTGCAAAATCTATCTGCGCTGAATTTGATGAGGTAGTACACAGATGCATAGTCCTAATGTTCCGAATGGAAACAGTTGATAAATTAGAAGCTTTCTGGAATATGTATCAAACTGGTGGATTGCTTACATCATTATCACATGACATACTTACACCACAACGACGACAACAGATGATAACAGAAGCAAAGAATGATGGAATTGAACTGGAAGAATCTGATTTCTGCCTTCAAATTACTATTAAAGAAAGTGACTACTTATTTGTAAAAGATGTATTGACAAGAAAGAATGGTAGGTTTGAAATTGAACGAGATATCTATATAACAAATAGCCTGTCTGTCATATATATATATATAAAGTCTAAGGGAATCTACCATATATATATATTACAAAAGTACTTTTTCACAGTACTGCTGATATGAGTGCAGTAGATCTTGGGTTCGAGCCCCGGTCTGGTCACACCAAAGATTATAAGATTAGTCTTTGTTGCTTCTCCGCGAAGTATAAAGCATTAATGATTAAAAGCAAAGACTGGTTGGCTCGGAATCAGAATAATGTAAGTGGAGTGACATGTCTACCCGCTGACAGGTTGCTTCAGTGAGCTAGCACTATTAAAAAAAACCTCAGCATGTTGGTCTCGTACAAAACCGACTATCATCATTATCATCTCATAAAGATTTAACTTGTTCTCGCCATGATATAACTGAAAAATGACTCGGTTAGTATTAAACAATAATCACTCACTCACTTTTTTCACATTAAAGTGATTTGTTATATGTCACATGCATGCCCACGTAATTTCACTGAGAAGGGAGGTTGGCAATGATAAAACTTTACAGAGAACCAGTAGCCAAAGGTCTCTAAAATGTGACCTGGTCTCCGGAAATTTGTCAGACAGTAGCCCATCTGGTTACTGAAATTTTATTGTGCAAATTCAGTTGCTAGGCTTCACAATTTTTTGTTGGGTGACTAAAATTGTTACTTTAAGGAGCCCAGCTGGCAACTGCAGCAAAAATGTCAAGTTTTGACCCTGTCGTTTTGGGCTCATAAAACTAGTTTAACCCAGCCACTTTTTATTGAAGTGCCTATATAAAGCACAAAACGTGAGCGCTCATGTGTATGTGTATGGGTATCGATTTTGTCACTTTTTACGATTTGTTGATAGGATTTTGAAAATGTTTTGAAGTTGTGGTCTTTTTTTGTTTGTTTTGTTTATTTTTTTTTTTTTTTTTTTTGGGAGGGGGGGTTTCGTTTGTGTTTTGTTTTGTTTTTTGATTTTCTACTTCGGACTATGGAATGAGAGTATGAAATTACACGATGAAATATCATGTTGATGCAACTTCAGGACCAACGATTCCACCCATGTTAATTAAGCTGGTGCTTAGGAAACTGTTTTGTGTTGAAATTTTGCTGTAAATACATTTTAAAAATCTTCAAAACTTCAAATTTCATTTAGAAATTCACGTTTTATTTTACGCCATTTTTTTTCAGTTCCTTTGATGCCTAGAAATACTGTTGAATCAGTCATTCTTCATGGTAGGCATATGCGTGATTACACCCAAACCCAAGTTAAAAGAAACCAGAAGTTGGCATTTTTTAGACGTGTATTACCCTTAAAGCTCCAGATGTCCTTTGATGACCCTTTCGTCCAGGGTGTCATACCTGATTTTTTAATCGGAATAGCGAAGATGGATGCCGTTAATTTACCTTATTATTTCTACCAAAGAATTGTAGAAATCCTGCGATCACAATTTCCAGAACCAGAGGAAGAGGAACTCTCCCATATTGCATACATTACGTCAACCTGTAAAGATTATAAATGTATTTTAAAACACCAAGGGGATAACGTAGAATTTGAAGCAGGAGACATCCATGTTTGTGTCAGTAAAGAATACTGGAAAACTTGTTCAAAGTATTTTTACATAAGTTCAGATAAAGTGAGCTTTGTAAGTGAGCTGGTTTTGACATTTCTGGCGTTTGAGTACATTGATAAAACAATAATAGACAACAACGAAAAGCAAATGATAGGTTTGTCAAATTTGAAATTTTTCCCTCTTATTTCTGGAGCATTATACGGTTGGGATTGTGACAAAATAACGTGTTTAGTGGAATCACTTTCTCACCAAGCGATTGTTGAACATCTGTATTATAAATGGCTTTATACTGGGAAGGCTACAGATGTACCAATTAGATGCTTACCATCGTTGAACGTGGACTTGACAAACGAATCGAAATGGTGTCTGGATGATCCATTCAAAAGAGGGAGACAATTACAACTGTGGATATTTGCGCCAGTAGGCTCTTATCTTGCAGATAATCCAAATCCCCAATTAGAATCTACAGAGCCTTTGAAAGACAAGGATGTTCAACCGGTTGTTCTTCACAGAGATTATGAAAATGATACAAACTTATTGCTGGTCTGTTTCAGAGAACATGGAACCATGTCGAAACGCCTGTATCTACCAAAGAGCACGGAGGATGCATTTTCGTTCATGCTTTGTATCGCCAACGTGATCAATCTATTAGGCTCAGGCGAAATAACGTTAGATATTGCGACCAACCAAGATGTGACTGGCAAAGTTACAAACTTCTTTATTGTACAATATCGTATAGTTCAAAGACCTGGCGAAGTTTATACGCCAGAAATCATTAGAACTGAAGACGTCTGGAACAGTTATGTCAAAAGAGAAAGAGTATCAGATATATCTCTAAAGTTGGATGTCTCGTCGTATGAACTACGCGAGAGGGATGTTTCCATATTGGCAAACTCTTTTACAAGTGGACTTGAAGTAACAGAGTTAAACTTGACCGGAACTGGAATAAAACCGGAACAGATCACACATTTGTTCAACGCTGCAATAACAGCAAACATCACGCACCTAATAATGAATGATAATAAACTCTCTTTCTCTGACCAGAGACATGGTATTGGATTACGAAACTTAGTGTCTCTAGAATTACTGGAGATGAGGAATTGTCGTTTAGGAGACAAAGGTATGGAGGCACTGAAGAAGGATATCTTTCACTTGCAAAAATTGAGAGCCATTGATTTTTCTAAGAACGATTTCACTGCAGATGGAATCAGATTATTTTGTAATTCCTTACTGAATAGTAATGGTATACGAGCACTAAGAATCCATGAAAATAATATTGGTCCAAACGGTGGGTTAATACTTTCCATTTTCCTTGAAAGATTGGAATTCCTGGAGATAATTAATGTTTGTTATTGTGGGTTAGAAGACGTCGGCATTGTGGCCTTAGCTAAAGCTCTCCAAAGCAAGGCAATGAAGAAAATGAACCTACGCTGTAATAAGGTGACAATGAAAGGTTCAGTACAGCTCTTCCAGTCTCTTGAAAACTCTAAACGTCTTAATCATTTTGAGTTTGGAGAAAATGAGGTTGGCATTTTGCATAAGCAAACGAGATATAGTGCTATGCCAGTTTCGTTTGACCAACCAGAAGATGTCAGCGAGGCTTTTGATAAAATGTTGCTGTCTTGTAAAGATTCTATGGAACATCTAGGTCTTTGGAATTGTGGTATTGGAAACACGTCTATTCTTGATGACCCCACGGTGTTTTCAAAGTTATCTGAACTAACTGAAGTTATTTTACAAGCAAACGAATTGGAGGATAATCATGCAGCAACTCTCGGAGAATGTCTACCTTCACTGAAAAATCTACAGTCTTTGATGTTGCGCTCTAACAATATCGGACCAACAGGAGCCAGAAAATTGACCAATGGTATTGGGAGATGCCCGTCACTGAGGAGCATCTTTTTAGACCGGAACAAGATCGGCGACTTCGAAGTTTTAACAGAAATTGTAGAAGTTGCGACGAAGTCATTGGGAAAGTTGCAAGATCTGGATATCTCCTACAATTTCGACATGTTGGAAGTTGCACGAGATGATTTGAAATATAGAAGATTACTCGAAAGTGCAGTGAACAGCCTTCCAAATTCATTGGTGAAAGAAGGTGATATGCAAACGCGTATTGAAAGTACATCAGCCACCATAGTGATATAGTGATACATGAGATGCCTACAATTTGTGTAACAAAGGACATTTCAAATCAAGTGATTCATAGATAAATAAGTTATAGATTGTATTTTGTAATCACATCAACCACAGAAGAGTAATGAAACAGTAATTTTCTTAAGAAACCATCAAAATGAAAACTTGTTTGTTAAATTATTTGTATATCGACGTAATTATTGCAATCCAATTTACGTCAGAATCAAGAATTTTTGTTTCTTTTTTTCCCTTTTTTTTGTCATTTGAATATACAATGTTGTACATACATGTACGATGTATACCACATACTTGTACCTTTTTGTTTATATGTATATTGTACAGCACCCGATAAACTTTTATCACAGGCTTGGGGTCTGTATCCACAAAAAAGGGGGTGGGGTAGTTTGTATCCGCAAAAAGCCACAGTCGTCATGTGAAAAAAGAAATCTTACATTTATGCTCGTCCAGCATCCATCCGTTTGTAGGCATCTGTATTGGCATTGGATATCCAGCTATCAAGAGGAAAGGGGTGGGATCCCATTAACCGATTTAACTCCGCCACATTGTTGTACCTGTCCCAAGACAGGACTTTGATATCCAACGTCATATGTCATGGTAAGAGGTGATTGTTCGCTCTGTTGGTATTGGTTGAAATTGTACTATTACTGTTTAAACTTTCTGTTGATAATGTATGTGTTGTATTTGAACAATGATGGGCGTGTGATTTCCAAGTAATAAGTTGATTTCCGTACATTATAATCAATTTCATAATACATGCATGTATAATTAATAAAAACGTAGATATTAAATTTAGTGTGCACGACGCGTTTCTGAAATAACCTGCATCGGGTACGCTCAATATCGAAAGATTGGGAAGCAAAATAATTTAAAAGTGTGGGCGGGGGGGGGGGGGGGGGGGGAGGAGCAATAAAACCAAAGATCCTAAACAGGATATCCAAAATCGGCTAAGGTCACCTATGTCTGTGTGAGGTCTAAACAGGATTTCTAAAATCAGCTAAGTTCACCTATGTCTGTGTGAGGCCTAAACAGGATATCCAAAATCAGCTAAGGTCACCTATTTCTGTGTGAGGTCTAAACAGGATATCCAAAATCAGCTAAGGTCACCTATGTCTGTGTGAGGCCTAAACAGGATATCTAAAATCAGCTAAGGTCACCTATGTCTGTGTGAGGCCTAAACAGGATATCCAATGACAGCTAAGGTCACCTATGTATGTGTGAGGCCTAAACAGGATATCTAAAATCAGCTAAGGTCACCTATGTCTGTGTGAGGCCTAAACAGGATATCTAAAATGAGCTAAGGTCACCTATGTCTGTGTGAGGCCTAAACAGGATATCTATAATGAGCTAAGGTCACCTATGTCTGTGTGAGGCCTAAACAGGATATCTAAAATCAGCTAAGGTCACCTATGTCTGTGTGAGGCCTAAACAGGATATCTAAAATAAGCTAAGGTCACCTATGTCTGTGTGAGGCCTAAACAGGATATCCAAAATCAGCTAAGGTCACCTATGTCTGTGTGAGGCCTAAACAGGATATCTAAAATCAGCTAAGGTCACCTATGTCTGTATGAGGCCTAAACAGGATATCCAAAATCAGCTAAGGTCACCTATGTCTGTATGAGGCCTAAACAGGATATCTAAAATCAGCTAAGGTCACCTATGTCTCTATGAGGCCTAAACAGGATATCCAAAATCAGCTAAGGTCACCTATGTCTGTGTGAGGTCTAAATAGGATATCCAAAATCAGCTAAAGGTCACCTATGTCTGTGTGAGGTCTAAACAGGATATCTAAAATCAGCTAAGGTCACCTATGTCTGTGTGAGGTCTAAACAGGATATCTAAAATCAGCTAAGGTCACCTATGTCTGTGTGAGGCCTAAACAGGATATCTAAAATCAGCTAAGGTCACCTATGTCTGTGTGAGGTCTAAACGGGATATCCAAAATCATCTAAGGTCACCTATGTCTGTGTGAGGCCTAAACAGGATATCTAAAATCAGCTAAGGTCACCTATGTCTGTGTGAGGCCTAAACAGGATATCTAAAATCAGCTAAGGTCACCTATGTCTGTGTGAGGCCTAAACAGGATATCCAATGACAGCTAAGGTCACCTATGTCTGTGTGAGGCCTAAACAGGATATCCAAAATCAGTTAAGGTCACCTATGTCTGTGAGGCCTAAACAGGATATCTAAAATCAGCTAAGGTCACCTATGTCTGTGTGAGGCCTAAACAGGATATCCAATGACAGCTAAGGTCACCTATGTCTGTGTGAGGCCTAAACAGGATATCCAAAATAAGCTAAGGTCATCTGTCTGTGTGAGGTCTAAACAGGATATCTAAAATCAGCTAAGGTCACCTATGTCTGTGTGAGGCCTAAACAGGATATCCAATGACAGCTAAGGTCACCTATGTCTGTGTGAGGCCTAAACAGGATATCCAATGACAGCTAAGGTCACCTATGTATGTGTGAGGCCTAAACAGGATATCTAAAATCAGCTAAGGTCACCTATGTTTGTGTGAGGTCTACACAGGATATATAAAATCAGCTAAGGTCACCTATGTCTGTGTGAGGCCTAAACAGGATATCTAAAATCAGCTAAGGTCACATATGTCTGTGTGAGGCCTAAACAGGATATCTAAAATAAGCTAAGGTCACCTATGTCTGTGTGAGGCCTAAACAGGATATCTAAAATCAGCTAAGGTCACCTATGTCTGTGTGAGGCCTAAACAGGGTATCTAAAATCACCTAAGGTCACCTATGTCTGTGTGAGGTCTAAACAGGATATCCAAAATCAGCTAAAGGTCGCCTATGTCTGTGTGAGGTCTAAACAGGATATCTAAAATCAGCTAAGGTCACCTATGTCTGTGTGAGGTCTAAACAGGATATCTAAAATCAGCTAAGGTCACCTATGTCTGTGAGGCCTAAACAGGATATCCAAAATCAGCTAAGGTCACCTATGTCTATGTGAGGTCTAAACAGGATATCCAAAATCAGCTAAGGTCACCTATGTCTGTGTGAGGCCTAAACAGGATATCTAAAATCAGCTAAGATCACCTATGTCTGTGTGAGGCCTAAACAGGATATCTAAAATCAGCTAAGGTAACCTATGTCTGTGTGAGGCCTAAACAGGATATCCAAAATCAGCTAAGGTCACCTATGTCTGTGTGAGGCCTAAACAGGATATCTAAAATCAGCTAAGGTCACCTATGTCTGTGTGAGGCCTAAACAGGATATCCAAAATCAGCTAAGGTCTCCTATGTCTGTGTGAGGCCTAAACAGGATATCCAATGACAGCTAAGGTCACCTATGTCTGTGTGAGGTCTAAACAGGATATCTAAAATCAGCTAAGGTCTCCTATGTCTGTGTGAGGCCTAAACAGGATATCTAAAATCAGCTAAGGTCACCTATGTCTGTGTGAGGCCTAAACAGGATATCTAAAATCAGCTAAGGTCACCTATGTCTGTGTGAGGCCTAAACAGGATATCTAAAATCAGCTAAGGTCACCTATGTCTGTGTGAGGCCTAAACAGGATATCCAATGACAGCTAAGGTCACCTATGTCTGTGTGAGGCCTAAACAGGATATCTAAAATCAGCTAAGGTCACCTATGTCTGTGTGAGGTCTAAACAGGATATCTAAAATCAGCTAAGGTCAACTATATCTGTGTGAGGCCTAAACAGGATATCCAATGACAGCTAAGGTCACCTATGTCTGTGAGGCCTAACAGGATATCTAAAATCAGCTAAGGTCACCTATGTCTGTGTGAGACCTAAACATGATATCCAAAATCAGCTAAGGTCATCTATGTCTGTGTGAGGTCTAAACAGGATATCTAAAATCAGCTAAGGTCACCTATGTCTGTGTGAGGCCTAAACAGGATATCCAATGACAGCTAAGGTCACCTATGCATGTGTGAGGCCTAAACAGGATATCTAAAATCAGCTAAGGTCACCTATGTCTGTGTGAGGTCTAAACAGGATATCTAAAATCAGCTAAAGTCACCTGTGTCTGTGTGAGGTCTAAACAGGATATCTAAAATCAGCTAAGATCACCTATGTCTGTGTGAGGCCTAAACAGGATATCCAAAATCAGCTAAGGTCACCTATGTCTGTGTGAGGCCTAAACAGAATATCTAAAATCAGCTAAGGTCACCTATGTCTGTGTGAGGCCTAAACAGGATATCTAAATCAGCTAAGGTCACCTATGTCTGTGTGAGGTCTAAACAGGATATCCAAAATCAGCTAAGGTCACCTGTGTCTGTGTGAGGTCTAAACAGGATATCTTAAATCAGCTAAGATCACCTATATCTGTGTGAGGCCTAAACAGGATATCCAAAATCAGCTAAGGTCACCTATGTCTGTGTGAGGCCTAAACAGAATATCTAAAATCAGCTAAGGTCACCTATGTCTGTGTGAGGCCTAAACAGGATATCTAAAATCAGCTAAGGTCACCTATGTCTGTGTGAGGCCTAAACAGGATATCTAAAATCAGCTAAGGTCACCTATGTCTGTGTGAGGCCTAAACAGTATATCTAAAATCAGTTAAGGTCACCTATGTCTGTGTGAGGCCTAAACAGGATATCTAAAATCAGCTAAGGTCACCTATGTCTGTGTGAGGCCTAAACAGGATATCTATAATGAGCTAAGGTCACCTATGTCTGTGTGAGGCCTAAACAGGATATCTAAAATCAGCTAAGGTCACCTATGTCTGTGTGAGACCTAAACAGGATATCTAAAATCAGCTAAGGTCACCTATGTCTGTGTGAGGCCTAAACAGGATATCCAAAATCAGCTAAGGTCACCTATGTCTGTGTGAAGCCTAAACAGGATATCTAAAATCAGCTAAGGTCACCTATGTCTGTGTGAGGCCTAAACAGGATATCTAAAATCAGCTAAGGTCACCTATGTCTGTATGAGGCCTAAACAGGATATCCAAAATCAGCTACGGTCACCTATGTCTGTGTGAGGCCTACACAGGATATCTAAAATCAGGTAAAGGTCACCTATGTCTGTGTGAGTCCTAAACAGGATATCTAAAATCAGCTAAGGTCACCTATCTCTGTGTGAGGTCTAATCAGGATATCTAAAATCAGCTAAGGTCACCTATGTTTGTGTGAGGTCTAAACAGGATATCTAAAATCAGCTAAGGTCACCTATGTCAGTGTGAGGCCTAAACAGGATATCTAAAATCAGCTAAAGGTCACCTATGTCTGTGTGAGGCCTAAACAGGATATCTAAAATCAGCTAAGGTCACCTATGTCTGTGTGAGGCCTAAACAGGATATCTAAAATCAGCTAAGGTGACCTATGTCTGTGTGAGGTCTAAATAGGATATCCAAAATCAGCTAAAGGTCACCTATGTCTGTGTGAGGTCTAAACAGGATATCTAAAATCAGCTAAGGTCACCTATGTCTGTGTGAGGTCTAAACAGGATATCCAAAATCAGCTAAGGTCACCTATGTCTGTGTGAGGCCTAAACAGGATATTTAAAATCAGCTAAGGTCACCTATGTCTGTGTGAGATCTAAACAGGATATCCAAAATCATCTAAGGTCACCTATGTCTGTGTGAGGCCTAAACAGGATATCTAAAATCAGCTAAGGTCACCTATGTCTGTGTGAGGCCTAAACAGGATATCTAAAATCAGCTAAGGTCACCTATGTCTGTGTGAGGCCTAAACAGGATATCTAAAATCAGCTAAGGTCACCTATGTCTGTGTGAGGCCTAAACAAGATATCTAAAATCAGCTAAGGTCACCTATGTCTGTGTGAGGCCTAAACAGTATATCCAATGACAGCTAAGGTCACCTATGTCGGTGTGAGGCCTAAACAGGATATCCAATGACAGCTAAGGTCACCTATGTCTGTGTGAGGTCTAAACAGGATATCTAAAATCAGCTAAGGTCACCTATGTCTGTGTGAGGCCTAAACAGGATATCTAAAATCAGCTAAAGGTCACCTATGTCTGTGTCAGGCCTAAACAGTATATCCAAAATCAGATAAGGTCACCTATGTCTGTGTGAGGCCTAAACAGGATATCTAAAATCAGCTAAGGTCACCTATGTCTGTGTGAGGCCTAAACAGGATATCTAAAATCAGCTAAGGTCACCTATGTCTGTGTGAGGCCTAAACAGTATATCTAAAATCAGTTAAGGTCACCTATGTCTGTGTGAGGCCTAAACAGGATATCTAAAATCAGCTAAGGTCACCTATGTCTGTGTGAGGCCTAAACAGGATATCTATAATGAGCTAAGGTCACCTATGTCTATGTGAGGCCTAAACAGGATATCTAAAATCAGCTAAGGTCACCTATGTCTGTGTGAGGCCTACACAGGATATCTAAAATCAGCTAAGGGTCACCTATGTCTGTGTGAGGCCTAAACAGGATATCTAAAATCAGCTAAGGTCACCTATGTCTGTGTGAGGTCTAAACAGGATATCCAAAATCAGCTAAAGGTCACCTATGTCTGTGTGAGTCCTAAACAGGATATCTAAAATCAGCTAAGGTCACCTATCTCTGTGTGAGGTCTAATCAGGATATTTAAAATCAGCTAAGGTCACCTATGTCAGTGTGAGGCCTAAACAGGATATCTAAAATCAGCTAAAGGTCACCTATGTCTGTGTGAGGCCTAAACAGGATATCTAAAATCAGCTAAGGTCACCTATGTCTGTGTGAGGCCTAAACAGGATATCTAAAATCAGCTAAGGTCACCTATGTCTGTGTGAGGTCTAAATAGGATATCCAAAATCAGCTAAAGGTCACCTATGTCTCTGTGAGGTCTAAACAGGATATCTAAAATCAGCTAAGGTCACCTATGTCTGTGTGAGGTCTAAACAGGATATCTAAAATCAGCTAAGGTCACCTATGTCTGTGTGAGGCCTAAACAGGATATTTAAAATCAGCTAAGGTCACCTATGTCTGTGTGAGATCTAAACAGGATATCCAAAATCATCTAAGGTCACCTATGTCTGTGTGAGGCCTAAACAGGATATCTAAAATCAGCTAAGGTCACCTATGTCTGTGTGAGGCCTAAACAGGATATCTAAAATCAGCTAAGGTCACCTATGTCTGTGTGAGGCCTAAACAGGATATCTAAAATGAGCTAAGGTCACCTATGTCTGTGTGAGGCCTAAACAAGATATCTAAAATCAGCTAAGGTCACCTATGTCTGTGTGAGGCCTAAACAGTATATCCAATGACAGCTAAGGTCACCTATGTCGGTGTGAGGCCTAAACAGGATATCCAATGACAGCTAAGGTCACCTATGTCTGTGTGAGGTCTAAACAGGATATCTAAAATCAGCTAAGGTCACCTATGTCTGTGTGAGGCCTAAACAGGATATCTAAAATCAGCTAAAGGTCACCTATGTCTGTGTCAGGCCTAAACAGTATATCCAAAATCAGATAAGTTCACCTATGTCTGTGTGAGGCCTAAACAGGATATCTAAAATCAGCTAAGGTCACCTATGTCTGTGTGAGGCCTAAACAGGATATCTAAAATCAGCTAAGGTCACCTATGTCTGTGTGAGGCCTAAACAGTATATCTAAAATCAGTTAAGGTCACCTATGTCTGTGTGAGGCCTAAACAGGATATCTAAAATCAGCTAAGGTCACCTATGTCTGTGTGAGGCCTAAACAGGATATCTATAATGAGCTAAGGTCACCTATGTCTATGTGAGGCCTAAACAGGATATCTAAAATCAGCTAAGGTCACCTATGTCTGTGTGAGGCCTACACAGGATATCTAAAATCAGCTAAGGGTCACCTATGTCTGTGTGAGGCCTAAACAGGATATCTAAAATCAGCTAAGGTCACCTATGTCTGTGTGAGGCCTAAACAGGATATCTATAATGAGCTAAGGTCACCTATGTCTATGTGAGGCCTAAACAGGATATCTAAAATCAGCTAAGGTCACCTATGTCTGTGTGAGGCCTAAACAGTATATCTAAAATCAGTTAAGGTCACCTATGTCTGTGTGAGGCCTAAACAGGATATCTAAAATCAGCTAAGGTCACCTATGTCTGTGTGAGGTCTAAACAGGATATCCAAAATCAGCTAAAGGTCACCTATGTCTGTGTGAGGCCTAATCAGGATATCTAAAATCAGCTAAGGTCACCTATGTCTGTGTGAGGTCTAACCAGGATATCTAAAACCAGCTAAGGTCACCTATGTCTGTGTGAGGCCTAAACAGGATATCTAAAATCAGCTAAGGTCACCTATGTCTGTGTGAGGCCTAAACAGGATATCTAAAATCAGCTAAGGTCAACTATGTCTGTGTGAGGCCTAAACAGGATATCCAATGACAGCTAAGGTCACCTATGTCTGTGAGGCCTAAACAGGATATCTAAAATCAGCTAAGGTCACCTATGTCTGTGTGAGGCCTAAACATGATATCCAAAATCAGCTAAGGTCATCTATGTCTGTGTGAGGTCTAAACAGGATATCTAAAATCAGCTAAGGTCACCTATGTCTGTGTGAGGCCTAAACAGGATATCCAATGACAGCTAAGGTCACCTATGTATGTGTGAGGCCTAAACAGGATATCTAAAATCAGCTAAGATCACCTATGTCTGTATGAGGTCTAAACAGGATATCCAAAATCAGCTAAGGTCACCTATGTCTGTGTGAGGTCTAAACAGGATATCTAAAATCAGCTAAGATCACCTATGTCTGTGTGAGGCCTAAACAGGATATCCAAAATCAGCTAAGGTCACCTATGTCTGTGTGAGGCCTAAACAGAATATCTAAAATCAGCTAAGGTCACCTATGTCTGTGTGATACCTAAACAGGATATCTAAAATCAGCTAACGTCACCTATGTCTGTGTGAGGTCTAAACAGGATATCTAAAATCAGCTAAGGTCACCTATGTCTGTGTGAGGCCTAAACAGGATATCTAAAATCGGCTAAGGTCACCTATGTCTGTGTGAGGTCTAACCAGGATATCCAAAATCATCTAAGGTCACCTATGTCTGTGTGAGGCCTAAACAGGATATCTAAAATCAGCTAAGGTCACCTATGTCTGTGTGAGGCCTAAACAGGATATCTAAAATCAGCTAAAGTCACCTATGTCTGTGTGAGGCCTAAACAGGATATCTAAAATCAGCTAAGGTCACCTATGTCTGTGTGAGGCCTAAACAAGATATCTAAAATCAGCTAAGGTCACCTATGTCTGTGTGAGGCCTAAACAGTATATCCAATGACAGCTAAGGTCACCTATGTCGGTGTGAGGCCTAAACAAGATATCCAATGACAGCTAAGGTCACCTATGTCTGTGTGAGGTCTAAACAGGATATCTAAAATCAGCTAAGGTCACCTATGTCTGTGTGAGGCCTAAACAGGATATCTAAAATCAGCTAAAGGTCACCTATGTCTGTGTGAGGCCTACACAGTATATCCAAAATCATATAAGGTCACCTATGTCTGTGTGAGGCCTAAACAGGATATCTAAATTCAGCTAAGGTCACCTATGTCTGTGTGAGGCCTAAACAGTATATCTAAAATCAGTTAAGGTCACCTATGTCTGTGTGAGGCCTAAACAGGATATCTAAAATCAGCTAAGGTCACCTATGTCTGTGTGAGGTCTAAACAGGATATCTAAAATCAGCTAAGGTCACCTATGTCTGTGTGAGGCCTAAACAGGATATCTAAAATAAGCTAAAGTCACCTATGTCTGTGTGAGGCCTAAACAGGATATCTAAAATCAGCTAAGGTCAACTATGTCTGTGTGAGGTCTAAACAGGATATCTAAAATCAGCTAAGGTCACCTATGTCTGTGTGAGGCCTAAACAGGATATCTAAAATCAGCTAAGATCACCTATGTCTGTGTGAGGCCTAAACAGGATATCCAAAATCAGCTAAGGTCACCTATGTCTGTGTGAGGCCTAAACAGAATATCTAAAATCAGCTAAGGTCACCTATGTCTGTGTGATACCTAAACAGGATATCTAAAATCAGCTAACGTCACCTATGTCTGTGTGAGGTCTAAACAGGATATCTAAAATCAGCTAAGGTCACCTATGTCTGTGTGAGGCCTAAACAGGATATCTAAAATCGGCTAAGGTCACCTATGTCTGTGTGAGGTCTAACCAGGATATCCAAAATCATCTAAGGTCACCTATGTCTGTGTGAGGCCTAAACAGGATATCTAAAATCAGCTAAGGTCACCTATGTCTGTGTGAGGCCTAAACAGGATATCTAAAATCAGCTAAAGTCACCTATGTCTGTGTGAGGCCTAAACAGGATATCTAAAATCAGCTAAGGTCACCTATGTCTGTGTGAGGCCTAAACAAGATATCTAAAATCAGCTAAGGTCACCTATGTCTGTGTGAGGCCTAAACAGTATATCCAATGACAGCTAAGGTCACCTATGTCGGTGTGAGGCCTAAACAAGATATCCAATGACAGCTAAGGTCACCTATGTCTGTGTGAGGTCTAAACAGGATATCTAAAATCAGCTAAGGTCACCTATGTCTGTGTGAGGCCTAAACAGGATATCTAAAATCAGCTAAAGGTCACCTATGTCTGTGTGAGGCCTACACAGTATATCCAAAATCATATAAGGTCACCTATGTCTGTGTGAGGCCTAAACAGGATATCTAAATTCAGCTAAGGTCACCTATGTCTGTGTGAGGCCTAAACAGTATATCTAAAATCAGTTAAGGTCACCTATGTCTGTGTGAGGCCTAAACAGGATATCTAAAATCAGCTAAGGTCACCTATGTCTGTGTGAGGTCTAAACAGGATATCTAAAATCAGCTAAGGTCACCTATGTCTGTGTGAGGCCTAAACAGGATATCTAAAATAAGCTAAAGTCACCTATGTCTGTGTGAGGCCTAAACAGGATATCTAAAATCAGCTAAGGTCAACTATGTCTGTGTGAGGTCTAAACAGGATATCTAAAATCAGCTAAGGTCACCTATGTCTGTGTGAGGCCTAAACAGGATATCCAATGACAGATAAGGTCACCTATGTATGTGTGAGGCCTAAACAGGATATCTAAAATCAGCTAAGGTCACCTATGTCTGTGTGAGGTCTAAACAGGATATCCAAAATCAGCTAAGGTCACCTATGTCTGTGTGAGGTCTAAACAGGATATCTAAAATCAGCTAAGATCACCTATGTCTGTGTGAGGCCTAAACAGGATATCCAAAATCAGCTAAGGTCACCTATGTCTGTGTGAGGCCTAAACAGAATATCTAAAATCAGCTAAGGTCACCTATGTCTGTGTGATGCCTAAACAGGATATCTAAAATCAGCTAAGGTCACCTATGTCTGTGTGAGGTCTAAACAGGATATCTAAAATCAGCTAAGGTCACCTATGTCTGTGTGAGGCCTAAACAGGATATCTAAAATCAGCTAAGGTCACCTATGTCTGTGTGAGGTCTAAACAGGATATCCAAAATCATCTAAGGTCACCTATGTCTGTGAGGCCTAAACAGGATATCTAAAATCAGCTAAGGTCACCTATGTCTGTGTGAGGCCTAAACAGGATATCTAAAATCAGCTAAGGTCACCTATGTCTGTGTGAGGCCTAAACAGGATATCTAAAATCAGCTAAGGTCACCTATGTCTGTGTGAGACCTAAACAAGATATCTAAAATCAGCTAAGGTCACCTATGTCTGTGTGAGGCCTAAACAGTATATCCAATGACAGCTAAGGTCACCTATGTCGGTATGAGGCCTAAACAGGATATCCAATGACAGCTAAGGTCACCTATGTCTGTGTGAGGTCTAAACAGGATATCTAAAATCAGCTAAGGTCACCTATGTCTGTGTGAGGTCTAACCAGGATATCTAAAACCAGCTAAGGTCACCTATGTCTGTGTGAGGCCTAAACAGGATATCTAAAATCAGCTAAGGTCACCTATGTCTGTGTGAGGCCTAAACAGGATATCTAAAATCAGCTAAGGTCAACTATGTCTGTGTGAGGCCTAAACAGGATATCCAATGACAGCTAAGGTCACCTATGTCTGTGAGGCCTAAACAGGATATCTAAAATCAGCTAAGGTCACCTATGTCTGTGTGAGGCCTAAACATGATATCCAAAATCAGCTAAGGTCATCTATGTCTGTGTGAGGTCTAAACAGGATATCTAAAATCAGCTAAGGTCACCTATGTCTGTGTGAGGCCTAAACAGGATATCCAATGACAGCTAAGGTCACCTATGTATGTGTGAGGCCTAAACAGGATATCTAAAATCAGCTAAGATCACCTATGTCTGTATGAGGTCTAAACAGGATATCCAAAATCAGCTAAGGTCACCTATGTCTGTGTGAGGTCTAAACAGGATATCTAAAATCAGCTAAGATCACCTATGTCTGTGTGAGGCCTAAACAGGATATCCAAAATCAGCTAAGGTCACCTATGTCTGTGTGAGGCCTAAACAGAATATCTAAAATCAGCTAAGGTCACCTATGTCTGTGTGATACCTAAACAGGATATCTAAAATTAGCTAACGTCACCTATGTCTGTGTGAGGTCTAAACAGGATATCTAAAATCAGCTAAGGTCACCTATGTCTGTGTGAGGCCTAAACAGGATATCTAAAATCGGCTAAGGTCACCTATGTCTGTGTGAGGTCTAACCAGGATATCCAAAATCATCTAAGGTCACCTATGTCTGTGTGAGGCCTAAACAGGATATCTAAAATCAGGTAAGGTCACCTATGTCTGTGTGAGGCCTAAACAGGATATCTAAAATCAGCTAAAGTCACCTATATTTGTGTGAGGCCTAAACAGGATATCTAAAATCAGCTAAGGTCACCTATGTCTGTGTGAGGCCTAAACAAGATATCTAAAATCAGCTAAGGTCACCTATGTCTGTGTGAGGCCTAAACAGTATATCCAATGACAGCTAAGGTCACCTATGTCTGTGTGAGGCCTAAACAAGATATCCAATGACAGCTAAGGTCACCTATGTCTGTGTGAGGTCTAAACAGGATATCTAAAATCAGCTAAGGTCACCTATGTCTGTGTGAGGCCTAAACAGGATATCTAAAATCAGCTAAAGGTCACCTATGTCTGTGTGAGGCCTACACAGTATATCCAAAATCATATAAGGTCACCTATGTCTGTGTGAGGCCTAAACAGGATATCTAAATTCAGCTAAGGTCACCTATGTCTGTGTGAGGCCTAAACAGTATATCTAAAATCAGTTAAGGTCACCTATGTCTGTGTGAGGCCTAAACAGGATATCTAAAATCAGCTAAGGTCACCTATGTCTGTGTGAGGTCTAAACAGGATATCTAAAATCAGCTAAGGTCACCTATGTCTGTGTGAGGCCTAAACAGGATATCTAAAATAAGCTAAAGTCACCTATGTCTGTGTGAGGCCTAAACAGGATATCTAAAATCAGCTAAGGTCAACTATGTCTGTGTGAGGTCTAAACAGGATATCTAAAATCAGCTAAGGTCACCTATGTCTGTGTGAGGCCTAAACAGGATATCCAATGACAGATAAGGTCACCTATGTATGTGTGAGGCCTAAACAGGATATCTAAAATCAGCTAAGGTCACCTATGTCTGTGTGAGGTCTAAACAGGATATCCAAAATCAGCTAAGGTCACCTATGTCTGTGTGAGGTCTAAACAGGATATCTAAAATCAGCTAAGATCACCTATGTCTGTGTGAGGCCTAAACAGGATATCCAAAATCAGCTAAGGTCACCTATGTCTGTGTGAGGCCTAAACAGAATATCTAAAATCAGCTAAGGTCACCTATGTCTGTGTGATGCCTAAACAGGATATCTAAAATCAGCTAAGGTCACCTATGTCTGTGTGAGGTCTAAACAGGATATCTAAAATCAGCTAAGGTCACCTATGTCTGTGTGAGGCCTAAACAGGATATCTAAAATCAGCTAAGGTCACCTATGTCTGTGTGAGGTCTAAACAGGATATCCAAAATCATCTAAGGTCACCTATGTCTGTGAGGCCTAAACAGGATATCTAAAATCAGCTAAGGTCACCTATGTCTGTGTGAGGCCTAAACAGGATATCTAAAATCAGCTAAGGTCACCTATGTCTGTGTGAGGCCTAAACAGGATATCTAAAATCAGCTAAGGTCACCTATGTCTGTGTGAGACCTAAACAAGATATCTAAAATCAGCTAAGGTCACCTATGTCTGTGTGAGGCCTAAACAGTATATCCAATGACAGCTAAGGTCACCTATGTCGGTGTGAGGCCTAAACAGGATATCCAATGACAGCTAAGGTCACCTATGTCTGTGTGAGGTCTAAACAGGATATCTAAAATCAGCTAAGGTCACCTATGTCTGTGTGAGGCCTAAACAGGATATCTAAAATCAGCTAAAGGTCACCTATGTCTGTGTGAGGCCTAAACAGTATATCCAAAATCAGATAAGGTCACCTATGTCTGTGTGAGGCCTAAACAGGATATCTAAATTCAGCTAAGGTCACCTATGTCTGTGTGAGGCCTAAACAGTATATCTAAAATCAGTTAAGGGCACCTATGTCTGTGTGAGGCCTAAACAGGATATCTAAAATCAGCTAAGGTCACCTATGTCTGTGTGAGGTCTAAACAGGATATCTAAAATCAGCTAAGGTCACCTATGTCTGTGTGAGGCCTAAACAGGATATCTAAAATCAGCTAAGGTCACCTATGTCTGTGTGAGGCCTAAACAGTATATCTAAAATCAGTTAAGGTCACCTATGTCTGTGTGAGGCCTAAACAGGATATCTAAAATCAGCTAAGGTCACCTATGTCTGTGTGAGGCCTAATCAGGATATCTATAATGAGCTAAGGTCACCTATGTCTGTGTGAGGCCTAAACAGGATATCTAAAATCAGCTAAGGTCACCTATGTCTGTGTGAGGCCTACACAGGATATCTAAAATCAGCTAAGGGTCACCTATGTCTGTGTGAGGCCTAAACAGGATATCTAAAATCAGCTAAGGTCACCTATGTCTGTGTGAGGTCTAAACAGGATATCCAAAATCAGCTAAAGGTCACCTATGTCTGTGTGAGTCCTAAACAGGATATCTAAAATCAGCTAAGGTCACCTATCTCTGTGTGAGGTCTAATCAGGATATCTAAAATCAGCTAAGGTCACCTATGTCAGTGTGAGGCCTAAACAGGATATCTAAAATCAGCTAAAGGTCACCTATGTCTGTGTGAGGCCTAAACAGGATATCTAAAATCAGCTAAGGTCACCTATGTCTGTGTGAGGCCTAAACAGGATATCTAAAATCAGCTAAGGTCACCTATGTCTGTGTGAGGTCTAAATAGGATATCCAAAATCAGCTAAAGGTCACCTATGTCTGTGTGAGGTCTAAACAGGATATCTAAAATCAGCTAAGGTCACCTATGTCTGTGTGAGGTCTAAACAGGATATCTAAAATCAGCTAAGGTCACCTATGTCTGTGTGAGGCCTAAACAGGATATTTAAAATCAGCTAAGGTCACCTATGTCTGTGTGAGATCTAAACAGGATATCCAAAATCATCTAAGGTCACCTATGTCTGTGTGAGGCCTAAACAGGATATCTAAAATCAGCTAAGGTCACCTATGTCTGTGTGAGGCCTAAACAGGATATCTAAAATCAGCTAAGGTCACCTATGTCTGTGTGAGGCCTAAACAGGATATCTAAAATCAGCTAAGGTCACCTATGTCTGTGTGAGGCCTAAACAGTATATCCAATGACAGCTAAGGTCACCTATGTCGGTGTGAGGCCTAAACAGGATATCCAATGACAGCTAAGGTCACCTATGTCTGTGTGAGGTCTAAACAGGATATCTAAAATCAGCTAAGGTCACCTATGTCTGTGTGAGGCCTAAACAGGATATCTAAAATCAGCTAAAGGTCACCTATATCTGTGTCAGGCCTAAACAGTATATCCAAAATCAGTTAAGGTCACCTATGTCTGTGTGAGGCCTAAACAGGATATCTAAAATCAGCTAAGGTCACCTATGTCTGTGTGAGGCCTAAACAGGATATCTAAAATCAGCTAAGGTCACCTATGTCTGTGTGAGGCCTAAACAGTATATCTAAAATCAGTTAAGGTCACCTATGTCTGTGTGAGGCCTAAACAGGATATCTAAAATCAGCTAAGGTCACCTATGTCTGTGTGAGGCCTAAACAGGATATCTATAATGAGCTAAGGTCACCTATGTCTATGTGAGGCCTAAACAGGATATCTAAAATCAGCTAAGGTCACCTATGTCTGTGTGAGGCCTACACAGGATATCTAAAATCAGCTAAGGGTCACCTATGTCTGTGTGAGGCCTAAACAGGATATCTAAAATCAGCTAAGGTCACCTATGTCTGTGTGAGGTCTAAACAGGATATCAAAAATCAGCTAAAGGTCACCTATGTCTGTGTGAGGCCTAATCAGGATATCTAAAATCAGCTAAGGTCACCTATGTCTGTGTGAGGTCTAACCAGGATATCTAAAATCAGCTAAGGTCACCTATGTCTGTGTGAGGCCTAAACAGGATATCTAAAATAAGCTGAGGTCACCTATGTCTGTGTGAGGCCTAAACAGGATATCTAAAATCAGCTAAGGTCACCTATGTCTGTGTGAGGCCTACACAGGATATCTAAAATCAGCTAAGGGTCACCTATGTCTGTGTGAGGCCTAAACAGGATATCTAAAATCAGCTAAGGTCACCTATGTCTGTGTGAGGTCTAAACAGGATATCCAAAATCAGCTAAAGGTCACCTATGTCTGTGTGAGGCCTAATCAGGATATCTAAAATCAGCTAAGGTCACCTATGTCTGTGTGAGGTCTAACCAGGATATCTAAAACCAGCTAAGGTCACCTATGCCTGTGTGAGGCCTAAACAGGATATCTAAAATCAGCTAAGGTCACCTATGTCTGTGTGAGGCCTAAACAGGATATCTAAAATCAGCTAAAGGTCACCTATGTCTGTGAGGCCTAAACAGGATATCTAAAATCAGCTAAGGTCACCTATGTCTGTGTGAGGCCTAAACAGGATATCTAAAATCAGCTAAGGTCACCTATGTCTGTGTGAGGCCTAAACAGGATATCTAAAATCAGCTAAGGTCACCTATGTCTGTGTGAGACCTAAACAAGATATCTAAAATCAGCTAAGGTCACCTATGTCTGTGTGAGGCCTAAACAGTATATCCAATGACAGCTAAGGTCACCTATGTCGGTGTGAGGCCTAAACAGGATATCCAATGACAGCTAAGGTCACCTATGTCTGTGTGAGGTCTAAACAGGATATCTAAAATCAGCTAAGGTCACCTATGTCTGTGTGAGGCCTAAACAGGATATCTAAAATCAGCTAAAGGTCACCTATGTCTGTGTGAGGCCTAAACAGTATATCCAAAATCAGATAAGGTCACCTATGTCTGTGTGAGGCCTAAACAGGATATCTAAATTCAGCTAAGGTCACCTATGTCTGTGTGAGGCCTAAACAGTATATCTAAAATCAGTTAAGGGCACCTATGTCTGTGTGAGGCCTAAACAGGATATCTAAAATCAGCTAAGGTCACCTATGTCTGTGTGAGGTCTAAACAGGATATCTAAAATCAGCTAAGGTCACCTATGTCTGTGTGAGGCCTAAACAGGATATCTAAAATCAGCTAAGGTCACCTATGTCTGTGTGAGGCCTAAACAGTATATCTAAAATCAGTTAAGGTCACCTATGTCTGTGTGAGGCCTAAACAGGATATCTAAAATCAGCTAAGGTCACCTATGTCTGTGTGAGGCCTAATCAGGATATCTATAATGAGCTAAGGTCACCTATGTCTGTGTGAGGCCTAAACAGGATATCTAAAATCAGCTAAGGTCACCTATGTCTGTGTGAGGCCTACACAGGATATCTAAAATCAGCTAAGGGTCACCTATGTCTGTGTGAGGCCTAAACAGGATATCTAAAATCAGCTAAGGTCACCTATGTCTGTGTGAGGTCTAAACAGGATATCCAAAATCAGCTAAAGGTCACCTATGTCTGTGTGAGTCCTAAACAGGATATCTAAAATCAGCTAAGGTCACCTATCTCTGTGTGAGGTCTAATCAGGATATCTAAAATCAGCTAAGGTCACCTATGTCAGTGTGAGGCCTAAACAGGATATCTAAAATCAGCTAAAGGTCACCTATGTCTGTGTGAGGCCTAAACAGGATATCTAAAATCAGCTAAGGTCACCTATGTCTGTGTGAGGCCTAAACAGGATATCTAAAATCAGCTAAGGTCACCTATGTCTGTGTGAGGTCTAAATAGGATATCCAAAATCAGCTAAAGGTCACCTATGTCTGTGTGAGGTCTAAACAGGATATCTAAAATCAGCTAAGGTCACCTATGTCTGTGTGAGGTCTAAACAGGATATCTAAAATCAGCTAAGGTCACCTATGTCTGTGTGAGGCCTAAACAGGATATTTAAAATCAGCTAAGGTCACCTATGTCTGTGTGAGATCTAAACAGGATATCCAAAATCATCTAAGGTCACCTATGTCTGTGTGAGGCCTAAACAGGATATCTAAAATCAGCTAAGGTCACCTATGTCTGTGTGAGGCCTAAACAGGATATCTAAAATCAGCTAAGGTCACCTATGTCTGTGTGAGGCCTAAACAGGATATCTAAAATCAGCTAAGGTCACCTATGTCTGTGTGAGGCCTAAACAGTATATCCAATGACAGCTAAGGTCACCTATGTCGGTGTGAGGCCTAAACAGGATATCCAATGACAGCTAAGGTCACCTATGTCTGTGTGAGGTCTAAACAGGATATCTAAAATCAGCTAAGGTCACCTATGTCTGTGTGAGGCCTAAACAGGATATCTAAAATCAGCTAAAGGTCACCTATATCTGTGTCAGGCCTAAACAGTATATCCAAAATCAGTTAAGGTCACCTATGTCTGTGTGAGGCCTAAACAGGATATCTAAAATCAGCTAAGGTCACCTATGTCTGTGTGAGGCCTAAACAGGATATCTAAAATCAGCTAAGGTCACCTATGTCTGTGTGAGGCCTAAACAGTATATCTAAAATCAGTTAAGGTCACCTATGTCTGTGTGAGGCCTAAACAGGATATCTAAAATCAGCTAAGGTCACCTATGTCTGTGTGAGGCCTAAACAGGATATCTATAATGAGCTAAGGTCACCTATGTCTATGTGAGGCCTAAACAGGATATCTAAAATCAGCTAAGGTCACCTATGTCTGTGTGAGGCCTACACAGGATATCTAGAATCAGCTAAGGGTCACCTATGTCTGTGTGAGGCCTAAACAGGATATCTAAAATCAGCTAAGGTCACCTATGTCTGTGTGAGGTCTAAACAGGATATCAAAAATCAGCTAAAGGTCACCTATGTCTGTGTGAGGCCTAATCAGGATATCTAAAATCAGCTAAGGTCACCTATGTCTGTGTGAGGTCTAACCAGGATATCTAAAATCAGCTAAGGTCACCTATGTCTGTGTGAGGCCTAAACAGGATATCTAAAATCAGCTAAGGTCACCTATGTCTGTGTGAGGCCTACACAGGATATCTAAAATCAGCTAAGGGTCACCTATGTCTGTGTGAGGCCTAAACAGGATATCTAAAATCAGCTAAGGTCACCTATGTCTGTGTGAGGTCTAAACAGGATATCCAAAATCAGCTAAAGGTCACCTATGTCTGTGTGAGGCCTAATCAGGATATCTAAAATCAGCTAAGGTCACCTATGTCTGTGTGAGGTCTAACCAGGATATCTAAAACCAGCTAAGGTCACCTATGCCTGTGTGAGGCCTAAACAGGATATCTAAAATCAGCTAAGGTCACCTATGTCTGTGTGAGGCCTAAACAGGATATCTAAAATCAGCTAAGGTCAACTATGTCTGTGTGAGGCCTAAACAGTATAATCAATGACAGCTAAGGTCACCTATGTCTGTGAGGCCTAAACAGGATATCTAAAATCAGCTAAGGTCACCTATGTCTGTGTGAGGCCTAAACATGATATCCAAAATCAGCTAAGGTCATCTATGTCTGTGTGAGGTCTAAACAGGATATCTAAAATCAGCTAAGGTCACCTATGTCTGTATGAGGCCTAAACAGGATATCCAATGACAGCTAAGGTCACCTATGTATGTGTGAGGCCTAAACAGGATATCTAAAATCAGCTAAGATCACCTATGTCTGTGTGAAGTCTAAACAGGATATCCAAAATCAGCTAAGGTCACCTATGTCTGTGTGAGGTCTAAACAGGATATCTAAAATCAGCTAAGATCACCTATGTCTGTGTGAGGCCTAAACAGGATATCCAAAATCAGCTAAGGTCACCTATGTCTGTGTGAGGCCTAAACAGAATATCTAAAATCAGCTAAGGTCACCTATGTCTGTGTGATACCTAAACAGGATATCTAAAATCAGCTAACGTCACCTATGTCTGTGTGAGGTCTAAACAGGATATCTAAAATCAGCTAAGGTCACCTATGTCTGTGTGAGGCCTAAACAGGATATCTAAAATCGGCTAAGGTCACCTATGTCTGTGTGAGGTCTAACCAGGATATCCAAAATCTTCTAAGGTCACCTATGTCTGTGTGAGGCCTAAACAGGATATCTAAAATCAGCTAAGGTCACCTATGTCTGTGTGAGGCCTAAACAGGATATCTAAAATCAGCTAAAGTCACCTATGTCTGTGTGAGGCCTAAACAGGATATCTAAAATCAGCTAAGGTCACCTATGTCTGTGTGAGGCCTAAACAAGATATCTAAAATCAGCTAAGGTCACCTATGTCTGTGTGAGGCCTAAACAGTATATCCAATGACAGCTAAGGTCACCTATGTCGGTGTGAGGCCTAAACAAGATATCCAATGACAGCTAAGGTCACCTATGTCTGTGTGAGGTCTAAACAGGATATCTAAAATCAGCTAAGGTCACCTATGTCTGTGTGAGGCCTAAACAGGATATCTAAAATCAGCTAAAGGTCACCTATGTCTGTGTGAGGCCTACACAGTATATCCAAAATCATATAAGGTCACCTATGTCTGTGTGAGGCCTAAACAGGATATCTAAAATCAGCTAAGGTCACCTATGTCTGTGTGAGGTCTAAACAGGATATCTAAAATCAGCTAAGGTCACCTATGTCTGTGTGAGGCCTAAACAGGATATCTAAAATCAGCTAAGGTCACCTATGTCTGTGTGAGGCCTAAACAGGATATCTAAAATCAGCTAAGGTCAACTATGTCTGTGTGAGGTCTAAACAGGATATCTAAAATCAGCTAAGGTCACCTATGTCTGTGTGAGGCCTAAACAGGATATCCAATGACAGATAAGGTCACCTATGTATGTGTGAGGCCTCAACAGGATATCTAAAATCAGCTAAGGTCACCTATGTCTGTGTGAGGTCTAAACAGGATATCCAAAATCAGCTAAGGTCACCTATGTCTGTGTGAGGTCTAAACAGGATATCTAAAATCAGCTAAGATCACCTATGTCTGTGTGAGGCCTAAACAGGATATCCAAAATCAGCTAAGGTCACCTATGTCTGTGTGAGGCCTAAACAGAATATCTAAAATCAGCTAAGGTCACCTATGTCTGTGTGATGCCTAAACAGGATATCTAAAATCAGCTAAGGTCACCTATGTCTGTGTGAGGTCTAAACAGGATATCTAAAATCAGCTAAGGTCACCTATGTCTGTGTGAGGCCTAAACAGGATATCTAAAATCAGCTAAGGTCACCTATGTCTGTGTGAGGTCTAAACAGGATATCCAAAATCATCTAAGGTCACCTATGTCTGTGAGGCCTAAACAGGATATCTAAAATCAGCTAAGGTCACCTATGTCTGTGTGAGGCCTAAACAGGATATCTAAAATCAGCTAAGGTCACCTATGTCTGTGTGAGGCCTAAACAGGATATCTAAAATCAGCTAAGGTCACCTATGTCTGTGTGAGACCTAAACAAGATATCTAAAATCAGCTAAGGTCACCTATATCTGTGTGAGGCCTAAACAGTATATCCAATGACAGCTAAGGTCACCTATGTCGGTGTGAGGCCTAAACAGGATATCCAATGACAGCTAAGGTCACCTATGTCTGTGTGAGGTCTAAACAGGATATCTAAAATCAGCTAAGGTCACCTATGTCTGTGTGAGGCCTAAACAGGATATCTAAAATCAGCTAAAGGTCACCTATGTCTGTGTGAGGCCTAAACAGTATATCCAAAATCAGATAAGGTCACCTATGTCTGTGTGAGGCCTAAACAGGATATCTAAAATCAGCTAAGGTCACCTATGTCTGTGTGAGGCCTAAACAGGATATCTAAAATCAGCTAAGGTCACCTATGTCTGTGTGAGGCCTAAACAGTATATCTAAAATCAGTTAAGGTCACCTATGTCTGTGTGAGGCCTAAACAGGATATCTAAAATCAGCTAAGGTCACCTATGTCTGTGTGAGGCCTAAACAGGATATCTATAATGAGCTAAGGTCACCTATGTCTGTTTGAGGTATAAACAGGATATCTAAAATCAGCTAAGGTCACCTATGTCTGTGTGAGGCCTAAACAGGATATCTAAAATAAGCTGAGGTCACCTATGTCTGTATGAGGCCTAAACAGGATGTCTAAAATCAGCTAAGGTCACCTATGTCTGTGTGAGGCCTAAACAGGATATCCAAAATCAGTTAAGGTCACCTATGTCTGTGTGAGGCCTAAACAGGATATCCAAAATCAGCCAAGGTCACCTATGTCTGTGTGAGGCCTAAACAGGATATCTAAAATCAGCTAAGGTCACCTATGTCTGTGTGAGGCCTAAACAGGATATCTAAAATCAGCTAAGATCACCTATGTCTGTATGAGGCCTAAACAGGATATCCAAAATCAGCTAAGGTCACCTATGTCTGTGTGTGGCCTACACAGGATATCTAAAATCAGCTAAAGGTCACCTATGTCTGTGTTAGGCCTAAACAGGATATCTAAAATCAGCTAAGGTCACCTATGTCTGTGTGAGGTCTAAACAGGATATCCAAAATCAGCTAAAGGTCACCTATGTCTGTGTGAGGCCTAATCAGGATATCTAAAATCAGCTAAGGTCACCTATGTCTGTGTGAGGTCTAAACAGGATATCTAAAATTAGCTAAGGTCACCTATGTCTGTGTGAGGCCTAAACAGGATATCTAAAATCAGCTAAGGTCACCTATGTCTGTGTGAGGCCTAAACAGGATATCTAAAATCAGCTAAGTTCAACTATGTCTGTGTGAGGCCTAAACAGGATATCCAATGACAGCAAAGGTCACCTATGTCTGTGTGAGGCCTAAACAGGATATCCAAAATCAGCTAAGGTCACCTATGTCTGTGTGAGGCCTAAACAGAATATCTAAAATCAGCTAAGGTCACCTATGTCTGTGTGATGCCTAAACAGGATATCTAAAATCAGCTAAGGTCACCTATGTCTGTGTGAGGTCTAAACAGGATATCTAAAATCAGCTAAGGTCACCTATGTCTGTGTGAGGCCTAAACAGGATATCTAAAATCAGCTAAGGTCACCTATGTCTGTGTGAGGTCTAAACAGGATATCCAAAATCATCTAAGGTCACCTATGTCTGTGAGGCCTAAACAGGATATCTAAAATCAGCTAAGGTCACCTATGTCTGTGTGAGGCCTAAACAGGATATCTAAAATCAGCTAAGGTCACCTATGTCTGTGTGAGGCCTAAACAGGATATCTAAAATCAGCTAAGGTCACCTATGTCTGTGTGAGACCTAAACAAGATATCTAAAATCAGCTAAGGTCACCTATGTCTGTGTGAGGCCTAAACAGTATATCCAATGACAGCTAAGGTCACCTATGTCGGTGTGAGGCCTAAACAGGATATCCAATGACAGCTAAGGTCACCTATGTCTGTGTGAGGTCTAAACAGGATATCTAAAATCAGCTAAGGTCACCTATGTCTGTGTGAGGCCTAAACAGGATATCTAAAATCAGCTAAAGGTCACCTATGTCTGTGTGAGGCCTAAACAGTATATCCAAAATCAGATAAGGTCACCTATGTCTGTGTGAGGCCTAAACAGGATATCTAAAATCAGCTAAGGTCACCTATGTCTGTGTGAGGCCTAAACAGGATATCTAAAATCAGCTAAGGTCACCTATGTCTGTGTGAGGCCTAAACAGTATATCTAAAATCAGTTAAGGTCACCTATGTCTGTGTGAGGCCTAAACAGGATATCTAAAATCAGCTAAGGTCACCTATGTCTGTGTGAGGCCTAAACAGGATATCTATAATGAGCTAAGGTCACCTATGTCTGTGTGAGGCCTAAACAGGATATCTAAAATCATCTAAGGTCACCTATGTCTGTGTGAGGCCTAAACAGGATGTCTAAAATCAGCTAAGGTCACCTATGTCTGTGTGAGGCCTAAACAGGATATCTAAAATCAGTTAAGGTCACCTATGTCTGTGTGAGGCCTAAACAGGATATCCAAAATCAGCCAAGGTCACCTATGTCTGTGTGAGGCCTAAACAGGATATCTAAAATCAGCTAAGGTCACCTATGTCTGTGTGAGGCCTAAACAGGATATCTAAAATCAGCTAAGATCACCTATGTCTGTATGAGGCCTAAACAGGATATCCAAAATCAGCTAAGGTCACCTATGTCTGTGTGTGGCCTACACAGGATATCTAAAATCAGCTAAAGGTCACCTATGTCTGTGTGAGGCCTAAACAGGATATCTAAAATAAGCTAAGGTCACCTATGTCTGTGTGAGGTCTAAACAGGATATCCAAAATCAGCTAAAGGTCACCTATATCTGTGTGAGGCCTAATCAGGATATCTAAAATCAGCTAAGGTCACCTATGTCTGTGTGAGGTCTAAACAGGATATCTAAAATTAGCTAAGGTCACCTATGTCTGTGTGAGGCCTAAACAGGATATCTAAAATCAGCTAAGGTCACCTATGTCTGTGTGAGGCCTAAACAGGATATCTAAAATCAGCTAAGTTCAACTATGTCTGTGTGAGGCCTAAACAGGATATCCAATGACAGCAAAGGTCACCTATGTCTGTGAGGCCTAAACAGGATATCTAAAATCAGCTAAGGTCACCTATGTCTGTGTGAGGCCTAAACAAGATATCTAAAATCAGCTAAGGGCACCTATGTCTGTGTGAGGCCTAAACAGTATATCCAATGACAGCTAAGGTCACCTATGTCGGTGTGAGACCTAAACAGGATATCCAATGACAGCTAAGGTCACCTATGTCTGTGTGAGGTCTAAACAGGATATCTAAAATCAGCTAAGGTCACCTATGTCTGTGTGAGGTCTAAACAGGATATCTAAAATCAGCTAAAGGTCACCTATGTCTGTGTGAGGCCTAAACAGTATATCCAAAATCAGATAAGGTCACCTATGTCTGTGTGAGGCCTAAACAGGATATCTAAAATCAGCTAAGGTCACCTATGTCTGTGTGAGGCCTAAACAGGATATCTAAAATCAGCTAAGGTCACCTATGTCTGTGTGAGGCCTAAACAGTATATCTAAAATCAGTTAAGGTCACCTATGTCTGTGTGAGGCCTAAACAGGATATCTAAAATCAGCTAAGGTCACCTATGTCTGTGTGAGGCCTAAACAGGATATCTATAATGAGCTAAGGTCACCTATGTCTGTGTGAGGCCTAAACAGGATATCTAAAATCAGCTAAGGTCACCTATGTCTGTGTGAGGCCTAAACAGGATATCTAAAATAAGCTGAGGTCACCTATGTCTGTGTGAGGCCTAAACAGGATATCTAAAATCAGCTAAGGTCACCTATGTCTGTGTGAGGCCTAAACAGGATATCTAAAATCAGTTAAGGTCACCTATGTCTGTGTGAGGCCTAAACAGGATATCCAAAATCAGCCAAGGTCACCTATGTCTGTGTGAGGCCTAAACAGGATATCTAAAATCAGCTAAGGTCACCTATGTCTGTTCGAGGCCTAAACAGGATATCTAAAATCAGCTAAGGTCACCTATGTCTGTATGAGGCCTAAACAGGATATCCAAAATCAGCTAAGGTCACCTATGTCTGTGTGAGGCCTACACAGGATATCTAAAATCAGCTAAAGGTCACCTATGTCTGTGTGAGGCCTAAACAGGATATCTAAAATCAGCTAAGGTCACCTATGTCTGTGTGAGGTCTAAACAGGATATCCAAAATCAGCTAAAGGTCACCTATGTCTGTGTGAGGCCTAATCAGGATATCTAAAATCAGCTAAGGTCACCTATGTCTGTGTGAGGTCTAAACAGGATATCTAAAATCAGCTAAGGTCACCTATGTCTGTGTGAGGCCTAAACAGGATATCTAAAATCAGCTAAGGTCACCTATGTCTGTGTGAGGCCTAAACAGGATATCTAAAATCAGCTAAGTTCAACTATGTCTGTGTGAGGCCTAAACAGGATATCCAATGACAGCTAAGGTCACCTATGTCTGTGAGGCCTAAACAGGATATCTAAAATCAGCTAAGGTCACCTATGTCTGTGTGAGGTCTAAACAGGATATCTAAAATCAGCTAAGGTCACCTATGTCTGTGTGAGGCCTAAACAGGATATCCAATGACACCTAATGTCACCTATGTATGTGTGAGGCCTAAACAGGATATCTAAAATCAGCTAAGGTCACCTATGTCTGTGTGAGGTCTAAACAGGATATCCAAAATCAGCTAAAGGTCACCTATGTCTGTTTGAGGCCTAAACAGGATATCTAAAATTAGCTAAGGTCACCTATGTCTGTGTGAGGCCTAAACAGGATATCTAAAATAAGCTGAGGTCACCTATGTCTGTGTGAGGCCTAAACAGGATATCTAAAATCAGCTAAGGTCACCTATGTCTGTGTGAGGCCTAAACAGGATATCTAAAATCAGTTAAGGTCACCTATGTCTGTGTGAGGCCTAAACAGGATATCCAAAATCAGCCAAGGTCACCTATGTCTGTGTGAGGCCTAAACAGGATATCTAAAATCAGCTAAGGTCACCTATGTCTGTGTGATGCCTAAACAGGATATCTAAAATCAGCTAAGGTCACCTATGTCTGTATGAGGCCTAAACAGGATATCCAAAATCAGCTAAGGTCACCTATGTCTGTGTGAGGCCTACACAGGATATCTAAAATCAGCTAAAGGTCACCTATGTCTGTGTGAGGCCTAAACAGGATATCTAAAATCAGCTAAGGTCACCTATGTCTGTGTGAGGTCTAAACAGGATATCCAAAATCAGCTAAAGGTCACCTATGTCTGTGTGAGGCCTAATCAGGATATCTAAAATCAGCTAAGGTCACCTATGTCTGTGTGAGGTCTAAACAAGATATCTAAAATAAGCTAAGGTCACCTATGTCTGTGTGAGGCCTAAACAGGATATCTAAAATCAGCTAAGGTCACCTATGTCTGTGTGAGGCCTAAACAGGATATCTAAAATCAGCTAAGTTCAACTATGTCTGTGTGAGGCCTAAACAGGATATCCAATGACAGCTAAGGTCACCTATGTCTGTGAGGCCTAAACAGGATATCTAAAATCAGCTAAGGTCACCTATGTCTGTGTGAGGTCTAAACAGGATATCTAAAATCAGCTAAGGTCACCTATGTCGGTGTGAGGCCTAAACAGGATATCCAATGACACCTAAGGTCACCTATGTATGTGTGAGGCCTAAACAGGATATCTAAAATCAGCTAAGGTCACCTATGTCTGTGTGAGGTCTAAACAGGATATCCAAAATCAGCTAAGATCACCTATGTCTGTGTGAGGCCTAAACAGGATATCCAAAATCAGCTAAGGTCACCTATGTCTGTGTGAGGCCTAAACAGAATATCTAAAATCAGCTAAGGTCACCTATGTCTGTGTGAGGCCTAAACAGGATATCTAAAATCAGCTAAGGTCACCTATGTCTGTGTGAGGCCTAAACAGGATATCTAAAATCAGCTAAGGCCACCTATGTCTGTGTGAGGCCTAAACAGGATATCTAAAATCAGCTAAGGTCACCTATGTCTGTGTGAGGCCTAAACAGTATATCTAAAATCAGTTAAGGTCACCTATGTCTGTGTGAGGCCTAAACAGGATATCTAAAATCAGCTAAGGTCACCTATGTCTGTGTGAGGCCTAAACAGGATATCTAAAATCAGTTAAGGTCACCTATGTCTTTGTGAGGCCTAAACAGGATATCTAAAATCAGCTAAGGTCACCTATGTCTGTGTGAGGCCTAAACAGGATATCTAAAATCAGCTAAGGTCACCTATGTCTGTGTGAGGCCTAAACAGGATATCTAAAATCAGCTAAGGTCACCTATGTCTGTGTGAGGCCTAAACAAGATATCTAAAATCAGCTAAGGTCACCTATGTCTGTGTGAGGCCTAAACAGTATATCCAATGACAGCTAAGGTCACCTATGTCGGTATGAGGCCTAAACAAGATATCCAATGACAGCTAAGGTCACTTATGTCTGTGTGAGGTCTAAACAGGATATCTAAAATCAGCTAAGGTTACCTATGTCTGTGTGAGGCCTAAACAGGATATCTAAAATCAGCTAAAGGTCACCTATGTCTGTGTGAGGCCTAAACAGTATATCCAAAATCATATAAGGTCACCTATGTCTGTGTGAGGCCTAAACAGGATATCTAAATTCACCTAAGGTCACCTATGTCTGTGTGAGGCCTAAACAGTATATCTAAAATCAGTTAAGGTCACCTATGTCTGTGTGAGGCCTAAACAGGATATCTAAAATCAGCTAAGGTCACCTATGTCTGTGTGAGGTCTAAACAGGATATCTAAAATCAGCTAAGGTCACCTATGTCTGTGTGAGGCCTAAACAGGATATCTAAAATCAGCTAAGGTCACCTATGTCTGTGTGAGGCCTAAACAGGATATCTAAATTCAGCTAAGGTCAACTATGTCTGTGTGAGGTCTAAACAGGATATCTAAAATCAGCTAAGGTCACCTATGTCTGTGTGAGGCCTAAACAGGATATCCAATGACAGATAAGGTCACCTATGTATGTGTGAGGCCTAAACAGGATATCTAAAATCAGCTAAGGTCACCTATGTCTGTGTGAGGTCTAAGCAGGATATCCAAAATCAGCTAAGGTCACCTATGTCTGTGTGAGGTCTAAACAGGATATCTAAAATCAGCTAAGATCACCTATGTCTGTGTGAGGCCTAAACAGGATATCCAAAATCAGCTAAGGTCACCTATGTCTGTGTGAGGCCTAAACAGAATATCTAAAATCAGCTAAGGTCACCTATGTCTGTGTGATGCCTAAACAGGATATCTAAAATCAGCTAAGGTCACCTATGTCTGTGTGAGGTCTAAACAGGATATCTAAAATCAGCTAAGGTCACCTATGTCTGTGTGAGGCCTAAACAGGATATCTAAAATCAACTCAGGTCACCTATGTCTGTGTGAGGTCTAAACAGGATATCCAAAATCATCTAAGGTCACCTATGTCTGTGAGGCCTAAACAGGATATCTAAAATCAGCTAAGGTCACCTATGTCTGTGTGAGGCCTAAACAGGATATCTAAAATCAGCTAAGGTCACCTATGTCTGTGTGAGGCCTAAACATGATATCTAAAATCAGCTAAGGTCACCTATGTCTGTGTGAGACCTAAACAAGATATCTAAAATCAGCTAAGGTCACCTATGTCTGTGTGAGGCCTAAACAGGATATCTAAAATCAGCTAAAGGTCACCTATGTCTGTGTGAGGCCTAAACAGTATATCCAAAATCAGATAAGGTCACCTATGTCTGTGTGAGGCCTAAACAGGATATCTAAAATCAGCTAAGGTCACCTATGTCTGTGTGAGGCCTAAACAGGATATCTAAAATCAGCTAAGGTCACCTATGTCTGTGTGAGGCCTAAACAGTATATCTAAAATCAGTTAAGGTCACCTATGTCTGTGTGAGGCCTAAACAGGATATCTAAAATCAGCTAAGGTCACCTATGTCTGTGTGAGGCCTAAACAGGATATCTATAATGAGCTAAGGTCACCTATGTCTGTGTGAGGCCTAAACAGGATATCTAAAATCAGCTAAGGTCACCTATGTCTGTGTGAGGCCTAAACAGGATATCTAAAATAAGCTGAGGTCACCTATGTCTGTGTGAGACCTAAACAGGATGTCTAAAATCAGCTAAGGTCACCTATGTCTGTGCAAGGCCTAAACAGGATATCTAAAATCAGTTAAGGTCACCTATGTCTGTGTGAGGCCTAAACAGGATATCCAAAATCAGCCAAGGTCACCTATGTCTGTGTGAGGCCTAAACAGGATATCTAAAATCAGCTAAGGTCACCTATGTCTGTGTGAGGCCTAAACAGGATATCTAAAATCAGCTAAGATCACCTATGTCTGTATGAGGCCTAAACAGGATATCCAAAATCAGCTAAGGTCACCTATGTCTGTGTGAGGCCTACACAGGATATCTAAAATCAGCTAAAGGTCACCTATGTCTGTGTGAGGCCTAAACAGGATATCTAAAATCAGCTAAGGTCACCTATGTCTGTGTGAGGTCTAAACAGGATATCCAAAATCAGATAAAGGTCACCTATGTCTGTGTGAGGCCTAATCAGGATATCTAAAATCAGCTAAGGTCACCTATGTCTGTGTGAGGTCTAAACAGGATATCTAAAATTAGCTAAGGTCACCTATGTCTGTGTGAGGCCTAAACAGGATATCTAAAATCAGCTAAGGTCACCTATGTCTGTGTGAGGCCTAAACAGGATATCTAAAATCAGCTAAGTTCAACTATGTCTGTGTGAGGCCTAAACAGGATATCCAATGACAGCAAAGGTCACCTATGTCTGTGAGGCCTAAACAGGATATCTAAAATCAGCTAAGGTCACCTATGTCTGTGTGAGGCCTAAACAAGATATCTAAAATCAGCTAAGGTCACCTATGTCTGTGTGAGGCCTAAACAGTATATCCAATGACAGCTAAGGTCACCTATGTCGGTGTGAGGCCTAAACAGGATATCCAATGACAGCTAAGGTCACCTATGTCTGTGTGAGGTCTAAACAGGATATCTAAAATCAGCTAAGGTCACCTATGTCTGTGTGAGGCCTAAACAGGATATCTAAAATCAGCTAAAGGTCACCTATGTCTGTGTGAGGCCTAAACAGTATATCCAAAATCAGATAAGGTCACCTATGTCTGTGTGAGGCCTAAACAGGATATCTAAAATCAGCTAAGGTCACCTATGTCTGTGTGAGGCCTAAACAGGATATCTAAAATCAGTTAAGGTCACCTATGTCTGTGTGAGGCCTAAACAGGATATCCAAAATCAGCCAAGGTCACCTATGTCTGTGTGAGGCCTAAACAGGATATCTAAAATCAGCTAAGGTCACCTATGTCTGTGTGAGGCCTAAACAGGATATCTAAAATCAGCTAAGGTCACCTATGTCTGTATGAGGCCTAAAGAGGATATCCAAAATCAGCTAAGGTCACCTATGTCTGTGTGAGGCCTACACAGGATATCTAAAATCAGCTAAAGGTCACCTATGTCTGTGTGAGGCCTAAACAGGATATCTAAAATCAGCTAAGGTCACCTATGTCTGTGTGAGGTCTAAACAGGATATCCAAAATCAGCTAAAGGTCACCTATGTCTGTGTGAGGCCTAATCAGGATATCTAAAATCAGCTAAGGTCACCTATGTCTGTGTGAGGTCTAAACAGGATATCTAAAATCAGCTAAGGTCACCTATGTCTGTGTGAGGCCTAAACAGGATATCTAAAATCAGCTAAGGTCACCTATGTCTGTGTGAGGCCTAAACAGGATATCTAAAATCAGCTAAGTTCAACTATGTCTGTGTGAGGCCTAAACAGGACATCCAATGACAGCTAAGGTCACCTATGTCTGTGAGGCCTAAACAGGATATCTAAAATCAGCTAAGGTCACCTATGTCTGTGTGAGGTCTAAACAGGATATCTAAAATCAGCTAAGGTCACCTATGTCTGTGTGAGGCCTAAACAGGATATCCAATGACACCTAAGATCACCTATGTATGTGTGAGGCCTAAACAGGATATCTAAAATCAGCTAAGGTCACCTATGTCTGTGTGAGGTCTAAACAGGATATCCAAAATCAGCTAAAGGTCACCTATGTCTGTGTGAGGCCTAAACAGGATATCTAAAATCAGCTAAGGTCACCTATGTCTGTGTGAGGCCTAAACAGGATATCTAAAATAAGCTGAGGTCACCTATGTCTGTGTGAGGCCTAAACAGGATATCTAAAATCAGCTAAGGTCACCTATGTCTGTGTGAGGCCTAAACAGGATATCTAAAATCAGTTAAGGTCACCTATGTCTGTGTGAGGCCTAAACAGGATATCCAAAATCAGCCAAGGTCACCTATGTCTGTGTGAGGCCTAAACAGGATATCTAAAATCAGCTAAGGTCACCTATGTCTGTGTGAGGCCTAAACAGAATATCTAAAATCAGCTAAGGTCACCTATGTCTGTATGAGGCCTAAACAGGATATCTAAAATCAGCTAAGGTCACCTATGTCTGTGTGAGGCCTACACAGGATATCTAAAATCAGCTAAAGGTCACCTATGTCTGTGTGAGGCCTAAACAGGATATTTAAAATCAGCTAAGGTCACCTATGTCTGTGTGAGGTCTAAACAGGATATCCAAAATCAGCTAAAGGTCACCTATGTCTGTGTGAGGCCTAATCAGGATATCTAAAATCAGCTAAGGTCACCTATGTCTGTGTGAGGTCTAAACAGGATATCTAAAATCAGCTAAGGTCACCTATGTCTGTGTGAGGCCTAAACAGGATATCTAAAATCAGATAAGGTCACCTATGTCTGTGTGAGGCCTAAACAGGATATCTAAAATCAGCTAAGTTCAACTATGTTTGTGTGAGGCCTAAACAGGATATCCAATGACAGCTAAGGTCACCTATGTCTGTGAGGCCTAAACAGGATATCTAAAATCAGCTAAGGTCACCTATGTCTGTGTGAGGTCTAAACAGGATATCTAAAATCAGCTAAGATCACCTATGTCGGTGTGAGGCCTAAACAGGATATCCAATGACACCTAAGGTCAACTATGTATGTGTGAGGCCTAAACAGGATATCTAAAATCAGCTAAGGTCACCTATGTCTGTGTGAGGTCTAAACAGGATATCCAAAATCAGCTAAGATCACCTATGTCTGTGTGAGGCCTAAACAGGATATCCAAAATCAGCTAAGGTCACCTATGTCTGTGTGAGGCCTAAACAGAATATCTAAAATCAGCTAAGGTCACCTATGTCTGTGTGAGGCCTAAACAGGATATCTAAAATCAGCTAAGGTCACCTATGTTTGTGTGAGGCCTAAACAGGATATCTAAAATAAGCTAAGGTCACCTATGTCTGTGTGAGGCCTAAACAGGATATCTAAAATCAGCTAAGGTCACCTATGTCTGTGTGAGGCCTAAACAGGATATCTAAAATCAGCTAAGGTCACCTATGTCTGTGTGAGGTCTAAACAGGATATCCAAAATCAGCTAAGGTCACCTATGTTTGTGTGAGGCCTAAACAGGATATCTAAAATCAGCTAAGGTCACCTATGTCTGTGTGAGGCCTAAACAGGATATCTAAAATCAGCTAAGGTCACCTATGTCTGTATGAGGCCTAAACAGGATATCCAAAATCAGCTAAGGTCACCTATGTCTGTGTGAGGCCTACACAGGATATCTAAAATCAGCTAAAGGTCACCTATGTCTGTGTGAGGCCTAAACAGGATATCTAAAATCAGCTAAGGTCACCTATGTCTGTGTGAGGTCTAAACAGGATATCCAAAATCAGCTAAAGGTCACCTATGTCTGTGTGAGGCCTAATCAGGATATCTAAAATCAGCTAAGGTCACCTATGTCTGTGTGAGGTCTAAACAGGATATTTAAAATCAGCTAAGGTCACATATGTCTGTGTGAGGCCTAAACAGGATATCTAAAATCAGCTAAAGGTCACCTATGTCTGTGTGAGGCCTAAACAGGATATCTAAAATCAGCTAAGGTCACCTATGTCTGTGTGAGGCCTAAACAGGATATCTAAAATCAGCTAAGGTCACCTATGTCTGTGTGAGGTCTAAATAGGATATCCAAAATCAGCTAAAGGTCACCTATGTCTGTGTGAGGTCTAAACAGGATATCTAAAATCAGCTATGGTCACCTATGTCTGTGTGAGGTCTAAACAGGATATCTAAAATCAGCTAAGGTCACCTATGTCTGTGTGAGGCCTAAACAGGATATCTAAAATCAGCTAAGGTCACCTATGTCTGTGTGAGGTCTAAACAGGATATCCAATATCATCTAAGGTCACCTATTTCTGTGTGAGGCCTAAACAGGATATCTAAAATCAGCTAAGGTCACCTATGTCTGTGTGAAGCCTAAACAGGATATCTAAAATCAGCTAAGGTCACCTATGTCTGTGTGAGGCCTAAACAGGATATCTAAAATCAGTTAAGGTCACCTATGTCTGTGTGAGGCCTAAACAAGATATCTAAAATCAGCTAAGGTCACCTATGTCTGTGTGAGGCCTAAACAGGATATCCAATGACAGCTAAGATCACCTATGTCGGTGTGAGGCCTAAACAGGATATCCAATGACAGCTAAGGTCACCTATGTCTGTGTGAGGTCTAAACAGGATATCTAAAATCAGCTAAGGTCACCTATGTCTGTGTGAGGCCTAAACAGGATATCTAAAACAGCTAAAGGTCACCTATGTCTGTGTGAGGCCTAAGCAGTATATCCAAAATCAGTTAAGGTCACCTATGCTTTTGTGAGGCCTAAACAGGATATCTAAAATCAGCTAAGGTCACCTATGTCTGTGTGAGGCCTAAACAGGATATCTAAAATCAGCTAAGGTCACCTATGTCTGTGTGAGGCCTAAACAGGATATCTAAAATCAGCTAAGATCACCTATGTCTGTGTGAGGCCTAAACAGGATATCTAAAATCAGCTAAGGTCACCTATGTCTGTGTGAGGAATAAACAGTATATCTAAGATCAGTTAAGGTCACCTATGTCTGTGTGAGGCCTAAACAGGATATCTAAAATCAGCTAAGGTCACCTATGTCTTTGTGAGGCCTAAACAGGATATCTATAATGAGCTAAGGTCACCTATGTCTGTGTGAGGCCTAAACAGGATATCTAAAATCAGCTAAGGTCACCTATGTCTGTGTGAGGCCTAAACAGGATATCTAAAATAAGCTAAGGTCACCTATGTCTGTGTGAGGCCTCATAGGGATATCTAAAATCAGCTAAGGTCACCTATTTCTGTGTGAGGCCTAAACAGGATATCTAAAATCAGCTAAGGTCACCTATGTTTGTGTGAGGCCTAAACAGGATATCTAAAATCAGCTAAGGTCACCTATGTCTGTGTGAGGCCTAAACAGGATATCTAAAATCAGCTAAGGTCACCTATGTCTGTATGAGGCCTAAACAGGATATCCAAAATCAGCTAAGGTCACCTATGTCTGTGTGAGGCCTACACAGGATATCTAAAATCAGCTAAAGGTCACCTATGTCTGTGTGAGGCCTAAACAGGATATCTAAAATCAGCTAAGGTCACCTATGTCTGTGTGAGGTCTAAACAGGATATCCAAAATCAGCTAAGGTCACCTATGTCTGTGTGAGGCCTAATCAGGATATCTAAAATCAGCTAAGGTCACCTATGTCTGTGTGAGGTCTAAACAGGATATTTAAAATCAGCTAAGGTCACATATGTCTGTGTGAGGCCTAAACAGGATATCTAAAATCAGCTAAAGGTCACCTATGTCTGTGTGCGGCCTAAACAGGATATCTAAAATCAGCTAAGGTCACCTATGTCTGTGTGAGGCCTAAACAGGATATCTAAAATCAGCTAAGGTCACCTATGTCTGTGTGAGGTCTAAATAGGATATCCAAAATCAGCTAAAGGTCATCTATGTCTGTGTGAGGTCTAAACAGGATATCTAAAATCAGCTATGGTCACCTATGTCTGTGTGAGGTCTAAACAGGATATCTAAAATCAGCTAAGGTCACCTATGTCTGTGTGAGGCCTAAACAGGATATCTAAAATCAGCTAAGGTCACCTATGTCTGTGTGAGGTCTAAACAGGATATCCAAAATCATCTAAGGTCACCTATGTCTGTGTGAGGCCTAAACAGGATATCTAAAATCAGCTAAGGTCACCTATGTCTGTGTGAAGCCTAAACAGGATATCTAAAATCAGCTAAGGTCACCTATGTCTGTGTGAGGCCTAAACAGGATATCTAAAATCAGTTAAGGTCACCTATGTCTGTGTGAGGCCTAAACAAGATATCTAAAATCAGCTAAGGTCACCTATGTCTGTGTGAGGCCTAAACAGGATATCCAATGACAGCTAAGATCACCTATGTCGGTGTGAGGCCTAAACAGGATATCCAATGACAGCTAAGGTCACCTATGTCTGTGTGAGGTCTAAACAGGATATCTAAAATCAGCTAAGGTCACCTATGTCTGTGTGAGGCCTAAACAGGATATCTAAAACAGCTAAAGGTCACCTATGTCTGTGTGAGGCCTAAACAGTATATCCAAAATCAGTTAAGGTCACCTATGCTTTTGTGAGGCCTAAACAGGATATCTAAAATCAGCTAAGGTCACCTATGTCTGTGTGAGGCCTAAACAGGATATCTAAAATCAGCTAAGGTCACCTATGTCTGTGTGAGGCCTAAACAGGATATCTAAAATCAGCTAAGGTCACCTATGTCTGTGTGAGGCCTAAACAGGATATCTAAAATCAGCTAAGGTCACCTATGTCTGTGTGAGGAATAAACAGTATATCTAAGATCAGTTAAGGTCACCTATGTCTGTGTGAGGCCTAAACAGGATATCTAAAATCAGCTAAGGTCACCTATGTCTTTGTGAGGCCTAAACAGGATATCTATAATGAGCTAAGGTCACCTATGTCTGTGTGAGGCCTAAACAGGATATCTAAAATCAGCTAAGGTCACCTATGTCTGTGTGAGGCCTAAACAGGATATCTAAAATAAGCTAAGGTCACCTATGTCTGTGTGAGGCCTCATAGGGATATCTAAAATCAGCTAAGGTCACCTATTTCTGTGTGAGGCCTAAACAGGATATCTAAAATCAGCTAAGGTCACCTATGTCTGTGTGAGGCCTAAACAGGATATCCAAAATCAGCTAAGGTCACCTATGTCTGTGTGAGGCCTAAACAGGATATCTAAAATCAGCTAAGGTCACCTATGTCTGTGTGAGGCCTAAACAGGATATCTAAAATCAGCTAAGGTCACCTATGTCTGTATGAGGCCTAAACAGGATATCCAAAATCAGCTAAGGTCACCTATGTCAGTGTGAGGCCTACACAGGATATCTAAAATCAGCTAAAGGTCACCTATGTCTGTGTGAGGCCTAAACAGGATATCTAAAATCAGCTAAGGTCACCTATGTCTGTGTGAGGTCTAAACAGGATATCCAAAATCAGCTAAAGGTCACCTATGTCTGTGTGAGGCCTAATCAGGATATCTAAAATCAGCTAAGGTCACCTATGTCTGTGTGAGGTCTAAACAGGATATCTAAAATCAGCTAAGGTCACCTATGTCTGTGTGAGGCCTAAACAGGATATCTAAAATCAGCTAAGGTCACCTATGTCTGTGTGAGGCCTAAACAGGATATCTAAAATCAGCTAAGGTCACCTATGTCTGTGTGAGGCCTAAACAGGATATCTAAAATCAGCTAAGGTCACCTATGTCTGTGTGAGGCCTAAACAAGATATCTAAAATCAGCTAAGGTCACCTATGTCTGTGTGAGGCCTAAACAGTATATCCAATGACAGCTAAGATCACCTATGTCGGTGTGAGGCCTAAACAGGATATCCAATGACAGCTAAGGTCACCTATGTCTGTGTGAGGTCTAAACAGGATATCTAAAATCAGCTAAGGTCACCTATGTCTGTGTGAGGCCTAAACAGGATATCTAAAATCAGCTAAAGGTCACCTATGTCTGTGTGAGGCCTAAACAGTATATCCAAAATCAGTTAAGGTCACCTATGCTTTTGTGAGGCCTAAACAGGATATCTAAAATCAGCTAAGGTCACCTATGTCTGTGTGAGGCCTAAACAGGATATCTAAAATCAGCTAAGGTCACCTATGTCTGTGTGAGGCCTAAACAGGATATCTAAAATCAGCTAAGGTCACCTATGTCTGTGTGAGGCCTAAACAGGATATCTAAAATTAGCTAAGGTCACCTATGTCTGTGTGAGGAATAAACAGTATATCTAAGATCAGTTAAGGTCACCTATGTCTGTGTGAGGCCTAAACAGGATATCTAAAATCAGCTAAGGTCACCTATGTCTTTGTGAGGCCTAAACAGGATATCTATAATGAGCTAAGGTCACCTATGTCTGTGTGAGGCCTAAACAGGATATCTAAAATCAGCTAAGGTCACCTATGTCTGTGTGAGGCCTAAACAGGATATCTAAAATAAGCTAAGGTCACCTATGTCTGTGTGAGGCCTCATAGGGATATCTAAAATCAGCTAAGGTCACCTATTTCTGTGTGAGGCCTAAACAGGATATCTAAAATCAGCTAAGGTCACCTATGTCTGTGTGAGGCCTAAACAGGATATCCAAAATCAGCTAAGGTCAACTATGTCTGTGTGAGGCCTAAACAGGATATCTAAAATCAGCTAAGGTCACCTATGTCTGTGTGAGGCCTAAACAGGATATCTAAAATCAGCTAAGGTCACCTATGTCTGTATGAGGCCTAAACAGGATATCCAAAATCAGCTAAGGTCACCTATGTCAGTGTGAGGCCTACACAGGATATCTAAAATCAGCTAAAGGTCACCTATGTCTGTGTGAGGCCTAAACAGGATATCTAAAATCAGCTAAGGTCACCTATGTCTGTGTGAGGTCTAAACAGGATATCCAAAATCAGCTAAAGGTCACCTATGTCTGTGTGAGGCCTAATCAGGATATCTAAAATCAGCTAAGGTCACCTATGTCTGTGTGAGGTCTAAACAGGATATCTAAAATCAGCTAAGGTCACCTATGTCTGTGTGAGGCCTAAACAGGATATCTAAAATCAGCTAAGGTCACCTATGTCTGTGTGAGGCCTAAACAGGATATCTAAAATCAGCTAAGGTCACCTATGTCTGTGTGAGGCCTAAACAGGATATCTAAAATCAGCTAAGGTCACCTATGTCTGTGTGAGGCCTAAACAAGATATCTAAAATCAGCTAAGGTCACCTATGTCTGTGTGAGGCCTAAACAGTATATCCAATGACAGCTAAGATCACCTATGTCGGTGTGAGGCCTAAACAGGATATCCAATGACAGCTAAGGTCACCTATGTCTGTGTGAGGTCTAAACAGGATATCTAAAATCAGCTAAGGTCACCTATGTCTGTGTGAGGCCTAAACAGGATATCTAAAATCAGCTAAAGGTCACCTATGTCTGTGTGAGGCCTAAACAGTATATCCAAAATCAGTTAAGGTCACCTATGCTTTTGTGAGGCCTAAACAGGATATCTAAAATCAGCTAAGGTCACCTATGTCTGTGTGAGGCCTAAACAGGATATCTAAAATCAGCTAAGGTCACCTATGTCTGTGTGAGGCCTAAACAGGATATCTAAAATCAGCTAAGGTCACCTATGTCTGTGTGAGGCCTAAACAGGATATCTAAAATTAGCTAAGGTCACCTATGTCTGTGTGAGGAATAAACAGTATATCTAAGATCAGTTAAGGTCACCTATGTCTGTGTGAGGCCTAAACAGGATATCTAAAATCAGCTAAGGTCACCTATGTCTGTGTGAGGCCTAAACAGGATATCTATAATGAGCTAAGGTCACCTATGTCTGTGTGAGGCCTAAACAGGATATCTAAGATCAGCTAAGGTCACCTATGTCTGTGTGAGGCCTAAACAGGATATCTAAAATAAGCTAAGGTCACCTATGTCTGTGTGAGGCCTCATAGCGATATCTAAAATCAGCTAAGGTCACCTATTTCTGTGTGAGGCCTAAACAGGATATCTAAAATCAGCTAAGGTCACCTATGTCTGTGTGAGGCCTAAACAGGATATCCAAAATCAGCTAAGGTCAACTATGTCTGTGTGAGGCCTAAACAGGATATCTAAAATCAGCTAAGGTCACCTATGTCTGTGTGAGGCCTAAACAGGATATCTAAAATCAGCTAAGGTCACCTATGTCTGTATGAGGCCTAAACAGGATATCCAAAATCAGCTAAGGTCACCTATGTCAGTGTGAGGCCTACACAGGATATCTAAAATCAGCTAAAGGTCACCTATGTCTGTGTGAGGCCTAAACAGGATATCTAAAATCAGCTAAGGTCACCTATGTCTGTGTGAGGTCTAAACAGGATATCCAAAATCAGCAAAAGGTCACCTATGTCTGTGTGAGGCCTAATCAGGATATCTAAAATCAGCTAAGGTCACCTATGTCTGTGTGAGGTCTAAACAGGATATCTAAAATCAGCTAAGGTCACCTATGTCTGTGTGAGGCCTAAACAGGATATCTAAAATCAGCTAAGGTCACCTATGTCTGTGTGAGGCCTAAACAGGATATCTAAAATCAGCTAAGGTCACCTATGTCTGTGTGAGGCCTAAACAGTATATCCATTGACAGCTAAGGTCACCTATGTCGGTGTGAGGCCTAAACAGGATATCCAATGACAGCTAAGGTCACCTATGTCTGTGTGAAGTCTAAACAGGATATCTAAAATCAGCTAAGGTCACCTATGTCTGTGTGAGGCCTAAACAGGATATCTAAAATCAGCTAAAGGTCACCTTTGTCTGTGTGAGGCCTAAACAGTATATCCAAAATCATTTAAGGTCACCTATGTCTGTGTGAGGCCTAAACAGAATATCTAAAATCAGCTAAGGTCACCTATGTCTGTGTGAGGCCTAAACAGGATATCCAATGACAGCTAAGGTCACCTATGTCTGTGTGAGGCCTAAACAGGATATCTAAAATCAGCTGAGGTCACCTATGTCTGTGTGAGGCCTAAACAGGATATCCAAATTCAGCTAAGTTCATCTATGTCTGTGTGAGGTCTAAACAGGATATCTAAAATCAGCTAAGGTCACCTATATCTGTGTGAGGCCTAAACAGAATATCCAATGACAGCTAAGGTCACCTATGTCTGTGTGAGGCCTAAACAGGATATCCAATGACAGCTAAGGTCACCTATATATGTGTGAGGCCTAAACAGGATATCTAAAATCAGCTAAGGTCACCTATGTCTGTGTGAGGTCTAAACAGGATATCTAAAATTAGCTAAGGTCACCTATGTCTGTGTGAGGCCTAAACAGGATATCCAATATCAGCTAAGGTCACCTATGTCTGTGTGAGGCCTAAACAGGATATCTAAAATCAGCTACGGTCACCTATGTCTGTGTGAGGCCTAAACAGGATATCTATAATGAGCTAAGGTCACCTATGTCTGTGTGAGGCCTAATCAGGATATCTAAAATCAGCTAAGGTCACCTATGTCTGTGTGAGGCCTAAACAAGATATCTAAAATCAGCTAAGGTCACCTATGTCTGTGTGAGGCCTAAACAAGATATCTAAAATCAGCTAAGGTCACCTATGTCTGTGTGAGGCCTAAACAGTATATCCATTGACAGCTAAGGTCACCTATGTCGGTGTGAGGCCTAAACAGGATATCCAATGACAGCTAAGGTCACCTATGTCTGTGTGAAGTCTAAACAGGATATCTAAAATCAGCTAAGGTCACCTATGTCTGTGTGAGGCCTAAACAGGATATCTAAAATCAGCTAAAGGTCACCTTTGTCTGTGTGAGGCCTAAACAGTATATCCAAAATCATTTAAGGTCACCTATGTCTGTGTGAGGCCTAAACAGAATATCTAAAATCAGCTAAGGTCACCTATGTCTGTGTGAGGCCTAAACAGGATATCCAATGACAGCTAAGGTCACCTATGTCTGTGTGAGGCCTAAACAAGATATCTAAAATCAGCTAAGGTCACCTATGTCTGTGTGAGGCCTAAACAGTATATCCAATGACAGCTAAGATCACCTATGTCGGTGTGAGGCTTAAACAGGATATCCAATGACAGCTAAGGTCACCTATGTCTGTGTGAGGTCTAAACAGGATATCTAAAATCAGCTAAGGTCACCTATGTCTGTGTGAGGCCTAAACAGGATATCTAAAATCAGCTAAAGGTCACCTATGTCTGTGTGAGGCCTAAACAGTATATCCAAAATCAGTTAAGGTCACCTATGCTTTTGTGAGGCCTAAACAGGATATCTAAAATCAGCTAAGGTCACCTATGTCTGTGTGAGGCCTAAACAGGATATCTAAAATCAGCTAAGGTCACCTATGTCTGTGTGAGGCCTAAACAGGATATCTAAAATCAGCTAAGGTCACCTATGTCTGTGTGAGGCCTAAACAGGATATCTAAAATCACCTAAGGTCACCTATGTCTGTGTGAGGAATAAACAGTATATCTAAGATCAGTTAAGGTCACCTATGTCTGTGTGAGGCCTAAACAGGATATCTAAAATCAGCTAAGGTCACCTATGTCTGTGTGAGGCCTAAACAGGATATCTATAATCAGCTAAGGTCACCTATGTCTGTGTGAGGCCTAAACAGGATATCTAAAATCAGCTAAGGTCACCTATGTCTGTGTGAGGCCTAAACAGGATATCTAAAATAAGCTAAGGTCACCTATGTCTGTGTGAGGCCTCATAGCGATATCTAAAATCAGCTAAGGTCACCTATTTCTGTGTGAGGCCTAAACAGGATATCTAAAATCAGCTAAGGTCACCAATGTCTGTGTGAGGCCTAAACAGGATATCCAAAATCAGCTAAGGTCAACTATGTCTGTGTGAGGCCTAAACAGGATATCTAAAATCAGCTAAGGTCACCTATGTCTGTGTGAGGCCTAAACAGGATATCTAAAATCAGCTAAGGTCACCTATGTCTGTATTAGGCCTAAACAGGATATCCAAAATCAGCTAAGGTCACCTATGTCAGTGTGAGGCCTACACAGGATATCTAAAATCAGCTAAAGGTCACCTATGTCTGTGTGAGGCCTAAACAGGATATCTAAAATCAGCTAAGGTCACCTATGTCTGTGTGAGGTCTAAACAGGATATCCAAAATCAGCAAAAGGTCACCTATGTCTGTGTGAGGCCTAATCAGGATATCTAAAATCAGCTAAGGTCACCTATGTCTGTGTGAGGTCTAAACAGGATATCTAAAATCAGCTAAGGTCACCTATGTCTGTGTGAGGCCTAAACAGGATATCTAAAATCAGCTAAGGTCACCTATGTCTGTGTGAGGCCTAAACAGGATATCTAAAATCAGCTAAGGTCACCTATGTCTGTGTGAGGCCTAAACAAGATATCTAAAATCAGCTAAGGTCACCTATGTCTGTGTGAGGCCTAAACAGTATATCCAATGACAGCTAAGATCACCTATGTCGGTGTGAGGCTTAAACAGGATATCCAATGACAGCTAAGGTCACCTATGTCTGTGTGAGGTCTAAACAGGATATCTAAAATCAGCTAAGGTCACCTATGTCTGTGTGAGGCCTAAACAGGATATCTAAAATCAGCTAAAGGTCACCTATGTCTGTGTGAGGCCTAAACAGTATATCCAAAATCAGTTAAGGTCACCTATGCTTTTGTGAGGCCTAAACAGGATATCTAAAATCAGCTAAGGTCACCTATGTCTGTGTGAGGCCTAAACAGGATATCTAAAATCAGCTAAGGTCACCTATGTCTGTGTGAGGCCTAAACAGGATATCTAAAATCAGCTAAGGTCACCTATGTCTGTGTGAGGCCTAAACAGGATATCTAAAATCAGCTAAGGTCACCTATGTCTGTGTGAGGAATAAACAGTATATCTAAGATCAGTTAAGGTCACCTATGTCTGTGTGAGGCCTAAACAGGATATCTAAAATCAGCTAAGGTCACCTATGTCTGTGTGAGGCCTAAACAGGATATCTATAATGAGCTAAGGTCACCTATGTCTGTGTGAGGCCTAAACAGGATATCTAAAATCAGCTAAGGTCACCTATGTCTGTGTGAGGCCTAAACAGGATATCTAAAATAAGCTAAGGTCACCTATGTCTGTGTGAGGCCTCATAGCGATATCTAAAATCAGCTAAGGTCACCTATTTCTGTGTGAGGCCTAAACAGGATATCTAAAATCAGCTAAGGTCACCTATGTCTGTGTGAGGCCTAAACAGGATATCCAAAATCAGCTAAGGTCAACTATGTCTGTGTGAGGCCTAAACAGGATATCTAAAATCAGCTAAGGTCACCTATGTCTGTGTGAGGCCTAAACAGGATATCTAAAATCAGCTAAGGTCACCTATGTCTGTATTAGGCCTAAACAGGATATCCAAAATCAGCTAAGGTCACCTATGTCAGTGTGAGGCCTACACAGGATATCTAAAATCAGCTAAAGGTCACCTATGTCTGTGTGAGGCCTAAACAGGATATCTAAAATCAGCTAAGGTCACCTATGTCTGTGTGAGGTCTAAACAGGATATCCAAAATCAGCAAAAGGTCACCTATGTCTGTGTGAGGCCTAATCAGGATATCTAAAATCAGCTAAGGTCACCTATGTCTGTGTGAGGTCTAAACAGGATATCTAAAATCAGCTAAGGTCACCTATGTCTGTGTGAGGCCTAAACAGGATATCTAAAATCAGCTAAGGTCACCTATGTCTGTGTGAGGCCTAAACAGGATATCTAAAATCAGCTAAGGTCACCTATGTCTGTGTGAGGCCTAAACAAGATATCTAAAATCAGCTAAGGTCACCTATGTCTGTGTGAGGCCTAAACAAGATATCTAAAATCAGCTAAGGTCACCTATGTCTGTGTGAGGCCTAAACAGTATATCCATTGACAGCTAAGGTCACCTATGTCGGTGTGAGGCCTAAACAGGATATCCAATGACAGCTAAGGTCACCTATGTCTGTGTGAAGTCTAAACAGGATATCTAAAATCAGCTAAGGTCACCTATGTCTGTGTGAGGCCTAAACAGGATATCTAAAATCAGCTAAAGGTCACCTTTGTCTGTGTGAGGCCTAAACAGTATATCCAAAATCATTTAAGGTCACCTATGTCTGTGTGAGGCCTAAACAGAATATCTAAAATCAGCTAAGGTCACCTATGTCTGTGTGAGGCCTAAACAGGATATCCAATGACAGCTAAGGTCACCTATGTCTGTGTGAGGCCTAAACAGGATATCTAAAATCAGCTGAGGTCACCTATGTCTGTGTGAGGCCTAAACAGGATATCCAAATTCAGCTAAGTTCATCTATGTCTGTGTGAGGTCTAAACAGGATATCTAAAATCAGCTAAGGTCACCTATATCTGTGTGAGGCCTAAACAGAATATCCAATGACAGCTAAGGTCACCTATGTCTGTGTGAGGCCTAAACAGGATATCCAATGACAGCTAAGGTCACCTATATATGTGTGAGGCCTAAACAGGATATCTAAAATCAGCTAAGGTCACCTATGTCTGTGTGAGGTCTAAACAGGATATCTAAAATTAGCTAAGGTCACCTATGTCTGTGTGAGGCCTAAACAGGATATCCAATATCAGCTAAGGTCACCTATGTCTGTGTGAGGCCTAAACAGGATATCTAAAATCAGCTACGGTCACCTATGTCTGTGTGAGGCCTAAACAGGATATCTATAATGAGCTAAGGTCACCTATGTCTGTGTGAGGCCTAATCAGGATATCTAAAATCAGCTAAGGTCACCTATGTCTGTGTGAGGCCTAAACAAGATATCTAAAATCAGCTAAGGTCACCTATGTCTGTGTGAGGCCTAAACAAGATATCTAAAATCAGCTAAGGTCACCTATGTCTGTGTGAGGCCTAAACAGTATATCCATTGACAGCTAAGGTCACCTATGTCGGTGTGAGGCCTAAACAGGATATCCAATGACAGCTAAGGTCACCTATGTCTGTGTGAAGTCTAAACAGGATATCTAAAATCAGCTAAGGTCACCTATGTCTGTGTGAGGCCTAAACAGGATATCTAAAATCAGCTAAAGGTCACCTTTGTCTGTGTGAGGCCTAAACAGTATATCCAAAATCATTTAAGGTCACCTATGTCTGTGTGAGGCCTAAACAGAATATCTAAAATCAGCTAAGGTCACCTATGTCTGTGTGAGGCCTAAACAGGATATCCAATGACAGCTAAGGTCACCTATGTCTGTGTGAGGCCTAAACAGGATATCTAAAATCAGCTGAGGTCACCTATGTCTGTGTGAGGCCTAAACAGGATATCCAAATTCAGCTAAGTTCATCTATGTCTGTGTGAGGTCTAAACAGGATATCTAAAATCAGCTAAGGTCACCTATATCTGTGTGAGGCCTAAACAGAATATCCAATGACAGCTAAGGTCACCTATGTCTGTGTGAGGCCTAAACAGGATATCCAATGACAGCTAAGGTCACCTATATATGTGTGAGGCCTAAACAGGATATCTAAAATCAGCTAAGGTCACATATGTCTGTGTGAGGTCTAAACAGGATATCTAAAATTAGCTAAGGTCACCTATGTCTGTGTGAGGCCTAAACAGGATATCCAATATCAGCTAAGGTCACCTATGTCTGTGTGAGGCCTAAACAGGATATCTAAAATCAGCTACGGTCACCTATGTCTGTGTGAGGCCTAAACAGGATATATATAATGAGCTAAGGTCACCTATGTCTGTGTGAGGCCTAATCAGGATATCTAAAATCAGCTAAGGTCACCTATGTCTGTGTGAGGCCTAAACAGGATATCTAAAATAAGCTAAGGTCACCTATGTCTGTGTGAGGCCTAAACAGGATATCTAAAATCAGCTAAGGTCACCTATGTCTGTGTGAGCCCTAAACAGGATATCTAAAATCAGCTAAGGTCACCTATGTCTGTGTGAGGCCTAAACAGGATATCCAAAATCAGCCAAGGTCACCTATGTCTGTGTGAGGCCTAAACAGGATATCTAAAATCAGCTAAGGTCACCTATGTCTGTGTGAGGCCTAAACAGGATATCTAAAATCAGCTAAGGTCACCTATGTCTGTATGAGGCCTAAACAGGATATCCAAAATCAGCTAAGGTCACCTATGTCTGTGTGAGGCCTACACAGGATATCTAAAATCAGCTAAAAGTCACCTATGTCTGTGTGAGGCCTAAACAGGATATCTAAAATCAGCTAAGGTCACCTATGTCTGTGTGAGGTCTAAACAGGATAACCAAAATCAGCTAAAGGTCACCTATTTCTGTGTGAGGCCTAATCAGGATATCTAAAATCAGCTAAGGTCACCTATGTCTGTGTGAGGTCTAAACAGGATATCTAAAATTAGCTAAGGTCACCTGTGTCTGTGTGAGGCCTAAACAGGATATCTAAAATCAGCTAAGGTCACCTATGTCTGTGTGAGGCCTAAACAGGATATCTAAAATCAGCTAAGGTCAAGTATGTCTGTGTGAGGCCTAAACAGGATATCCAATGACAGCTAAGGTCACCTATGTCTGTGAGGCCTAAACAGGATATCTAAAATCAGCTAAGGTCACCTATGTCTGTGTGAGGCCTAAATATGATATCCAAAATCAACTAAGGTCATCTATGTCTGTGTGAGGTCTAAACAGGATATCTAAAATCAGCTAAGGTCACCTATATCTGTGTGAGGCCTAAACAGGATATCCAATGACAGCTAAGGTCACCTATGTATGTGTGAGGCCTAAACAGGATATCCAAAATCAGCTAAGGTCACCTATGTCTGTGTGAGGTCTAAACAGGATATCCAAAATCAGCTAAGGTCACCTATGTCTGTGTGAGGTCTAAACAGGATATCTAAAATCAGCTAAGATCACTTATGTCTGTGTGAGGCCTAAACAGGATATCCAAAATCAGCTAAGGTCACCTATGTCTGTGTGAGGCCTAAACAGAATATCTAAAATCAGCTAAGGTCACCTATGTCTGTGTGAGGCCTAAACAGGATATCTAAAATCAGCTAAGGTCACCTATGTCTGTGTGAGGCCTAAACAGGATATCTAAAATCAGCTAAGGTCACCTATGTCTGTGTGAGGCCTAAACAGGATATCTAAAATCAGCTAAGGTCACCTATGTCTGTGTGAAGCCTAAACAGTATATCTAAAATCAGTTAAGGTCACCTATGTCTGTGTGAGGCCTAAACAGGATATCTAAAATCAGCTAAGGTCACCTATGTCTGTGTGAGGCCTAAACAGGATATCTAAAATAAGCTAAGGTCACCTATGTCTGTGTGAGGCCTAAACAGGATATCTAAAATCAGCTAAGGTCACCTATGTCTGTGTGAGCCCTAAACAGGATATCTAAAATCAGCTACGGTCACCTATGTCTGTGTGAGGCCTAAACAGGATATCTATAATGAGCTAAGATCACCTATGTCTGTGTGAGGCCTAATCAGGATATCTAAAATCAGCTAAGGTCACCTATGTCTGTGTGAGGCCTAAACAGGATATCTAAAATAACCTAAGGTCACCTATGTCTGTGTGAGGCCTAAACAGGATATCTAAAATCAGCTAAGGTCACCTATGTCTGTGTGAGCCCTAAACAGGATATCTAAAATCAGCTAAGGTCACCTATGTCTGTGTGAGGCCTAAACAGGATATCTAAAATCAGCCAAGGTCACCTATGTCTGTGTGAGGCCTAAACAGGATATCTAAAATCAGCTAAGGTCACCTATGTCTGTATGAGGCCTAAACAGGATATCCAAAATCAGCTAAGGTCACCTATGTCTGTGTGAGGCCTACACAGGATATCTAAAATCAGCTAAAGGTCACCTATGTCTGTGTGAGGCCTAAACAGGATATCTAAAATCAGCTAAGGTCACCTATGTCTGTGTGAGGTCTAAACAGGATATCCAAAATCAGCTAAAGGTCACCTATTTCTGTGTGAGGCCTAATCAGGATATCTAAAATCAGTTAAGGTCACCTATGTCTGTGTGAGGTCTAAACAGGATATCTAAAATCAGCTAAGGTCACCTATGTCTGTGTGAGGCCTAAACAGGATATCTAAAATCATCTAAGGTCACCTATGTCTGTGTGAGGCCTAAACAGGATATCTAAAATCAGCTAAGGTCAAGTATGTCTGTGTGAGGCCTAAACAGGATATCCAATGACAGCTAAGGTCACCTATGTCTGTGAGGCCTAAACAGGATATCTAAAATCAGCTAAGGTCACCTATGTCTGTGTGAGGCCTAAATACGATATCCAAAATCAACTATGGTCATCTATGTCTGTGTGAGGTCTAAACAGGATATCTAAAATCAGCTAAGGTCACCTATGTCTGTTTGAGGCCTAAACAGGATATCCAATGACAGCTAAGGTCACCTATGTATGTGTGAGGCCTAAACAGGATATCCAAAATCAGCTAAGGTCACCTATGTCTGTGTGAGGTCTAAACAGGATATCCAAAATCAGCTAAGGTCACCTATGTCTGTGTGAGGTCTAAACAGGATATCTAAAATCAGCTAAGATCACTTATGTCTGTGTGAGGCCTAAACAGGATATCCAAAATCAGCTAAGGTCACCTATGTCTGTGTGAGGCCTAAACAGAATATCTAAAATCAGCTAAGGTCACCTATGTCTGTGTGAGGCCTAAACAGGATATCTAAAATCAGCTAAGGTCACCTATGTCTGTGTGAGGCCTAAACTGGATATCTAAAATCAGCTAAGGTCACCTATGTCTGTGTGAGGCCTAAACAGGATATCTAAAATCAGCTAAGGTCACCTATGTCTGTGTGAAGCCTAAACAGTATATCTAAAATCAGTTAAGGTCACCTATGTCTGTGTGAGTCCTAAACAGGATATCTAAAATCAGCTAAGGTTACCTATGTCTGTGTGAGGCCTAAACAGGATATCTAAAATAAGCTAAAGTCACCTATGTCTGTGTGAGGCCTAAACAGGATATCTAAAATCAGCTAAGGTCACCTATGTCTGTGTGAGGCCTAAACAGGATATCTAAAATCAGCTAAGGTCACCTATGTCTGTGTGAGGCCTAAACAGGATATCTAAAATCAGCTAAGGTCACCTATGTCTGTGTGAGGCCTAAACAGGATATCTAAAATCAGCTAAGGTCACCTATGTCTGTGTGAGGCCTAAACAGGATATCTAAAATCAGCTAAGGTCACCTATGTCTGTATGAGGCCTAAACAGGATATCCAAAATCAGCTAAGGTCACCTATGTCTGTGTGAGGCCTAAACAGGATATCTATAATGAGCTAAGGTCACCTATGTCTGTGTGAGGCCTAATCAGGATATCTAAAATCAGCTAAGGTCACCTATGTCTGTTTGAGGCCTAAACAAGATATCTAAAATCAGCTAAGGTCACCTATGTCTGTGTGAGGCCTAAACAAGATATCTAAAATCAGCTAAGGTCACCTATGTCTGTGTGAGGCCTAAACAGTATATCCATTGACAGCTAAGGTCACCTATGTCGGTGTGAGGCCTAAACAGGATATCCAATGACAGCTAAGGTCACCTATGTCTGTGTGAAGTCTAAACAGGATATCTAAAATCAGCTAAGGTCACCTATGTCTGTGTGAGGCCTAAACAGGATATCTAAAATCAGCTAAAGGTCACCTTTGTCTGTGTGAGGCCTAAACAGTATATCCAAAATCATTTAAGGTCACCTATGTCTGTGTGAGGCCTAAACAGAATATCTAAAATCAGCTAAGGTCACCTATGTCTGTGTGAGGCCTAAACAGGATATCCAATGACAGCTAAGGTCACCTATGTCTGTGTGAGGCCTAAACAGGATATCTAAAATCAGCTGAGGTCACCTATGTCTGTGTGAGGCCTAAACAGGATATCCAAATTCAGCTAAGTTCATCTATGTCTGTGTGAGGTCTAAACAGGATATCTAAAATCAGCTAAGGTCACCTATATCTGTGTGAGGCCTAAACAGAATATCCAATGACAGCTAAGGTCACCTATGTCTGTGTGAGGCCTAAACAGGATATCCAATGACAGCTAAGGTCACCTATATATGTGTGAGGCCTAAACAGGATATCTAAAATCAGCTAAGGTCACCTATGTCTGTGTGAGGTCTAAACAGGATATCTAAAATTAGCTAAGGTCACCTATGTCTGTGTGAGGCCTAAACAGGATATCCAATATCAGCTAAGGTCACCTATGTCTGTGTGAGGCCTAAACAGGATATCTAAAATCAGCTACGGTCACCTATGTCTGTGTGAGGCCTAAACAGGATATCTATAATGAGCTAAGGTCACCTATGTCTGTGTGAGGCCTAATCAGGATATCTAAAATCAGCTAAGGTCACCTATGTCTGTGTGAGGCCTAAACAGGATATCTAAAATAAGCTAAGGTCACCTATGTCTGTATGAGGCCTAAACAGGATATCTAAAATCAGCTAAGGTCACCTATGTCTGTGTGAGCCCTAAACAGGATATCTAAAATCAGCTAAGGTCACCTATGTCTGTGTGAGGCCTAAACAGGATATCCAAAATCAGCCAAGGTCACCTATGTCTGTGTGAGGCCTAAACAGGATATCTAAAATCAGCTAAGGTCACCTATGTCTGTGTGAGGCCTAAACAGGATATCTAAAATCAGCTAAGGTCACCTATGTCTGTATGAGGCCTAAACAGGATATCCAAAATCAGCTAAGGTCACCTATGTCTGTGTGAGGCCTACACAGGATATCTAAAATCAGCTAAAAGTCACCTATGTCTGTGTGAGGCCTAAACAGGATATCTAAAATCAGCTAAGGTCACCTATGTCTGTGTGAGGTCTAAACAGGATAACCAAAATCAGCTAAAGGTCACCTATTTCTGTGTGAGGCCTAATCAGGATATCTAAAATCAGCTAAGGTCACCTATGTCTGTGTGAGGTCTAAACAGGATATCTAAAATTAGCTAAGGTCACCTGTGTCTGTGTGAGGCCTAAACAGGATATCTAAAATCAGCTAAGGTCACCTATGTCTGTGTGAGGCCTAAACAGGATATCTAAAATCAGCTAAGGTCAAGTATGTCTGTGTGAGGCCTAAACAGGATATCCAATGACAGCTAAGGTCACCTATGTCTGTGAGGCCTAAACAGGATATCTAAAATCAGCTAAGGTCACCTATGTCTGTGTGAGGCCTAAATATGATATCCAAAATCAACTAAGGTCATCTATGTCTGTGTGAGGTCTAAACAGGATATCTAAAATCAGCTAAGGTCACCTATATCTGTGTGAGGCCTAAACAGGATATCCAATGACAGCTAAGGTCACCTATGTATGTGTGAGGCCTAAACAGGATATCCAAAATCAGCTAAGGTCACCTATGTCTGTGTGAGGTCTAAACAGGATATCTAAAATCAGCTAAGGTCACCTATGTCTGTGTGAGGTCTAAACAGGATATCTAAAATCAGCTAAGATCACTTATGTCTGTGTGAGGCCTAAACAGGATATCCAAAATCAGCTAAGGTCACCTATGTCTGTGTGAGGCCTAAACAGAATATCTAAAATCAGCTAAGATCACCTATGTCTGTGTGAGGCCTAAACAGGATATCTAAAATCAGCTAAGGTCACCTATGTCTGTGTGAGGCCTAAACAGGATATCTAAAATCAGCTAAGGTCACCTATGTCTGTGTGAGGCCTAAACAGGATATCTAAAATCAGCTAAGGTCACCTATGTCTGTGTGAAGCCTAAACAGTATATCTAAAATCAGTTAAGGTCACCTATGTCTGTGTGAGGCCTAAACAGGATATCTAAAATCAGCTAAGGTCACCTATGTCTGTGTGAGGCCTAAACAGGATATCTAAAATAAGCTAAGGTCACCTATGTCTGTGTGAGGCCTAAACAGGATATCTAAAATCAGCTAAGGTCACCTATGTCTGTGTGAGCCCTAAACAGGATATCTAAAATCAGCTACGGTCACCTATGTCTGTGTGAGGCCTAAACAGGATATCTATAATGAGCTAAGGTCACCTATGTCTGTGTGAGGCCTAATCAGGATATCTAAAATCAGCTAAGGTCACCTATGTCTGTGTGAGGCCTAAACAGGATATCTAAAATAACCTAAGGTCACCTATGTCTGTGTGAGGCCTAAACAGGATATCTAAAATCAGCTAAGGTCACCTATGTCTGTGTGAGCCCTAAACAGGATATCTAAAATCAGCTAAGGTCACCTATGTCTGTGTGAGGCCTAAACAGGATATCTAAAATCAGCCAAGGTCACCTATGTCTGTGTGAGGCCTAAACAGGATATCTAAAATCAGCTAAGGTCACCTATGTCTGTGTGAGGCCTAAACAGGATATCTAAAATCAGCTAAGGTCACCTATGTCTGTATGAGGCCTAAACAGGATATCCAAAATCAGCTAAGGTCACCTATGTCTGTGTGAGGCCTACACAGGATATCTAAAATCAGCTAAAGGTCACCTATGTCTGTGTGAGGCCTAAACAGGATATCTAAAATCAGCTAAGGTCACCTATGTCTGTGTGAGGTCTAAACAGGATATCCAAAATCAGCTAAAGGTCACCTATTTCTGTGTGAGGCCTAATCAGGATATCTAAAATCAGTTAAGGTCACCTATGTCTGTGTGAGGTCTAAACAGGATATCTAAAATCAGCTAAGGTCACCTATGTCTGTGTGAGGCCTAAACAGGATATCTAAAATCATCTAAGGTCACCTATGTCTGTGTGAGGCCTAAACAGGATATCTAAAATCAGCTAAGGTCAAGTATGTCTGTGTGAGGCCTAAACAGGATATCCAATGACAGCTAAGGTCACCTATGTCTGTGAGGCCTAAACAGGATATCTAAAATCAGCTAAGGTCACCTATGTCTGTGTGAGGCCTAAATACGATATCCAAAATCAACTATGGTCATCTATGTCTGTGTGAGGTCTAAACAGGATATCTAAAATCAGCTAAGGTCACCTATGTCTGTTTGAGGCCTAAACAGGATATCCAATGACAGCTAAGGTCACCTATGTATGTGTGAGGCCTAAACAGGATATCCAAAATCAGCTAAGGTCACCTATGTCTGTGTGAGGTCTAAACAGGATATCCAAAATCAGCTAAGGTCACCTATGTCTGTGTGAGGTCTAAACAGGATATCTAAAATCAGCTAAGATCACTTATGTCTGTGTGAGGCCTAAACAGGATATCCAAAATCAGCTAAGGTCACCTATGTCTGTGTGAGGCCTAAACAGAATATCTAAAATCAGCTAAGGTCACCTATGTCTGTGTGAGGCCTAAACTGGATATCTAAAATCAGCTAAGGTCACCTATGTCTGTGTGAGGCCTAAACAGGATATCTAAAATCAGCTAAGGTCACCTATGTCTGTGTGAAGCCTAAACAGTATATCTAAAATCAGTTAAGGTCACCTATGTCTGTGTGAGTCCTAAACAGGATATCTAAAATCAGCTAAGGTTACCTATGTCTGTGTGAGGCCTAAACAGGATATCTAAAATAAGCTAAAGTCACCTATGTCTGTGTGAGGCCTAAACAGGATATCTAAAATCAGCTAAGGTCACCTATGTCTGTGTGAGGCCTAAACAGGATATCTAAAATCAGCTAAGGTCACCTATGTCTGTGTGAGGCCTAAACAGGATATCTAAAATCAGCTAAGGTCACCTATGTCTGTGTGAGGCCTAAACAGGATATCTAAAATCAGCTAAGGTCACCTATGTCTGTGTGAGGCCTAAACAGGATATCTAAAATCAGCTAAGGTCACCTATGTCTGTATGAGGCCTAAACAGGATATCCAAAATCAGCTAAGGTCACCTATGTCTGTGTGAGGCCTAAACAGGATATCTAAAATCAGCTAAGGTCACCTATGTCTGTGTGAGGCCTAAACAGGATATCTAAAATCAGCTAAGGTCACCTATGTCTGTGTGAAGCCTAAACAGTATATCTAAAATCAGTTAAAGTCACCTATGTCTGTGTGAGTCCTAAACAGGATATCTAAAATCAGCTAAGGTCACCTATGTCTGTGTGAGGCCTAAACAGGATATCTAAAATAAGCTAAGGTCACCTATGTCTGTGTGAGGCCTAAATAGGATATCTAAAATCAGCTAAGGTCACCTATGTCTGTGTGAGGCCTAAACAGGATATCTAAAATCAGCTAAGGTCACCTATGTCTGTGTGAGGCCTAAACAGGATATCTAAAATCAGCTAAGGTCACCTATGTCTGTGTGAGGCCTAAACAGGATATCTAAAATCAGCTAAAGGTCACCTATGTCTGTGTGAGGCCTAAACAGGATATCTAAAATCAGCTAAGGTCACCTATGTCTGTGTGAGGTCTAAACAGGATATCCAAAATCAGCTAAAGGTCACCTATGTCTGTGTGAGGCCTAATCAGGATATCTAAAATCAGCTAAGGTCACCTATGTCTGTGTGAGACTAAACAGGATATCTAAAATCAGCTAAGGTCACCTATGTCTGTGTGAGGCCTAAACAGGATATCTAAAATCAGCTAAAGGTCACCTATGTCTGTGTGAGGCCTAAACAGGATATCTAAAATCAGCTAAGGTCACCTATGTCTGTGTGAGGCCTAAACAGGATATCTAAAATCAGCTAAGGTCACCTATATCTGTGTGAGGTCTAAATAGGATATCCAAAATCAGCTAAAGGTCACCTATGTCTGTGTGAGGTCTAAACAGGATATCTAAAATCAGCTAAGGTCACCTATGTCTGTGTGAGGTCTAAACAGGATATCTAAAATCAGCTAAGGTCACCTATGTCTGTGTGAGGCCTAAACAGGATATCTAAAATCAGCTAAGGTCACCTATGTCTGTGTGAGGTCTAAACAGGATATCCAAAATCATCTAAGGTCACCTATTTCTGTGTGAGGCCTAAACAGGATATCTAAAATCAGCTAAGGTTACCTATGTCTGTGTGAGGCCTAAACAGGATATCTAAAATAAGCTAAAGTCACCTATGTCTGTGTGAGGCCTAAACAGGATATCTAAAATCAGCTAAGGTCACCTATGTCTGTGTGAGGCCTAAACAGGATATCTAAAATCAGCTAAGGTCACCTATGTCTGTGTGAGGCCTAAACAGGATATCTAAAATCAGCTAAGGTCACCTATGTCTTTGTGAGGCCTAAACAGGATATCTAAAATCAGCTAAGGTCACCTATGTCTGTGTGAGGCCTAAACAGGATATCTAAAATCAGCTAAGGTCACCTATGTCTGTATGAGGCCTAAACAGGATATCCAAAATCAGCTAAGGTCACCTATGTCTGTGTGAGGCCTAAACAGGATATCTAAAATCAGCTAAGGTCACCTATGTCTGTGTGAGGCCTAAACAGGATATCTAAAATCAGCTAAGGTCACCTATGTCTGTGTGAAGCCTAAACAGTATATCTAAAATCAGTTAAAGTCACCTATGTCTGTGTGAGTCCTAAACAGGATATCTAAAATCAGCTAATGTCACCTATGTCTGTGTGAGGCCTAAACAGGATATCTAAAATAAGCTAAGGTCACCTATGTCTGTGTGAGGCCTAAACAGGATATCTAAAATCAGCTAAGGTCACCTATGTCTGTGGGAGGTCTAAACAGGATATCTAAAATCAGCTAAGGTCACCTATGTCTGTGTGAGGCCTAAACAGGATATCTAAAATCAGTTAAGGTCACCTATGTCTGTGAGAGGCCTAAACAGGATATCCAAAATCAGCTAAAGGTCACCTATGACTGTGTGAGGCCTAAACAGGATATCTAAAATCACCTAAAGGTCACCTATGTCTGTCTGAGGCCTAAACAGGATATCCAAAATCGGCTAAGGTCACCTATGTCTGTGTGAGGCCTAAACAGGATATATAAGATCAGCTAAGGTCACCTATGTCTGTGTGAGGCCTAAACAGGATATCCAAAATCAGCTAAGGTCACCTATGTCTGTGTGAGGCCTAAATAGGGTATCTAAAATCAGCTAAGGTCACCTATGTATGTGTGAAGCCTAAACAGGATATCTAAAATCAGCTAAAGGTAACCTATGTCTGTGTGAGGCCTAAACAGGATATCCAAAATCAGTTAAGGTCACCTATGTCTGTGTGAGGCCTAAACAGGATATCCAAAATCAGCTAAGGTCACCTATGTCTGTGTGAGCCTTAAACAGGATATCTAAAATCAGCTAAGGTCACCTATGTCTGTGTGAGGCCTAAACAGGATATCCAAAATCAGCTAAGGTCACCTATGTCTGTGTGAGGTCTAAACAGGATATCCAAAATCAGCTAAGGTCACCTATGTCTGTGTGAGGCCTAAGCAGGATATCTAAAATCAGCTAAAGGTCACCCATGTCTGTGTGAGGTCTAAACAGGATATCCAATGACAGCTAAGGTCACCTATGTCTGTGTGAGACCTAAACAGGATATCCAAAATCAGCTAAGGTCACCTATGTCTGTGTGAGGCCTAAACAGAATATCTAAAATCAGATAAGGTCACCTATGTCTGTGTGAGGTCTAAACAGGATATCCAAAATCAGTTAAGGTCACCTTTGTCTGTTTGAGGCCTAAACAGGATATCTAAAATCAGCTAAGGTCACCTATGTCTGTGTGAGGTCTAAATAGGATATCTAAAATCAGCTAAGGTCACCTATGTCTGTGTGAGGCCTAAACAGGATATCTAAAATCAGCTAAGGTCACCTATGTCTGTGTGAAGCCTAAACAGTATATCTAAAATCAGTTAAGGTCACCTATGTCTGTGTGAGTCCTAAACAGGATATCTAAAATCAGCTAAGGTTACCTATGTCTGTGTGAGGCCTAAACAGGATATCTAAAATAAGCTAAAGTCACCTATGTCTGTGTGAGGCCTAAACAGGATATCTAAAATCAGCTAAGGTCACCTATGTCTGTGTGAGGCCTAAACAGGATATCTAAAATCAGCTAAGGTCACCTATGTCTGTGTGAGGCCTAAACAGGATATCTAAAATCAGCTAAGGTCACCTATGTCTGTGTGAGGCCTAAACAGGATATCTAAAATCAGCTAAGGTCACCTATGTCTGTGTGAGGCCTAAACAGGATATCTAAAATCAGCTAAGGTCACCTATGTCTGTATGAGGCCTAAACAGGATATCCAAAATCAGCTAAGGTCACCTATGTCTGTGTGAGGCCTAAACAGGATATCTAAAATCAGCTAAGGTCACCTATGTCTGTGTGAGGCCTAAACAGGATATCTAAAATCAGCTAAGGTCACCTATGACTGTGTGAAGCCTAAACAGTATATCTAAAATCAGTTAAAGTCACCTATGTCTGTGTGAGTCCTAAACAGGATATCTAAAATCAGCTAAGGTCACCTATGTCTGTGTGAGGCCTAAACAGGATATCTAAAATAAGCTAAGGTCACCTATGTCTGTGTGAGGCCTAAATAGGATATCTAAAATCAGCTAAGGTCACCTATGTCTGTGTGAGGCCTAAACAGGATATCTAAAATCAGCTAAGGTCACCTATGTCTGTGTGAGGCCTAAACAGGATATCTAAAATCAGCTAAGGTCACCTATGTCTGTGTGAGGCCTAAACAGGATATCTAAAATCAGCTAAAGGTCATCTATGTCTGTGTGAGGCCTAAACAGGATATCTAAAATCAGCTAAGGTCACCTATGTCTGTGTGAGGTCTAAACAGGATATCCAAAATCAGCTAAAGGTCACCTATGTCTGTGTGAGGCCTAATCAGGATATCTAAAATCAGCTAAGGTCACCTATGTCTGTGTGAGGTCTAAACAGGATATCTAAAATCAGCTAAGGTCACCTATGTCTGTGTGAGGCCTAAACAGGATATCTAAAATCAGCTAAAGGTCACCTATGTCTGTGTGAGGCCTAAACAGGATATCTAAAATCAGCTAAGGTCACCTATGTCTGTGTGAGGCCTAAACAGGATATCTAAAATCAGCTAAGGTCACCTATATCTGTGTGAGGTCTAAATAGGATATCCAAAATCAGCTAAAGGTCACCTATGTCTGTGTGAGGTCTAAACAGGATATCTAAAATCAGCTAAGGTCACCTATGTCTGTGTGAGGTCTAAACAGGATATCTAAAATCAGCTAAGGTCACCTATGTCTGTGTGAGGCCTAAACAGGATATCTAAAATCAGCTAAGGTCACCTATGTCTGTGTGAGGTCTAAACAGGATATCCAAAATCATCTAAGGTCACCTATTTCTGTGTGAGGCCTAAACAGGATATCTAAAATCAGCTAAGGTTACCTATGTCTGTGTGAGGCCTAAACAGGATATCTAAAATAAGCTAAAGTCACCTATGTCTGTGTGAGGCCTAAACAGGATATCTAAAATCAGCTAAGGTCACCTATGTCTGTGTGAGGCCTAAACAGGATATCTAAAATCAGCTAAGGTCACCTATGTCTGTGTGAGGCCTAAACAGGATATCTAAAATCAGCTAAGGTCACCTATGTCTTTGTGAGGCCTAAACAGGATATCTAAAATCAGCTAAGGTCACCTATGTCTGTGTGAGGCCTAAACAGGATATCTAAAATCAGCTAAGGTCACCTATGTCTGTATGAGGCCTAAACAGGATATCCAAAATCAGCTAAGGTCACCTATGTCTGTGTGAGGCCTAAACAGGATATCTAAAATCAGCTAAGGTCACCTATGTCTGTGTGAGGCCTAAACAGGATATCTAAAATCAGCTAAGGTCACCTATGTCTGTGTGAAGCCTAAACAGTATATCTAAAATCAGTTAAAGTCACCTATGTCTGTGTGAGTCCTAAACAGGATATCTAAAATCAGCTAATGTCACCTATGTCTGTGTGAGGCCTAAACAGGATATCTAAAATAAGCTAAGGTCACCTATGTCTGTGTGAGGCCTAAACAGGATATCTAAAATCAGCTAAGGTCACCTATGTCTGTGGGAGGTCTAAACAGGATATCTAAAATCAGCTAAGGTCACCTATGTCTGTGTGAGGCCTAAACAGGATATCTAAAATCAGTTAAGGTCACCTATGTCTGTGAGAGGCCTAAACAGGATATCCAAAATCAGCTAAAGGTCACCTATGACTGTGTGAGGCCTAAACAGGATATCTAAAATCACCTAAAGGTCACCTATGTCTGTCTGAGGCCTAAACAGGATATCCAAAATCGGCTAAGGTCACCTATGTCTGTGTGAGGCCTAAACAGGATATATAAGATCAGCTAAGGTCACCTATGTCTGTGTGAGGCCTAAACAGGATATCCAAAATCAGCTAAGGTCACCTATGTCTGTGTGAGGCCTAAATAGGGTATCTAAAATCAGCTAAGGTCACCTATGTATGTGTGAAGCCTAAACAGGATATCTAAAATCAGCTAAAGGTAACCTATGTCTGTGTGAGGCCTAAACAGGATATCCAAAATCAGTTAAGGTCACCTATGTCTGTGTGAGGCCTAAACAGGATATCCAAAATCAGCTAAGGTCACCTATGTCTGTGTGAGGCTTAAACAGGATATCTAAAATCAGCTAAGGTCACCTATGTCTGTGTGAGGCCTAAACAGGATATCCAAAATCAGCTAAGGTCACCTATGTCTGTGTGAGGTCTAAACAGGATATCCAAAATCAGCTAAGGTCACCTATGTCTGTGTGAGGCCTAAACAGGATATCTAAAATCAGCTAAAGGTCACCCATGTCTGTGTGAGGTCTAAACAGGATATCCAATGACAGCTAAGGTCACCTATGTCTGTGTGAGACCTAAACAGGATATCCAAAATCAGCTAAGGTCACCTATGTCTGTGTGAGGCCTAAACAGAATATCTAAAATCAGATAAGGTCACCTATGTCTGTGTGAGGTCTAAACAGGATATCCAAAATCAGTTAAGGTCACCTTTGTCTGTTTGAGGCCTAAACAGGATATCTAAAATCAGCTAAGGTCACCTATGTCTGTGTGAGGTCTAAATAGGATATCCAAAATCAGCTAAGGTCACCTATGTCTGTGTGAGGCCTAAACAGGATATCTAAAATCAGCTAAGGTCACCTATGTCTGTGAGAGGCTTAAACAGGATATATAAGATCAGCTAAGGTCACCTATGTCTGTGTGAGGCCTAAACAGGATATCCAAAATCAGCTAAGGTCACCTATGTCTGTGAGAGGCCTAAACAGGATATCCAAAATCAGCTAAAGGTCACCTATGTCTGTGTGAGGCCTAAACAGGATATCTAAAATCAGCTAAGGGTCATCTATGTCTGTGTGAGGCCTAAACAGGATATCCAAAATCAGCTAAGGTCACCTATGTCTATGTGAGGCCTAAATAGGGTATCTAAAATCAGCTAAGGTCACCTATGTATGTGTGAGGCCTAAACAGGATATCTAAAATCAGCTAAAAGTAACCTATGTCTGTGTGAGGCCTAAACAGGATATCCAAAATCAGCTAAGGTCACCTATGTCTGTGTGAGGCCTAAACAGGATATCCAATGACAGCTATGGTCACCTATGTCTGTGTGAGGCCTCAGCAGGATATCCAAAATCAGCTAAAGGTCACCTATGTCTGTGTGAGGCCTAAACAGGATATCTAAAATCAGCTAAAGGTCATCTATGTCTGTGTGAGGCCTAAACAGGATATCCAAAATCAGCTAAGGTCACCTATGTCTGTGTGAGGCCTAAATAGGGTATCTAAAATCAGCTAAAGTCACCTATGTATGTATGAGGCCTAAACAGGATATCTAAAATCAGCTAATAGTAACCTATGTCTGTGTGAGGCCTAAACAGGATATCCAAAATCAGCTAAGGTCACCTATGTCTGTGTGAGGCCTAAACAGGATATCCAATGACAGCTAAGGTCACCTATGTCTGTGTGAGGTCTAAACAGGATATCTAAAATCAGCTAAGGTCTCCTATGTCTGTGTGAGGCTTAAACAGGATATCTAAAATCAGCTAAGCTCACCTATGTCTGTGTGAGGCCTAAACATGATATCTAAAATCAGCTAAGGTCACCTATGTCTGTGTGAGGCCTAAACAGGATATCCAAAATCAGTTAGGGTCACCTATGTCTGTGTGAGGCCTAAATAGGATATCCAAAATCAGCTAAGTCACCTATGTCTGTGTGAGGCCTAAACAGGATATCTAAAATCAGCTAAAGGTCACCTATGTCTGTGAGAGGCCTAAACATGATATCCAAAATCAGCTAAGGTCACCTATGTCTGTGTGAGGTCTAAAAAGGATATCTAAAATCAGCTAAGGTCACCTATGTCTGTGTGAGGTCTAACAGGATATCTAAAATCAACTAAGGTCACCTATTTCTGTGTGAGGTCTAAACAGGATATCCAAAATCAGCTAAGGTCACCTATGTCTGTGTGAGGTCTAAACAGGATATCTAAAATCAGCTAAGGTCACCTATGTCTGTGTGAGGCCTAAACAGGATATCCAAAATCAGCTAAGATCACCTATGTCTGTGTGAGGCTTAAACAGGATATCTAAAATCAGCTAAGGTCACCTATGTCTATGTGAGGCCTAAACAGGATATCTAAAATCAGCTAAGGTCACCTATGTCTGTGTGAGGTCTAAACAGGATATCCAAAATCAGCTACGGTCCCCTATGTCTGTGTGAGGCCTAAACAGGATATCTAAAATCAGCTAAAGGTCACCCATGTCTGTGTGAGGTCTAAACAGGATATCCAATGACAGCTAAGGTCACCTATGTCTGTGTGAGGCCTAAACAGGATATCCAAAATCAGCTAAGGTCACCTATGTCTGTGTGAGGCCTAAACAGAATATCTAAAATCAGATAAGGTCATCTATGTCTGTGTGAGGCCTAAACAGGATATCTAAAATCAGCTAAGGTCACCTATGTCTGTGTGAGGCCTAAACAGGATATCCAAAATCAGTTAAGGTCACCTATGTCTGTGTGAGGCCTAAATAGGAGATCCAAAATCAGCTAAAGGTCACCTATGTCTGTGTGAGGTCTAAACAGGATATCCAAAATCAGTTAAGGTCACCTATGTCTGTTTGAGGCCTAAACAGGATATTCAAAATCAGCTAAGGTCACCTATGTCTGTGTGAGGCCTAAACAGGATATTTAAAATCAGCTAAGATCACCTATGTCTGTGTGAGGCCTAAACAGGATATCTAAAATCAGCTAAAGGTCACCTATGTCTGTGTGAGGCCTAAACAGGATATCTAAAATCAGCTAAGGTCACCTATGTCTGTCTGAGGCCTAAACAGGATATCCAAAATCGGCTAAGGTCACCTATGTCTGTGTGAGGCCTAAACAGGATATCTAAAATCAGTTAAGGTCACCTATGTCTGTGAGAGGCCTAAACAGGATATCCAAAATCAGCTAAAGGTCACCTATGACTGTGTGAGGCCTAAACAGGATATCTAAAATCACCTAAAGGTCACCTATGTCTGTGTGAGGCCTAAACAGGATATCTAAAATCAGTTAAGGTCACCTATGTCTGTGAGAGGCCTAAACAGGATATCCAAAATCAGCTAAAGGTCACCTATGTCTGTGTGAGGCCTAAACAGGATATCTAAAATCAGCTAAGGTCACCTATGTCTGTGGGAGGTCTAAACAGGATATCTAAAATCAGCTAAGGTCACCTATGTCTGTGTGAGGCCTAAACAGGATATCTAAAATCAGTTAATGTCACCTATGTCTGTGAGAGGCCTAAACAGGATATCCAAAATCAGCTAAAGGTCACCTATGACTGTGTGAGGCCTAAACAGGATATCTAAAATCACCTAAAGGTCACCTATGTCTGTCTGAGGCCTAAACAGGATATCCAAAATCGGCTAAGGTCACCTATGTCTGTGTGAGGCCTAAACAGGATATATAAGATCAGCTAAGGTCACCTATGTCTGTGTGAGGCCTAAACAGGATATCCAAAATCAGCTAAGGTCACCTATGTCTGTGAGAGGCCTAAACAGGATATCCAAAATTAGCTAAAGGTCACCTATGTCTGTGTGAGGCCTAAACAAGATATCTAAAATCAGCTAAAGGTCACTTATGTCTGTGTGAGGCCTAAACAGGATATCCAAAATCAGCTAAGGTCACCTATGTCTGTGTGAGGCCTAAATAGGGTATCTAAAATCAGCTAAGGTCACCTATGTATGTGTGAAGCCTAAACAGGATATTTAAAATCAGCTAAAGGTAACCTATGTCTGTGTGAGGCGTAAACAGGATATCCAAAATCAGTTAAGGTCACCTATGTCTGTGTGAGGCCTAAACAGGATATCCAAAATCAGCTAAGGTCACCTATGTCTGTGTGAGGCTTAAACAGGATATCTAAAATCAGCTAAGGTCACCTATGTCTGTGTGAGGCCTAAACAGGATATCCAAATCAGCTAAGGTCACCTATGTCTGTGTGAGGTCTAAACAGGATATCCAAAATCAGCTAAGGTCACCTATGTCTCTGTGAGGCCTAAACAGGATATCTAAAATCAGCTAAAGGTCACCCATGTCTGTGTGAGGTCTAAACAGGATATCCAATGACAGCTAAGGTCACCTATGTCTGTGTGAGACCTAAACAGGATATCCAAAATCAGCTAAGGTCACCTATGTCTGTGTGAGGCCTAAACAGAATATCTAAAATCAGATAAGGTCACCTATGTCTGTGTGAGGTCTAAACAGGATATCCAAAATCAGTTAAGGTCACCTTTGTCTGTTTGAGGCCTAAACAGGATATCTAAAATCAGCTAAGGTCACCTATGTCTGTCTGAGGTCTAAACAGGATATCCAAAATCAGCTAAAGGTCACCTATGTCTGTGTGAGGCCTAAACAGGATATCCAAAATCAGCTAAAGGACACCTATGTCTGTGTGAGGCCTAAACAGGATATCTAAAATCAGCTAAAGCCACCTATGTCTGTGTGAGGTCTAAACAGGATATCCAAAGTCAGCTAAAGGTCACCTATGTCTGTGTGAGGCCTAAACAGGGTATCTAAAATCAGCTAAGGTCACCTATGTCTGTGTGAGGTCTAAATAGGATATCCAAAATCTGCTAAGGTCACCTATGTCTGTGTGAGGCCTAAACAGGATATCCATATAACCAGCTAAGGTCACCTATGTCTGTGAGAGGCCTAAACAGGATATCCAAAATCAGCTAAAGGTCACCTATGTCTGTGTGAGGCCTAAACAGGATATCTAAAATCAGCTAAAGGTCATCTATGTCTGTGTGAGGCCTAAACAGGATATCCAAAATCAGCTAAGGTCACCTATGTCTGTGTGGGGCCTAAATAGGGTATCTAAAATCAGCTAAGGTCACCTATGTATGTGTGAGGCCTAAACAGGATATCTAAAATCAGCTAAAAGTAACCTATGTCTGTGTGAGGCCTAAACAGGATATCCAAAATCAGCTAAGGTCACCTATGTCTGTGTGAGGCCTAAACAGGATATCCAATGACAGCTATGGTCACCTATGTCTGTGTGAGGCCTCAGCAGGATATCCAAAATCAGCTAAAGGTCACCTATGTCTGTGTGAGGCCTAAACAGGATATCTAAAATCAGCTAAAGGTCATCTATGTCTGTGTGAGGCCTAAACAGGATATCCAAAATCAGCTAAGGTCACCTATGTCTGTGTGAGGCCTAAATAGGGTATCTAAAATCAGCTAAAGTCACCTATGTATGTGTGAGGCCTAAACAGGATATCTAAAATCAGCTAAAAGTAACCTATGTCTGTGTGAGGCCTAAACAGGATATCCAAAATCAGCTAAGGTCACCTATGTCTGTGTGAGGCCTAAACAGGATATCCAATGACAGCTAAGGTCACCTATGTCTGTGTGAGGTCTAAACAGGATATCTAAAATCAGCTAAGGTCTCCTATGTCTGTGTGAGGCTTAAACAGGATATCTAAAATCAGCTAAGTTCACCTATGTCTGTGTGAGGCCTAAACATGATATCTAAAATCAGCTAAGGTCACCTATGTCTGTGTGAGGCCTAAACAGGATATCCAAAATCAGTTAGGGTCACCTATGTCTGTGTGAGGCCTAAATAGGATATCCAAAATCAGCTAAGTTACCTATGTCTGTGTGAGGCCTAAACAGGATATCTAAAATCAGCTAAGGTCACCTATGTCTGTGAGAGGCCTAAACAGGATATCCAAAATCAGCTAAGGTCATCTATGTCTGTGTGAGGCCTAAACAGGATATCTAAAATCAGCTAAGGTCACCTATGTCTGTGTGAGGCCTAAACAGGATATCCAAAATCAGTTAAGGTCACCTATGTCTGTGTGAGGCCTAAATAGAGATCCAAAATCAGCTAAGGTCACCTATGTCTGTGTGAGGTCTAAACAGGATATCCAAAATCAGTTAAGGTCACCTATGTCTGTTTGAGGCCTAAACAGGATATTCAAAATCAGCTAAGGTCACCTATGTCTGTGTGAGGCCTAAACAGGATATTTAAAATCAGCTAAGATCACCTATGTCTGTGTGAGGCCTAAACAGGATATCCAAAATCAGCTAAAGGTCACCTATGTCTGTGTGAGGCCTAAACAGGATATCTAAAATCAGCTAAGGTCACCTATGTCTGTGGGAGGACTAAACAGGATATCTAAAATCAGCTAAGGTCACCTATGTCTGTGTGAGGCCTAAACAGTATATCTAAAATCAGTTAAGGTCACCTATGTCTGTGAGAGGCCTAAACAGGATATCCAAAATCAGCTAAAGGTCACCTATGACTGTGTGAGGCCTAAACAGGATATCTAAAATCACCTAAAGGTCACCTATGTCTGTCTGAGGCCTAAACAGGATATCCAAAATCGGCTAAGGTCACCTATGTCTGTGTGAGGCCTAAACAGGATATATAAGATCAGCTAAGGTCACCTATGTCTGTGTGAGGCCTAAACAGGATATCCAAAATCAGCTAAGGTCACCTATGTCTGTGAGAGGCCTAAACAGGATATCCAAAATTAGCTAAAGGTCACCTATGTCTGTGTGAGGCCTAAACAAGATATCTAAAATCAGCTAAAGGTCACTTATGTCTGTGTGAGGCCTAAACAGGATATCCAAAATCAGCTACGGTCACCTATGTCTGTGTGAGGCCTAAATAGGGTATCTAAAATCAGCTAAGGTCACCTATGTATGTGTGATGCCTAAACAGGATATTTAAAATCAGCTAAAGGTAACCTATGTCTGTGTGAGGCCTAAACAGGATATCCAAAATCAGTTAAGGTCACCTATGTCTGTGTGAGGCCTAAACAGGATATCCAAAATCAGCTAAGGTCACCTATGTCTGTGTGAGGCTTAAACAGGATATCTAAAATCAGCTAAGGTCACCTATGTCTGTGTGAGGCCTAAACAGGATATCCAAATCAGCTAAGGTCACCTATGTCTGTGTGAGGTCTAAACAGGATATCCAAAATCAGCTAAGGTCACCTATGTCTCTGTGAGGCCTAAACAGGATATCTAAAATCAGCTAAAGGTCACCCATGTCTGTGTGAGGTCTAAACAGGATATCCAATGACAGCTAAGGTCACCTATATCTGTGTGAGACCTAAACAGGATATCCAAAATCAGCTAAGGTCACCTATGTCTGTGTGAGGCCTAAACAGAATATCTAAAATCAGATAAGGTCACCTATGTCTGTGTGAGGTCTAAACAGGATATCCAAAATCAGTTAAGGTCACCTTTGTCTGTTTGAGGCCTAAACAGGATATCTAAAATCAGCTAAGGTCACCTATGTCTGTCTGAGGTCTAAACAGGATATCCAAAATCAGCTAAAGGTCACCTATGTCTGTGTGAGGCCTAAACAGGATATCCAAAATCAGCTAAAGGACACCTATGTCTGTGTGAGGCCTAAACAGGATATCTAAAATCAGCTAAAGCCACCTATGTCTGTGTGAGGCCTAAACAGGGTATCTAAAATCAGCTAAGGTCACCTATGTCTGTGTGAGTTCTAAATAGGATATCCAAAATCTGCTAAGGTCACCTATGTCTGTGTGAGGCCTAAACAGGATATCCATATAACCAGCTATGGTCACCTATGTCTGTGAGAGGCCTAAACAGGATATCTAAAATCAGCTAAGGTCACCTATGTCTGTGTGAGGCCTAAATAGGGTATCTAAAATCAGCTAAGGTCACCTATGTCTGTGTGAGGCCTAAACAGGATATCTAAAATCAGCTAAAAGTAACCTATGTCTGTGTGAGGCCTAAACAGGATATCCAAAATCAGCTAAGGTCACCTATGTCTGTGTGAGGCCTAAACAGGATATCCAATGACAGCTATGGTCACCTATGTCTGTGTGAGGCCTCAGCAGGATATCCAAAATCAGCTAAAGGTCACCTATGTCTATGTGAGGCCTAAACAGGATATCTAAAATCAGCTAAAGGTCATCTATGTCTGTGTGAGGCCTAAACAGGATATCCAAAATCAGCTAAGGTCACCTATGTCTGTGTGAGGCCTAAATAGGGTATCTAAAATCAGCTAAGGTCACCTATGTATGTGTGAGGCCTAAACAGGATATCTAAAATCAGCTAAAAGTAACCTATGTCTGTGTGAGGCCTAAACAGGATATCCAAAATCAGCTAAGGTCACCTATGTCTGTGTGAGGCCTAAACAGGATATCCAATGACAGCTAAGGTCACCTATGTCTGTGTGAGGTCTAAACAGGATATCTAAAATCAGCTAAGGTCTCCTATGTCTGTGTGAGGCTTAAACAGGATATCTAAAATCAGCTAAGTTCACCTATGTCTGTGTGAGGCCTAAGCATGATATCTAAAATCAGCTAAGGTCACCTATGTCTGTGTGAGGCCTAAACAGGATATCCAAAATCAGTTAGGGTCACCTATGTCTGTGTGAGGCCTAAATAGGATATCCAAAATCAGCTAAGTTACCTATGTCTGTGTGAGGCCTAAACAGGATATCTAAAATCAGCTAAGGTCACCTATGTCTGTGAGAGGCCTAAACAGGATATCCAAAATCAGCTAAGGTCATCTATGTCTGTGTGAGGCCTAAACAGGATATCTAAAATCAGCTAAGGTCACATATGTCTGTGTGAGGCCTAAACAGGATATCCAAAATCAGTTAAGGTCACCTATGTCTGTGTGAGGCCTAAATAGGAGATCCAAAATCAGCTAAGGTCACCTATGTCTGTGTGAGGTCTAAACAGGATATCCAAAATCAGTTAAGGTCACCTATGTCTGTTTGAGGCCTAAACAGGATATTCAAAATCAGCTAAGGTCACCTATGTCTGTGTGAGGCCTAAACAGGATATTTAAAATCAGCTAAGATCACCTATGTCTGTGTGAGGCCTAAACAGGATATCCAAAATCAGCTAAAGGTCACCTATGTCTGTGTGAGGCCTAAACAGGATATCTAAAATCAGCTAAGGTCACTTATGTCTGTGGGAGGTCTAAACAGGATATCTAAAATCAGCTAAGGTCACCTATGTCTGTGTGAGGCCTAAACAGGATATCTAAAATCTGTTAAGGTCACCTATGTCTGTGAGAGGCCTAAACAGGATATCCAAAATCAGCTAAAGGTCACCTATGACTGTGTGAGGCCTAAACAGGATATCTAAAATCACCTAAAGGTCACCTATGTCTGTCTGAGGCCTAAACAGGATATCCAAAATCGGCTAAGGTCACCTATGTCTGTGTGAGGCCTAAACAGGATATATAAGATCAGCTAAGGTCACCTATGTCTGTGTGAGGCCTAAACAGGATATCCAAAATCAGCTAAGGTCACCTATGTCTGTGAGAGGCCTAAACAGGATATCCAAAATTAGCTAAAGGTCACCTATGTCTGTGTGAGGCCTAAACAAGATATCTAAAATCAGCTAAAGGTCACTTATGTCTGTGTGAGGCCTAAACAGGATATCCAAAATCAGCTAAGGTCACCTATGTCTGTGTGAGGCCTAAATAGGGTATCTAAAATCAGCTAAGGTCACCTATGTATGTGTGAAGCCTAAACAGGATATTTAAAATCAGCTAAAGGTCACCTATGTCTGTGTGAGGCCTGAACAGGATATCCAAAATCAGCTAAGGTCACCTATGTCTGTGTGAGGCTTAAACAGGATATCTAAAATCAGCTAAGGTCACCTATGTCTGTGTGAGGCCTAAACAGGATATCCAAATCAGCTAAGGTCACCTATGTCTGTGTGAGGTCTAAACAGGATATCCAAAATCAGCTAAGGTCACCTATGTCTGTGTGAGGCCTAAACAGGATATCTAAAATCAGCTAAAGGTCACCCATGTCTGTGTGAGATCTAAACAGGATATCCAATGACAGCTAAGGTCACCTATGTCTGTGTGAGACCTAAACAGGATATCCAAAATCAGCTAAGGTCACCTATGTCTGTGTGAGGCCTAAACAGAATATCTAAAATCAGATAAGGTCACCTATGTCTGTGTGAGGTCTAAACAGGATATCCAAAATCAGTTAAGGTCACCTTTGTCTGTTTGAGGCCTAAACAGGATATCTAAAATCAGCTAAGGTCACCTATGTCTGTCTGAGGTCTAAACAGGATATCCAAAATCAGCTAAAGGTCACCTATGTCTGTGTGAGGCCTAAACAGGATATCTAAAATCAGCTAAAGCCACCTATGTCTGTGTGAGGTCTAAACAGGATATCCAAAGTCAGCTAAAGGTCACCTATGTCTGTGTGAGGCCTAAACAGGGTATCTAAAATCAGCTAAGGTCACCTATGTCTGTGTGAGGTCTAAATAGGATATCCAAAATCTGCTAAGGTCACCTATGTCTGTGTGAGGCCTAAACAGGATATCTAAAATCAGCTAAGGTCACCTATGTCTGTGAGAGGCTTAAACAGGATATATAAGATCAGCTAAGGTCACCTATGTCTGTGTGAGGCCTAAACAGGATATCCATATAACCAGCTAAGGTCACCTATGTCTGTGAGAGGCCTAAACAGGATATCCAAAATCAGCTAAAGGTCACCTATGTCTGTGTGAGGCCTAAACAGGATATATAAAATCAGCTAAAGGTCATCTATGTCTGTGTGAGGCCTAAACAGGATATCTAAAATCAGCTAAGGTCACCTATGTCTGTGTGAGGCCTAAATAGGGTATCTAAAATCAGCTAAGGTCACCTATGTATGTGTGAGGCCTAAACAGGATATCTAAAATCAGCTAAAAGTAACCTATGTCTGTGTGAGGCCTAAACAGGATATCCAAAATCAGCTAAGGTCACCTATGTCTGTGTGAGGCCTAAACAGGATATCCAATGACAGCTATGGTCACCTATGTCGGTGTGAGGCCTCAGCAGGATATCCAAAATCAGCTAAAGGTCACCTATGTCTGTGTGAGGCCTAAACAGGATATCTAAAATCAGCTAAAGGTCATCTATGTCTGTGTGAGGCCTAAACAGGATATCCAAAATCAGCTAAGGTCACCTATGTCTGTGTGAGGCCTAAATAGGGTATCTAAAATCAGCTAAAGTCACCTATGTATGTGTGAGGCCTAAACAGGATATCTAAAATCAGCTAAAAGTAACCTATGTCTGTGTGAGGCCTAAACAGGATATCCAAAATCAGCTAAGGTCACCTATGTCTGTGTGAGGCCTAAACAGGATATCCAATGACAGCTAAGGTCACCTATGTCTGTGTGAGGTCTAAACAGGATATCTAAAATCAGCTAAGGTCTCCTATGTCTGTGTGAGGCTTAAACAGGATATCTAAAATCAGCTAAGTTCACCTATGTCTGTGTGAGGCCTAAACATGATATCTAAAATCAGCTAAGGTCACCTATGTCTGTGTGAGGCCTAAACAGGATATCCAAAATCAGTTAGGGTCACCTATGTCTGTGTGAGGCCTAAATAGGATATCCAAAATCAGCTAAGGTCACCTATGTCTGTGAGAGGCCTAAACAGGATATCCAAAATCAGCTAAGGTCACCTATGTCTGTGTGAGGTCTAAACAGGATATCTAAAATCAGCTAAGGTCACCTATGTCTGTGTGAGGTCTAAACAGGATATCTAAAATCAACTAAGGTCACCTATTTCTGTGTGAGGTCTAAACAGGATATCCAAAATCAGCTAAGGTCACCTATGTCTGTGTGAGGTCTAAACAGGATATCTAAAATCAGCTAAGGTCACCTATGTCTGTGTGAGTTCTAAACAGGATATCTAAAATCAGCTAAGGTCTCCTATGTCTGTGTGAGGCTTAAACAGGATATCCAAAATCAGCTAAGGTCACCTATGTCTGTGTGAGGCCTAAACATGATATCTAAAATCAGCTAAGGTCACCTATGTCTGTGTGAGGCCTAAACAGGATATCCAAAATCAGTTACGGTCACCTATGTCTGTGTGAGGCCTAAGCAGGTTATCTAAAATCAGCTAAGGTGACCTATGTCTGTGAGAGGCCTAAACAGGATATCCAAAATCAGCTAAGGTCACCTATGTCTGTGTGAGGTCTAAACAGGATATCTAAAATCAGCTAAGGTCACCTATGTCTGTGTGAGGTCTAAACAGGATATCTAAAATCAACTAAGGTCACCTATGTCTGTGTGAGGTCTAAACAGGATATCCAAAATCAGCTAAGGTCACCTATGTCTGTGTGAGGCCTAAACAGGATATCTAAAATCAGCTAAAGGTCACCCATGTCTGTGTGAGGTCTAAACAGGATATCCAATGACAGCTAAGGTCACCTATGTCTGTGTGAGGCCTAAACAGGATATCCAAAATCAGCTAAGGTCACCTATGTCTGTGTGAGGCCTAAACAGAATATCTAAAATCAGATAAGGTCACCTATGTCTGTGTGAGGTCTAAACAGGATATCCAAAATCAGTTAAGGTCATCTTTATCTGTTTGAGGCCTAAACAGGATATCCAAAATCAGCTAAGGTCACCTATGTCTGTGTGAGGCCTAAACAGGATATCTAAAATCAGCTAAGGTCACCTATGTCTGTCTGAGGTCTAAACAAGATATCCAAAATCAGCTAAAGGTCACCTATGTCTGTGTGAGGCCTAAACAGGATATCTAAAATCAGCTAAGGTCACCTATGTCTGTGCGAGGCCTAAACAGAATATCCAAAATCAGCTAAAGGTCACCTATGTCTGTGTGAGGCCTAAACTGGATATCTAAAATCAGCTAAGGTCACTTATGTCTGTGGGAGGTCTAAACAGGATATCCAAAGTCAGCTAAAGGTCACCTATGTCTGTGTGAGGCCTAAACAGGGTATCTAAAATCAGCTAAGGTCACCTATGTCTGTGTGAGGTCTAAATAGGATATCCAAAATCAGCTAAGGTCAGCTATGTCTGTGTGAGGCCTAAACAGGATATCTAAAATCAGCTAAGGTCACCTATGTCTGTGAGAGGCCTAAACAGGATATCCAAAATCAGCTAAAGGTCACCTATGTCTGTGTGAGGCCTAAACAGGATATATAAGATCAGCTAAGGTCACCTATGTCTGTGTGAGGCCTAAACAGGATATCCAAAATCAGCTAAGGTCACCTATGTCTGTGTGAGGTCTAAACAGGATATCCAAAATCAACTAAAGGTCACCTATGTCTGTGTGAGGCCTAAACAGGATATCTAAAATCAGCTAAGATCACCTATGTCTGTGTGAGGCCTAAACAGGATATCCAAAATCAGCTAAAGGTCACCTATGTCTCTGTGAGGCCTAAACAGGATATCTAAAATCAGCTAAGGTCACCTATGTCTATGGGAGTTCTAAACAGGATATCTAAAATCAGCTAAGGTCACCTATTTCTGTGTGAGGCCTAAACAGGACATCTAAAATCAGCTAAGGTCACCTATGTCTGTGAGAGGCCTAAACAGGATATCCAAAATCAGCTAAAGGTCACCTATGTCTGTGTGAGGCCTAAACAGGATATCTAAAATCACCTAAAGGTCACCTATGTCTGTCTGAGGCCTAAACAGGATATCCAAAATCGGCTAAGGTCACCTATGTCTGTGTGAGGCCTAAACAGGATATATAAGATCAGCTAAAGTCACCTATGTCTGTGTGAGGTCTAAACAGGATATCCAAAATCAGCTAAGGTCACCTATGTCTGTGAGAGGCCTAAACAGGATATCCAAAATCAGCTAAAGGTCACCTATGTCTGTGTGAGGTCTAATCAGGATATCTAAAATCAGCTAAAGGTCACTTATGTCTGTGTGAGGCCTAAACAGGATATCCAAAATCAGCTAAGGTCACCTATGTCTGTGTGAGGCCTAAATAGGGTATCTAAAATCAGCTAAGGTCACCTATGTATGTGTGAAGCCTAAACAGGATATCTAAAATCAGCTAAAGGTAACCTATGTCTGTGTGAGGCCTAAACAGGATATCCAAAATCAGCTAAGGTCACCTATGTCTGTGTGAGACCTAAACAGGATATCTAAAATCAGCTAAGGTCACCTATGTCTGTGTGAGGCCTAAACAGGATATCCAAAATCAGTTAAGGTCACCTATGTCTGTATAAGGCCTAAACAGGATATCCAAAATCAGCTAAGGTCACCTATGTCTGTGTGAGGCTTAAACAGGATATCTAAAATCAGCTAAGGTCACCTATGTCTGTGTGAGGCCTAAACAGGATATCTAAAATCAGCTAAGGTCACCTATGTCTGTGTGAGGTCTAAACAGGATATCCAAAATCAGCTAAGGTCACCTATGTCTGTGTGAGGCCTAAACAGGATATCTAAAATCAGCTAAAGGTCACCCATGTCTGTGTGAGGTCTAAACAGGATATCCAATGACAGCTAAGGTCACCTATGTCTGTTAGAGGCCTAAACAGGATATCCAAAATCAGCTAAGGTCACCTATGTCTGTGTGAGGCCTAAACAGAATATCTAAAATCAGATAAGGTCACCTATGTCTGTGTGAGGTCTAAACAGGATATCCAAAATCAGTTAAGGTCATCTTTGTCTGTTTGAGGCCTAAACAGGATATCCAAAATCAGCTAAGGTCACCTATGTCTGTGTGAGGCCTAAACAGGATATCTAAAATCAGCTAAGGTCACCTATGTCTGTCTGAGGTCTAAACAGGATATCGAAAATCAGCTAAAGGTCACCTATGTCTGTGTGAGGCCTAAACAGGATATCTAAAATCAGCTAAGGTCACCTATGTCTGTGGGAGGTCTAAACAGGATATCCAAAGTCAGCTAAAGGTCACCTATGTCTGTGTGAGGCCTAAACAGGGTATCTAAAATCAGCTAAGGTCACCTATGTCTGTGTGAGGTCTAAATAGGATATCCAAAATCAGCTAAGGTCACCTATGTCTGTGTGAGGCCTAAACAGGATATCTAAAATCAGCTAAGGTCACCTATGTCTGTGAGAGGCCTAAACAGGATATCCAAAATCAGCTAAAGGTCACCTATGTCTGTGTGAGGCCTAAACAGGATATCTAAAATCAGCTAAAGGTCATCTATGTCTGTGTGAGGCCTAAACAGGATATCCAAAATCAGCTAAGGTCACCTATGTCTGTGTGAGGCCTAAATAGGGTATCCAAAATCGGCTAAGGTCACCTATGTCTGTGTGAGGCCTAAACAGGATATATAAGATCAGCTAAAGTCACCTATGTCTGTGTGAGGCCTAAACAGGATATCCAAAATCAGCTAAGGTCACCTATGTCTGTGAGAGGCCTAAACAGGATATCCAAAATCAGCTAAAGGTCACTTATGTCTGTGTGAGGCCTAAACAGGATATCCAAAATCAGCTAAGGTCACCTATGTCTGTGTGAGGCCTAAATAGGATATCTAAAATCAGCTAAGGTCACCTATGTCTGTCTGAGGTCTAAACAGGATATCGAAAATCAGCTAAAGGTCACCTATGTCTGTGTGAGGCCTAAACAGGATATCTAAAATCAGCTAAGGTCACCTATGTCTGTGGGAGGTCTAAACAGGATATCCAAAGTCAGCTAAAGGTCACCTATGTCTGTGTGAGGCCTAAATAGGATATCTAAAATCAGCTAAGGTCACCTATGTCTGTCTGAGGTCTAAACAGGATATCGAAAATCAGCTAAAGGTCACCTATGTCTGTGTGAGGCCTAAACAGGATATCTAAAATCAGCTAAGGTCACCTATGTCTGTGGGAGGTCTAAACAGGATATCCAAAGTCAGCTAAAGGTCACCTATGTCTGTGTGAGGCCTAAACAGGGTATCTAAAATCAGCTAAGGTCACCTATGTCTGTGTGAGGTCTAAATAGGATATCCAAAATCAGATAAGGTCACCTATGTCTGTGTGAGGCCTAAACAGGATATCTAAAATCAGCTAAGGTCACCTATGTCTGTGAGAGGCCTAAACAGGATATCCAAAATCAGCTAAAGGTCACCTATGTCTGTGTGAGGCCTAAACAGGATATCTAAAATCAGCTAAAGGTCATCTATGTCTGTGTGAGGCCTAAACAGGATATCCAAAATCAGCTAAGGTCACCTATGTCTGTGTGAGGCCTAAATAGGGTATCCAAAATCGGCTAAGGTCACCTATGTCTGTGTGAGGCCTAAACAGGATATATAAGATCAGCTAAAGTCACCTATGTCTGTGTGAGGCCTAAACAGGATATCCAAAATCAGCTAAGGTCACCTATGTCTGTGAGAGGCCTAAACAGGATATCCAAAATCAGCTAAAGGTCACTTATGTCTGTGTGAGGCCTAAACAGGATATCCAAAATCAGCTAAGGTCACCTATGTCTGTGTGAGGCCTAAATAGGGTATCTAAAATCAGCTAAGGTCACCTATGTATGTGTGAAGCCTAAACAGGATATCTAAAATCAGCTAAAGGTAACCTATGTCTGTGTGAGGCCTAAACAGGATATCCAAATTCAGCTAAGGTCACTTATGTCTGTGTGAGGCTTAAACAGGATATCTAAAATCAGCTAAGGTCACCTATGTCTGTGTGAGGCCTAAACAAGATATCCAAAATCAGTTAAGGTCACCTATGTCTGTATGAGGCCTAAACAGGATATCCAAAATCAGCTAAGGTCACCTATGTCTGTGTGAGGCTTAAACAGGATATCTAAAATCAGCTAAGGTCACCTATGTCTGTGTGAGGCCTAAACAGGATATCTAAAATCAGCTAAGGTCACCTATGTCTGTGTGAGGTCTAAACAGGATATCCAAAATCAGCTAAGGTCACCTATGTCTGTGTGAGGCCTAAACAGGATATCTAAAATCAGCTAAAGGTCACCCATGTCTGTGTGAGGTCTAAACAGGATATCCAATGACAGCTAAGGTCACCTATGTCTGTGTGAGGCCTAAACAGGATATCCAAAATCAGCTAAGGTCACCTATGTCTGTGTGAGGCCTAAACAGAATATCTAAAATCAGATAAGGTCACCTATGTCTGTGTGAGGTCTAAACAGGATATCCAAAATCAGTTAAGGTCATCTTTGTCTGTTTGAGGCCTAAACAGGATATCCAAAATCAGCTAAGGTCACCTATGTCTGTGTGAGGCCTAAACAGGATATCTAAAATCAGCTAAGGTCACCTATGTCTGTCTGAGGTCTAAACAAGATATCCAAAATCAGCTAAAGGTCACCTATGTCTGTGTGAGGCCTAAACAGGATATCTAAAATCAGCTAAGGTCACCTATGTCTGTGCGAGGCCTAAACAGGATATCCAAAATCAGCTAAAGGTCACCTATGTCTGTGTGAGGCCTAAACAGGATATCTAAAATCAGCTAAGGTCACCTATGTCTGTGGGAGGTCTAAACAGGATATCCAAAGTCAGCTAAAGGTCACCTATGTCTGTGTGAGGCCTAAACAGGGTATCTAAAATCAGCTAAGGTCACCTATGTCTGTGTGAGGTCTAAATAGGATATCCAAAATCAGCTAAGGTCAGCTATGTCTGTGTGAGGCCTAAACAGGATATCTAAAATCAGCTAAGGTCACCTATGTCTGTGAGAGGCCTAAACAGGATATCCAAAATCAGCTAAAGGTCACCTATGTCTGTGTGAGGCCTAAACAGGATATATAAGATCAGCTAAGGTCACCTATGTCTATGTGAGGCCTAAACAGGATATCTAAAATCAGCTAAAGGTCATCTATGTCTGTGTGAGGCCTAAAAAGGATATCCAAAATCAGCTAAGGTCACCTATGTCTGTGTGAGGCCTAAATAGGGTATCTAAAATCAGCTAAGGTCACCTATGTATGTGTGAGGCCTAAACAGGATATCTAAAATCAGCTAAAAGTAACCTATGTCTGTGTGAGGCCTAAACAGGATATCCAAAATCAGCTAAAGGTCACCTATGTCTGTGTGAGGTCTAATCAGGATATCTAAAATCAGCTAAAGGTCACTTATGTCTGTGTGAGGCCTAAACAGGATATCCAAAATCAGCTAAGGTCACCTATGTCTGTGTGAGGCCTAAATAGGGTATCTAAAATCAGCTAAGGTCACCTATGTATGTGTGAAGCCTAAACAGGATATCTAAAATCAGCTAAAGGTAACCTATGTCTGTGTGAGGCCTAAACAGGATATCCAAAATCAGCTAAGGTCACCTATGTCTGTGTGAGGCCTAAACAGGATATCTAAAATCAGCTAAGGTCACCTATGTCTGTGTGAGGCCTAAACAGGATATCCAAAATCAGTTAAGGTCACCTATGTCTGTATAAGGCCTAAACAGGATATCCAAAATCAGCTAAGGTCACCTATGTCTGTGTGAGGCTTAAACAGGATATCTAAAATCAGCTAAGGTCACCTATCTCTGTGTGAGGCCTAAACAGGATATCTAAAATCAGCTAAGGTCACCTATGTCTGTGTGAGGTCTAAACAGGATATCCAAAATCAGCTAAGGTCACCTATGTCTGTGTGAGGCCTAAACAGGATATCTAAAATCAGCTAAAGGTCACCCATGTCTGTGTGAGGTCTAAACAGGATATCCAATGACAGCTAAGGTCACCTATGTCTGTTAGAGGCATAAACAGGATATCCAAAATCAGCTAAGGTCACCTATGTCTGTGTGAGGCCTAAATAGAATATCTAAAATCAGATAAGGTCACCTATGTCTGTGTGAGGTCTAAACAGGATATCCAAAATCAGTTAAGGTCATCTTTGTCTGTTTGAGGCCTAAACAGGATATCCAAAATCAGCTAAGGTCACCTATGTCTGTGTGAGGCCTAAACAGGATATCTAAAATCAGCTAAGGTCACCTATGTCTGTCTGAGGTCTAAACAGGATATCCAAAATCAGCTAAAGGTCACCTATGTCTGTGTGAGGTCTAAATAGGATATCCAAAATCAGCTAAGGTCACCTATGTCTGTGTGAGGCCTAAACAGGATATCTAAAATCAGCTAAGGTCACCTATGTCTGTGAGAGGCCTAAACAGGATATCCAAAATCAGCTAAAGGTCACCTATGTCTGTGTGAGGCCTAAACAGGATATCTAAAATCAGCTAAAGGTCATCTATGTCTGTGTGAGGCCTAAACAGGATATCCAAAATCAGCTAAGGTCACCTATGTCTGTGTGAGGCCTAAATAGGGTATCCAAAATCGGCTAAGGTCACCTATGTCTGTGTGAGGCCTAAACAGGATATATAAGATCAGCTAAAGTCACCTATGTCTGTGTGAGGCCTAAACAGGATATCCAAAATCAGCTAAGGTCACCTATGTCTGTGAGAGGCCTAAACAGGATATCCAAAATCAGCTAAAGGTCACCTATGTCTGTGTGAGGCCTAAACAGGATATCTAAAATCAGCTAAAGGTCACTTATGTCTGTGAGAGGCCTAAACAGGATATCCAAAATCAGCTAAGGTCACCTATGTCTGTGTGAGGCCTAAATAGGGTATCTAAAATCAGCTAAGGTCACCTATGTATGTGTGAAGCCTAAACAGGATATCTAAAATCAGCTAAAGGTAACCTATGTCTGTGTGAGGCCTAAACAGGATATCCAAAATCAGCTAAGGTCACCTATGTCTGTGTGAGGCTTAAACAGGATATCTAAAATCAGCTAAGGTCACCTATGTCTGTGTGAGGCCTAAACAAGATATCCAAAATCAGTTAAGGTCACCTATGTCTGTATGAGGCCTAAACAGGATATCCAAAATCAGCTAAGGTCACCTATGTCTGTGTGAGGCTTAAACAGGATATCTAAAATCAGCTAAGGTCACCTATGTCTGTGTGAGGCCTAAACAGGATATCTAAAATCAGCTAAGGTCACCTATGTCTGTGTGAGGTCTAAACAGGATATCCAAAATCAGCTAAGGTCACCTATGTCTGTGTGAGGCCTAAACAGGATATCTAAAATCAGCTAAAGGTCACCCATGTCTGTGTGAGGTCTAAACAGGATATCCAATGACAGCTAAGGTCACCTATGTCTGTGTGAGGCCTAAACAGGATATCCAAAATCAGCTAAGGTCACCTATGTCTGTGTGAGGCCTAAACAGAATATCTAAAATCAGATAAGGTCACCTATGTCTGTGTGAGGTCTAAACAGGATATCCAAAATCAGTTAAGGTCATCTTTGTCTGTTTGAGGCCTAAACAGGATATCCAAAATCAGCTAAGGTCACCTATGTCTGTGTGAGGCCTAAACAGGATATCTAAAATCAGCTAAGGTCACCTATGTCTGTCTGAGGTCTAAACAAGATATCCAAAATCAGCTAAAGGTCACCTATGTCTGTGTGAGGCCTAAACAGGATATCTAAAATCAGCTAAGGTCACCTATGTCTGTGCGAGGCCTAAACAGGATATCCAAAATCAGCTAAAGGTCACCTATGTCTGTGTGAGGCCTAAACAGGATATCTAAAATCAGCTAAAGGTCATCTATGTCTGTGTGAGGCCTAAATAGGATATCCAAAATCAGCTAAGGTCACCTATGTCTGTGTGAGGCCTAAATAGGGTATCTAAAATCAGCTAAGGTCACCTATGTATGTGTGAGGCCTAAACAGGATATCTAAAATCAGCTAAAAGTAACCTATGTCTGTGTGAGGCCTAAACAGGATATCCAAAATCAGCTAAGGTCACCTATGTCTGTGTGAGGCCTAAACAGGATATCTAAAATCAGCTGAGGTCACCTATGTCTGTGTGAGGCCTAAACAGGATATCCAAAATCAGTTAAGGTCACCTATGTGTGTGTGAGGCCTAAACAGGATATCCAATGACAGCTAAGGTCACCTATGTCTGTGTGAGGTCTAAACAGGATATCTAAAATCAGCTAAGGTCTCCTATGTCTGTGTGAGGCTTAAACAGGATATCTAAAATCAGCTAAGGTCACCTATGTCTGTGTGAGGCCTAAACATGATATATAAAATCAGCTAAGGTCACCTATGTCTGTGTGAGGCCTAAACAGGATATCCAAAATCAGTTAGGGTCACCTATGTCTGTGTGAGGCCTAAATAGGATATCCAAAATCAGCTAAGTCACCTATGTCTGTGTGAGGCCTAAACAGGATATCTAAAATCAGCTAAGGTCACCTATGTCTGTGAGAGGCCTAAACAGGATATCCAAAATCAGCTAAGGTCACCTATGTCTGAGTGAGGTCTAAACAGGATATCTAAAATCAGCTAAGGTCACCTATGTCTGTGTGAGGTCTAAACAGGATATCTAAAATCAATTAAGGTCACCTATGTCTGTGTGAGGTCTAAACAGGATATCCAAAATCAGCTAAGGTCACCTATGTCTGTGTGAGGTCTAAACAGGATATCTAAAATCAGCTAAGGTCACCTATGTCTGTGTGAGGTCTAAACAGGATATCTAAAATCAACTAAGGTCACCTATGTCTGTGTGAGGTCTAAACAGGATATCCAAAATCAGCTAAGGTCACCTATGTCTGTGTGAGGTCTAAACAGGATCTCTAAAATCAGCTAAGGCCACCTATGTCTGTGTGAGGCCAAAACAAAATATCCAAAATCAGCTAAGGTCACCTATGTCTGTGTGAGGCTTAAACAGGATATCAAAAATCAGCTAAGGTCACCTATGTCTGTGTGAGGCCTAAACAGGATATCTAAAATCAGCTAAGGTCACCTTTGTCTGTGTGAGGTCTAAACAGGATATCCAAAATCAGCTACGGTCACCTATGTCTGTGTGAGGCCTAAACAGGATATCTAAAATCAGCTAAAGGTCACCCATGTCTGTGTGAGGTCTAAACAGGATATCCAATGACAGCTAAGGTCACCTATGTCTGTCAGGGGCCTAAACAGGATATCCAATGACAGCTAAGGTCACCTATGTCTGTGTGAGGTCTAAACAGGATATCCAAAATCAGCTAAGGTCTCCTATGTCTGTGTGAGGCTTAAACAGGATATCTAAAATCAGCTAAGGTCACCTATGTCTGTGTGAGGCCTAAACATGATATTTAAAATCAGCTAAGGTCACCTATGTCTGTGTGAGGCCTCAACAGGATATCCAAAATCAGTTAGGGTCACCTATGTCTGTGTGAGGCCTAAATAGGATATCCAAAATCAGCTAAGTCACCTATGTCTGTGTGAGGCCTAAACAGGATATCTAAAATCAGCTAAGGTCACCTATGTCTGTGAGAGGCCTAAACAGGATATCCAAAATCAGCTAAGATCACCTATGTCTGTGTGAGGTCTAAACAGGACATCTAAAATCAGCTAAGGTCACCTATGTCTGTGTGAGGTCTAAACAGGATATCTAAAATCAATTAAGGTCACCTATGTCTGTGTGAGGTCTAAACAGGATATCCAAAATCAGCTAAGGTCACCTATGTCTGTGTGAGGTCTAAACAGGATATCTAAAATCAGCTAAGGTCACCTATGTCTGTGTGAGGTCTAAACAGGATATCTAAAATCAACTAAGGTCACCTATGTCTGTGTGAGGTCTAAACAGGATATCCAAAATCAGCTAAGGTCACCTATGTCTGTGTGAGGTCTAAACAGGATCTCTAAAATCAGCTAAGGCCACTTATGTCTGTGTGAGGCCAAAACAGGATATCCAAAATCAGCTATGGTTACCTATGTCTGTGTGAGGCTTAAACAGGATATCAAAAATCAGCTAAGGTCACCTATGTCTGTGTGAGGCCTAAACAGGATATCTAAAATCAGCTAAGATCACCTTTGTCTGTGTGAGGTCTAAACAGGATATCCAAAATCAGCTACGGTCACCTATGTCTGTGTGAGGCCTAAACAGGATATCTAAAATCAGCTAAAGGTCACCCATGTCTGTGTGAGGTCTAAACAGGATATCCAATGACAGCTAACGTCACCTATGTCTGTGTGAGGCCTAAACAGGATATCCAAAATCAGCTAAGGTCACCTATGTCTGTGTGAGGCCTAAACAGGATATCCAATGACAGCTAAGGTCACCTATGTCTGTGTGAGTTCTAAACAGGATATCCAAAATCAGCTAAAGTCACCTATGTCTGTGTGAGGCCTAAACAGGATATCTAAAATCAGCTAAGGTCACCTATGTCTGTGTGAGGCCTAAACAGGATATCCAAAATCAGCTAAGGTCACCTATGTCTGTGTGAGGCCTAAACAGGATATCTAAAATCAGCTAAGGTCACCTATGTCTGTGAGAGGCCTAAACAGGATATCCAAAATCAACTAAGGTCACCTATGTCTGTGTGAGGTCTAAACAGGATATCTAAAATCAGCTAAGGTCACCTATGTCTGTGTGAGGTCTAAACAGGATATCTAAAATCAACTAAGGTCACCTATGTCTGTGTGAGGTCTAAACAGGATATCCAAAATCAGCTAAGGTCACCTATGTCTGTGTGAGGTCTAAACAGGATATCTAAAATCAGCTAAGGTCACCTATATCTGTGTGAGGCCTAAACAGGATATCTAAAATCAGCTAAGGTCACCTATGTCTGTGAGAGGCGTAAACAGGATATCCAAAATCAGCTAAAGGTCACCTATGTCTGTGTGAGGCCTAAACAGGATATCTAAAATCAGCTAAAGGTCACCTATGTCTGTCTGAGGCCTAAACAGGATATCCAAAATCGGCTAAGGTCACCTATGTCTGTGTGAGGCCTAAACAGGATATATAAGATCAGCTACGGTCACCTATGTCTGTGTGAGGCCTAAACAGGATATCCAAAATCATCTAAGGTCACCTATGTCTGTGAGAGGCCTAAACAGGATATCCAAAATCAGCTAAAGGTCACCTATGTCTTTGTGAGGCCTAAACAGGATATCTAAAATCAGCTAAGGTCACCTATGTCTGTGTGAGGCCTAAATAGGGTATCTAAAATCAGCTAAGGTCACCTATGTCTGTGTGAGGCCTAAACAGGATATCTAAAATCAGATAAGGTCACCCATGTCTGTGTGAGGTCTAAACAGGATATCCAAAATCAGTTAAGGTCATTTTTGTCTGTTTGAGGCCTAAACAGGATATCCAAAATCAGCTAAGGTCACCTATGTCTGTGTGAGGCCTAAACAGGATATCTAAAATCAGCTAAGGTCACCTATGTCTGTCTGAGGTCTAAACAGGATATCCAAAATCAGCTAAAGGTCACCTATGTCTGTGTGAGGCCTAAACAGGATATCTAAAATCAGCTAAGGTCACCTATGTCTGTGGGAGGTCTAAACAGGATATCCAAAGTCAGCTAAAGGTCACCTATGTCTGTGTGAGGCCTAAACAGGGTATCTAAAATCAGCTAAGGTCATCTATGTCTGTGTGAGGTCTAAATAGGATATCCCAAATCAGCTAAGGTCACCTATGTCTGTGTGAGGCCTAAACAGGATATCTAAAATCAGCTAAGGTCACCTATGTCTGTGAGAGTCCTAAACAGGATATCCAAAATCAGCTAAAGGTCACCTATGTCTGTGTGAGGCCTAAACAGGATATCTAAAATCAGCTAAAGGTCATCTATGTCTGTGTGAGGCCTAAACAGGATATCCAAAATCAGCTAAGGTCACCTATGTCTGTGTGAGGCCTAAATAGGGTATCCAAAATCGGCTAAGGTCACCTATGTCTGTGTGAGGCCTAAACAGGATATATAAGATCAGCTAAAGTCACCTATGTCTGTGTGAGGCCTAAACAGGATATCCAAAATCAGCTAAGGTCACCTATGTCTGTGAGAGGCCTAAACAGGATATCCAAAATCAGCTAAAGGTCACCTATGTCTGTGTGAGGCCTAAACAGGATATCTAAAATCAGCTAAAGGTCACTTATGTCTGTGTGAGGCCTAAACAGGATATCCAAAATCAGCTAAGGTCACCTATGTCTGTGTGAGGCCTAAATAGGGTATCTAAAATCAGCTAAGGTCACCTATGTATGTGTGAAGCCTAAACAGGATATCTAAAATCAGCTAAAGGTAACCTATGTCTGTGTGAGGCCTAAACAGGATATCCAAAATCAGCTAAGGTCACCTATGTCTGTGTGAGGCCTAAACAGGATATTTAAAATCAGCTAAGGTCACCTATGTCTGTGTGAGGCCTAAACAAGATATCCAAAATCAGTTAAGGTCACCTATGTCTGTATGAGGCCTAAACAGGATATCCAAAATCAGCTAAGGTCACCTATGTCTGTGTGAGGCTTAAACAGGATATCTAAAATCAGCTAAGGTCACCTATGTCTGTGTGAGGCCTAAACAGGATATCTAAAATCAGCTAAGGTCACCTATGTCTGTGTGAGGTCTAAACAGGATATCCAAAATCAGCTAAGGTCACCTATGTCTGTGTGAGGCCTAAACAGGATATCTAAAATCAGCTAAAGGTCACCCATGTCTGTGTGAGGTCTAAACAGGATATCCAATGACAGCTAAGGTCACCTATGTCTGTGTGAGGCCTAAACAGGATATCCAAAATCAGCTAAGGTCACCTATGTCTGTGTGAGGCCTAAACAGAATATCTAAAATCAGATAAGGTCACCTATGTCTGTGTGAGGTCTAAACAGGATATCCAAAATCAGTTAAGGTCATCTTTGTCTGTTTGAGGCCTAAACAGGATATCCAAAATCAGCTAAGGTCACCTATGTCTGTGTGAGGCCTAAACAGGATATCTAAAATCAGCTAAGGTCACCTATGTCTGTCTGAGGTCTAAACAAGATTTCCAAAATCAGCTAAAGGTCACCTATGTCTGTGTGAGGCCTAAACAGGATATCTAAAATCAGCTAAGGTCACCTATTTCTGTGCGAGGCCTAAACAGGATATCCAAAATCAGCTAAAGGTCACCTATGTCTGTGTGAGGCCTAAACAGGATATCCAAAATCAGCTAAGGTCACCTATGTCTTTGAGAGGCCTAAACAGGATATCCAAAATCAGCTAAAGGTCACCTATGTCTGTGTGAGGCCTAAACAGGATATCTAAAATCAGCTAAAGGTCATCTATGTCTGTGTGAGGCCTAAACAGGATATCCAAAATCAGCTAAGGTCACCTATGTCTGTGTGAGGCCTAAATAGGGTATCCAAAATCGGCTAAGGTCACCTATGTCTGTGTGAGGCCTAAACATGATATATAAGATCAGCTAAAGTCACCTATGTCTGTGTGAGGCCTAAACAGGATATCCAAAATCAGTTAAGGTCACCTATGTCTGTGAGAGGCCTAAACAGGATATCCAAAATCAGCTAAAGGTCACCTATGTCTGTGTGAGGCCTAAACAGGATATCTAAAATCAGCTAAAGGTCACTTATGTCTGTGTGAGGCCTAAACAGGATATCCAAAATCAGCTAAGGTCACCTATGTCTGTGTGAGGCCTAAATAGGGTATCTAAAATCAGCTAAAGGTAACCTATGTCTGTGTGAGGCCTAAACAGGATATCCAAAATCAGCTAAGGTCACCTATGTCTGTGTGAGGCCTAAACAGGATATCTAAAATCAGCTAAGGTCACCTATGTCTGTGTGAGGCCTAAACAAGATATCCAAAATCAGTTAAGGTCACCTATGTCTGTATGAGGCCTAAACAGGATATCCAAAATCAGCTAAGGTCACCTATGTCTGTGTGAGGCTTAAACAGGATATCTAAAATCAGCTAAGGTCACCTATGTCTGTGTGTGTCCTAAACAGGATATCTAAAATCAGCTAAGGTCACCTATGTCTGTGTGAGGTCTAAACAGGATATCCAAAATCAGCTAAGGTCACCTATGTCTGTGTGAGGCCTAAACAGGATATCTAAAATCAGCTAAAGGTCACCCATGTCTGTGTGAGGTCTAAACAGGATATCCAATGACAGCTAAGGTCACCTATGTCTGTGTGAGGCCTAAACAGGATATCCAAAATCAGCTAAGGTCACCTATGTCTGTGTGAGGCCTAAACAGAATATCTAAAATCAGATAAGGTCACCTATGTCTGTGTGAGGTCTAAACAGGATATCCAAAATCAGTTAAGATCATCTTTTTCTGTTTGAGGCCTAAACAGGATATCCAATATCAGCTAAGGTCACCTATGTCTGTGTGAGGCCTAAACAGGATATCTAAAATCAGCTAAGGTCACCTATGTCTGTCTGAGGTCTAAACAAGATTTCCAAAATCAGTTAAAGGTCACCTATGTCTGTGTGAGGCCTAAACAGGATATCTAAAATCAGCTAAGGTCACCTATGTCTGTGCGAGGCCTAAACAGGATATCCAAAATCAGCTAAAGGTCACCTATGTCTGTGTGAGGCCTAAACAGGATATCTAAAATCAGCTAAGGTCACCTATGTCTGTGGGAGGTCTAAACAGGATATCCAAAGTCAGCTAAAGGTCACCTATGTCTGTGTGAGGCCTAAACAGGGTATCTAAAATCAGTTAAGGTCACCTATGTCTGTGTGAGGTCTAAATAGGATATACAAAATCAGCTAAGGTCAGCTATGTCTGTGTGAGGCCTAAATAGGATATCTAAAATCAGCTAAGGTCACCTATGTCTGTGAGAGGCCTCAACAGAATATCCAAAATCAGCTAAAGGTCACCTATGTCTGTGTGAGGCCTAAACAGGATATATAAGATCAGCTATGGTTACCTATGTCTGTGTGAGGACTAAACAGGATATCCAAAATCAGCTAAGGTCACCTATGTCTTTGAGAGGCCTAAACAGGATATCCAAAATCAGCTAAAGGTCACCTATGTCTGTGTGAGGCCTAAACAGGATATCTAAAATCAGCTAAAAGTCATCTATGTCTGTGTGAGGCCTAAACAGGATATCCAAAATCAGCTAAGGTCACCTATGTCTGTGTGAGGCCTAAATAGGGTATCTAAAATCAGCTAAGGTCACCTATGTATGTGTGAGGCCTAAACAGGATATCTAAAATCAGCTAAAAGTAACCTATGTCTGTGTGAGGCCTAAACAGGATATCCAAAATCAGCTAAGGTCACCTATGTCTGTGTGAGGCCTAAACAGGATATCTAAAATCAGCTAAGGTCACCTATGTCTGTGTGAGGCCTAAATAGGATATCCAAAATCAGTTAAGGTCACCTATGTCTGTGTGAGGCCTAAACAGGATATCCAATGACAGCTAAGGTCACCTATGTCTGTGTGAGGTCTAAACAGGATATCTAAAATCAGCTAAGATTTCCTATGTCTGTGTGAGGTTTAAACAGGATATCTAAAATCAGCTAAGGTCACCTATGTCTGTGTGAGGCCTAAACAGGATATCTAAAATCAGCTAAGGTCACCTATGTCTGTGTGAGGCCTAAACAGGATATCCAAAATCAGTTAGGGTCACCTATGTCTGTGTGAGGCCTAAATAGGATATCCAAAATCAGCTAAGTCACCTATGTCTGTGTGAGGCCTAAACAGGATATCTAAAATCAGCTAAGGTCACCTATGTCTGTGAGAGGCCGAAACAGGATATCCAAAATCAGCTAAGGTCACCTATGTCTGTGTGAGGCTTAAACAGGATATCTAAAATCAGCTAAGGTCACCTATGTCTGTGTGAGGCCTAAACAGGATATCTAAAATCAGCTAAGGTCACCTATGTCTGTGTGAGGCCTAAACAGGATATCCAAAATCAGTTAGGGTCACCTATGTCTGTGTGAGGCCTAAATAGGATATCCAAAATCAGCTAAGTCACCTATGTCTGTGTGAGGTCTAAACAGGATATCTAAAATCAGCTAAGGTCACCTATGTCTGTGTGAGGTCTAAACAGGATATCTAAAATCAATTAAGGTCACCTATGTCTGTGTGAGGTCTAAACAGGATATCCAAAATCAGCTAAGGTCACCTATGTCTGTGTGAGGTCTAAACAGGATATCTAAAATCAGCTAAGGTCACCTATGTCTGTGTGAGGTCTAAACAGGATATCTAAAATCAACTAAGGTCACCTATGTCTGTGTGAGGTCTAAACAGGATATCCAAAATCAGCTAAGGTCACCTATGTCTGTGTGAGGTCTAAACAGGATCTCTAAAATCAGCTAAGGCCACCTATGTCTGTGTGAGGCCAAAACAGGATATCCAAAATCAGCTATGGTCACCTATGTCTGTGTGAGGCTTAAACAGGATATCAAAAATCAGCTAAGGTCACCTATGTCTGTGTGAGGCCTAAACAGGATATCTAAAATCAGCTAAGGTCACCTTTGTCTGTGTGAGGTCTAAACAGGATATCCAAAATCAGCTACGGTCACCTATGTCTGTGTGAGGCCTAAACAGGATATCTAAAATCAGCTAAAGGTCACCCATGTCTGTGTGAGGTCTAAACAGGATATCCAATGACAGCTAAGGTCACCTATGTCTGTGTGAGGCCTAAACAGGATATCCAATGACAGCTAAGGTCACCTATGTCTGTGTGAGGTCTAAACAGGATATCTAAAATCAGCTAAGGTCTCCTATGTCTGTGTGACGCTTAAACAGGATATCTAAAATCAGCTAAGGTCACCTATGTCTGTGAGAGGCCTAAACATGATATCTAAAATCAGCTAAGGTCACCTATGTCTGTGTGAGGCCTAAACAGGATATCCAAAATCAGTTAGGGTCACCTATGTCTGTGTGAGGCCTAAATAGGATATCCAAAATCAGCTAAGTCACCTATGTCTGTGTGAGGCCTAAACAGGATATCTAAAATCAGCTAAGGTCACCTATGTCTGTGAGAGGCCTAAACAGGATATCCAAAATCAGCTAAGGTCACCTATGTCTGTGTGAGGTCTAAACAGGACATCTAAAATCAGCTAAGGTCACCTATGTCTGTGTGAGGTCTAAACAGGATATCTAAAATCAATTAAGGTCACCTATGTCTGTGTGAGGTCTAAACAGGATAACCAAAATCAGCTAAGGTCACCTATGTCTGTGTGAGGTCTAAACAGGATATCTAAAATCAGCTAAGGTCACCTATGTCTGTGTGAGGTCTAAACAGGATATCTAAAATCAACTAAGGTCACCTATGTCTGTGTGAGGTCTAAACAGGATATCCAAAATCAGCTAAGGTCACCTATGTCTGTGTGAGGTCTAAACAGGATCTCTAAAATCAGCTAAGGCCACTTATGTCTGTGTGAGGCCAAAACAGGATATCCAAATTCAGCTAAGGTCACCTATGTCTGTGTGAGGCTTAAACAGGATATCAAAAATCAGCTAAGGTCACCTATGTCTGTGTGAGGCCTAAACAGGATATCTAAAATCAGCTAAGATCACCTTTGTCTGTGTGAGGTCTAAACAGGATATCCAAAATCAGCTACGGTCACCTATGTCTGTGTGAGGCCTAAACAGAATATCTAAAATCAGCTAAAGGTCACCCATGTCTGTGTGAGGTCTAAACAGGATATCCAATGACAGCTAAGGTCACCTATGTCTGTGTGAGGCCTAAACAGGATATCCAAAATCAGCTAAGGTCACCTATGTCTGTGTGAGGCCTAAACAGGATATCCAATGACAGCTAAGGTCACCTATGTCTGTGTGAGTTCTAAACAGGATATCCAAAATCAGCTAAGGTCACCTATGTCTGTGTGAGGCCTAAACAGGATATCTAAAATCAGCTAAGGTCACCTATGTCTGTGTGAGGCCTAAACAGGATATCCAAAATCAGCTAAGGTCACCTATGTCTGTGTGAGGCCTAAACAGGATATCTAAAATCAGCTAAGGTCACCTATGTCTGTGTGAGGCCTAAACAGGATATCTAAAATCAGCTAAGGTCACCTATGTCTGTGAGAGGCCTAAACAGGATATCCAAAATCAGCTAAGGTCACCTATGTCTGTGTGAGGTCTAAACAGGATATCTAAAATCAGCTAAGGTCACCTATGTCTGTGTGAGGTCTAAACAGGATATCTAAAATCAACTAAGGTCACCTATGTCTGTGTGAGGTCTAAACAGGATATCCAAAATCAGCTAAGGTCACCTATGTCTGTGTGAGGTCTAAACAGGATATCTAAAATCAGCTAAGGTCACCTATATCTGTGTGAGACCTAAACAGGATATCTAAAATCAGCTAAGGTCACCTATGTCTGTGAGAGGCGTAAACAGGATATCCAAAATCAGCTAAAGGTCACCTACGTCTGTGTGAGGCCTAAACAGGATATCTAAAATCAGCTAAAGGTCACCTATGTCTGTCTGAGGCCTAAACAGGATATCCAAAATCGGCTAAGGTCACCTATGTCTGTGTGAGGCCTAAACAGGATATATAAGATCAGCTAAGGTCACCTATGTCTGTGTGAGGCCTAAACAGGATATCCAAAATCATCTAAGGTCACCTATGTCTGTGAGAGGCCTAAACAGGATATCCAAAATCAGCTAAAGGTCACCTATGTCTTTGTGAGGCCTAAACAGGATATCTAAAATCAGCTAAGGTCACCTATGTCTGTGTGAGGCCTAAACAGGATATCTAAAATCAGCTAAAGGTCACCTATGTCTGTGTGAGGCCTAAATAGGATATCTAAAATCAGCTAAAGGTAACCTATGTCTGTGTGAGGCCTAAACAGGATATCCAAAATCAGCTAAGGTCACCTATGTCTGTGTGAGGCCTAAACAGGATATCTAAAATCAGCTAAGGTCACCTATGTCTGTGTGAGGCCTAAACAGGATATCCAAAATCAGTTAAGGTCACCTATGTCTGTGTTAGGCCTAAACAGGATATCCAATGACAGCTAAGGTCACCTATGTCTGTGTGAGGTCTAAACAGGATATCTAAAATCAGCTAAGGTCTCCTATGTCTGTGTGAGGCTTAAACAGGATATCTAAAACCAGCTAAGGTCACCTATGTCTGTGTGAGTCCTAAACAAGATATCTAAAATCAGCTAAGGTCTCCTATGTCTGTGTGAGGCCTAAACAGGATATCCAAAATCAGTTACGGTCACCTATGTCTGTGTGAGGCCTAAATAGGATATCCAAAATCAGCTAAGTCACCTATGTCTGTGTGAGGCCTAAACAGGATATCCAAAATCAGCTAAGGTCAACTATGTCTGTGTGAGGTCTAAACAGGATATCTAAAATCAGCGAAGGTCACCTATGTCTGTGTGAGGTCAAACAGGATATCTAAAATCAAATAAGGTCACCTATGTCTGTGTGAGGTCTAAACAGGATATCCAAAATCAGCTAAGGTCACCTATGTCTGTGTGAGGCCTAAACAGGATATCCAAAATCAGCTAAGGTCACCTATGTCTGTGTGAGGCTTAAACAGGATATCTAAAATCAGCTAAGGTCACCTATGTCTGTGTGAGGCCTAAACAGGATATCCAATGACAGCTAAGGTAACCTATGTCTGTGTGAGTTCTAAACAGGATATCTAAAATCAGCTAAGGTCTCCTATGTCTGTGTGAGGCTTAAACAGGATATCTAAAATCAGCTAAGGTCACCTATGTCTGTGTGAGGCCTAAACAGGATATCTAAAATCAGCTAAGGTCACCTATGTCTGTGTGAGGTCTAAACAGGATATCCAAAATCAGCTAAGGTCACCTATGTCTGTGTGATGCCTAAACAGGATATCTAAAATCAGCTAAAGGTCACCCATGTCTGTGTGAGGTCTAAACAGGATATCCAATGACAGCTAAGATCACCTATGTCTGTGTGAGGCCTAAACAGGATATCCAATATCAGCTAAGGTCACCTATGTCTGTGTGAGGCCTAAATAGGATATCCAAAATCAACTAAAGGTCACCTATGTCTGTGTGAGGTCTAAACAGGATATCTAAAATCAGCTAAGGTCACCTATGTCTGTGTGAGGCCTAAATAGTATATCCAAAATCAGTTAAGGTCACCTATGTCTGTGTGAGGCCTAAACAGGATATCCAATGACAGCTAAGGTCACCTATGTCTGTGTGAGGTCTAAACAGGATATCTAAAATCAGCTAAGGTCTCCTATGTCTGTGTGAGGCTTAAACAGGATATCTAAAATCAGCTAAGGTCACCTATGTCTGTGTGAGGCCTAAACAGGATATCTAAAATCAGCTAAGGTCACCTATGTCTGTGTGAGGCCTAAACAGGATATCCAAAATCAGTTAGGGTCACCTATGTCTGTGTGAGGCCTAAATAGGATATCCAAAATCAGCAAAGTCACCTATGTCTGTGTGAGGCCTAAACAGGATATCTAAAATCAGCTAAGGTCACCTATGTCTGTGAGAGGCCTAAACAGGATATCCAAAATCAGCTAAGGTCACCTATGTCTGTGTGAGGCTTAAACAGGATATCTAAAATCAGCTAAGGTCACCTATGTCTGTGTGAGGCCTAAACAGGATATCTAAAATCAGCTAAGGTCACCTATGTCTGTCTGAGGTCTAAACAGGATATCCAAAATCAGCTAAAGGTCACCTATGTCTGTGTGAGGCCTAAACAGGATATCTAAAATCAGCTAAGGTCACCTATGTCTGTGGGAGGTCTAAACAGGATATCCAAAGTCAGCTAAAGGTCACCTATGTCTGTGTGAGGCCTAAACAGGGTATCTAAAATCAGCTAAGGTCACCTATGTCTGTGTGAGGTCTAAATAGGATATCCAAAATCAGCTAAGGTCACCTATGTCTGTGTGAGGCCTAAACAGGATATCTAAAATCAGCTAAGGTCACCTATGTCTGTGAGAGGCCTAAACAGGATATCCAAAATCAGCTAAAGGTCACCTATGTCTGTGTGAGGCCTAAACAGGATATCTAAAATCAGCTAAAGGTCATCTATGTCTGTGTGAGGCCTAAACAGGATATCCAAAATCAGCTAAGGTCACCTATGTCTGTGTGAGGCCTAAATAGGGTATCCAAAATCGGCAAAGGTCACCTATGTCTGTGTGAGGCCTAAACAGGATATATAAGATCAGCTAAAGTCACCTATGTCTGTGTGAGGCCTAAACAGGATATCCAATATCAGCTAAGGTCACCTATGTCTGTGAGAGGCCTAAACAGGATATCCAAAATCAGCTAAAGGTCACCTATGTCTGTGTGAGGCCTAAACAGGATATCTAAAATCAGCTAAAGGTCACTTATGTCTGTGTGAGGCCTAAACAGGATATCCAAAATCAGCTAAGGTCACCTATGTCTGTGTGAGGCCTAAATAGGGTATCTAAAATCAGCTAAGGTCACCTATGTATGTGTGAAGCCTAAACAGGATATCTAAAATCAGCTAAAGGTAACCTATGTCTGTGTGAGGCCTAAACAGGATATCCAAAATCAGCTAAGGTCACCTATGTCTGTGTGAGGCTTAAACAGGATATCTAAAATCAGCTAAGGTCACCTATGTCTGTGTGAGGCCTAAACAAGATATCCAAAATCAGTTAAGGTCACCTATGTCTGTATGAGGCCTAAACAGGATATCCAAAATCAGCTAAGGTCACATATGTCTGTGTGAGGCTTAAACAGGATATCTAAAATCAGCTAAGGTCACCTATGTCTGTGTGAGGCCTAAACAGGATATCTAAAATCAGCTAAGGTCACCTATGTCTGTGTGAGGTCTAAACAGGATATCCAAAATCAGCTAAGGTCACCTATGTCTGTGTGAGGCCTAAACAGGATATCTAAAATCAGCTAAAGGTCACCCATGTCTGTGTGAGGTCTAAACAGGATATCCAATGACAGCTAAGGTCACCTATGTCTGTGTGAGGCCTAAACAGGATATCCAAAATCAGCTAAGGTCACCTATGTCTGTGTGAGGCCTAAACAGAATATCTAAAATCAGATAAGGTCACCTATGTCTGTGTGAGGTCTAAACAGGATATCCAAAATCAGTTAAGGTCATCTTTGTCTGTTTGAGGCCTAAACAGGATATCCAAAATCAGCTAAGGTCACCTATGTCTGTGTGAGGCCTAAACAGGATATCTAAAATCAGCTAAGGTCACCTATGTCTGTCTGAGGTCTAAACAAGATTTCCAAAATCAGCTAAAGGTCACCTATGTCTGTGTGAGGCCTAAACAGGATATCTAAAATCAGCTAAGGTCACCTATTTCTGTGCGAGGCCTAAACAGGATATCCAAAATCAGCTAAAGGTCACCTATGTCTGTGTGAGGCCTAAACAGGATATCCAAAATCAGCTAAGGTCACCTATGTCTTTGAGAGGCCTAAACAGGATATCCAAAATCAGCTAAAGGTCACCTATGTCTGTGTGAGGCCTAAACAGGATATCTAAAATCAGCTAAAGGTCATCTATGTCTGTGTGAGGCCTAAACAGGATATCCAAAATCAGCTAAGGTCACCTATGTCTGTGTGAGGCCTAAATAGGGTATCCAAAATCGGCTAAGGTCACCTATGTCTGTGTGAGGCCTAAACATGATATATAAGATCAGCTAAAGTCACCTATGTCTGTGTGAGGCCTAAACAGGATATCCAAAATCAGTTAAGGTCACCTATGTCTGTGAGAGGCCTAAACAGGATATCCAAAATCAGCTAAAGGTCACCTATGTCTGTGTGAGGCCTAAACAGGATATCTAAAATCAGCTAAAGGTCACTTATGTCTGTGTGAGGCCTAAACAGGATATCCAAAATCAGCTAAGGTCACCTATGTCTGTGTGAGGCCTAAATAGGGTATCTAAAATCAGCTAAAGGTAACCTATGTCTGTGTGAGGCCTAAACAGGATATCCAAAATCAGCTAATGGTCACCTATGTCTGTGTGAGGCCTAAACAGGGTATCTAAAATCAGTTAAGGTCACCTATGTCTGTGTGAGGTCTAAATAGGATATCCAAAATCAGCTAAGGTCAGCTATGTCTGTGTGAGGCCTAAATAGGATATCTAAAATCAGCTAAGGTCACCTATGTCTGTGAGAGGCCTCAACAGAATATCCAAAATCAGCTAAAGGTCACCTATGTCTGTGTGAGGCCTAAACAGGATATATAAGATCAGCTATGGTTACCTATGTCTGTGTGAGGACTAAACAGGATATCCAAAATCAGCTAAGGTCACCTATGTCTTTGAGAGGCCTAAACAGGATATCCAAAATCAGCTAAAGGTCACCTATGTCTGTGTGAGGCCTAAACAGGATATCTAAAATCAGCTAAAAGTCATCTATGTCTGTGTGAGGCCTAAACAGGATATCCAAAATCAGCTAAGGTCACCTATGTCTGTGTGAGGCCTAAATAGGGTATCTAAAATCAGCTAAGGTCACCTATGTATGTGTGAGGCCTAAACAGGATATCTAAAATCAGCTAAAAGTAACCTATGTCTGTGTGAGGCCTAAACAGGATATCCAAAATCAGCTAAGGTCACCTATGTCTGTGTGAGGCCTAAACAGGATATCTAAAATCAGCTAAGGTCACCTATGTCTGTGTGAGGCCTAAATAGGATATCCAAAATCAGTTAAGGTCACCTATGTCTGTGTGAGGCCTAAACAGGATATCCAATGACAGCTAAGGTCACCTATGTCTGTGTGAGGTCTAAACAGGATATCTAAAATCAGCTAAGGTCTCCTATGTCTGTGTGAGGCTTAAACAGGATATCTAAAATCAGCTAAGGTCACCTATGTCTGTGTGAGGCCTAAACAGGATATCTAAAATCAGCTAAGGTCACCTATGTCTGTGTGAGGCCTAAACAGGATATCCAAAATCAGTTAGGGTCACCTATGTCTGTGTGAGGCCTAAATAGGATATCCAAAATCAGCTAAGTCACCTATGTCTGTGTGAGGCTTAAACAGGATATCTAAAATCAGCTAAGGTCACCTATGTCTGTGTGAGGCCTAAACAGGATATCTAAAATCAGCTAAGGTCACCTATGTCTGTGTGAGGCCTAAACAGGATATCCAAAATCAGTTAGGGTCACCTATGTCTGTGTGAGGCCTAAATAGGATATCCAAAATCAGCTAAGTCACCTATGTCTGTGTGAGGTCTAAACAGGATATCTAAAATCAGCTAAGGTCACCTATGTCTGTGTGAGGTCTAAACAGGATATCTAAAATCAATTAAGGTCACCTATGTCTGTGTGAGGTCTAAACAGGATATCCAAAATCAGCTAAGGTCACCTATGTCTGTGTGAGGTCTAAACAGGATATCTAAAATCAGCTAAGGTCACCTATGTCTGTGTGAGGTCTAAACAGGATATCTAAAATCAACTAAGGTCACCTATGTCTGTGTGAGGTCTAAACAGGATATCCAAAATCAGCTAAGGTCACCTATGTCTGTGTGAGGTCTAAACAGGATCTCTAAAATCAGCTAAGGCCACCTATGTCTGTGTGAGGCCAAAACAGGATATCCAAAATCAGCTATGGTCACCTATGTCTGTGTGAGGCTTAAACAGGATATCAAAAATCAGCTAAGGTCACCTATGTCTGTGTGAGGCCTAAACAGGATATCTAAAATCAGCTAAGGTCACCTTTGTCTGTGTGAGGTCTAAACAGGATATCCAAAATCAGCTACGGTCACCTATGTCTCTGTGAGGCCTAAACAGGATATCTAAATTCAGCTAAAGGTCACCCATGTCTGTGTGAGGTCTAAACAGGATATCCAATGACAGCTAAGGTCACCTATGTCTGTGTGAGGCCTAAACAGGATATCCAATGACAGCTAAGGTCACCTATGTCTGTGTGAGGTCTAAACAGGATATCTAAAATCAGCTAAGGTCTCCTATGTCTGTGTGACGCTTAAACAGGATATCTAAAATCAGCTAAGGTCACCTATGTCTGTGAGAGGCCTAAACATGATATCTAAAATCAGCTAAGGTCACCTATGTCTGTGTGAGGCCTAAACAGGATATCCAAAATCAGTTAGGGTCACCTATGTCTGTGTGAGGCCTAAATAGGATATCCAAAATCAGCTAAGTCACCTATGTCTGTGTGAGGCCTAAACAGGATATCTAAAATCAGCTAAGGTCACCTATGTCTGTGAGAGGCCTAAACAGGATATCCAAAATCAGCTAAGGTCACCTATGTCTGTGTGAGGTCTAAACAGGACATCTAAAATCAGCTAAGGTCACCTATGTCTGTGTGAGGTCTAAACAGGATATCTAAAATCAATTAAGGTCACCTATGTCTGTGTGAGGTCTAAACAGGATATCCAAAATCAGCTAAGGTCACCTATGTCTGTGTGAGGTCTAAACAGGATATCTAAAATCAGCTAAGGTCACCTATGTCTGTGTGAGGTCTAAACAGGATATCTAAAATCAACTAAGGTCACCTATGTCTGTGTGAGGTCTAAACAGGATATCCAAAATCAGCTAAGGTCACCTATGTCTGTGTGAGGTCTAAACAGGATCTCTAAAATCAGCTAAGGCCACTTATGTCTGTGTGAGGCCAAAACAGGATATCCAAAATCAGCTAAGGTCACCTATGTCTGTGTGAGGCTTAAACAGGATATCAAAAATCAGCTAAGGTCACCTATGTCTGTGTGAGGCCTAAACAGGATATCTAAAATCAGCTAAGATCACCTTTGTCTGTGTTAGGTCTAAACAGGATATCCAAAATCAGCTACGGTCACCTATGTCTGTGTGAGGCCTAAACAGGATATCCAAAATCAGCTAAGGTCACCTATGTCTGTGTGAGGCCTAAACAGGATATCCAATGACAGCTAAGGTCACCTATGTCTGTGTGAGTTCTAAACAGGATATCCAAAATCAGCTAAGGTCACCTATGTCTGTGTGAGGCCTAAACAGGATATCTAAAATCAGCTAAGGTCACCTATGTCTGTGTGAGGCCTAAACAGGATATCCAAAATCAGCTAAGGTCACCTATGTCTGTGTGAGGCCTAAACAGGATATCTAAAATCAGCTAAGGTCACCTATGTCTGTGTGAGGCCTAAACAGGATATCTAAAATCAGCTAAGGTCACCTATGTCTGTGAGAGGCCTAAACAGGATATCCAAAATCAGCTAAGGTCACCTATGTCTGTGTGAGGTCTAAACAGGATATCTAAAATCAGCTAAGGTCACCTATGTCTGTGTGAGGTCTAAACAGGATATCTAAAATCAACTAAGGTCACCTATGTCTGTGTGAGGTCTAAACAGGATATCCAAAATCAGCTAAGGTCACCTATGTCTGTGTGAGGTCTAAACAGGATATCTAAAATCAGCTAAGGTCACCTATATCTGTGTGAGACCTAAACAGGATATCCAAAATCAGCTAAGGTCACCTATGTCTGTGTGAGGCCTAAACAGGATATCTAAAAGCAGCTAAGGTCACCTATGTCTGTGAGAGGCGTAAACAGGATATCCAAAATCAGCTAAAGGTCACCTATGTCTGTGTGAGGCCTAAACAGGATATCTAAAATCAGCTAAAGGTCACCTATGTCTGTCTGAGGCCTAAACAGGATATCCAAAATTGGCTAAGGTCACCTATGTCTGTGTGAGGCCTAAACAGGATATATAAGATCAGCTAAGGTCACCTATGTCTGTGTGAGGCCTAAACAGGATATCCAAAATCATCTAAGGTCACCTATGTCTGTGAGAGGCCTAAACAGGATATCCAAAATCAGCTAAAGGTCACCTATGTCTTTGTGAGGCCTAAACAGGATATCTAAAATCAGCTAAGGTCACCTATGTCTGTGTGAGGCCTAAACAGGATATCTAAAATCAGCTAAAGGTCACCTATGTCTGTGTGAGGCCTAAATAGGATATCTAAAATCAGCTAAAGGTAACCTATGTCTGTCTGAGGCCTAAACAGGATATCCAAAATCAGCTAAGGTCACCTATGTCTGTGTGAGGCCTAAACAGGATATCTAAAATCAGCTAAGGTCACCTATGTCTGTGTGAGGCCTAAACAGGATATCCAAAATCAGTTAAGGTCACCTATGTCTGTGTTAGGCCTAAACAGGATATCCAATGACAGCTAAGGTCACCTATGTCTGTGTGAGGTCTAAACAGGATATCTAAAATCAGCTAAGGTCTCCTATGTCTGTGTGAGGCTTAAACAGGATATCTAAAATCAGCTAAGGTCACCTATGTCTGTGTGAGTCCTAAACAAGATATCTAAAATCAGCTAAGGTCACCTATGTCTGTGTGAGGCCTAAACAGGATATCCAAAATCAGTTACGGTCACCTATGTGTGTGTGAGGCCTAAATAGGATATCCAAAATCAGCTAAGTCACCTATGTCTGTGTGAGGCCTAAACAGGATATCCAAAATCAGCTAAGGTCAACTATGTCTGTGTGAGGTCTAAACAGGATATCTAAAATCAGCGAAGGTCACCTATGTCTGTGTGAGGTCAAACAGGATATCTAAAATCAAATAAGGTCACCTATGTCTGTGTGAGGTCTAAACAGGATATCCAAAATCAGCTAAGGTCACCTATGTCTGTGTGAGGCCTAAACAGGATATCCAAAATCAGCTAAGGTCACCTATGTCTGTGTGAGGCTTAAACAGGATATCTAAAATCAGCTAAGGTCACCTATGTCTGTGTGAGGCCTAAACAGGATATCCAATGACAGCTAAGGTAACCTATGTCTGTGTGAGTTCTAAACAGGATATCTAAAATCAGCTAAGGTCTCCTATGTCTGTGTGAGGCTTAAACAGGATATCTAAAATCAGCTAAGGTCACCTATGTCTGTGTGAGGCCTAAACAGGATATCTAAAATCAGCTAAGGTCACCTATGTCTGTGTGAGGTCTAAACAGGATATCCAAAATCAGCTAAGGTCACCTATGTCTGTGTGAGGCCTAAACAGGATATCTAAAATCAGCTAAAGGTCACCCATGTCTGTGTGAGGTCTAAACAGGATATCCAATGACAGCTAAGATCACCTATGTCTGTGTGAGGCCTAAACAGGATATCCAATATCAACTAAGGTCACCTATGTCTGTGTGAGGCCTAAATAGGATATCCAAAATCAACTAAAGGTCACCTATGTCTGTGTGAGGTCTAAACAGGATATCTAAAATCAGCTAAGGTCACCTATGTCTGTGTGAGGCCTAAATAGGATATCCAAAATCAGTTAAGGTCACCTATGTCTGTGTGAGGCCTAAACAGGATATCCAATGACAGCTAAGGTCACCTATGTCTGTGTGAGGTCTAAACAGGATATCTAAAATCAGCTAAGGTCTCCTATGTCTGTGTGAGGCTTAAACAGGATATCTAAAATCAGCTAAGGTCACCTATGTCTGTGTGAGGCCTAAACAGGATATCTAAAATCAGCTAAGGTCACCTATGTCTGTGTGAGGCCTAAACAGGATATCCAAAATCAGTTAGGGTCACCTATGTCTGTGTGAGGCCTAAATAGGATATCCAAAATCAGCAAAGTCACCTATGTCTGTGTGAGGCCTAAACAGGATATCTAAAATCAGCTAAGGTCACCTATGTCTGTGAGAGGCCTAAACAGGATATCCAAAATCAGCTAAGGTCACCTATGTCTGTGTGAGGCTCAAACAGGATATCTAAAATCAGCTAAGGTCACCTATGTCTGTGTGAGGCCTAAACAGGATATCTAAAATCAGCTAAGGTCACCTATGTCTGTGTGAGGCCTAAACAGGATATCCAAAATCAGTTAGGGTCACCTATGTCTGTGTGAGGCCTAAATAGGATATCCAAAATCAGCTAAGTCACCTATGTCTGTGTGAGGTCTAAACAGGATATCTAAAATCAGCTAAGGTCACCTATGTCTGTGTGAGGTCTAAACAGGATATCTAAAATCAATTAAGGTCACCTATGTCTGTGTGAGGTCTAAACAGGATATCCAAAATCAGCTAAGGTCACCTATGTCTGTGTGAGGTCTAAACAGGATATCTAAAATCAGCTAAGGTCACCTATGTCTGTGTGAGGTCTAAACAGGATATCTAAAATTAACTAAGGTCACCTATGTCTGTGTGAGGTCTAAACAGGATATCCAAAATCAGCTAAGGTCACCTATGTCTGTGTGAGGCTTAAACAGGATATCTAAAATCAGCTAAGGTCACCTATGTCTGTGTGAGTCCTAAACAGGATATCCAATGACAGCTAAGGTAACCTATGTCTGTGTGAGTTCTAAACAGGATATCTAAAATCAGCTAAGGTCTCCTATGTCTGTGTGAGGCTTAAACAGGATATCTAAAATCAGCTAAGGTCACCTATGTCTGTGTGAGGCCTAAACAGGATATCTAAAATCAGCTAAGGTCACCTATGTCTGTGTGAGGTCTAAACAGGATATCCAAAATCAGCTAAGGTCACCTATGTCTGTGTGAGGCCTAAACAGGATATCTAAAATCAGCTAAAGGTCACCCATGTCTGTGTGAGGTCTAAACAGGATATCCAATGACAGCTAAGATCACCTATGTCTGTGTGAGGCCTAAACAGGATATCCAATATCAGCTAAGGTCACCTATGTCTGTGTGAGGCCTAAATAGGATATCCAAAATCAACTAAAGGTCACCTATGTCTGTGTGAGGTCTAAACAGGATATCTAAAATCAGCTAAGGTCACCTATGTCTGTGTGAGGCCTAAATAGGATATCCAAAATCAGTTAAGGTCACCTATGTCTGTGTGAGGCCTAAACAGGATATCCAATGACAGCTAAGGTCACCTATGTCTGTGTGAGGTCTAAACAGGATATCTAAAATCAGCTAAGGTCTCCTATGTCTGTGTGAGGCTTAAACAGGATATCTAAAATCAGCTAAGGTCACCTATGTCTGTGTGAGGCCTAAACAGGATATCTAAAATCAGCTAAGGTCACCTATGTCTGTGTGAGGCCTAAACAGGATATCCAAAATCAGTTAGGGTCACCTATGTCTGTGTGAGGCCTAAATAGGATATCCAAAATCAGCAAAGTCACCTATGTCTGTGTGAGGCCTAAACAGGATATCTAAAATCAGCTAAGGTCACCTATGTCTGTGAGAGGCCTAAACAGGATATCCAAAATCAGCTAAGGTCACCTATGTCTGTGTGAGGCTAAAACAGGATATCTAAAATCAGCTAAGGTCACCTATGTCTGTGTGAGGCCTAAACAGGATATCTAAAATCAGCTAAGGTCACCTATGTCTGTGTGAGGCCTAAACAGGATATCCAAAATCAGTTAGGGTCACCTATGTCTGTGTGAGGCCTAAATAGGATATCCAAAATCAGCTAAGTCACCTATGTCTGTGTGAGGTCTAAACAGGATATCTAAAATCAGCTAAGGTCACCTATGTCTGTGTGAGGTCTAAACAGGATATCTAAAATCAATTAAGGTCACCTATGTCTGTGTGAGGTCTAAACAGGATATCCAAAATCAGCTAAGGTCACCTATGTCTGTGTGAGGTCTAAACAGGATATCTAAAATCAGCTAAGGTCACCTATGTCTGTGTGAGGTCTAAACAGGATATCTAAAATTAACTAAGGTCACCTATGTCTGTGTGAGATCTAAACAGGATATCCAAAATCAGCTAAGGTCACCTATGTCTGTGTGAGGTCTAAACAGGATCTCTAAAATCAGCTAAGGCCACCTATGTCTGTGTGAGGCCAAAACAGGATATCCAAAATCAGCTATGGTCACCTATGTCTGTGTGAGGCTTAAACAGGATATCAAAAATCAGCTAAGGTCACCTATGTCTGTGTGAGGCCTAAACAGGATATCTAAAATCAGCTAAGGTCACCTTTGTCTGTGTGAGGTCTAAACAGGATATCCAAAATCAGCTACGGTCACCTATGTCTGTGTGAGGCCTAAACAGGATATCTAAAATCAGCTAAAGGTCACCCATGTCTGTGTGAGGTCTAAACAGGATATCCAATGACAGCTAAGGTCACCTATGTCTGTGTGAGGCCTAAACAGGATATCTAATGACAGCTAAGGTCACCTATGTCTGTGTGAGGTCTAAACAGGATATCTAAAATCAGCTAAGGTCTCCTATGTCTGTGTGACGCTTAAACAGGATATCTAAAATCAGCTAAGGTCACCTATGTCTGTGAGAGGCCTAAACATGATATCTAAAATCAGCTAAGGTCACCTATGTCTGTGTGAGGCCTAAACAGGATATCCAAAATCAGTTAGGGTCACCTATGTCTGTGTGAGGCCTAAATAGGATATCCAAAATCAGCTAAGTCACCTATGTCTGTGTGAGGCCTAAACAGGATATCTAAAATCAGCTAAGGTCACCTATGTCTGTGAGAGGCCTAAACAGGATATCCAAAATCAGCTAAGGTCACCTATGTCTGTGTGAGGTCTAAACAGGACATCTAAAATCAGCTAAGGTCACCTATGTCTGTGTGAGGTCTAAACAGAATATCTAAAATCAATTAAGGTCACCTATGTCTGTGTGAGGTCTAAACAGGATATCCAAAATCAGCTAAGGTCACCTATGTCTGTGTGAGGTCTAAACAGAATATCTAAAATCAGCTAAGGTCACCTATGTCTGTGTGAGGTCTAAACAGGATATCTAAAATCAACTAAGGTCACCTATGTCTGTGTGAGGTCTAAACAGGATATCCAAAATCAGCTAAGGTCACCTATGTCTGTGTGAGGTCTAAACAGGATCTCTAAAATCAGCTAAGGCCACTTATGTCTGTGTGAGGCCAAAACAGGATATCCAAAATCAGCTATGGTCACCTATGTCTGTGTGAGGCTTAAACAGGATATCAAAAATCAGCTAAGGTCACCTATGTCTGTGTGAGGCCTAAACAGGATATCTAAAATCAGCTAAGATCACCTTTGTCTGTGTGAGGTCTAAACAGGATATCCAAAATCAGCTACGGTCACCTATGTCTGTGTGAGGCCTAAACAGGATATCTAAAATCAGCTAAAGGTCACCCATGTCTGTGTGAGGTCTACACAGGATATCCAATGACAGCTAAGGTCACCTATGTCTGTGTGAGGCCTAAACAGGATATCCAATGACAGCTAAGGTCACCTATGTCTGTGTGAGTTCTAAACAGGATATCCAAAATCAGCTAAGGTCACCTATGTCTGTGTGAGGCCTAAACAGGATATCTAAAATCAGCTAAGGTCACCTATGTCTGTGTGAGGCCTAAACAGGATATCCAAAATCAGCTAAGGTCACCTATGTCTGTGTGAGGCCTAAACAGGATATCTAAAATCAGCTAAGATCACCTTTGTCTGTGTGAGGTCTAAACAGGATATCCAAAATCAGCTACGGTCACCTATGTCTGTGTGAGGCCTAAACAGGATATCTAAAATCAGCTAAAGGTCACCCATGTCTGTGTGAGGTCTACACAGGATATCCAATGACAGCTAAGGTCACCTATGTCTGTGTGAGGCCTAAACAGGATATCCAATGACAGCTAAGGTCACCTATGTCTGTGTGAGTTCTAAACAGGATATCCAAAATCAGCTAAGGTCACCTATGTCTGTGTGAGGCCTAAACAGGATATCTAAAATCAGCTAAGGTCACCTATGTCTGTGTGAGGCCTAAACAGGATATCCAAAATCAGCTAAGGTCACCTATGTCTGTGTGAGGCCTAAACAGGTTATCTAAAATCAGCTAAGGTCACCTATGTCTGTGAGAGGCCTAAACAGGATATCCAAAATCAGCTAAGGTCACCTATGTCTGTGTGAGGTCTAAACAGGATATCTAAAATCAGCTAAGGTCACCTATGTCTGTGTGAGGTCTAAACAGGATATCTAAAATCAACTAAGGTCACCTATGTCTGTGTGAGGTCTAAACAGGATATCCAAAATCAGCTAAGGTCACCTATGTCTATGTGAGGTCTAAACAGGATATCTAAAATCAGCTAAGGTCACCTATGTCTGTCTGAGACCTAAACAGGATATCCAAAATCGGCTAAGGTCACCTATGTCTGTGTGAGGCCTAAACAGGATATATAAGATCAGCTAAGGTCACCTATGTCTGTGTGAGGCCTAAACAGGATATCCAAAATCATCTAAGGTCACCTATGTCTGTGAGAGGCCTAAACAGGATATCCAAAATCAGCTAAAGGTCACCTATGTCTTTGTGAGGCCTAAACAGGATATCTAAAATCAGCTAAGGTCACCTATGTCTGTGTGAGGCCTAAATAGGGTATCTAAAATCAGCTAAGGTCACCTATGTCTGTGTGAGGCCTAAATAGGATATCTAAAATCAGCTAAAGGTAACCTATGTCTGTGTGAGGCCTAAACAGGATATCCAAAATCAGCTAAGGTCACCTATGTCTGTGTGAGGCCTAAACAGGATATCTAAAATCAGCTAAGGTCACCTATGTCTGTGTGAGGCCTAAACAGGATATCCAAAATCAGTTAAGGTCACCTATGTCTGTGTTAGGCCTAAACAGGATATCCAATGACAGCTAAGGTCACCTATGTCTGTGTGAGGTCTAAACAGGATATCTAAAATCAGCTAAGGTCTCCTAAGTCTGTGTGAGGCTTAAACAGGATATCTAAAATCAGCTAAGGTCACCTATGTCTGTGTGAGTCCTAAACAAGATATCTAAAATCAGCTAAGGTCACCTATGTCTGTGTGAGGCCTAAACAGGATATCCAAAATCAGTTACGGTCACCTATGTCTGTGTGAGGCCTAAATAGGATATCCAAAATCAGCTAAGTCACCTATGTCTGTGTGAGGCCTAAACAGGATATCCAAAATCAGCTAAGGTCAACTATGTCTGTGTGAGGTCTAAACAGGATATCTAAAATCAGCGAAGGTCACCTATGTCTGTGTGAGGTCAAACAGGATATCTAAAATCAAATAAGGTCACCTATGTCTGTGTGAGGTCTAAACAGGATATCCAAAATCAGCTAAGGTCACCTATGTCTGTGTGAGGCCTAAACAGGATATCCAAAATCAGCTAAGGTCACCTATGTCTGTGTGAGGCTTAAACAGGATATCTAAAATCAGCTAAGGTCACCTATGTCTGTGTGAGGCCTAAACAGGATATCCAATGACAGCTAAGGTAACCTATGTCTGTGTGAGTTCTAAACAGGATATCTAAAATCAGCTAAGGTCTCCTATGTCTGTGTGAGGCTTAAACAGGATATCTAAAATCAGCTAAGGTCACCTATGTCTGTGTGAGGCCTAAACAGGATATCTAAAATCAGCTAAGGTCACCTATGTCTGTGTGAGGTCTAAACAGGATATCCAAAATCAGCTAAGGTCACCTATGTCTGTGTGAGGCCTAAACAGGATATCTAAAATCAGCTAAAGGTCACCCATGTCTGTGTGAGGTCTAAACAGGATATCCAATGACAGCTAAGATCACCTATGTCTGTGTGAGGCCTAAACAGGATATCCAATATCAGCTAAGGTCACCTATGTCTGTGTGAGGCCTAAATAGGATATCCAAAATCAACTAAAGGTCACCTATGTCTGTGTGAGGTCTAAACAGGATATCCAAAATCAGTTAAGGTCACCTATGTCTGTTTGAGGCCTAAACAGGATATCCAAAATCAGCTAAAGTCACTTATGTCTGTGTGAGGCCTAAACAGGATATCTAAAATCAGCTAAGGTCACCTATGTCTGTGTGAGGTCTAAACAGGATATCTAAAATCAAATAAGGTCACCTATGTCTGTGTGAGGTCTAAACAGGATATCCAAAATCAGCTAAGGTCACCTATGTCTGTGTGAGGCCTAAAGAGGATATCCAAAATCAGCTAAGGTCACCTATGTCTGTGTGAGGCCTAAACAGAATATCTAAAATCAGATAAGGTCATCTATGTCTGTGTGAGGCCTAAACAGGATATCTAAAATCAGCTAAGGTCACCTATGTCTGTGTGAGGCCTAAACAGGATATCCAAAATCAGCTAAGGTCATCTATGTCTGTGTGAGGCCTAAACAGGATATCCAATATCAGCTAAGGTCACCTATGTCTGTGTGAGGCCTAAATAGGGTATCCAAAATCAACTAAAGGTCACCTATGTCTGTGTGAGGTCTAAACAGGATATCCAAAATCAGTTAAGGTCACCTATGTCTGTTTGAGGCCTAAACAGGATATCCAAAATCAGCTAAAGTCACTTATGTCTGTGTGAGGCTAAACAGGATATCTAAAATCAGCTAAGGTCACCTATGTCTGTGTGAGGCCTAAACAGGATATCTAAAATCAGCTAAGGTCACCTATGTCTGTGTGAGGCCTAAACAGGATATCCAAAATCAGCTAAAGGTCACCTATGTCTGTGTGAGGCCTAAACAGGATATCCAAAATCAGCTAAGGTCACCTATGTCTGTGGGAGGTCTAAACAGGATATCCAAAATCAGCTAAGGTCACCTATGTCTGTGTGAGGCCTAAACAGGATATCTAAAATCAGCTAAGGTCACCTATGTCTGTCTGAGGTCTAAACAGGATATCCAAAATCAGCTAAAGGTCACCTATGTCTGTGTGAGGCCTAAACAGGATATCTAAAATCAGCTAAGGTCACCTATGTCTGTGGGAGGTCTAAACAGGATATCCAAAATCAGCTAAGGTCACCTATGTCTGTGTGAGGCCTAAACAGGATATCTAAAATCAGCTAAGGTCACCTATGTCTGTGAGAGGCCTAAACAGGATATCCAAAATCAGCTAAAGGTCACCTATGTCTGTGTGACGCCTAAACAGGATATCTAAAATCAGCTAAAGGTCACCTATGTCTGTCTGAGGCCTAAACAGGATATCCAAAATCGGCTAAGGTCACCTATGTCTGTGTGAGGCCTAAACAGGATATATAAGATCAGCTAAGGTCACCTATGTCTGTGTGAGGCCTAAACAGGATATCCAAAATCAGCTAAGGTCACCTATGTCTGTGAGAGGCCTAAACAGGATATCCAAAATCAGCTAAAGGTCACCTATGTCTGTGTGAGGCCTAAACAGGATATCTAAAATCAGCTAAAGGTCACCTATGTTTGTGTGAGGCCTAAACAGGATATCCAAAATCAGCTAAGGTCAACTATGTCTGTGTGAGGCCTAAATAGGGTATCTAAAATCAGCTAAGGTCACCTATGTCTGTGTGAGGCCTAAACAGGATATCTAAAATCAGCTAAAGGTAACCTATGTCTGTGTGAGGCCTAAACAGGATATCCAAAATCAGCTAAGGTCACCTATGTCTGTGTGAGGCCTAAACAGGATATCTAAAATCAGCTAAGGTCACCTATGTCTGTGTGAGGCCTAAACAGGATATCCAAAATCAGTTAAGGTCACCTATGTCTGTGTGAGTCCTAAACAGGATATCCAATGACAGCTAAGGTCACCTATGTCTGTGTGAGGTCTAAACAGGATATCTAAAATCAGCTAAGGTCTCCTATGTCTGTGTGAGGTCTAAACAGGATATCTAAAATCAGCTAAAGGTCACCTATGTCTGTGTGAGGCCTAAACATGATATCTAAAATCAGCTAAGGTCACCTATGTCTGTGTGAGGCCTAAACAGGATATCCAAAATCAGTTACGGTCACCTATGTCTGTGTGAGGCCTAAATAGGATATCCAAAATCAGCTAAGTCACCTATGTCTGTGTGAGGCCTAAACAGGATATCCAAAATCAGTTACGGTCACCTATGTCTGTGTGAGGCCTAAATATGATATCCAAAATCAGCTAAGGTCACCTATGTCTGTGAGAGGCCTAAACAGGATATCCAAAATCAGCTAAGGTCACCTATGTCTGTGTGAGGTCTAAACAGGATATCTAAAATCAACTAAGGTCACCTATGTCTGTGTGAGGTCTAAACAGGATATCCAAAATCATCTAAGGTCACCTATGTCTGTGAGAGGCCTAAACAGGATATCCAAAATCATCTAAGGTCACCTATGTCTGTGAGAGGCCTAAACAGGATATCCAAAATCAGCTAAAGGTCAACTATGTCTTTGTGAGGCCTAAATAGGATATCTAAAATCAGCTAAAGGTCACCTATGTCTGTGTGAGGCCTAAACAGGATATCCAAAATCAGCTAAGTTCACCTATGTCTGTTTGAGGCCTAAATAGGGTATCTAAAATCAGCTAAGGTCACCTATGTATGTGTGAGGCCTAAACAGGATATCTAAAATCAGCTAAAGGTCACCTATGTCTGTGTGAGGCCTAAACAGGATATCCAAAATCAGCTTAGGTCACCTATGTCTGTGAGAGGCCTAAACAGGATATCCAAAATCAGCTAAAGGTCACCTATGTCTGTGTGAGGCCTAAACAGGATATCTAAAATCAGCTAAAGGTAACCTATGTCTGTGTGAGGCCTAAACAGGATATCCAAAATCAGCTAAGGTCACCTATGTCTGTGTGAGGCCTAAACAGGATATCTAAAATCAGCTAAGGTCACCTATGTATGTGTGAGGCCTAAACAGGATATCTAAAATCAGCTAAAGGTAACCTATGTCTGTGTGAGGCCTAAACAGGATATCCAAAATCAGCTAAGGTCACCTATGTCTGTGTGAGGCCTAAACAGGATATCTAAAATCAGCTAAGGTCACCTATGTCTGTGTGAGGCCTAAACAGGATATCCAAAATCAGTTAAGGTCACCTATGTCTGTGTGAGTCCTAAACAGGATATCCAATGACAGCTAAGGTCACCTATGTCTGTGTGAGGTCTAAACAGGATATCTAAAATCAGCTAAGGTCTCCTATGTCTGTGTGAGGTCTAAACAGGATATCTAAAATCAGCTAAGGTCTCCTATGTCTGTGTGAGGCCTAAACAGGATATCCAAAATCAGTTACGGTCACCTATGTCTGTGTGAGGCCTAAATAGGATATCCAAAATCAGCTAAGTCACCTATGTCTGTGTGAGGCCTAAACAGGATATCCAAAATCAGTTACGGTCACCTATGTCTGTGTGAGACCTAAATAGGATATCCAAAATCAGCTAAGGTCACCTATGTCTGTGAGAGGCCTAAACAGGATATCCAAAATCAGCTAAGGTCACCTATGTCTGTGTGAGGTCTAAACAGGATATCTAAAATCAGCTAAGGTCACCTATGTCTGTGTGAGGTCTAAACAGGATATCTAAAATCAACTAAGGTCACCTATGTCTGTGTGAGGTCTAAACAGGATATCCAAAATCATCTAAGGTCACCTATGTCTGTGAGAGGCCTAAACAGGATATCCAAAATCATCTAAGGTCACCTATGTCTGTGAGAGGCCTAAACAGGATATCCAAAATCAGCTAAAGGTCACCTATGTCTTTGTGAGGCCTAAACAGGATATCTAAAATCAGCTAAAGATCACCTATGTCTGTGTGAGGCCTAAACAGGATATCCAAAATCAGCTAAGGTCACCTATGTCTGTGTGAGGCCTAAACAGGATATCTAAAATCAGCTAAGGTCACCTATGTCTGTGTGAGGCCTAAACAGGATATCCAAAATCAGTTAAGGTCACCTATGTCTGTGTGAGTCCTAAACAGGATATCCAATGACAGCTAAGGTCACCTATGTCTGTGTGAGGTCTAAACAGGATATCTAAAATCAGCTAAGGTCACCTATGTCTGTGTGAGGCCTAAACATGATATCTAAAATCAGCTAAGGTCACCTATGTCTGTGTGAGGCCTAAACAGGATATCCAAAATCAGTTACGGTCACCTATGTCTGTATGAGGCCTAAATAGGATATCCAAAATCAGCTAAGTCACCTATGTCTGTGTGAGGCCTAAACAGGATATCCAAAATCAGTTACGGTCACCTATGTCTGTGTGAGGCCTAAATAGGATATCCAAAATCAGCTAAGGTCACCTATGTCTGTGAGAGGCCTAAACAGGATATCCAAAATCAGCTAAGGTCACCTATGTCTGTGTGAGGTCTAAACAGGATATCTAAAATCAGCTAAGGTCACCTATGTCTGTGTGAGGTCTAAACAGGATATCTAAAATCAACTAAGGTCACCTATGTCTGTGTGAGGTCTAAACAGGATATCCAAAATCATCTAAGGTCACCTATGTCTGTGGGAGGCCTAAACAGGATATCCAAAATCATCTAAGGTCACCTATGTCTGTGAGAGGCCTAAACAGGATATCCAAAATCAGCTAAAGGTCACCTATGTCTTTGTGAGGCCTAAACAGGATATCTAAAATCAGCTAAAGGTCACCTATGTCTGTGTGAGGCCTAAACAGGATATCCAAAATCAGCTAAGGTCACCTATGTTTGTGTGAGGCCTAAATAGGGTATCTAAAATCAGCTAAGGTCACCTATGTATGTGTGAGGCCTAAACAGGATATCTAAAATCAGCTAAAGGTCACCTATGTCTGTGTGAGGCCTAAACAGGATATCCAAAATCAGCTAAGGTCACCTATGTCTGTGAGAGGCCTAAACAGGATATCCAAAATCAGCTAAAGGTAACCTATGTCTGTGTGAGGCCTAAACAGGATATCTAAAATCAGCTAAAGGTCACCTATGTTTGTGTGAGGCCTAAACAGGATATCCAAAATCAGCTAAGGTCACCTATGTCTGTGTGAGGCCTAAATAGGGTATCTAAAATCAGCTAAGGTCACCTATGTATGTGTGAGGCCTAAACAGGATATCTAAAATCAGCTAAAGGTAACCTATGTCTGTGTGAGGCCTAAACAGGATATCAAAAATCAGCTAAGGTCACCTATGTCTGTGTGAGGCCTAAACAGGATATCTAAAATCAGCTAAGGTCACCTATGTCTGTGTGAGGCCTAAAGAGGATATCCAAAATCAGTTAAGGTCACCTATGTCTGTGTGAGTCCTAAACAGGATATCCAATGACAGCTAAGGTCACCTATGTCTGTGTGAGGTCTAAACAGGATATCTAAAATCAGCTAAGGTCTCCTATGTCTGTGTGAGGTCTAAACAGGATATCTAAAATCAGCTAAAGGTCACCTATGTCTGTGTGAGGCCTAAACATGATATCTAAAATCAGCTAAGGTCACCTATGTCTGTGTGAGGCCTAAACAGGATATCCAAAATCAGTTACGGTCACCTATGTCTGTGTGAGGCCTAAATAGGATATCCAAAATCAGCTAAGTCACCTATGTCTGTGTGAGGCCTAAACAGGATATCCAAAATCAGTTACGGTCACCTATGTCTGTGTGAGACCTAAATAGGATATCCAAAATCAGCTAAGGTCACCTATGTCTGTGAGAGGCCTAAACAGGATATCCAAAATAAGCTAAGGTCACCTATGTCTGTGTGAGGTCTAAACAGGATATCTAAAATCAGCTAAGGTCACCTATGTCTGTGTGAGGCCTAAACAGGATATCCAAAATCAGCTAAGTTCACCTATGTCTGTTTGAGGCCTAAATAGGGTATCTAAAATCAGCTAAGGTCACCTATGTATGTGTGAGGCCTAAACAGGATATCTAAAATCAGCTAAAGGTCACCTATGTCTGTGTGAGGCCTAAACAGGATATCTAAAATCAACTAAGGTCACCTATGTCTGTGTGAGGTCTAAACAGGATATCCAAAATCATCTAAGGTCACCTATGTCTGTGGGAGGCCTAAACAGGATATCCAAAATCATCTAAGGTCACCTATGTCTGTGAGAGGCCTAAACAGGATATCCAAAATCAGCTAAAGGTCACCTATGTCTTTGTGAGGCCTAAACAGGATATCTAAAATCAGCTAAAGGTCACCTATGTCTGTGTGAGGCCTAAACAGGATATCCAAAATCAGCTAAGGTCACCTATGTTTGTGTGAGGCCTAAATAGGGTATCTAAAATCAGCTAAGGTCACCTATGTATGTGTGAGGCCTAAACAGGATATCTAAAATCAGCTAAAGGTCACCTATGTCTGTGTGAGGCCTAAACAGGATATCCAAAATCAGCTAAGGTCACCTATGTCTGTGAGAGGCCTAAACAGGATATCCAAAATCAGCTAAAGGTAACCTATGTCTGTGTGAGGCCTAAACAGGATATCTAAAATCAGCTAAAGGTCACCTATGTTTGTGTGAGGCCTAAACAGGATATCCAAAATCAGCTAAGGTCACCTATGTCTGTGTGAGGCCTAAATAGGGTATCTAAAATCAGCTAAGGTCACCTATGCATGTGTGAGGCCTAAACAGGATATCTAAAATCAGCTAAAGGTAACCTATGTCTGTGTGAGGCCTAAACAGGATATCAAAAATCAGCTAAGGTCACCTATGTCTGTGTGAGGCCTAAACAGGATATCTAAAATCAGCTAAGGTCACCTATGTCTGTGTGAGGCCTAAAGAGGATATCCAAAATCAGTTAAGGTCACCTATGTCTGTGTGAGTCCTAAACAGGATATCCAATGACAGCTAAGGTCACCTATGTCTGTGTGAGGTCTAAACAGGATATCTAAAATCAGCAAAGGTCTCCTATGTCTGTGTGAGGTCTAAACAGGATATCTAAAATCAGCTAAAGGTCACCTATGTCTGTGTGAGGCCTAAACATGATATCTAAAATTAGCTAAGGTCACCTATGTCTGTGTGAGGCCTAAACAGGATATCCAAAATCAGTTACGGTCACCTATGTCTGTGTGAGGCCTAAATAGGATATCCAAAATCAGCTAAGTCACCTATGTCTGTGTGAGGCCTAAACAGGATATCCAAAATCAGTTACGGTCACCTATGTCTGTGTGAGACCTAAATAGGATATCCAAAATCAGCTAAGGTCACCTATGTCTGTGAGAGGCCTAAACAGGATATCCAAAATAAGCTAAGGTCACCTATGTCTGTGTGAGGTCTAAACAGGATATCTAAAATCAGCTAAGGTCACCTATGTCTGTGTGAGGCCTAAACAGGATATCCAAAATCAGCTAAGTTCACCTATGTCTGTTTGAGGCCTAAATAGGGTATCTAAAATCAGCTAAGGTCACCTATGTATGTGTGAGGCCTAAACAGGATATCTAAAATCAGCTAAAGGTCACCTATGTCTGTGTGAGGCCTAAACAGGATATCCAAAATCAGCTTAGGTCACCTATGTCTGTGAGAGGCCTAAACAGGATATCCAAAATCAGCTAAAGGTCACCTATGTCTGTGTGAGGCCTAAACAGGATATCTAAAATCAGCTAAAGGTAACCTATGTCTGTGTGAGGCCTAAACAGGATATCCAAAATCAGCTAAGGTCACCTATGTCTGTGTGAGGCCTAAACAGGATATCTAAAATCAGCTAAGGTCACCTATGTATGTGTGAGGCCTAAACAGGATATCTAAAATCAGCTAAAGGTAACCTATGTCTGTGTGAGGCCTAAACAGGATATCCAAAATCAGCTAAGGTCACCTATGTCTGTGTGAGGCCTAAACAGGATATCTAAAATCAGCTAAGGTCACCTATGTCTGTGTGAGGCCTAAACAGGATATCCAAAATCAGTTAAGGTCACCTATGTCTGTGTGAGTCCTAAACAGGATATCCAATGACAGCTAAGGTCACCTATGTCTGTGTGAGGTCTAAACAGGATATCTAAAATCAGCTAAGGTCTCCTATGTCTGTGTGAGGTCTAAACAGGATATCTAAAATCAGCTAAAGTTCACCTATGTCTGTGTGAGGCCTAAACATGATATCTAAAATCAGCTAAGGTCACCTATGTCTGTGTGAGGCCTAAACAGGATATCCAAAATCAGTTACGGTCACCTATGTCTGTGTGAGGCCTAAATAGGATATCCAAAATCAGCTAAGTCACCTATGTCTGTGTGAGGCCTAAACAGGATATCCAAAATCAGTTACGGTCACCTATGTCTGTGTGAGACCTAAATAGGATATCCAAAATCAGCTAAGGTCACCTATGTCTGTGAGAGGCCTAAACAGGATATCCAAAATCAGCTAAGGTCACCTATGTCTGTGTGAGGTCTAAACAGGATATCTAAAATCAGCTAAGGTCACCTATGTCTGTGTGAGGTCTAAACAGGATATCTAAAATCAACTAAGGTCACCTATGTCTGTGTGAGGTCTAAACAGGATATCCAAAATCATCTAAGGTCACCTATGTCTGTGAGAGGCCTAAACAGGATATCCAAAATCATCTAAGGTCACCTATGTCTGTGAGAGGCCTAAACAGGATATCCAAAATCAGCTAAAGGTCACCTATGTCTTTGTGAGGCCTAAACAGGATATCTAAAATCAGCTAAAGGTCACCTATGTCTGTGTGAGGCCTAAACAGGATATCCAAAATCAGCTAAGGTCACCTATGTCTGTGTGAGGCCTAAACAGGATATCTAAAATCAGCTAAGGTCACCTATGTCTGTGTGAGGCCTAAACAGGATATCCAAAATCAGTTAAGGTCACCTATGTCTGTGTGAGTCCTAAACAGGATATCCAATGACAGCTAAGGTCACCTATGTCTGTGTGAGGTCTAAACAGGATATCTAAAATCAGCTAAGGTCACCTATGTCTGTGTGAGGCCTAAACATGATATCTAAAATCAGCTAAGGTCACCTATGTCTGTGTGAGGCCTAAACAGGATATCCAAAATCAGTTACGGTCACCTATGTCTGTGTGAGGCCTAAATAGGATATCCAAAATCAGCTAAGTCACCTATGTCTGTGTGAGGCCTAAACAGGATATCCAAAATCAGTTACGGTCACCTATGTCTGTGTGAGGCCTAAATAGGATATCCAAAATCAGCTAAGGTCACCTATGTCTGTGAGAGGCCTAAACAGGATATCTAAAATCAGCTAAGGTCACCTATGTCTGTGTGAGGTCTAAACAGGATATCTAAAATCAGCTAAGGTCACCTATGTCTGTGTGAGGTCTAAACAGGATATCTAAAATCAACTAAGGTCACCTATGTCTGTGTGAGGTCTAAACAGGATATCCAAAATCATCTAAGGTCACCTATGTCTGTGGGAGGCCTAAACAGGATATCCAAAATCATCTAAGGTCACCTATGTCTGTGAGAGGCCTAAACAGGATATCCAAAATCAGCTAAAGGTCACCTATGTCTTTGTGAGGCCTAAACAGGATATCTAAAATCAGCTAAAGGTCACCTATGTCTGTGTGAGGCCTAAACAGGATATCCAAAATCAGCTAAGGTCACCTATGTTTGTGTGAGGCCTAAATAGGGTATCTAAAATCAGCTAAGGTCACCTATGTATGTGTGAGGCCTAAACAGGATATCTAAAATCAGCTAAAGGTCACCTATGTCTGTGTGAGGCCTAAACAGGATATCCAAAATCAACTAAGGTCACCTATGTCTGTGAGAGGCCTAAACAGGATATCCAAAATCAGCTAAAGGTAACCTATGTCTGTGTGAGGCCTAAACAGGATATCTAAAATCAGCTAAAGGTCACCTATGTTTGTGTGAGGCCTAAACAGGATATCCAAAATCAGCTAAGGTCACCTATGTCTGTGTGAGGCCTAAATAGGGTATCTAAAATCAGCTAAGGTCACCTATGTATGTGTGAGGCCTAAACAGGATATCTAAAATCAGCTAAAGGTAACCTATGTCTGTGTGAGGCCTAAACAGGATATCAAAAATCAGCTAAGGTCACCTATGTCTGTGTGAGGCCTAAACAGGATATCTAAAATCAGCTAAGGTCACCTATGTCTGTGTGAGGCCTAAAGAGGATATCCAAAAACAGTTAAGGTCACCTATGTCTGTGTGAGTCCTAAACAGGATATCCAATGACAGCTAAGGTCACCTATGTCTGTGTGAGGTCTAAACAGGATATCTAAAATCAGCTAAGGTCTCCTATGTCTGTGTGAGGTCTAAACAGGATATCTAAAATCAGCTAAAGGTCACCTATGTCTGTGTGAGGCCTAAACATGATATCTAAAATCAGCTAAGGTCACCTATGTCTGTGTGAGGCCTAAACAGGATATCCAAAATCAGTTACGGTCACCTATGTCTGTGTGAGACCTAAATAGGATATCCAAAATCAGCTAAGTCACCTATGTCTGTGTGAGGCCTAAACAGGATATCCAAAATCAGTTACGGTCACCTATGTCTGTGTGAGACCTAAATAGGATATCCAAAATCAGCTAAGGTCACCTATGTCTGTGAGAGGCCTAAACAGGATATCCAAAATAAGCTAAGGTCACCTATGTCTGTGTGAGGTCTAAACAGGATATCTAAAATCAGCTAAGGTCACCTATGTCTGTGTGAGGTCTAAACAGGATATCTAAAATCAACTAAGGTCACCTATGTCTGTGTGAGGTCTAAACAGGATATCCAAAATCATCTAAGGTCACCTATGTCTGTGAGAGGCCTACACAGGATATCCAATATCAGCTAAAGGTCACCTATGTCTGTGTGAGGCCTAAACAGGATATCCAAAATCAGCTAAGGTCACCTATGTCTGTGTGAGGCCTAAATAGGGTATCTAAAATCAGCTAAGGTCACCTATGTATGTGTGAGGCCTAAACAGGATATCTAAAATCAGCTAAGGTCACCTATGTCTGTGAGAGGCCTAAACAGGATATCCAAAATAAGCTAAGGTCACCTATGTCTGTGTGAGGTCTAAACAGGATATCTAAAATCAGCTAAGGTCACCTATGTCTGTGTGAGGTCTAAACAGGATATCTAAAATCAACTAAGGTCACCTATGTCTGTGTGAGGTCTAAACAGGATATCCAAAATCATCTAAGGTCACCTATGTCTGTGAGAGGCCTAAACAGGATATCCAAAATTATCTAAGGTCACCTATGTCTGTGAGAGGCCTAAACAGGATATCCAAAATCAGCTAAAGGTCACCTATGTCTTTGTGAGGCCTAAACAGGATATCTAAAATCAGCTAAAGGTCACCTATGTCTGTGTGAGGCCTAAACAGGATATCCAAAATCAGCTAAGGTCACCTATGTCTGTGTGAGGCCTAAATAGGGTATCTAAAATCAGCTAAGGTCACCTATGTATGTGTGAGGCCTAAACAGGATATCTAAAATCAGCTAAAGGTAACCTATGTCTGTGTGAGGCCTAAACAGGATATCCAAAATCAGCTAAGGTCACCTATGTCTGTGTGAGGCCTAAACAGGATATCTAAAATCAGCTAAGGTCACCTATGTCTGTGTGAGGCCTAAACAGGATATCCAAAATCAGCTAAGGTCACCTATGTCTGTGTGAGGCCTAAACAGAATATCTAAAATCAGATAAGGTCATCTATGTCTGTGTGAGGCCTAAACAGGATATCCAAAATCAGCTAAGGTCATCTATGTCTGTGCGAGGCCTAAACAGGATATCCAAAATCAGCTAAGGTCACCTATGTCTGTGTGAGGCCTAAATAGGATATCCAAAATCAGCTAAAGGTCACCTATGTCTGTGTGAGGTCTAAACAGGATATCCAAAATCAGTTAAGGTCACCTATGTCTGTTTGAGGCCTAAACAGGATATCTAAAATCAGCTAAGGTCACCTATGTCTGTGGGAGGTTTAAACAGGATATCCAAAGTCAGCTAAAGGTCACCTATGTCTGTGTGAGGCCTAAACAGGGTATCTAAAATCAGCTAAGGTCACCTATGTCTGTGTGAGGTCTAAACAGGATATCCAAAATCAGCTAAGGTCACCTATGTCTGTGTGAGGCCTAAACAGGATATCTAAAATCAGCTAAGGTCACCTATGTCTGTGAGAGGCCTAAACAGGATATCCAAAATCAGCTAAAGGTCACCTATGTGTGTGAGGCCTAAACAGGATATCTAAAATCAGCTAAAGGTCACCTATGTCTGTCTGAGGCCTAAACAGGATATCCAAAATCGGCTAAGGTCACCTGTGTCTGTGAGGCCTAAACAGGATATATAAGATCAGCTAAGGTCACCTATGTCTGTGTGAGGCCTAAAAAGGATATCCAAAATCAGCTAAGGTCACCTATGTCTGTGAGAGGCCTAAACAGTATATCCAAAATCAGCTAAAGGTCACCTATGTCTGTGTGAGACCTAAACAGGATATCTAAAATCAGCTAAAGGTCACCTATGTCTGTGTGAGGCCTAAACAGGATATCCAAAATCAGCTAAGGTCACCTATGTCTGTGTGAGGCCTAAATAGGGTATCTAAAATCAGCTAAGGTCACCTATGTATGTGTGAGGCCAAAACAGGATATCTAAAATCAGCTAAAGGTAATCTATGTCTGTGTGAGGCCTAAACAGGATATCCAATATCAGCTAAGGTCACCTATGTCTGTGTGAGGCCTAAACAGGATATCTAAAATCAGCTAAGGTTACCTATGTCTGTGTGAGGCCTAAACAGGATATCCAAAATCAGTTAAGGTCACCTATGTCTGTGTGAGGTCTAAACAGGATATCAAATGACAGCTAAGGTCATCTATGTCTGTGTGAGTTCTAAACAGGATATCTAAAATCAGCTAAGGTCTCTTATGTCTGTGTGAGGCTTAAACAGGATATCTAAAATCAGCTAAGGTCACCTATGTCTGTGTGAGGCCTAAACATGATATCTAAAATCAGCTAAGGTCACCTATGTCTGTGTGAGGCCTAAACAGGATATCCAAAATCAGTTACGGTCACCTATGTCTGTGTGAGGCCTAAATAGGATATCCAAAATCAGCTAAGTCACCTATGTCTGTGTGAGGCCTAAACAGGATATCTAAAATCAGCTAAGGTCACCTATGTCTGTGAGAGGCCTAAACAGGATATCCAAAATCAGCTAAGGTCACCTATGTCTGTGTGAGGTCTAAACAGGATATCTAAAATCAGCTAAGGTCACCTATGTCTGTGTGAGGTCTAAACAGGATATCTAAAATCAACTAAGGTCACCTATGTCTGTGTGAGGTCTAAACAGGATATCCAAAATCAGCTAAGGTCACCTATGTCTGTGTGAGGTCTAAACAGGATATCTAAAATCAGCTAAGGTCACCTATATCTGTGTGAGGTCTAAACAGAATATCCAAAATCAGCTAAGGTCACCTATGTCTGTGTGAGGCCTAAACAGGATATCTAAAATCAGCTAAGGTCACCTATGTCTGTGAGAGGCGTAAACAGGATATCAAAAATCAGCTAAAGGTCACCTATGTCTGTGTGAGGCCTAAACAGGATATCTAAAATCAGCTAAAGGTCACCTATGTCTGTCTGAGGCCTAAACAGGATATCCAAAATCGGCTAAGGTCACCTAAGTCTGTGTGAGGCCTAAACAGGATATATAAGATCAGCTAAGGTCACCTATGTCTGTGTGAGGACTAAATAGGATATCCAAAATCATCTAAGGTCACCTATGTCTGTGAGAGGCCTAAACAGGATATCCAAAATCAGCTAAAGGTCACCTATGTCTTTGTGAGGCCTAAACAGGATATCTAAAATCAGCTAAAGGTCACCTATGTCTGTGTGAGGCCTAAACAGGATATCCAAAATTAGCTAAGGTCACCTATGTCTCTGTGAGGCCTAAATAGGGTATCTAAAATCAGCTAAGGTCACCTATGTATGTGTGAGGCCTAAACAGGATATCTAAAATCAGCTAAAGGTAACCTATGTCTGTGTGAGGCCTAAACAGGATATCCAAAATCAGCTAAGGTCACCTATGTCTGTGTGAGGCCTAAACAGGATATCTAAAATCAGCTAAGGTCACCTATGTCTGTGTGAGGCCTAAACAGGATATCCAATGACAGCTAAGGTCACCTATGTCTGTGTGAGGTCTAAACAGGATATCTAAAATCAGCTAAGGTCTCCTATGTCTGTGTGAGGCTTAAACAGGATATCTAAAATCAGCTAAGGTCACCTATGCCTGTGTGAGTCCTAAACAGGATATCTAAAATCAGCTAAGGTCACCTATGTCTGTGTGAGGCCTAAACAGGATATCCAAAATCAGTTACGGTCACCTATGTCTGTGTGAGGCCTAAATAGGATATCCAAAATCAGCTAAGTCACCTATGTCTGTGTGAGGCCTAAACAGGATATCTAAAATCAGCTAAGGTCACCTATGTCTGTGAGAGGCCTAAACAGGATATCCAAAATCAGCTAAGGTCACCTATGTCTGTGTGAGGTCTAAACAGGATATCTAAAATCAGCTAAGGTCACCTATGTCTGTGTGAGGTCTAAACAGGATATCTAAAATCAACTAAGGTCACCTATGTCTGTGTGAGGTCTAAACAGGATATCCAAAATCAGCTAAGGTCACCTATGTCTGTGTGAGGTCTAAACAGGATATCTAAAATCAGCTAAGGTCACCTATATCTGTGTGAGGTCTAAACAGAATATCCAAAATCAGCTAAGGTCACCTATGTCTGTGTGAGGCCTAAACAGGATATCTAAAATCAGCTAAGGTCACCTATGTCTGTGAGAGGCGTAAACAGGATATCCAAAATCAGCTAAAGGTCACCTATGTCTGTGTGAGGCCTAAACAGGATATCTAAAATCAGCTAAAGGTCACCTATGTCTGTCTGAGGCCTAAACAGGATATCCAAAATCGGCTAAGGTCACCTATGTCTGTGTGAGGCCTAAACAGGATATATAAGATCAGCTAAGGTCACCTATGTCTGTGTGAGGACTAAATAGGATATCCAAAATCATCTAAGGTCACCTATGTCTGTGAGAGGCCTACACAGGATATCCAAAATCAGCTAAAGGTCACCTATGTCTTTGTGAGGCCTAAACAGGATATCTAAAATCAGCTAAAGGTCACCTATGTCTGTGTGAGGCCTAAACAGGATATCCAAAATTAGCTAAGGTCACCTATGTCTCTGTGAGGCCTAAATAGGGTATCTAAAATCAGCTAAGGTCACCTATGTATGTGTGAGGCCTAAACAGGATATCTAAAATCAGCTAAAGGTAACCTATGTCTGTGTGAGGCCTAAACAGGATATCCAAAATCAGCTAAGGTCACCTATGTCTGTGTGAGGCCTAAACAGGATATCTAAAATCAGCTAAGGTCACCTATGTCTGTGTGAGGCCTAAACAGGATATCCAATGACAGCTAAGGTCACCTATGTCTGTGTGAGGTCTAAACAGGATATCTAAAATCAGCTAAGGTCTCCTATGTCTGTGTGAGGCTTAAACAGGATATCTAAAATCAGCTAAGGTCACCTATGTCTGTGTGAGTCCTAAACAGGATATCTAAAATCAGCTAAGGTCACCTATGTCTGTGTGAGGCCTAAACAGGATATCCAAAATCAGTTACGGTCACCTATGTCTGTGTGAGGCCTAAATAGGATATCCAAAATCAGCTAAGTCACCTATGTCTGTGTGAGGCCTAAACAGGATATCTAAAATCAGCTAAGGTCACCTATGTCTGTGAGAGGCCTAAACAGGATATCCAAAATCAGCTAAGGTCACCTATGTCTGTGTGAGGTCTAAACAGGATATCTAAAATCAGCTAAGGTCACCTATGTCTGTGTGAGGTCTAAACAGGATATCTAAAATCAACTAAGGTCACCTATGTCTGTGTGAGGTCTAAACAGGATATCCAAAATCAGCTAAGGTCACCTATGTCTGTGTGAGGTCTAAACAGGATATCTAAAATCAGCTAAGGTCACCTATGTCTGTGTGAGGCCTAAACAGGAAATCCAAAATCAGCTAAGGTCACCTATGTCTGTGTGAGGCTTAAACAGGATATCTAAAATCAGCTAAGGTCACCTATGTCTGTGTGACGCCTAAACAGGATATCCAAAATCAGTTAAGGTCACCTATGTCTGTGTGAGGCCTAAACAGGATATCCAAAATCAGCTAAGGTCACCTATGTCTGTGTGAGGCTTAAACAAGATATCTAAAATCAGCTAAGGTCACCTATGTCTGTGTTAGGCCTAAACAGGATATCTAAAATCAGCTAAGGTCACCTATGTCTGTGTGAGGCCTAAACAGGATATCTAAAATCAGCTAAAGGTCACCCATGTCTGTGTGAGGTCTAAACAGGATATCCAATGACAGCTAAGGTCACCTATGTCTGTATGAGGCCTAAACAGAATATCTAAAATCAGATAAGGTCGTCTATGTCTGTGTGAGACCTAAACAGGATATCTAAAATCAGCTAAGGTCACCTATGTCTGTGTGAGGCCTAAACAGGATATCCAAAATCAGCTAAGGTCATCTATGTCTGTGTGAGGCCTAAACAGGATATCCAATATCAGCTAAGGTCACCTATGTCTGTTTGAGGCCTAAACAGGATATCCAAAATCAGCTAAAGTCACTTATGTCTGTGTGAGGCCTAAACAGGATATCTAAAATCAGCTAAGGTCACCTATGTCTGTGTGAGGCCTAAACAGGATATCTAAAATCAGCTAAGGTCACCTATGTCTGTCTGAGGTCTAAACAGGATATCCAAAATCAGCTAAAGGTCACCTATGTCTGTGTGAGGCCTAAACAGGATATCTAAAATCAGCTAAGGTCACCTATGTCTGTGTGAGGCCTAAACAGGATATCCAAAATCAGCTAAAGGTCACCTATGTCTGTGTAAGGCCTAAACAGGATATCTAAAATCAGCTAAGGTCACCTATGTCTGTGGGAGGTCTAAACAGGATATCCAAAATCAGCTAAGGTCACCTATGTCTGTGTGAAGCCTAAAGAGGATATCTAAAATCAGCTAAAGGTCACCTATGTCTGTGAGAGGCGTAAACAGGATATCCAAAATCAGCTAAAGGTCACCTATGTCTGTGTGAGGCCTAAACAGGATATCTAAAGTCAGCTAAAGGTCACCTATGTCTGTCTGAGGCCTAAACAGGATATCCAAAATCGGCTAAGGTCACCTATGTCTGTGTGAGGCCTAAACAGGATATATAAGATCAGCTAAGGTCACCTATGTCTGTGTGAGGCCTAAACAGGATATCCAAAATCAGCTAAGGTCACCTATGTCTGTGAGAGGCCTAAACAGGATATCCAAAATCAGCTAAAGGTCACCTATGTCTGTGTGAGGCCTAAACAGGATATCTAAAATCAGCTAAAGGTCACCTATGTCTGTGTGAGGCCTAAACAGGATATCCAAAATCAGCTAAGGTCACCTATGTCTGTGTGAGGCCTAAATAGGGTATCTAAAATCAGCTAAGGTCACCTATGTATGTGTGAGGCCTAAACAGGATATCTAAAATCAGCTAAAGGTAACCTATGTCTGCGTGAGGCCTAAACAGGATATCCAAAATCAGCTAACGTCACCTATGTCTGTGTGAGGCCTAAACAGGATATCTAAAATCAGCTAAGGTCACCTATGTCTGTGTGAGGCCTAAACAGGATATCCAAAATCAGCTAACGTCACCTATGTCTGTGTGAGGCCTAAACAGGATATCTAAAATCAGCTAAGGTCACCTATGTCTGTGTGAGGCCTAAACAGGATATCCAAAATCAGTTAAGGTCACCTATGTCTGTGTGAGTCCTAAACAGGATATCCAATGACAGCTAAGGTCACCTATGTCTGTGTGAGGTCTAAACAGGATATCTAAAATCAGCTAAGGTCACCTATGTCTGTGTGTGGCCTAAACAGGATATCCAAAATCAGTTACGGTCACCTATGTCTGTGTGAGGCCTAAATAGGATATCCAAAATCAGCTAAGTCACCTATGTCTGTGTGAGGCCTAAACAGGATATCCAAAATCAGTTACGGTCACCTATGTCTGTGTGAGGCCTAAATAGGATATCCAAAATCAGCTAAGGTCACCTATGTCTGTGAGAGGCCTAAACAGGATATCCAAAATCAGCTAAGGTCACCTATATCTTTGTGAGGTCTAAACAGGATATCTAAAATCAGCTAAGGTCACCTATGTCTGTGTGAGGTCTAAACAGGATATCTAAAATCAACTAAGGTCACCTATGTCTGTGTGAGGTCTAAACAGGATATCCAAAATCAGCTAAGGTCACCTATGTCTGTGTGAGGTCTAAACAGGATATCTAAAATCAGCTAAGGTCACCTATGTCTGTGTGAGGTCTAAACAGGATATATAAAATCAACTAAGGTCACCTATGTCTGTGTGAGGTCTAATCAGGATATCCAAAATCAGCTAAGGTCACCTATGTCTGTGTGAGGTCTAAACAGGATATCTAAAATTAGCTAAGGTCACCTATGTCTGTGTGAGGCCTAAACAGGATATCCAAAATCAGCTAAGGTCACCTATGTCTGTGTGAGGCTTAAACAGGATATCTAAAATCAGCTAAGGTCACCTATGTCTGTGTGAGGCCTAAACAGGATATCTAAAATCAGCTAAGGTCACCTATGTCTGTGTGAGGTCTAAACAGGATATCTAAAATCAGCTAAGGTCACTTATGTCTGTGTGAGGCCTAAACAGGATATCCAAAATCAGCTAAGGTCACCTATGTCTGTGTGAGGCTTAAACAGGATATCTAAAATCAGCTAAGGTCACCTATGTCTGTGTGAGGCCTAAACAGGATATCCAAAATCAGTTAAGGTCACCTATATCTGTGTGAGGCCTAAACAGGATATCCAAAATCAGCTAAGGTCACCTATGTCTGTGTGAGGCTTAAACAGGATATCTAAAATAAGCTAAGGTCACCTATGTCTGTGTGAGGCCTAAACAGGATATCTAAAATCAGCTAAGGTCACCTATGTCTGTGTGAGGTCTAAACAGGATATCCAAAATCAGCTAAGGTCACCTATGTCTGTGTGAGGCCTAAACAGGATATCTAAAATCAGCTAAAGGTCACCCATGTCTGTGTGAGGTCTAAACAGGATATCCAATGACAGCTAAGGTCACCTATGTCTGTGTGAGGCCTAAACAGGATATCCAAAATCAGCTAAGGTCACCTATGTCTGTGTGAGGCCTAAACAGAATATCTAAAATCAGATAAGGTCATCTATGTCTGTGTGAGGCCTAAACAGGATATCTAAAATCAGCTAAGGTCACCTATGTCTGTGTGAGGCCTAAACAGGATATATAAGATCAGCTAAGGTCACCTATGTCTGTGTGAGGCCTAAACAGGATATCCAAAATCAGCTAAGGTCACCTATGTCTGTGAGATGCCTAAACAGGATATCCAAAATCAGCTAAAGGTCACCTATGTCTGTGTGAGGCCTAAACAGGATATCTAAAATCAGCTAAAGGTCACCTATGTCTGTGTGAGGCCTAAACAGGATATCCAAAATCAGCTAAGGTCACCTATGTCTGTGTGAGGCCTAAATAGGGTATCTAAAATCAGCTAAGGTCACCTATGTATGTGTGAGGCCTAAACAGGATATCTAAAATCAGCTAAAGGTAACCTATGTCTGCGTGAGGCCTAAACGGGATATCCAAAATCAGCAAACGTCACCTATGTCTGTGTGAGGCCTAAACAGGATATCTAAAATCAGCTAAGGTCACCTATGTCTGTGTGAGGCCTAAACAGGATATCCAAAATCAGTTAAGGTCACCTATGTCTGTGTGAGTCCTAAACAGGATATCCAATGACAGCTAAGGTCACCTATGTCTGTGTGAGGTCTAAACAGGATATCTAAAATCAGCTAAGGTCTCCTATGTCTGTGTGAGGCTTAAACAGGATATCTAAAATCAGCTAAAGGTCACCTATGTCTGTGTGAGGCCTAAACATGATATCCAAAATCATCTAAGGTCACCTATTTCTGTGTGAGGCCTAAACAGGATATCCAAAATCAGTTACGGTCACCTATGTCTGTGTGAGGCCTAAATAGGATATCCAAAATCAGCTAAGTCACCTATGTCTGTGTGAGGCCTAAACAGGATATCCAAAATCAGTTACGGTCACCTATGTCTGTGTGAGGCCTAAATAGGATATCCAAAATCAGCTAAGGTCACCTATGTCTGTGAGAGGCCTAAACAGGATATCCAAAATCAGCTAAGGTCACCTATGTCTGTGTGAGGTCTAAACAGGATATCTAAAATCAACTAAGGTCACCTATGTCTGTGTGAGGTCTAAACAGGATATCCAAAATCAGCTAAGGTCACCTATGTCTGTGTGAGGTCTAAACAGGATATCTAAAATCAGCTAAGGTCACCTATGTCTGTGTGAGGTCTAAACAGGATATATAAAATCAACTAAGGTCACCTATGTCTGTGTGAGGTCTAATCAGGATATCCAAAATCAGCTAAGGTCACCTATGTCTGTGTGAGGTCTAAACAGGATATCTAAAATTAGCTAAGGTCACCTATGTCTGTGTGAGGCCTAAACAGGATATCCAAAATCAGCTAAGGTCACCTATGTCTGTGTGAGGCTTAAACAGGATATCTAAAATCAGCTAAGGTCACCTATGTCTGTGTGAGGCCTAAACAGGATATCTAAAATCAGCTAAGGTCACCTATGTCTGTGTGAGGTCTAAACAGGATATCTAAAATTAGCTAAGGTCACTTATGTCTGTGTGAGGCCTAAACAGGATATCCAAAATCAGCTAAGGTCACCTATGTCTGTGTGAGGCTTAAACAGGATATCTAAAATCAGCTAAGGTCACCTATGTCTGTGTGAGGCCTAAACAGGATATCCAAAATCAGTTAAGGTCACCTATGTCTGTGTGAGGCCTAAACAGGATATCCAAAATCAGCTAAGGTCACCTATGTCTGTGTGAGGCTTAAACAGGATATCTAAAATCAGCTAAGGTCACCTATGTCTGTGTGAGGCCTAAACAGGATATCCAAAATCAGCTAAGGTCACCTATGTCTGTGTGAGGTCTAAACAGGATATCCAAAATCATCTAAGGTCACCTATGTCTGTGTGAGGCCTAACCAGGATATCTAAAATCAGCTAAAGGTCACCCATGTCTGTGTGAGGTCTAAACAGGATATCCAATGACAGCTAAGGTCACCTATGTCTGTGTGAGGCCTAAACAGGATATCCAAAATCAGCTAAGGTCACCTATGTCTGTGTGAGGCCTAAACAGAATATCTAAAATCAGATAAGGTCATCTATGTCTGTGTGAGGCCTAAACAGGATATCTAAAACCAGCTAAGGTCACCTATGTCTGTGTGAGGCCTAAACAGGATATATAAGATCAGCTAAGGTCACCTATGTCTGTGTGAAGCCTAAACAGGATATCCAAAATCAGCTAAGGTCACCTATGTCTGTGAGAGGCCTAAACAGGATATCCAAAATCAGCTAAAGGTCACCTATGTCTGTGTGAGGCCTAAACAGGATATCTAAAATCAGCTAAAGGTCACCTATGTCTGTGTGAGGCCTAAACAGGATATCCAAAATCAGCTAAGGTCACCTATGTCTGTGTGAGGCCTAAATAGGGTATCTAAAATCAGCTAAGGTCACCTATGTATGTGTGAGGCCTAAACAGGATATCTAAAATCAGCTAAAGGTAACCTATGTCTGCGTGAGGCCTAAACAGGATATCCAAAATCAGCTAACGTCACCTATGTCTGTGTGAGGCCTAAACAGGATATCTAAAATCAGCTAAGGTCACCTATGTCTGTGTGAGGCCTAAACAGGATATCCAAAATCAGTTAAGGTCACCTATGTCTGTGTGAGTCCTAAACAGGATATCCAATGACAGCTAAGGTCACCTATGTCTGTGTGAGGTCTAAACAGGATATCTAAAATCAGCTAAGGTCTCCTATGTCTGTGTGAGGCTTAAACAGGATATCTAAAATCAGCTAAAGGTCACCTATGTCTGTGTGAGGCCTAAACATGATATCCAAAATCAGCTAAGGTCACCTATGTCTGTGTGAGGCCTAAACAGGATATCCAAAATCAGTTACGGTCACCTATGTCTGTGTGAGGCCTAAATAGGATATCCAAAATCAGCTAAGTCACCTATGTCTGTGTGAGGCCTAAACAGGATATCCAAAATCAGTTACGGTCACCTATGTCTGTGTGAGGCCTAAATAGGATATCCAAAATCAGCTAAGGTCACCTATGTCTGTGAGAGGCCTAAACAGGATATCCAAAATCAGCTAAGGTCACCTATATCTTTGTGAGGTCTAAACAGGATATCTAAAATCAGCTAAGGTCACCTATGTCTGTGTGAGGCCTAAACAGGATATCTAAAATCAGCTAAGGTCACCTATGTCTGTGTGAGGTCTAAACAGTATATCTAAAATTAGCTAAGGTCACTTATGTCTGTGTGAGGCCTAAACAGGATATCCAAAATCAGCTAAGGTCACCTATGTCTGTGTGAGGCTTAAACAGGATATCTAAAATCAGCTAAGGTCACCTATGTCTGTGTGAGGCCTAAACAGGATATCCAAAATCAGTTAAGGTCACCTATGTCTGTGTGAGGCCTAAACAGGATATCCAAAATCAGCTAAGGTCACCTATGTCTGTGTGAGGCTTAAACAGGATATCTAAAATCAGCTAAGGTCACCTATGTCTGTGTGAGGCCTAAACAGGATATCCAAAATCAGCTAAGGTCACCTATGTCTGTGTGAGGCCTAACCAGGATATCTAAAATCAGCTAAAGGTCACCCATGTCTGTGTGAGGTCTAAACAGGATATCCAATGACAGCTAAGGTCACCTATGTCTGTGTGAGGCCTAAACAGGATATCCAAAATCAGCTAAGGTCACCTATGTCTGTGTGAGGCCTAAACAGAATATCTAAAATCAGATAAGGTCATCTATGTCTGTGTGAGGCCTAAACAGGATATCTAAAATCAGCTAAGGTCACCTATGTCTGTGTGAGGCCTAAACAGGATATATAAGATCAGCTAAGGTCACCTATGTCTGTGTGAAGCCTAAACAGGATATCCAAAATCAGCTAAGGTCACCTATGTCTGTGAGAGGCCTAAACAGGATATCCAAAATCAGCTAAAGGTCACCTATGTCTGTGTGAGGCCTAAACAGGATATCTAAAATCAGCTAAAGGTCACCTATGTCTGTGTGAGGCCTAAACAGGATATCCAAAATCAGCTAAGGTCACCTATGTCTGTGTGAGACCTAAATAGGGTATCTAAAATCAGCTAAGGTCACCTATGTATGTGTGAGGCCTAAACAGGATATCTAAAATCAGCTAAAGGTAACCTATGTCTGCGTGAGGCCTAAACAGGATATCCAAAATCAGCTAACGTCACCTATGTCTGTGTGAGGCCTAAACAGGATATCTAAAATCAGCTAAGGTCACCTATGTCTGTGTGAGGCCTAAACAGGATATCCAAAATCAGTTAAGGTCACCTATGTCTGTGTGAGTCCTAAACAGGATATCCAATGACAGCTAAGGTCACCTATGTCTGTGTGAGGTCTAAACAGGATATCTAAAATCAGCTAAGGTCTCCTATGTCTGTGTGAGGCTTAAACAGGATATCTAAAATCAGCTAAAGGTCACCTATGTCTGTGTGAGGCCTAAACATGATATCCAAAATCAGCTAAGGTCACCTATGTCTGTGTGAGGCCTAAACAGGATATCCAAAATCAGTTACGGTCACCTATGTCTGTGTGAGGCCTAAATAGGATATCCAAAATCAGCTAAGTCACCTATGTCTGTGTGAGGCCTAAACAGGATATCCAAAATCAGTTACGGTCACCTATGTCTGTGTGAGGCCTAAATAGGATATCCAAAATCAGCTAAGGTCACCTATGTCTGTGAGAGGCCTAAACAGGATATCCAAAATCAGCTAAGGTCACCTATATCTTTGTGAGGTCTAAACAGGATATCTAAAATCAGCTAAGGTCACCTATGTCTGTGTGAGGTATAAACAGGATATCTAAAATCAACTAAGGTCACCTATGTCTGTGTGAGGTCTAAACAGGATATCCAAAATCAGCTAAGGTCACCTATGTCTGTGTGAGGTCTAAACAGGATATCTAAAATCAGCTAAGGTCACCTATGTCTGTGTGAGGTCTAAACAGGATATATAAAATCAACTAAGGTCACCTATGTCTGTGTGAGGTCTAATCAGGATATCCAAAATCAGCTAAGGTCACCTATGTCTGTGTGAGGTCTAAACAGGATATCTAAAATTAGCTAAGGTCACCTATGTCTGTGTGAGGCCTAAACAGGATATCCAAAATCAGCTAAGGTCACCTATGTCTGTGTGAGGCTTAAACAGGATATCTAAAATCAGCTAAGGTCACCTATGTCTGTGTGAGGCCTAAACAGGATATCTAAAATCAGCTAAGGTCACCTATGTCTGTGTGAGGTCTAAACAGGATATCTAAAATTAGCTAAGGTCACTTATGTCTGTGTGAGGCCTAAACAGGATATCCAAAATCAGCTAAGGTCACCTATGTCTGTGTGAGGCTTAAACAGGATATCTAAAATCAGCTAAGGTCACCTATGTCTGTGTGAGGCCTAAACAGGATATCCAAAATCAGTTAAGGTAACCTATGTCTGTGTGAGGCCTAAACAGGATATCCAAAATCAGCTAAGGTCACCTATGTCTGTGTGAGGCTTAAACAGGATATCTAAAATCAGCTAAGGTCACCTATGTCTGTGTGAGGCCTAAACAGGATATCTAAAATCAGCTAAGGTCACCTATGTCTGTGTGAGGTCTTAACAGGATATCCAAAATCAGCTAAGGTCACCTATGTCTGTGTGAGGCCTAAACAGGATATCTAAAATCAGCTAAAGGTCACCCATGTCTGTGTGAGGTCTAAACAGGATATTCAATGACAGCTAAGGTCACCTATGTCTGTGTGAGGCCTAAACAGAATATCTAAAATCAGATAAGGTCATCTATGTCTGTGTGAGGCCTAAACAGGATATCCAAAATCAGCTAAGGTCACCTATGTCTGTGTGAGGCCTAAACAGAATATCTAAAATCAGATAAGGTCATCTATGTCTGTGTGAGGCCTAAACAGGATATGTAAAATCAGCTAAGGTCACCTATGTCTGTGTGAGGCCTAAACAGGATATCCAAAATCAGCTAAGGTCATCTATGTCTGTGTGAGGCCTAAACAGGATATCCAATATCAGCTAAGGTCACCTATGTCTGTGTGAGGCCTAAATAGGATATCCAAAATCAGCTAAAGGTCACCTATGTCTGTGTGAGGTCTAATCAGGATATCCAAAATCAGTTAAGGTCACCTATGTCTGTTTGAGGCCTAAACAGGATATCCAAAATCAGCTAAAGTCACTTATGTCTGTGTGAGGCATAAACAGGATATCTAAAATCAGCTAAGGTCACTTATGTCTGTGTGAGGCCTAAACAGGATATCTAAAATCAGCTAAGGTCACCTATGTCTGTCTGAGGTCTAAACAGGATATCCAAAATCAGCTAAAGGTCACCTATATCTGTGTGAGACCTAAACAGGATATCTAAAATCAGCTAAGGTCACCTATGTCTGTGTGAGGCCTAAACAGGATATCCAAAATCAGCTAAAGGTCACCTATGTCTGTGTGAGGCCTAAACAGGATATCTAAAATCAGCTAAGGTCACCTATGTCTGTGGGAGGTCTAAACAGGATATCCAAAATCAGCTAAGGACACCTATGACTGTGTGAGGCCTAAACAGGATATCTAAAATCAGCTAAGGTCACCTATGTCTGTGAGAGGCCTAAACAGGATATCCAAAATCAGCTAAAGGTCACCTATGTCTGTGTGAGGCCTAAACAGGATATCTAAAATCAGCTAAAGGTCACCTATGTCTGTCTGAGGCCTAAACAGGATATCCAAAATCGGCTAAGGTCACCTATGTCTGTGTGAGGCCTAAAGAGGATATATAAGATCAGCTAAGGTCACCTATGTCTGTGAGAGGCCTAAACAGGATATCCAAAATCAGCTAAAGGTCACCTATGTCTGTGTGAGGCCTAAACAGGATATCTAAAATCAGCTAAAGGTCACCTATGTCTGTGTGAGGCCTAAACAGGATATCCAAAATCAGCTAAGGTCACATATGTCTGTGTGAGGCCTAAATAGGGTATCTAAAATCAGCTAAGGTCACCTATGTATGTGTGAGGCCTAAACAGGATATCTAAAATCAGCTAAAGGTAACCTATGTCTGTGTGAGGCCTAAACAGGATATCCAAAATCAGCTAACGTCACCTATGTCTGTGTGAGTCCTAAACAGGATATCCAATGACAACTAAGGTCACCTATGTCTGTGTGAGGTCTAAACAGGATATCTAAAATCAGCTAAGGTCTCCTATGTCTGTGTGAGGCTTAAACAGGATATCCAAAATCAGCTAAAGGTCACCTATGTCTGTGTGAGGCCTAAACAGGATATCTAAAATCAGCTAATGGTCACCTATGTCTGTGTGAGGCCTAAACAGGATATCCAAAATCAGCTACGGTCACCTATGTCTGTGTGAGGCCTAAATAGGATATCCAAAATCAGCTAAGTCACCTATGTCTGTGTGAGGCCTAAACATGATATCCAAAATCAGTTACGGTCACCTATGTCTGTGTGAGGCCTAAATAGGATATCCAAAATCAGCTAAGGTCATCTATGTCTGTGAGAGGCCTAAACAGGATATCCAAAATCAGCTAAGGTCACCTATGTCTGTGTGAGGTCTAAACAGGATATCTAAAATCAGCTAAGGTCACCTATGTCTGTGTGAGGTCTAAACAGGATATCTAAAATCAACTAAGGTCACCTATGTCTGTGTGAGGTCTAAACAGGATATCCAAAATCAGCTAAGGTCACCTATGTCTGTGTGAGGTCTAAACAGGATATCTAAAATCAGCTAAGGTCACCTATGTCTGTGTGAGGTCTAAACAGGATATCTAAAATCAACTAAGGTCACCTATGTCTGTGTGAGGCCTAAACAGGATATCCAAAATCAGCTAAAGGTCACCTATGTCTGTGTGAGGCCTAAACAGGATATCTAAAATCAGCTAAGGTCACCTATGTCTGTGGGAGGTCTAAACAGGATATCCAAAATCAGCTAAGGTCACCTATGTCTGTGTGAGGCCTAAACAGGATATCTAAAATCAGCTAAGGTCACCTATGTCTGTGAGAGGCCTAAACAGGATATCCAAAATCAGCTAAAGGTCACCTATGTCTGTGTGAGGCCTAAACAGGATATCTAAAATCAGCTAAAAGTCACCTATGTCTGTCTAAGACCTAAACAGGATATCCAAAATCGGCTAAGGTCACCTATGTCTGTGTGAGGCCTAAACAGGATATCCAAAATCAGCTAAGGTCACCTATGTCTGTGTGAGGCCTAAACAGGATATCCAAAATCAGCTAAGGTCACCTATGTCTGTGAGAGGCCTAAACAGGATATCCAAAATCAGCTAAAGGTCACCTATGTCTGTGTGAGGCCTAAACAGGATATCTAAAATCAGCTAAAGGTCACCTATGTCTGTGTGAGGCCTAAACAGGATATCCAAAATCAGCTAAGGTCACCTATGTCTGTGTGAGGCCTAAATAGGGTATCTAAAATCAGCTAAGGTCACCTATGTATGTGTGAGGCCTAAACAGGATATCTAAAATCAGCTAAAGGTAACCTATGTCTGTGTGAGGCCTAAACAGGATATCCAAAATCAGCTAACGTCACCTATGTCTGTGTGAGGCCTAAACAGGATATCTAAAATCAGCTAAGGTCACCTATGCCTGTGTGAGGCCTAAACAAGATATCCAAAATCAGTTAAGGTCACCTATGTCTGTGTGAGTCCTAAACAGGATATCCAATGACAGCTAAGGTCACCTATGTCTGTGTGAGGTCTAAACAGGATATCTAAAATCAGCTAAGGTCTCCTATGTCTGTGTGAGGCTTAAACAGGATATCTAAAATTAGCTAAAGGTCACCTATGTCTGTGTGAGGCCTAAACATGATATCTAAAATCAGCTAAGGTCACCTATGTCTGTGTGAGGCCTAAACAGGATATCCAAAATCAGTTACGGTCACCTATGTCTGTGTGAGGCCTAAATAGGATATCCAAAATCAGATAAGTCACCTATGTCTGTGTGAGGCCTAAACAGGATATCCAAAATCAGTTACGGTCACCTATGTCTGTGTGAGGCCTAAATAGGATATCCAAAATCAGCTAAGGTCACCTATGTCTGTGAGAGGCCTAAACAGGATATCCAAAATCAGCTAAGGTCACTTATGTCTGTGTGAGGTCTAAACAGGATATCTAAAATCAGCTAAGGTCACCTATGTCTGTGTGAGGTCAAAACAGGATATCTAAAATCAACTAAGGTCACCTATGTCTGTGTGAGGTCTAAACAGGATATCTAAAATCAGCTAAGGTCACCTATGTCTGTGTGAGGTCTAAACAGGATATCCAAAATCACATAAGGTCACCTATGTCTGTGTGAGGTCTAAACAGGATATCTAAAATCAGCTAAGGTCACCTATGTCTGTGCGAGGTCTAAACAGGATATCTAAAATCAACTAAGGTCACCTATGTCTGTGTGAGGTCTAAACAGGATATCCAAAATCAGCTAAGGTCACCTATGTCTGTGTGAGGTCTAAACAGGATATCTAAAATTAGCTAAGGTCACCTATGTCTGTGTGAGGCCTAAACAGGATATCCAAAATCAGCTAAGGTCACCTATGTCTGAGTGAGGCTTAAACAGGATATCTAAAATCAGCTAAGGTCACCTATGTCTGTGTGTGGCCTAAACAGGATATCTAAAATCAGCTAAGGTCACCTATGTCTGTGTGAGGTCTAAACAGGATATCTAAAATTAGCTAAGGTCACCTATGTCTGTGTGAGGCCTAAACAGGATATCCAAAATCAGCTAAGGTCACATATGTCTGTGTGAGGCTTAAACAGGATATCTAAAATCAGCTAAGGTCACCTATGTCTGTGTGAGGCCTAAACAGGATATCCAAAATCAGTTAAGGTCACCTATGTCTGTGTGAGGCCTAAACAGGATATCCAAAATCAGCTAAGGTCACCTATGTCTGTGTGAGGTCTAAACAGGATATCTAAAATCAACTAAGGTCACCTATGTCTGTGTGAGGTCTAAACAGGATATCCAAAATCAGCTAAGGTCACCTATGTCTGTGTGAGGTCTAAACAGGATATCCAAAATCAGCTAAGGTCACCTATGTCTGTGTGAGGTCTAAACAGGATATCTAAAATCAACTAAGGTCACCTATGTCTGTGTGAGGTCTAAACAGGATATCCAAAATCAGCTAAGGTCACCTATGTCTGTGTGAGGTCTAAACAGGATATCTAAAATTAGCTAAGGTCACCTATGTCTGTGTGAGTCCTAAACAGGATATCCAATGACAGCTAAGGTCACCTATGTCTGTGTGAGGTCTAAACAGGATATCTAAAATCAGCTAAGGTCACCTATGTCTGTGTGAGGCCTAAACAGGATATCTAAAATCAGCTAAGGTCACCTATGTCTGTGGGAGGTCTAAACAGGATATCCAAAATCAGCTAAGGACACCTATGTCTGTGTGAGGCCTAAACAGGATATCTAAAATCAGCTAAGGTCACCTATGTCTGTGAGAGGCCTAAACAGGATATCCAAAATCAGCTAAAGGTCACCTATGTCTGTGTGAGGCCTAAACAGGATATCTAAAATCAGCTAAAGGTCACCTATGTCTGTCTGAGGCCTAAACAGGATATCCAAAATCGGCTAAGGTCACCTATGTCTGTGTGAGGCCTAAAGAGGATATATAAGATCAGCTAAGGTCACCTATGTCTGTGAGAGGCCTAAACAGGATATCCAAAATCAGCTAAAGGTCACCTATGTCTGTGTGAGGCCTAAACAGGATATCTAAAATCAGCTAAAGGTCACCTATGTCTGTGTGAGGCCTAAACAGGATATCCAAAATCAGCTAAGGTCACATATGTCTGTGTGAGGCCTAAATAGGGTATCTAAAATCAGCTAAGGTCACCTATGTATGTGTGAGGCCTAAACAGGATATCTAAAATCAGCTAAAGGTCACCTATGTATGTGTGAGGCCTAAACAGGATATCCAAAATCAGCTAACGTCACCTATGTCTGTGTGAGTCCTAAACAGGATATCCAATGACAACTAAGGTCACCTATGTCTGTGTGAGGTCTAAACAGGATATCTAAAATCAGCTAAGGTCTCCTATGTCTGTGTGAGGCTTAAACAGGATATCCAAAATCAGCTAAAGGTCACCTATGTCTGTGTGAGGCCTAAACAGGATATCTAAAATCAGCTAATGGTCACCTATGTCTGTGTGAGGCCTAAACAGGATATCCAAAATCAGTTACGGTCACCTATGTCTGTGTGAGGCCTAAATAGGATATCCAAAATCAGCTAAGTCACCTATGTCTGTGTGAGGCCTAAACATGATATCCAAAATCAGTTACGGTCACCTATGTCTGTGTGAGGCCTAAATAGGATATCCAAAATCAGCTAAGGTCATCTATGTCTGTGAGAGGCCTAAACAGGATATCCAAAATCAGCTAAGGTCACCTATGTCTGTGTGAGGTCTAAACAGGATATCTAAAATCAGCTAAGGTCACCTATGTCTGTGTGAGGTCTAAACAGGATATCTAAAATCAACTAAGGTCACCTATGTCTGTGTGAGGTCTAAACAGGATATCCAAAATCAGCTAAGGTCACCTATGTCTGTGTGAGGTCTAAACAGGATATCTAAAATCAGCTAAGGTCACCTATGTCTGTGTGAGGTCTAAACAGGATATCTAAAATCAACTAAGGTCACCTATGTCTGTGTGAGGCCTAAACAGGATATCCAAAATCAGCTAAAGGTCACCTATGTCTGTGTGAGGCCTAAACAGGATATCTAAAATCAGCTAAGGTCACCTATGTCTGTGGGAGGTCTAAACAGGATATCCAAAATCAGCTAAGGTCACCTATGTCTGTGTGAGGCCTAAACAGGATATCTAAAATCAGCTAAGGTCACCTATGTCTGTGAGAGGCCTAAACAGGATATCCAAAATCAGCTAAAGGTCACCTATGTCTGTGTGAGGCCTAAACAGGATATCTAAAATCAGCTAAAAGTCACCTATGTCTGTCTAAGACCTAAACAGGATATCCAAAATCGGCTAAGGTCACCTATGTCTGTGTGAGGCCTAAACAGGATATCCAAAATCAGCTAAGGTCACCTATGTCTGTGTGAGGCCTAAACAGGATATCCAAAATCAGCTAAGGTCACCTATGTCTGTGAGAGGCCTAAACAGGATATCCAAAATCAGCTAAAGGTCACCTATGTCTGTGTGAGGCCTAAACAGGATATCTAAAATCAGCTAAAGGTCACCTATGTCTGTGTGAGGCCTAAACAGGATATCCAAAATCAGCTAAGGTCACCTATGTCTGTGTGAGGCCTAAATAGGGTATCTAAAATCAGCTAAGGTCACCTATGTATGTGTGAGGCCTAAACAGGATATCTAAAATCAGCTAAAGGTAACCTATGTCTGTGTGAGGCCTAAACAGGATATCCAAAATCAGCTAACGTCACCTATGTCTGTGTGAGGCCTAAACAGGATATCTAAAATCAGCTAAGGTCACCTATGCCTGTGTGAGGCCTAAACAAGATATCCAAAATCAGTTAAGGTCACCTATGTCTGTGTGAGTCCTAAACAGGATATCCAATGACAGCTAAGGTCACCTATGTCTGTGTGAGGTCTAAACAGGATATCTAAAATCAGCTAAGGTCTCCTATGTCTGTGTGAGGCTTAAACAGGATATCTAAAATTAGCTAAAGGTCACCTATGTCTGTGTGAGGCCTAAACATGATATCTAAAATCAGCTAAGGTCACCTATGTCTGTGTGAGGCCTAAACAGGATATCCAAAATCAGTTACGGTCACCTATGTCTGTGTGAGGCCTAAATAGGATATCCAAAATCAGATAAGTCACCTATGTCTGTGTGAGGCCTAAACAGGATATCCAAAATCAGTTACGGTCACCTATGTCTGTGTGAGGCCTAAATAGGATATCCAAAATCAGCTAAGGTCACCTATGTCTGTGAGAGGCCTAAACAGGATATCCAAAATCAGCTAAGGTCACTTATGTCTGTGTGAGGTCTAAACAGGATATCTAAAATCAGCTAAGGTCACCTATGTCTGTGTGAGGTCAAAACAGGATATCTAAAATCAACTAAGGTCACCTATGTCTGTGTGAGGTCTAAACAGGATATCTAAAATCAGCTAAGGTCACCTATGTCTGTGTGAGGTCTAAACAGGATATCCAAAATCACATAAGGTCAATTATGTCTGTGTGAGGTCTAAACAGGATATCTAAAATCAGCTAAGGTCACCTATGTCTGTGCGAGGTCTAAACAGGATATCTAAAATCAACTAAGGTCACCTATGTCTGTGTGAGGTCTAAACAGGATATCCAAAATCAGCTAAGGTCACCTATGTCTGTGTGAGGTCTAAACAGGATATCTAAAATTAGCTAAGGTCACCTATGTCTGTGTGAGGCCTAAACAGGATATCCAAAATCAGCTAAGGTCACCTATGTCTGAGTGAGGCTTAAACAGGATATCTAAAATCAGCTAAGGTCACCTATGTCTGTGTGAGGCCTAAACAGGATATCTAAAATCAGCTAAGGTCACCTATGTCTGTGTGAGGTCTAAACAGGATATCTAAAATTAGCTAAGGTCACCTATGTCTGTGTGAGGCCTAAACAGGATATCCAAAATCAGCTAAGGTCACATATGTCTGTGTGAGGCTTAAACAGGATATCTAAAATCAGCTAAGGTCACCTATGTCTGTGTGAGGCCTAAACAGGATATCCAAAATCAGTTAAGGTCACCTATGTCTGTGTGAGGCCTAAACAGGATATCCAAAATCAGCTAAGGTCACCTATGTCTGTGTGAGGTCTAAACAGGATATCTAAAATCAACTAAGGTCACCTATGTCTGTGTGAGGTCTAAACAGGATATCCAAAATCAGCTAAGGTCACCTATGTCTGTGTGAGGTCTAAACAGGATATCCAAAATCAGCTAAGGTCACCTATGTCTGTGTGAGGTCTAAACAGGATATCTAAAATCAACTAAGGTCACCTATGTCTGTGTGAGGTCTAAACAGGATATCCAAAATCAGCTAAGGTCACCTATGTCTGTGTGAGGTCTAAACAGGATATCTAAAATTAGCTAAGGTCACCTATGTCTGTGTGAGGCCTAAACAGGATATCCAAAATCAGCTAAGGTCACCTATGTCTGTGTGAGGCTTAAACAGGATATCTAAAATCAACTAAGGTCACCTATGTGTGTGTGAGGCCTAAACAGGATATCTAAAATCAGCTAAGGTCACCTATGTCTGTGTGAGGTCTAAACAGGATATCTAAAATTAGCTAAGGTCACTTATGTCTGTGTGAGGCCTAAACAGGATATCCAAAATCAGCTAAGGTCACCTATGTCTGTGTGAGGCCTAAACAGGATATCTAAAATCAGCTAAGGTCACCTATGTCTGTGTGAGGCCTAAACAGGATATCCAAAATCAGTTAAGGTCACCTATGTCTGTGTGAGGCCTAAACAGGATATCCAAAATCAGCTAAGGTCACCTATGTCTGTGTGAGGCTTAAACAGGATATCTAAAATCAGCTAAGGTCACCTATGTCTGTGTGAGGCCTAAACAGGATATCTAAAATCAGCTAAGGTCACCTATGTCTGTGTGAGGTCTTAACAGGATATCCAAAATCAGCTAAGGTCACCTATGTCTGTGTGAGGCCTAAACAGGATATCTAAAATCAGCTAAAGGTCACCCATGTCTGTGTGAGGTCTAAACAGGATATCCAATGACAGCTAAGGTCACCTATGTCTGTGTAAGGCCTAAACAGAATATCTAAAATCAGATAAGGTCATCTATGTCTGTGTGAGGCCTAAACAGGATATCCAAAATCAGCTAAGGTCACCTATGTCTGTGTGAGGCCTAAACAGAATATCTAAAATCAGATAAGGTCATCTATGTCTGTGTGAGGCCTAAACAGGATATGTAAAATCAGCTAAGGTCACCTATGTCTGTGTGAGGCCTAAACAGGATATCCAAAATCAGCTAAGGTCATCTATGTCTGTGTGAGGCCTAAACAGGATATCCAATATCAGCTAAGGTCACCTATGTCTGTGTGAGGCCTAAATAGGATATCCAAAATCAGCTAAAGGTCACCTATGTCTGTGTGAGGTCTAATCAGGATATCCAAAATCAGTTAAGGTCATCTATGTCTGTGTGAGGCCTAAACAGGATATCCAATATCAGCTAAGGTCACCTATGTCTGTGTGAGGCCTAAACAGGATATCCAAAATCAGCTAAAGGTCACCTATGTCTGTGTGAGGTCTAATCAGGATATCCAAAATCAGTTAAGGTCACCTATGTCTGTTTGAGGCCTAAACAGGATATCCAAAATCATCTAAAGTCACTTATGTCTGTGTGAGGCATAAACAGGATATCTAAAATCAGCTAAGGTCACCTATGTCTGTGTGAGGCCTAAACAGGATATCTAAAATCAGCTAAGGTCACCTATGTCTGTCTGAGGTCTAAACAGGATATCCAAAATCAGCTAAAGGTCACCTATATCTGTGTGAGACCTAAACAGGATATCTAAAATCAGCTAAGGTCACCTATGTCTGTGTGAGGCCTAAACAGGATATCCAAAATCAGCTAAAGGTCACCTATGTCTGTGTGAGGCCTAAACAGGATATCTAAAATCAGCTAAGGTCACCTATGTCTGTGGGAGGTCTAAACAGGATATCCAAAATCAGCTAAGGACACCTATGTCTGTGTGAGGCCTAAACAGGATATCTAAAATCAGCTAAGGTCACCTATGTCTGTGAGAGGCCTAAACAGGATATCCAAAATCAGCTAAAGGTCACCTATGTCTGTGTGAGGCCTAAACAGGATATCTAAAATCAGCTAAAGGTCACCTATGTCTGTCTGAGGCCTAAACAGGATATCCAAAATCGGCTAAGGTCACCTATGTCTGTGTGAGGCCTAAAGAGGATATATAAGATCAGCTAAGGTCACCTATGTCTGTGAGAGGCCTAAACAGGATATCCAAAATCAGCTAAAGGTCACCTATGTCTGTGTGAGGCCTAAACAGGATATCTAAAATCAGCTAAAGGTCACCTATGTCTGTGTGAGGCCTAAACAGGATATCCAAAATCAGCTAAGGTCACATATGTCTGTGTGAGGCCTAAATAGGGTATCTAAAATCAGCTAAGGTCACCTATGTATGTGTGAGGCCTAAACAGGATATCTAAAATCAGCTAAAGGTAACCTATGTCTGTGTGAGGCCTAAACAGGATATCCAAAATCAGCTAACGTCACCTATGTCTGTGTGAGTCCTAAACAGGATATCCAATGACAACTAAGGTCACCTATGTCTGTGTGAGGTCTAAACAGGATATCTAAAATCAGCTAAGGTCTCCTATGTCTGTGTGAGGCTTAAACAGGATATCCAAAATCAGCTAAAGGTCACCTATGTCTGTGTGAGGCCTAAACAGGATATCTAAAATCAGCTAATGGTCACCTATGTCTGTGTGAGGCCTAAACAGGATATCCAAAATCAGTTACGGTCACCTATGTCTGTGTGAGGCCTAAATAGGATATCCAAAATCAGCTAAGTCACCTATGTCTGTGTGAGGCCTAAACATGATATCCAAAATCAGTTACGGTCACCTATGTCTGTGTGAGGCCTAAATAGGATATCCAAAATCAGCTAAGGTCATCTATGTCTGTGAGAGGCCTAAACAGGATATCCAAAATCAGCTAAGGTCACCTATGTCTGTGTGAGGTCTAAACAGGATATCTAAAATCAGCTAAGGTCACCTATGTCTGTGTGAGGTCTAAACAGGATATCTAAAATCAACTAAGGTCACCTATGTCTGTGTGAGGTCTAAACAGGATATCCAAAATCAGCTAAGGTCACCTATGTCTGTGTGAGGTCTAAACAGGATATCTAAAATCAGCTAAGGTCACCTATGTCTGTGTGAGGTCTAAACAGGATATCTAAAATCAACTAAGGTCACCTATGTCTGTGTGAGGCCTAAACAGCATATCCAAAATCAGCTAAAGGTCACCTATGTCTGTGTGAGGCCTAAACAGGATATCTAAAATCAGCTAAGGTCACCTATGTCTGTGGGAGGTCTAAACAGGATATCCAAAATCAGCTAAGGTCACCTATGTCTGTGTGAGGCCTAAACAGGATATCTAAAATCAGCTAAGGTCACCTATGTCTGTGAGAGGCCTAAACAGGATATCCAAAATCAGCTAAAGGTCACCTATGTCTGTGTGAGGCCTAAACAGGATATCTAAAATCAGCTAAAAGTCACCTATGTCTGTCTAAGACCTAAACAGGATATCCAAAATCGGCTAAGGTCACCTATGTCTGTGTGAGGCCTAAACAGGATATCCAAAATCAGCTAAGGTCACCTATGTCTGTGTGAGGCCTAAACAGGATATCCAAAATCAGCTAAGGTCACCTATGTCTGTGAGAGGCCTAAACAGGATATCCAAAATCAGCTAAAGGTCACCTATGTCTGTGTGAGGCCTAAACAGGATATCTAAAATCAGCTAAAGGTCACCTATGTCTGTGTGAGGCCTAAACAGGATATCCAAAATCAGCTAAGGTCACCTATGTCTGTGTGAGGCCTAAATAGGGTATCTAAAATCAGCTAAGGTCACCTATGTATGTGTGAGGCCTAAACAGGATATCTAAAATCAGCTAAAGGTAACCTATGTCTGTGTGAGGCCTAAACAGGATATCCAAAATCAGCTAACGTCACCTATGTCTGTGTGAGGCCTAAACAGGATATCTAAAATCAGCTAAGGTCACCTATGCCTGTGTGAGGCCTAAACAAGATATCCAAAATCAGTTAAGGTCACCTATGTCTGTGTGAGTCCTAAACAGGATATCCAATGACAGCTAAGGTCACCTATGTCTGTGTGAGGTCTAAACAGGATATCTAAAATCAGCTAAGGTCTCCTATGTCTGTGTGAGGCTTAAACAGGATATCTAAAATCAGCTAAGGTCACCTATGTCTGTGTGAGGCCTAAACAGGATATCCAAAATCAGTTAAGGTCACCTATGTCTGTGTGAGGCCTAAACAGGATATCCAAAATCAGCTAAGGTCACCTATGTCTGTGTGAGGTCTAAACAGGATATCTAAAATCAACTAAGGTCACCTATGTCTGTGTGAGGTCTAAACAGGATATCCAAAATCAGCTAAGGTCACCTATGTCTGTGTGAGGTCTAAACAGGATATCCAAAATCAGCTAAGGTCACCTATGTCTGTGTGAGGTCTAAACAGGATATCTAAAATCAACTAAGGTCACCTATGTCTGTGTGAGGTCTAAACAGGATATCCAAAATCAGCTAAGGTCACCTATGTCTGTGTGAGGTCTAAACAGGATATCTAAAATTAGCTAAGGTCACCTATGTCTGTGTGAGGCCTAAACAGGATATCCAAAATCAGCTAAGGTCACCTATGTCTGTGTGAGGCTTAAACAGGATATCTAAAATCAACTAAGGTCACCTATGTGTGTGTGAGGCCTAAACAGGATATCTAAAATCAGCTAAGGTCACCTATGTCTGTGTGAGGTCTAAACAGGATATCTAAAATTAGCTAAGGTCACTTATGTCTGTGTGAGGCCTAAACAGGATATCCAAAATCAGCTAAGGTCACCTATGTCTGTGTGAGGCCTAAACAGGATATCTAAAATCAGCTAAGGTCACCTATGTCTGTGTGAGGCCTAAACAGGATATCCAAAATCAGTTAAGGTCACCTATGTCTGTGTGAGGCCTAAACAGGATATCCAAAATCAGCTAAGGTCACCTATGTCTGTGTGAGGCTTAAACAGGATATCTAAAATCAGCTAAGGTCACCTATGTCTGTGTGAGGCCTAAACAGGATATCTAAAATCAGCTAAGGTCACCTATGTCTGTGTGAGGTCTTAACAGGATATCCAAAATCAGCTAAGGTCACCTATGTCTGTGTGAGGCCTAAACAGGATATCTAAAATCAGCTAAAGGTCACCCATGTCTGTGTGAGGTCTAAACAGGATATCCAATGACAGCTAAGGTCACCTATGTCTGTGTAAGGCCTAAACAGAATATCTAAAATCAGATAAGGTCATCTATGTCTGTGTGAGGCCTAAACAGGATATCCAAAATCAGCTAAGGTCACCTATGTCTGTGTGAGGCCTAAACAGAATATCTAAAATCAGATAAGGTCATCTATGTCTGTGTGAGGCCTAAACAGGATATGTAAAATCAGCTAAGGTCACCTATGTCTGTGTGAGGCCTAAACAGGATATCCAAAATCAGCTAAGGTCATCTATGTCTGTGTGAGGCCTAAACAGGATATCCAATATCAGCTAAGGTCACCTATGTCTGTGTGAGGCCTAAATAGGATATCCAAAATCAGCTAAAGGTCACCTATGTCTGTGTGAGGTCTAATCAGGATATCCAAAATCAGTTAAGGTCATCTATGTCTGTGTGAGGCCTAAACAGGATATCCAATATCAGCTAAGGTCACCTATGTCAGTGTGAGGCCTAAACAGGATATCCAAAATCAGCTAAAGGTCACCTATGTCTGTGTGAGGTCTAATCAGGATATCCAAAATCAGTTAAGGTCACCTATGTCTGTTTGAGGCCTAAACAGGATATCCAAAATCATCTAAAGTCACTTATGTCTGTGTGAGGCATAAACAGGATATCTAAAATCAGCTAAGGTCACCTATGTCTGTGTGAGGCCTAAACAGGATATCTAAAATCAGCTAAGGTCACCTATGTCTGTCTGAGGTCTAAACAGGATATCCAAAATCAGCTAAAGGTCACCTATATCTGTGTGAGACCTAAACAGGATATCTAAAATCAGCTAAGGTCACCTATGTCTGTGTGAGGCCTAAACAGGATATCCAAAATCAGCTAAAGGTCACCTATGTCTGTGTGAGGCCTAAACAGGATATCTAAAATCAGCTAAGGTCACCTATGTCTGTGGGAGGTCTAAACAGGATATCCAAAATCAGCTAAGGACACCTATGTCTGTGTGAGGCCTAAACAGGATATCTAAAATCAGCTAAGGTCACCTATGTCTGTGAGAGGCCTAAACAGGATATCCAAAATCAGCTAAAGGTCACCTATGTCTGTGTGAGGCCTAAACAGGATATCTAAAATCAGCTAAAGGTCACCTATGTCTGTCTGAGGCCTAAACAGGATATCCAAAATCGGCTAAGGTCACCTATGTCTGTGTGAGGCCTAAAGAGGATATATAAGATCAGCTAAGGTCACCTATGTCTGTGAGAGGCCTAAACAGGATATCCAAAATCAGCTAAAGGTCACCTATGTCTGTGTGAGGCCTAAACAGGATATCTAAAATCAGCTAAAGGTCACCTATGTCTGTGTGAGGCCTAAACAGGATATCCAAAATCAGCTAAGGTCACATATGTCTGTGTGAGGCCTAAATAGGGTATCTAAAATCAGCTAAGGTCACCTATGTATGTGTGAGGCCTAAACAGGATATCTAAAATCAGCTAAAGGTAACCTATGTCTGTGTGAGGCCTAAACAGGATATCCAAAATCAGCTAACGTCACCTATGTCTGTGTGAGTCCTAAACAGGATATCCAATGACAACTAAGGTCACCTATGTCTGTGTGAGGTCTAAACAGGATATCTAAAATCAGCTAAGGTCTCCTATGTCTGTGTGAGGCTTAAACAGGATATCCAAAATCAGCTAAAGGTCACCTATGTCTGTGTGAGGCCTAAACAGGATATCTAAAATCAGCTAATGGTCACCTATGTCTGTGTGAGGCCTAAACAGGATATCCAAAATCAGTTACGGTCACCTATGTCTGTGTGAGGCCTAAATAGGATATCCAAAATCAGCTAAGTCACCTATGTCTGTGTGAGGCCTAAACATGATATCCAAAATCAGTTACGGTCACCTATGTCTGTGTGAGGCCTAAATAGGATATCCAAAATCAGCTAAGGTCATCTATGTCTGTGAGAGGCCTAAACAGGATATCCAAAATCAGCTAAGGTCACCTATGTCTGTGTGAGGTCTAAACAGGATATCTAAAATCAGCTAAGGTCACCTATGTCTGTGTGAGGTCTAAACAGGATATCTAAAATCAACTAAGGTCACCTATGTCTGTGTGAGGTCTAAACAGGATATCCAAAATCAGCTAAGGTCACCTATGTCTGTGTGAGGTCTAAACAGGATATCTAAAATCAGCTAAGGTCACCTATGTCTGTGTGAGGTCTAAACAGGATATCTAAAATCAACTAAGGTCACCTATGTCTGTGTGAGGCCTAAACAGCATATCCAAAATCAGCTAAAGGTCACCTATGTCTGTGTGAGGCCTAAACAGGATATCTAAAATCAGCTAAGGTCACCTATGTCTGTGGGAGGTCTAAACAGGATATCCAAAATCAGCTAAGGTCACCTATGTCTGTGTGAGGCCTAAACAGGATATCTAAAATCAGCTAAGGTCACCTATGTCTGTGAGAGGTCTAAACAGGATATCCAAAATCAGCTAAAGGTCACCTATGTCTGTGTGAGGCCTAAACAGGATATCTAAAATCAGCTAAAAGTCACCTATGTCTGTCTAAGACCTAAACAGGATATCCAAAATCGGCTAAGGTCACCTATGTCTGTGTGAGGCCTAAACAGGATATCCAAAATCAGCTAAGGTCACCTATGTCTGTGTGAGGCCTAAACAGGATATCCAAAATCAGCTAAGGTCACCTATGTCTGTGAGAGGCCTAAACAGGATATCCAAAATCAGCTAAAGGTCACCTATGTCTGTGTGAGGCCTAAACAGGATATCTAAAATCAGCTAAAGGTCACCTATGTCTGTGTGAGGCCTAAACAGGATATCCAAAATCAGCTAAGGTCACCTATGTCTGTGTGAGGCCTAAATAGGGTATCTAAAATCAGCTAAGGTCACCTATGTATGTGTGAGGCCTAAACAGGATATCTAAAATCAGCTAAAGGTAACCTATGTCTGTGTGAGGCCTAAACAGGATATCCAAAATCAGCTAACGTCACCTATGTCTGTGTGAGGCCTAAACAGGATATCTAAAATCAGCTAAGGTCACCTATGCCTGTTGAGGCCTAAACAAGATATCCAAAATCAGTTAAGGTCACCTATGTCTGTGTGAGTCCTAAACAGGATATCCAATGACAGCTAAGGTCACCTATGTCTGTGTGAGGTCTAAACAGGATATCTAAAATCAGCTAAGGTCTCCTATGTCTGTGTGAGGCTTAAACAGGATATCTAAAATTAGCTAAAGGTCACCTATGTCTGTGTGAGGCCTAAACATGATATCTAAAATCAGCTAAGGTCACCTATGTCTGTGTGAGGCCTAAACAGGATATCCAAAATCAGTTACGGTCACCTATGTCTGTGTGAGGCCTAAATAGGATATCCAAAATCAGATAAGTCACCTATGTCTGTGTGAGGCCTAAACAGGATATCCAAAATCAGTTACGGTCACCTATGTCTGTGTGAGGCCTAAATAGGATATCCAAAATCAGCTAAGGTCACCTATGTCTGTGAGAGGCCTAAACAGGATATCCAAAATCAGCTAAGGTCACTTATGTCTGTGTGAGGTCTAAACAGGATATCTAAAATCAGCTAAGGTCACCTATGTCTGTGTGAGGTCAAAACAGGATATCTAAAATCAACTAAGGTCACCTATGTCTGTGTGAGGTCTAAACAGGATATCTAAAATCAGCTAAGGTCACCTATGTCTGTGTGAGGTCTAAACAGGATATCCAAAATCACATAAGGTCACCTATGTCTGTGTGAGGTCTAAACAGGATATCTAAAATCAGCTAAGGTCACCTATGTCTGTGCGAGGTCTAAACAGGATATCTAAAATCAACTAAGGTCACCTATGTCTGTGTGAGGTCTAAACAGGATATCCAAAATCAGCTAAGGTCACCTATGTCTGTGTGAGGTCTAAACAGGATATCTAAAATTAGCTAAGGTCACCTATGTCTGTGTGAGGCCTAAACAGGATATCCAAAATCAGCTAAGGTCACCTATGTCTGAGTGAGGCTTAAACAGGATATCTAAAATCAGCTAAGGTCACCTATGTCTGTGTGAGGCCTAAACAGGATATCTAAAATCAGCTAAGGTCACCTATGTCTGTGTGAGGTCTAAACAGGATATCTAAAATTAGCTAAGGTCACCTATGTCTGTGTGAGGCCTAAACAGGATATCCAAAATCAGCTAAGGTCACATATATCTGTGTGAGGCTTAAACAGGATATCTAAAATCAGCTAAGGTCACCTATGTCTGTGTGAGGCCTAAACAGGATATCCAAAATCAGTTAAGGTCACCTATGTCTGTGTGAGGCCTAAACAGGATATCCAAAATCAGCTAAGGTCACCTATGTCTGTGTGAGGTCTAAACAGGATATCTAAAATCAACTAAGGTCACCTATGTCTGTGTGAGGTCTAAACAGGATATCCAAAATCAGCTAAGGTCACCTATGTCTGTGTGAGGTCTAAACAGGATATCCAAAATCAGCTAAGGTCACCTATGTCTGTGTGAGGTCTAAACAGGATATCTAAAATCAACTAAGGTCACCTATGTCTGTGTGAGGTCTAAACAGGATATCCAAAATCAGCTAAGGTCACCTATGTCTGTGTGAGGTCTAAACAGGATATCTAAAATTAGCTAAGGTCACCTATGTCTGTGTGAGGCCTAAACAGGATATCCAAAATCAGCTAAGGTCACCTATGTCTGTGTGAGGCTTAAACAGGATATCTAAAATCAACTAAGGTCACCTATGTGTGTGTGAGGCCTAAACAGGATATCTAAAATCAGCTAAGGTCACCTATATCTGTGTGAGGTCTAAACAGGATATCTAAAATTAGCTAAGGTCACTTATGTCTGTGTGAGGCCTAAACAGGATATCCAAAATCAGCTAAGGTCACCTATGTCTGTGTGAGGCCTAAACAGGATATCTAAAATCAGCTAAGGTCACCTATGTCTGTGTGAGGCCTAAACAGGATATCCAAAATCAGTTAAGGTCACCTATGTCTGTGTGAGGCCTAAACAGGATATCCAAAATCAGCTAAGGTCACCTATGTCTGCGTGAGGCTTAAACAGGATATCTAAAATCAGCTAAGGTCACCTATGTCTGTGTGAGGCCTAAACAGGATATCTAAAATCAGCTAAGGTCACCTATGTCTGTGTGAGGTCTAAACAGGATATCCAAAATCAGCTAAGGTCACCTATGTCTGTGTGAGGCCAAAACAGGATAACTAAAATCAGCTAAAGGTCACCCATGTCTGTGTGAGGTCTAAACAGGATATCCAATGACAGCTAAGGTCACCTATGTCTGTGTGAGGCCTAAACAGGATATCCAATATCAGCTAAGGTCACCTATGTCTGTGTGAGGCCTAAATAGGATATCCAAAATCAGCTAAAGGTCACCTATGTCTGTGTGAGGTCTAATCAGGATATCCAAAATCAGTTAAGGTCATCTATGTCTGTGTGAGGCCTAAACAGGATATCCAATATCAGCTAAGGTTACCTATGTCTGTGTGAGGCCTAAATAGGATATCCAAAATCAGCTAAAGGTCACCTATGTCTGTGTGAGGTCTAATCAGGATATCCAAAATCAGTTAAGGTCACCTATGTTTGTTTGAGGCCTAAACAGGATATCCAAAATCAGCTAAAGTCACTTATGTCTGTTTGAGGCCTAAACAGGATATCTAAAATCAGCTAAGGTCACCTATGTCTGTGTGAGGCCTAAACAGGATATCTAAAATCAGCTAAGGTCACCTATGTCTGTCTGAGGTCTAAACAGGATATCCAAAATCAGCTAAAGGTCACCTATGTCTGTGTGAGGCCTAAACAGGATATCTAAAATCAGCTAAGGTCACTTATGTCTGTGTGAGGCCTAAACAGGATATCCAAAATCAGCTAAAGGTCACCTATGTCTGTGTGAGGCCTAAACAGGATATCTAAAATCAGCTAAGGTCACCTATGTCTGTGGGAGGTCTAAACAGGATATCCAAAATCAGCTAAGGTCACCTATGTCTGTGTGAGGCCTAAACAGGATATCTAAAATCAGCTAAGGTCACCTATGTCTGTGAGAGGCCTAAACAGGATATCCAAAATCAGCTAAAGGTCACCTATGTCTGTGTGAGGCCTAAACAGGATATCTAAAATCAGCTAAAGGTCACCTATGTCTGTCTGAGGCCTAAACAGGATATCCAAAATCGGCTAAGGTCACCTATGTCTGTGTGAGGCCTAAAGAGGATATATAAGATCAGCTAAGGTCACCTATGTCTGTGTGAGGCCTAAACAGGATATCCAAAATCAGCTAAGGTCACCTATGTCTGTGAGAGGCCTAAACAGGATATCCAAAATCAGCTAAAGGTCACCTATGTCTGTGTGAGGCCTAAACAGGATATCTAAAATCAGCTAAAGGTCACCTATGTCTGTGTGAGGCCTAAACAGGATATCCAAAATCAGCTAAGGTCACATATGTCTGTGTGAGGCCTAAATAGGGTATCTAAAATCAGCTAAGGTCACCTATGTATGTGTGAGGCCTAAACAGGATATCTAAAATCAGCTAAAGGTAACCTATTTCTGTGTAAGGCCTAAACAGGATATCCAAAATCAGCTAACGTCACCTATGTCTGTGTGAGGCCTAAACAGGATATCTAAAATCAGCTAAGGTCACCTATGCCTGTGTGAGGCCTAAACAGGATATCCAAAATCAGTTAAGGTCACCTATGTCTGTTTGAGTCCTAAACAGGATATCCAATGACAGCTAAGGTCACCTATGTCTGTGTGAGGTCTAAACAGGATATCTAGAATCAGCTAAGGTCTGCTATGTCTGTGTGAGGCTTAAACAGGATATCTAAAATTAGCTAAAGGTCACCTATGTCTGTGTGAGGCCTAAACATGATATCTAAAATCAGCTAAGGTCACCTCTGTCTGTGTGAGGCCTAAACAGGATATCCAAAATCAGTTACGGTCACCTATGTCTGTGTGAGGCCTAAATAGGATATCCAAAATCAGCTAAGTCACCTATGTCTGTGTGAGGCCTAAACAGGATATCCAAAATCAGTTACGGTCACCTATGTCTGTGGGAGGCCTAAATAGGATATCCAAAATCAGCTAAGGTCACCTATGTCTGTGAGAGGCCTAAACAGGATATCCAAAATCAGCTAAGGTCACCTATGTCTGTGTGAGGTCTAAACAGGATATCTAAAATCAGCTAAGGTCACCTATGTCTGTGTGAGGTCTAAACAGGATATCTAAAATCAACTAATGTCACCTATGTCTGTGTGAGGTCTAAACAGGATATCCAAAATCAGCTAAGGTCACCTATGTCTGTGTGAGGTCTAAACAGGATATCTAAAATCAGCTAAGGTCACCTATGTCTGTGTGAGGTCTAAACAGGATATCTAAAATCAACTAAGGTCACCTATGTCTGTGTGAGGCTTAAACAGGATATCCAAAATCAGCTAAAGGTCACCTATGTCTGTGTGAGGCCTAAACAGGATATCTAAAATCAGCTAAGGTCACCTATGTCTGTGGGAGGTCTAAACAGGATATCCAAAATTAGCTAAGGTCACCTATGTCTGTGTGAGGCCTAAACAGGATATCTAAAATCAGCTAAGGTCACCTATGTCTGTGAGAGGCCTAAACAGGATATCCAAAATCAGCTAAAGGTCACCTATGTCTGTGTGAGGCCTAAACAGGATATCTAAAATCAGCTAAAGGTCACCTATGTCTGTCTGAGGCCTAAACAGGATATCCAAAATCGGCTAAGGTCACCTATGTCTGTGTGAGGCCTAAACAGGATATATAAGATCAGCTAAGGTCACCTATGTCTGTGTGAGGCCTAAACAGGATATCCAAAATCAGCTAAGTTCACCTATGTCTGTGAGAGGCCTAAACAGGATATCCAAAATCAGCTAAAGGTCACCTATGTCTGTGTGAGGCCTAAACAGGATATCTAAAATCAGCTAAAGGTCACCTATGTCTGTGTGAGGCCTAAACAGGATATCCAAAATCAGCTAAGGTCACCTATGTCTGTGTGAGGCCTAAATAGGGTATCTAAAATCAGCTAAGGTCACCTATGTATGTGTGAGGCCTAAACAGGATATCTAAAATCAGCTAAAGGTAACCTATGTCTGTGTGAGGCCTAAACAGGATATCCAAAATCAGCTAACGTCACCTATGTCTGTGTGAGGCCTAAACAGGATATCTAAAATCAGCTAAGGTCACCTATGCCTGTGTGAGGCCTAAACAGGATATCCAAAATCAGTTAAGGTCACCTATGTCTGTGTGAGTCCTAAACAGGATATCCAATGACAACTAAGGTCACCTATGTCTGTGTGAGGTCTAAACAGGATATCTAAAATCAGCTAAGGTCTCCTATGTCTGTGTGAGGCTTAAACAGGATATCTAAAATTAGCTAAAGGTCACCTATGTCTGTGTGAGGCCTAAACATGATATCTAAAATCAGCTAAGGTCACCTATGTCTGTGTGAGGCCTAAACAGGATATCCAAAATCAGTTACGGTCACCTATGTCTGTGTGAGGCCTAAATAGGATATCCAAAATCAGCTAAGTCACCTATGTCTGAGTGAGGCCTAAACAGGATATCCAAAATCAGTTACGGTCACCTATGTCTGTGTGAGGCCTAAATAGGATATCCAAAATCAGCTAAGGTCACCTATGTCTGTGAGAGGTCTAAACAGGATATCTAAAATCAGCTAAGGTCACCTATGTCTGTGTGAGGTCTAAACAGGATATCTAAAATCAACTAAGGTCACCTATGTCTGTGTGAGGTCTAAACAGGATATCTAAAATCAGCTAAGGTCACCTATGTCTGTGTGAGGTCTAAACAGGATATCCAAAATCAGCTAAGGTCACCTATGTCTGTGTGAGGTCTAAACAGGATATCTAAAATCAGCTAAGGTCACCTATGTCTGTGTGAGGTCTAAACAGGATATCTAAAATCAACTAAGGTCACCTATGTCTGTGTGAGGTCTAAACAGGATATCCAAAATCAGCTAAGGTCACCTATGTCTGTGTGAGGTCTAAACAGGATATCTAAAATCAGCTAAGGTCACCTATGTCTGTGTGAGGTCTAAACAGGATATCCAAAATCAGCTAAGGTCACCTATGTCTGTGTGAGGCCTAAACAGGATATCTAAAATCAGCTAAGGTCACCTATGTCTGTGTGAGGTCTAAACAGGATATCTAAAATTAGCTAAGGTCACCTATGTCTGTGTGAGGCCTAAACAGGATATCCAAAATCAGCTAAGGTCACATATGTCTGTGTGAGGCTTAAACAGGATATCTAAAATCAGCTAAGGTCACCTATGTCTGTGTGAGGCCTAAACAGGATATCCAAAATCAGTTAAGGTCACCTATGTCTGTGTGAGGCCTAAACAGGATATCCAAAATCAGCTAAGGTCACCTATGTCTGTGTGAGGCTTAAACAGGATATCTAAAATCAGCTAAGGTCACCTATGTCTGTGTGAGGCCTAAACAGGATATCTAAAATCAGCTAAGGTCACCTATGTCTGTGTGAGGTCTAAACAGGATATCCAAAATCAGCTAAGGTCACCTATGTCTGTGTGAGGCCTAAACAGGATATCTAAAATCAGCTAAAGGTCACCCATGTCTGTGTGAGGTCTAAACAGGATATCCAATGACAGCTAAGGTCACCTATGTCTGTGTGAGGCCTAAACAGGATATCCAAAATCAGCTAAGGTCACCTATGTCTGTGTGAGGCCTAAATAGAATATCTAAAATCAGATAAGGTCATCTATGTCTGTGTGAGGCCTAAACAGGATATCCAAAATCAGCTAAGGTCATCTATGTCTGTGTGAGGCCTAAACAGGATATCCAATATCAGCTAAGGTCACCTATGTCTGTGTGAGGCCTAAATAGGATATCCAAAATCAGCTAAAGGTCACCTATGTCTGTGTGAGGTCTAATCAGGATATCCAAAATCAGTTAAGGTCATCTATGTCTGTTTGAGGCCTAAACAGGATATCCAAAATCAGCTAAGGTCACTTATGTCTGTGTGAGGCCTAAACAGGATATCTAAAATCATCTAAGGTCACCTATGTCTGTGTGAGGCCTAAACAGGATATCTAAAATCAGCTAAGGTCACCTATGTCTGTCTGAGGTCTAAACAGGATATCCAAAATCAGCTAAAGGTCACCTATGTCTGTGTGAGGCCTAAACAGGATATCTAAAATCAGCTAAGGTCACCTATGTCTGTGTGAGGCCTAAACAGGATATCCAAAATCAGCTAAAGATCACCTATGTCTGTGTGAGGCCTAAACAGGATATCTAAAATCAGCTAAGGTCACCTATGTCTGTGGGAGGTCTAAACAGGATATCCAAAATCAGCTAAGGTCACCTATGTCTGTGTGAGGCCTAAACAGGATATCTAAAATCAGCTAAGGTCACCTATGTCTGTGAGAGGCCTAAACAGGATATCAAAAATCAGCTAAAGGTCACCTATGTCTGTGTGAGGCCTAAACAGGATATCTAAAATCAGCTAAAGGTCACCTATGTCTGTCTGAGGCCTAAACAGGATATCCAAAATCGGCTAAGGTCACCTATGTCTGTGTGAGGCCTATACAGGATATATAAGATCAGCTAAGGTCACCTATGTCTGTGTGAGGCCTAAACAGGATATCCAAAATCAGCTAAGGTCACCTATGTCTGTGAAAGGCCTAAACAGGATATCCAAAATCAGCTAAAGGTCACCTATGTCTGTGTGAGGCCTAAACAGGATATCTAAAATCAGCCAAAGGTCACCTATGTCTCTGTGAGGCCTAAACAGGATATTCAAAATCAGCTAAGGTCACCTATGTCTGTGTGAGGTCTAAATAGGGTATCTAAAATCAGCTAAGGTCACCTATGTATGTGTGAGGCCTAAACAGGATATCTAAAATCAGCTAAAGGTAACCTATATCTGTGTGAGGCCTAAACAGGATATCCAAAATCAGCTAAGGTCACCTATGTCTGTGTGAGGCCTAAACAGGATATCTAAAATCAGCTAAGGTCACCTATGTCTGTGTGAGGCTTAAACAGGATATCCAAAATCAGTTAAGGTCACCTATGTCTGTGTGAGTCCTAAACAGGATATCCAATGACAGCTAAGGTCACCTATGTCTTTGTGAGGTCTAAACTGGATATCTAAAATCAGCTAAGGTCTCCTATGTCTGTGTGAGGCTTAAACAGGATATCTAAAATCAGCTAAAGGTCACCTATGTCTGTGTGAGGCCTAAACATGATATCTAAAATCAGCTAAGGTGACCTATGTCTGTGTGAGGCCTAAACAGGATATCCAAAATCAGTTACGGTCACCTATGTCTGTGTGAGGCCTAAATAGGATATCCAAAATCAGCTAAGTCACCTATGTCTGTGTGAGGCCTAAACAGGATATCCAAAATCAGTTACGGTCACCTATGTCTGTGTGAGGCCTAAATAGGATATCCAAAATCAGCTAAGGTAACCTATGTCTGTGAGAGGCCTAAACAGGATATCCAAAATCAGCTAAGGTCACCTATGTCTGTGTGAGGTCTAAACAGGATATCTAAAATCAACTAAGGTCACCTATGTCTGTGTGAGGTCTAAACAGGATATCCAAAATCAGCTAAGGTCACCTATGTCTGTGTGAGGTCTAAACAGGATATCTAAAATCAGCTAAGGTCACCTATGTCTGTGTGAGGTCTAAACAGGATATCTAAAATCAACTAAGGTCACCTATGTCTGTGTGAGGTCTAAACAGGATATCCAAAATCAGCTAAGGTCACCTATGTCTGTGTGAGGTCTAAACAGGATATCTAAAATCAGCTAAGGTCAACTATGTCTGTGTGAGGTCTAAACAGGATATCTAAAATCAACTACTGTCACCTATGTCTGTGTGAGGTCTAAACAGGATATCTAAAATCAGCTAAGGTCACCTATGTCTGTGTGAGGTCTAAACAGGATATCTAAAATTAGCTAAGGTCATCTATGTCTGTGTGAGGCCTAAACAGGATATCCAAAATCAGCTAAGGTCACCTATGTCTGTGTGAGGCTCAAACAGGATATCTAAAATCAGCTAAGGTCACTTATGTCTGTGTGAGGCCAAACAGGATATCTAAAATCAGCTAAGGTCACCTATGTTTGTGTGAGGTCTAAACAGGATATCCAAAATCAGCTACGGTCACCTATGTCTGTGTGAGGCCTAAACAGGATATCAAAAATCAGCTAAAGGTCACCTATGTCTGTGTGAGGCCTAAACAGGATATCTAAAATCAGCTAAAGGTCACCTATGTCTGTCTGAGGCCTAAACAGGATATCCAAAATCGGCTAAGGTCACCTATGTCTGTGTGAGGCCTATACAGGATATATAAGATCAGCTAAGGTCACCTATGTCTGTGTGAGGCCTAAACAGGATATCCAAAATCAGCTAAGGTCACCTATGTCTGTGAGAGGCCTAAACAGGATATCCAAAATCAGCTAAAGGTCACCTATGTCTGTGTGAGGCCTAAACAGGATATCTAAAATCAGCCAAAGGTCACCTATGTCTCTGTGAGGCCTAAACAGGATATTCAAAATCAGCTAAGGTCACCTATGTCTGTGTGAGGTCTAAATAGGGTATCTAAAATCAGCTAAGGTCACCTATGTATGTGTGAGGCCTAAACAGGATATCTAAAATCAGCTAAAGGTAACCTATATCTGTGTGAGGCCTAAACAGGATATCCAAAATCAGCTAAGGTCACCTATGTCTGTGTGAGGCCTAAACAGGATATCTAAAATCAGCTAAGGTCACCTATGTCTGTGTGAGGCTTAAACAGGATATCCAAAATCAGTTAAGGTCACCTATGTCTGTGTGAGTCCTAAACAGGATATCCAATGACAGCTAAGGTCACCTATGTCTTTGTGAGGTCTAAACTGGATATCTAAAATCAGCTAAGGTCTCCTATGTCTGTGTGAGGCTTAAACAGGATATCTAAAATCAGCTAAAGGTCACCTATGTCTGTGTGAGGCCTAAACATGATATCTAAAATCAGCTAAGGTGACCTATGTCTGTGTGAGGCCTAAACAGGATATCCAAAATCAGTTACGGTCACCTATGTCTGTGTGAGGCCTAAATAGGATATCCAAAATCAGCTAAGTCACCTATGTCTGTGTGAGGCCTAAACAGGATATCCAAAATCAGTTACGGTCACCTATGTCTGTGTGAGGCCTAAATAGGATATCCAAAATCAGCTAAGGTAACCTATGTCTGTGAGAGGCCTAAACAGGATATCCAAAATCAGCTAAGGTCACCTATGTCTGTGTGAGGTCTAAACAGGATATCTAAAATCAACTAAGGTCACCTATGTCTGTGTGAGGTCTAAACAGGATATCCAAAATCAGCTAAGGTCACCTATGTCTGTGTGAGGTCTAAACAGGATATCTAAAATCAGCTAAGGTCACCTATGTCTGTGTGAGGTCTAAACAGGATATCTAAAATCAACTAAGGTCACCTATGTCTGTGTGAGGTCTAAACAGGATATCCAAAATCAGCTAAGGTCACCTATGTCTGTGTGAGGTCTAAACAGGATATCTAAAATCAGCTAAGGTCAACTATGTCTGTGTGAGGTCTAAACAGGATATCTAAAATCAACTACTGTCACCTATGTCTGTGTGAGGTCTAAACAGGATATCTAAAATCAGCTAAGGTCACCTATGTCTGTGTGAGGTCTAAACAGGATATCTAAAATTAGCTAAGGTCATCTATGTCTGTGTGAGGCCTAAACAGGATATCCAAAATCAGCTAAGGTCACCTATGTCTGTGTGAGGCTCAAACAGGATATCTAAAATCAGCTAAGGTCACTTATGTCTGTGTGAGGCCAAACAGGATATCTAAAATCAGCTAAGGTCACCTATGTTTGTGTGAGGTCTAAACAGGATATCCAAAATCAGCTACGGTCACCTATGTCTGTGTGAGGCCTAAACAGGATATCTAAAATCAGCTAAAGGTCACCCATGTCTGTGTGAGGTCTAAACAGGATATCCAATGACAGCTAAGGTCACCTATGTCTGTGTGAGGCCTAAACAGGATATCCAAAATCAGCTAAGGTCACCTATGTCTGTGTGAGGCCTAAACAGAATATCTAAAATCAGATAAGGTCATCTATGTCTGTGTGAGGCCTAAACAGGATATTTAAAATCAGCTAAGGTCACCTATGTCTGTGTGAGGCCTAAACAGGATATCCAAAATCAGCTAAGGTCATCTATGTCTGTGCGAGGCCTAAACAGGATATCCAAAATCAGCTAAGGTCACCTATGTCTGTGTGAGAACTAAACAGGATATCCAAAATCAGCTAAAGGTCACCTATGTCTGTGTGAGGTCTAAACAGGATATCCAAAATCAGTTAAGATCACCTATGTCTGTTTGAGGCTTAAACAGGATATCCAAAATTAGCTAAGGTCACCTATGTCTGTGTGAGGCCTAAACAGGATATCTAAAATCAGCTATGGTCACCTATGTCTGTGTGAGGCCTAAACAGGATATCTAAAATCAGCTAAGGTCACCTATGTCTGTGTGAGGTCTAAATAGGATATCCAAAATCAGGTAAAGGTCACTTATGTCTGTGTGAGGCCTAAACAGGATATCTAAAATCAGCTAAGGTCACCTATGTCTGTGGGAGCTCTAAACAGGATATCCAAAGTCAGCTAAAGGTCACCTATGTCTGTGTGAGGCCTAAACAGGGTATCTAAAATCAGCTAAGGTCACCTATGTCTGGGGGAGGTCTAAACAGGATATCCAAAGTCAGCTAAAGATCACCTATGTCTGTGTGAGGCCTAAACAGGGTATCTAAAATCAGTTAAGGTCACCTATGTCTGTGTGAGGCCTAAACAGGATATCCAATGACAGCTAAGGTCACCTATGTCTGTGTGAGTTCTAAACAGGATATCTAAAATCAGCTAAGGTCACCTATGTCTGTGTGAGGCCTAAACAGGATATCTAAAATCAGCTAAGGTCACCTATGTCTGTGTGAGGTCTAAACAGGATATCCAAAATCAGCTAAAGGTCACCTATTTCTGTGTGAGGCCTAAACAGGATATCTAAAATCAGCTAAAGGTCACCCATGTCTGTGTGAGGTCTAAACAGGATATCCAATGACAGCTAAGGTCACCGATGTCTGTGTGAAGCCTAAACAGGATATCCAAAATCAGCTAAGGTCACCTATGTCTGTGTGAGGCCTAAACAGAATATCTAAAATCAGATAAGGTCATCTATGTCTGTGTGAGGCCTAAACAGGATATCTAAAATCAGCTAAGGTCACCTATGTCTGTGAGAGGCCTAAACAGGATATCCAAAATCAGCTAAGGTCACATATGTCTGTGTGAGGTCTAAACAGGATATCTAAAATCAGCTAAGGTCACCTATGTCTGTGTGAGGTCTAAACAGGATATCTAAAATCAACTAAGGTCACCTATGTCTGTGTGAGGTCTAAACAGGGTATCCAAAATCAGCTAAGGTCACCTATGTCTGTGTGAGGTCTAAACAGAATATCTAAAATCAGCTAAGGTCACCTATATCTGTGTGAGGCCTAAACAGGATATCCAAAATCAGCTAAGGTCACCTATGTCTGTGTGAGGCCTAAACAGGATATCTAAAATCAGCTAAGGTCACCTATGTCTGTGAGAGGCGTAAACAGGATATCCAAAATCAGCTAAAGGTCACCTATGTCTGTGTGAGGCCTAAACAGGATATCTAAAATCAGCTAAAGGTCACCTATGTCTGTCTGAGGCCTAAACAGGATATCCAAAATCGGCTAAGGTCACCTATGTCTGTGTGAGGCCTAAACAGGATATATAAGATCAGCTAAGGTCACCTATGTCTGTGTGAGGCCTAAACAGGATATCCAAAATCAGCTAAAGGTCACCTATGTCTGTGTGAGGCCTAAACAGGATATCTAAAATCAACTAAGGTCACCTATGTCTGTGTGAGGTCTAAACAGGATATCCAAAATCAGTTAAGGTCACCTATGTCTGTGTGAGGCTTAAACAGGATATCCAAAATCCGCTAAGGTCACCTATGTCTGTTTGAGGCTTAAACAGGATATCTAAAATCAGCTAAGGTCACCTATGTCTGTGTGAGGCCTAAACAGGATATCTAAAATCAACTAAGGTCACCTATGTCTGTGTGAGGTCTAAACAGGATATCCAAAATCAGCTAAAGGTCACCTATTTCTGTGTGAGGCCTAAACAGGATATCTAAAATCAGCTAAAGGTCACCCATGTCTGTGTGAGGTCTAAACAGGATATCCAATGACAGCTAAGGTCACCGATGTCTGTGTGAGGCCTAATCAGGATATCCAAAATCAGCTAAGGTCACCTATGTCTGTGTGAGGCCTAAACAGAATATCTAAAATCAGATAAGGTCATCTATGTCTGTGTGAGGCCTAAACAGGATATCTAAAATCAGCTAAGGTCACCTATGTCTGTGTGAGGCCTAAACAGGATATCCAAAATCAGCTAAGGTCATCTATGTCTGTGTGAGGCCTAAACAGGATATCCAAAATCAGCTAAGGTCACCTATGTCTGTGTGAGGCCTAAATAGGGTATCTAAAATCAGCTAAGGTCACCTATGTATGTGTGAGGCCTAAACAGGATATCTAAAATCAGCTAAAGGTAACCAATGTCTGTGTGAGGCCTAAACAGGATATCCAAAATCAGCTAAGGTCACCTATGTCTGTGTGAGGCCTAAACAAGATATCTAAAATCAGCTAAGGTCACCTATGTCTGTGTGAGGCCTAAACAGGATATCCAAAATCAGTTCAGGTCACCTATGTCTGTGTTAGGCCTAAACTGGATATCCAATGAGAGCTAAGGTCACCTATGTCTGTGTGAGGTCTAAACAGGATATATAAAATCAGCTAAGGTCTCCTATGTCTGTGTGAGGCTTAAACAGGATATATAAAATCAGCTAAGGTCACCTATGTCTGTGTGAGGCCTAAACAGGATATCTAAAATCAGCTACGGTCACCTATGTCTGTGTGAGGCCTAAACAGGATATCCAAAATCAGTTACGGTCACCTATGTCTGTGTGAGGCCTAAATAGGATATCCAAAATCAGCTAAGTCACCTATGTCTGTGTGAGGCCTAAACAGGATATCTAAAATCAGCTAAGGTCACCTATGTCTGTGAGAGGCCTAAACAGGATATCCAAAATCAGCTAAGGTCACCTATGTTTGTGTGAGGTCTATAGAGGATATCTAAAATCAGCTAAGGTCACCTATGTCTGTGTGAGGTCTAAACAGGATATCTAAAATCAGCTAAGGTCACCTATGTCTGTGTGAGGCCTAAACAGGATATCCAAAATCAGCTAAGGTCACCTATGTCTGTGTGAGGCTTAAACAGGATATCTAAAATCAGCTAAGGTCACCTATGTCTGTGTGAGGCCTAAACAGGATATCTAAAATCAGCTAAGGTCACCTATGTCTGTGTGAGGCCTAAACAGGATATCCAAAATCAGTTAAGGTCACCTATGTCTGTGTGAGGCCTAAACAGGATATCCAAAATCAGCTAAGGTCACCTATGTCTGTGTGAGGCTTAAACAGGATATCTAAAATCAGCTAAGGTCACCTATGTCTGTGTGAGGCCTAAACAGGATATCTAAAATCAGCTAAGGTCACCTATGTCTATGTGAGGTCTAAACAGGATATCCAATATCAGCTAAGGTCACCTATGTCTGTGTGAGGCCTAAACAGAATATCTAAAATCAGCTAAGGTCACCTATGTCTGTGTGAGGCCTAAACAGAATATCTAAAATCAGATAAGGTCATCTATGTCTGTGTGAGGTCTAAACAGGATATCCAATGACAGCTAAGGTCACCTATGTCTGTGTGAGGCCTAAATAGGATATCCAAAATCAGCTAATGTCACCTATGTCTGTGTGAGGCCTAAACAGAATATCTAAAATCAGATAAGGTCATCTATGTCTGTGTGAGGCCTAAACAGGATATCTAAAATCAGCTAAGGTCACCTATGTCTGTGTGAGGCCTAAACAGGATATCCAAAATCAGCTAAGGTCATCTATGTCTGTGCGAGGCCTAAACAGGATATCCAAAATCAGCTAAGGTCACCTATGTCTGTGTGAGAACTAAATAGGATATCCAAAATCAGCTAAAGGTCACCTATGTCTGTGTGAGGTCTAAACAGGATATCCAAAATCAGTTAAGATCACCTATGTCTGTTTGAGGCCTAAACAGGATATCCAAAATTAGCTAAGGTCACCTATGTCTGTGTGAGGCCTAAACAGGATATCTAAAATCAGCTATGGTCACCTATGTCTATGTGAGGCCTAAACAGGATATCTAAAATCAGCTAAGGTCACCTATGTCTGTGTGAGGTCTAAATAGGATATCCAAAATCAGGTAAAGGTCACTTATGTCTGTGTGAGGCCTAAACAGGATATCTAAAATCAGCTAAGGTCACCTATGTCTGTGGGAGGTCTAAACAGGATATCCAAAGTCAGCTAAAGGTCACCTATGTCTGTGTGAGGCCTAAACAGGTTAACTAAAATCAGCTAAGGTCACCTATGTCTGTGTGAGGTCTAAACAGGATATCCAAAATCAGCTAAGGTCACCTATGTCTGTGGGAGGTCTAAACAGGATATCCAAAGTCAGCTAAAGGTCACCTATGTCTGTGTGAGGCCTAAACAGGGTATCTAAAATCAGTTAAGGTCACCTATGTCTGTGTGAGGCCTAAACAGGATATCCAATGACAGCTAAGGTCACCTATGTCTGTGTGAGTTCTAAACAGGATTTCTAAAATCAGCTAAGGTCTCCTATGTCTGTGTGAGGCCTAAACAGGATATCTAAAATCAGCTAAGGTCACCTATGTTTGTGTGAGGCCTAAACAGGATATCCAAAATCAGTTACGGTCACCTATGTCTGTGTGAGGCCTAAATAGGATATCCAAAATCAGCTAAGTCACCTATGTCTGTGTGAGGCCTAAACAGGATATCTAAAATCAGCTAAGGTCACCTATGTCTGTGAGAGGCCTAAACAGGATATCCAAAATCAGCTAAGGTCACCTATGTCTGTGTGAGGTCTAAACAGGATATCTAAAATCAGCTAAGGTCACCTATGTCTGTGTGAGGTCTAAACAGGATATCTAAAATCAACTAAGGTCACCTATGTCTGTGTGAGGTCTAAACAGGGTATCCAAAATCAGCTAAGGTCACCTATGTCTGTGTGAGGTCTAAACAGAATATCTAAAATCAGCTAAGGTCACCTATATCTGTGTGAGGCCTAAACAGGATATCCAAAATCAGCTAAGGTCACCTATGTCTGTGTGAGGCCTAAACAGGATATCTAAAATCAGCTAAGGTCACCCATGTCTGTGAGAGGCGTAAACAGGATATCCAAAATCAGCGAAAGGTCACCTATGTCTGTGTGAGGCCTAAACAGGATATCTAAAATCAGCTAAAGGTCACCTATGTCTGTCTGAGGCCTAAACAGGATATCCAAAATCGGCTAAGGTCAACTATGTCTGTGTGAGGCCTAAACAGGATATATAAGATCAGCTAAGGTCACCTATGTCTGTGTGAGGCCTAAACAGGATATCCAAAATCAGCTAAAGGTCACCTATGTCTGTGTGAGGCCTAAACAGGATATGTAAAATCAACTAAGGTCACCTATGTCTGTGTGAGGTCTAAACAGGATATCCAAAATCAGTTAAGGTCACCTATGTCTGTGTGAGGCCTAAACAGGATATCCAAAATCCGCTAAGGTCACCTATGTCTGTGTGAGGCTTAAACAGGATATCTAAAATCAGCTAAGGTCACCTATGTCTGTGTGAGGCCTAAACAGGATATCTAAAATCAGCTAATGTCACCTATGTCTGTGTGAGGTCTAAACAGGATATCCAAAATCAGCTAAAGGTCACCTATGTCTGTGTGAGGCCTAAACAGGATATCTAAAATCAGCTAAAGGTCACCCATGTCTGTGTGAGGTCTAAACAGGATATCCAATGACAGCTAAGGTCACCGATGTCTGTGTGAGGCCTAAGCATGATATCCAAAATCAGCTAAGGTCACCTATGTCTGTGTGAGACCTAAACAGAATATCTAAAATCAGATAAGGTCATCTATGTCTGTGTGAGGCCTAAACAGGATATCTAAAATCAGCTAAGGTCACCTATGTCTGTGTGAGGCCTAAACAGGATATCCAAAATCAGCTAAGGTCATCTATGTCTGTGTGAGGCCTAAACAGGATATCCAAAATCAGCTAAGGTCACCTATGTCTGTGTGAGGCCTAAATAGGGTATCTAAAATCAACTAAGGTCACCTATGTCTGTGTGAGGCCTAAACAGGATATCTAAAATCAGCTAAAGGTAACCTATGTCTGTGTGAGGCCTAAACAGGATATCCAAAATCAGCTAAGGTCACCTATGTCTGTGTGAGGCCTAAACAGGATATCTAAAATCAGCTAAGGTCACCTATGTCTGTGTGAGGCCTAAACAGGATATCCAAAATCAGTTAAGGTCACCTATGTCTGTGTTAGGCCTAAACTGGATATCCAATGACAGCTAAGGTCACCTATGTCTGTGTGAGGTCTAAACAGGATATCTAAAATCAGCTAAGGTCTCCTATGTCTGTGTGAGGCTTAAACAGGATATATAAAATCAGCTAAGGTCACCTATGTCTGTGTGAGGCCTAAACAGGATATCTAAAATCAGCTAAGGTCACCTATGTCTGTGTGAGGCCTAAACAGGATATCCAAAATCAGTTACGGTCACCTATGTCTGTGTGAGGCCTAAATAGGATATCCAAAATCAGCTAAGTCACCTATGTCTGTGTGAGGTCTAAACAGGATATCTAAAATCAGCTAAGGTCACCTATGTCTGTGAGAGGCCTAAACAGGATATCCAAAATCAGCTAAGGTCACCTATGTTTGTGTGAGGTCTAAACAGGATATCTAAAATCAGCAAAGGTCACCTATGTCTGTGTGAGGTCTAAACAGGATATCTAAAATCAGCTAAGGTCACCTATGTCTGTGTGAGGCCTAAACAGGATATCCAAAATCAGCTAAGGTCACCTATGTCTGTGTGAGGCTTAAACAGGATATCTAAAATCAGCTAAGGTCACCTATGTCTGTGTGAGGCCTAAACAGGATATCCAAAATCAGTTAAGGTCACCTATGTCTGTGTGAGGCTTAAACAGGATATCCAAAATCAGCTAAGGTCACCTATGTCTGTGTGAGGCTTAAACAGGATATCCAAAATCAGCTAAGGTCACCTATGTCTGTGTGAGGCCTAAACAGGATATCTAAAATCAGCTAAGGTCACCTATGTCTATGTGAGGTCTAAACAGGATATCCAATATCAGCTAAGGTCACCTATGTCTGTATGAGGCCTAAACAGAATATCTAAAATCAGCTAAGGTCACCTATGTCTGTGTGAGGCCTAAACAGAATATCTAAAATCAGATAAGGTCATCTATGTCTGTGTGAGGCCTAAACAGGATATCTAAAATCAGCTAAGGTCACCTATGTCTGTGTGAGGCCTAAACAGGATATCCAAAATCAGCTAAGGTCATCTATGTCTGTGTGAGGCCTAAACAGGATATCCAAAATCAGCTAAGGTCACTTATGTCTGTGTGAGGCCTAAATAGGATATCCAAAATCAGGTAAAGGTCACCTATGTCTGTGTGAGGTCTAAACAGGATATCCAAAATCAGTTAAGGTCACCTATGTCTGTTTGAGGCCTAAACAGGATATCCAAAATCAGCTAACGTCACTTATGTCTGTGTGAGGCCTAAACAGGATATCTAAAATCAGCTAAGGTCACCTATGTCTGTCTGAGGTCTAAACAGCATATCCAAAATCAGCTAAAGGTCACCTATGTCTGTGTGAGGCCTAAACAGGATATCTAAAATCAGCTAAGGTCACCTATGTCTGTGTGAGGCCTAAACAGGATATCCAAAATCAGTTAAAGGTCACCTATGTCTGTGTGAGGCCTAAACAGGATATCTAAAATCAGCTAAGGTCACCTATGTCTGTGGGAGGTCTAAACAGGATATCCAAAGTCAGCTAAAGGTCACCTATGTCTGTGTGAGGCCTAAACAGGGTATCTAAAATCAGCTAAGGTCACCTATGTCTGTGTGAGGTCTAAACAGGATATCCAAAATCAGCTAAGGTCACCTATGTCTGTGTGAGGCCTAAACAGGATATCTAAAATCAGCGAAGGTCACCTATGTCTGTGAGAGGCCTAAAAAGGATATCCAAAATCAGCAAAAGGTCACCTATGTCTGTGTGAGGCCTAAACAGGATATCCAAAATCAGTTAAGATCACCTATGTCTGTTTGAGGCCTAAACAGGATATCCAAAATTAGCTAAGGTCACCTATGTCTGTGTGAGGCCTAAACAGGATATCTAAAATCAGCTATGGTCACCTATGTCTGTGTGAGGCCTAAACAGGATATCTAAAATCAGCTAAGGTCACTTATGTCTGTGTGAGGTCTAAATAGGATATCCAAAATCAGGTAAAGGTCACTTATGTCTGTGTGAGGCCTAAACAGGATATCTAAAATCAGCTAAGGTCACCTATGTCTGTGGGAGGTCTAAACAGGATATCCAAAGTCAGCTAATGGTCACCTATGTCTGTGTGAGGCCTAAACAGGGTATCTAAAATCAGCTAAGGTCACCTATGTCTGTGTGAGGTCTAAACAGGATATCCAAAATCAGCTACGGTCACCTATGTCTGTGGGAGGTCTAAACAGGATATCCAAAGTCAGCTAAAGGTCACCTATGTCTGTGTGAGGCCTAAACAGGGTATCTAAAATCAGTTAAGGTCACCTATGTCTGTGTGAGGCCTAAACAGGATATCCAATGACAGCTAAGGTCACCTATGTCTGTGTGAGTTCTAAACAGGATATCTAAAATCAGCTAAGGTCTCCTATGTCTGTGTGAGGCTTAAACAGGATATCTAAAATCAGCTAAGGTCACCTATGTTTGTGTGAGGCCTAAACAGGATATCCAAAATCAGTTACGGTCACCTATGTCTGTGTGAGGCCTAAATAGGATATCCAAAATCAGCTAAGTCACCTATGTCTGTGTGAGGCCTAAACAGGATATCTAAAATCAGCTAAAGGTCACCTATGTCTGTGAGAGGCCTAAACAGGATATCCAAAATCAGCTAAGGTCACCTATGTCTGTGTGAGGTCTAAACAGGATATCTAAAATCAGCTAAGGTCACCTATGTCTGTGTGAGGTCTAAACAGGATATCTAAAATCAACTAAGGTCACCTATGTCTGTGTGAGGTCTAAACAGGGTATCCAAAATCAGCTAAGGTCACCTATGTCTGTGTGAGGTCTAAACAGAATATATAAAATCAGCTAAGGTCACCTATATCTGTGTGAGGCCTAAACAGGATATCCAAAATCAGCTAAGGTCACCTATGTCTGTGTGAGGCCTAAACAGGATATCTAAAATCAGCTAAGGTCACCTATGTCTGTGAGAGGCGTAAACAGGATATCCAAAATCAGCTAAAGGTCACCTATGTCTGTGTGAGGCCTAAACAGGATATCTAAAATCAGCTAAAGGTCACCTATGTCTGTCTGAGGCCTAAACAGGATATCCAAAATCGGCTAAGGTCACCTATGTCTGTGTGAGGCCTAAACAGGATATATAAGATCAGCTAAGGTCACTTATGTCTGTGTGAGGCCTAAACAGGATATCCAAAATCAGCTAAATGTCACCTATGTCTGTGTGAGGCCTAAACAGGATATCTAAAATCAACTAAGGTCACCTATGTCTAAGTGAGGTCTAAACAGGATATCCAAAATCAGTTAAGGTCACCTATGTCTGTGTGAGGCCTAAACAGGATATCCAAAATCCGCTAAGGTCACCTATGTCTGTGTGAGGCTTAAACAGGATATCTAAAATCAGCTACGGTCACCTATGTCTGTGTGAGGCCTAAAGAGGATATCTAAAATCAGCTAAAGGTCACCCATGTCTGTGTGAGGTCTAAACAGGATATCCAATGACAGCTAAGGTCACCGATGTCTGTGTGAGGCCTAAACAGGATATCCAAAATCAGCTATGGTCACCTATGTCTGTGTGAGGCCTAAACAGAATATCTAAAATCAGATAAGGTCATCTATGTCTGTGTGAGGCCTAAACAGGAAATCTAAAATCAGCTAAGGTCACCTATGTCTGTGTGAGGCCTAAACAGGATATCCAAATCAGCTAAGGTCAACTATGTCTGTGTGAGGCCTAAACAGGATATCCAAAATCAGCTAAGGTCACCTATGTCTGTGTGAGGCCTAAATAGGGTATCTAAAATCAGCTAAAGGTCACCTATGTATGTGTGAGGCCTAAACAGGATATCTAAAATCAGCTAAAGGTAACCTATGTCTGTGTGAGGCCTAAACAGGATATCCAAAATCAGCTAAGGTCACCTATGTCTGTGTGAGGCCTAAACAGGATATCTAAAATCAGCTAAGGTCACCTATGTCTGTGTGAGGCCTAAACAGGATATCCAAAATCAGTTAAGGTCACCTATGTCTGTGTTAGGCCTAAACTGGATATCCAATGACAGCTAAGGTCACCTATGTCTGTGTGAGGTCTAAACAGGATATCTAAAATCAGCTAAGGTCTCCTATGTCTGTGTGAGGCTTAAACAGGATATATAAAATCAGCTAAGGTCACCTATGTCTGTGTGAGGCCTAAACAGGATATCTAAAATCAGCTAAGGTCACCTATGTCTGTGTGAGGCCTAAACAGGATATCCAAAATCAGTTACGGTCACCTATGTCTGTGTGAGGCCTAAATAGGATATCCAAAATCAGCAAAGTCACCTATGTCTGTGTGAGGCCTAAACAGGATATCTAAAATCAGCTAAGGTCACCTATGTCTGTGAGAGGCCTAAACAGGATATCCAAAATCAGCTAAGGTCACCTATGTTTGTGTGAGGTCTAAACAGGATATCTAAAATCAGCTAAGGTCACCTATGTCTGTGTGAGGTCTAAACAGGATATCTAAAATCAGCTAAGGTCACCTATGTCTGTGTGAGGCCTAAACAGGATATCCAAAATCAGCTAAGGTCACCTATGTCTGTGTGAGGCTTAAACAGGATATCTAAAATCAGCTAAGGTCACCTATGTCTGTGTGAGGCCTAAACAGGATATCTAAAATCAGCTAAGGTCACCTATGTCTGTGTGAGGCCTAAACAGGATATCCAAAATCAGTTAAGGTCATCTATGTCTGTGTGAGGCCTAAACAGGATATCCAAAATCAGCTAAGGTCACCTATGTCTGTGTGAGGCTTAAACAGGATATCTAAAATCAGCTACGGTCACCTATGTCTGTGTGAGGCCTAAACAGGATATCTAAAATCAGCTAAGGTCACCTATGTCTATGTGAGGTCTAAACAGGATATCCAATATCAGCTAAGGTCACCAATGTCTGTGTGAGGCCTAAACAGAATATCTAAAATCAGCTAAGGTCACTTATGTCTGTGTGAGGCCTAAACAGAATATCTAAAATCAGATAAGGTCATCTATGTCTGTGTGAGGCCTAAACAGGATATCTAAAATCAGCAAAGGTCACCTATGTCTGTGTGAGGCCTAAACAGGATATCCAAAATCAGCTAAGGTCATCTATGTCTGTGTGAGGCCTAAACAGGATATCCAAAATCAGCTAAGGTCACCTATGTCTGTGTGAGGCCTAAATAGGATATCCAAAATCAGCTAAAGGTCACCTATGTCTGTGTGAGGTCTAAACAGGATATCCAAAATCAGTTAAGGTCACCTATGTCTGTTTGAGGCCTAAACAGGATATCCAAAATCAGCTAACGTCACTTATGTCTGTGTGAGGCCTAAACAGGATATCTAAAATCAGCTAAGGTCACCTATGTCTGTCTGAGGTCTAAACAGGATATCCAAAATCAGCTAAAGGTCACCTATGTCTGTGTGAGGCCTAAACAGGATATCTAAAATCAGCTAAGGTCACCTATGTCTGTGTGAGGCCTAAACAGGATATCCAAAATCAGTTAAAGGTCACCTATGTCTGTGTGAGGCCTAAACAGGATATCTAAAATCAGCTAAGGTCACCTATGTCTGTGGGAGGTCTAAACAGGATATCCAAAATCAGCTAAGGTCACCTATGTCTGTGTGAGGCCTAAATAGGATATCCAAAATCAGCTAAAGGTCACCTATGTCTGTGTGAGGCCTAAACAGGGTATCTAAAATCAGCTAAGGTCACCTATGTCTGTGTGAGGTCTAAACAGGATATCCAAAATCAGCTAAGGTCACCTATGTCTGTGTGAGGCCTAAACAGGATATCTAAATTCAGCGAAGGTCACCTATGTCTGTGTGAGGCCTAAACAGGATATCCAAAATCAGTTAAGGTCACCTATGTCTGTGTTAGGCCTAAACTGGATATCCAATGACAGCTAAGGTCACCTATGTCTGTGTGAGGTCTAAACAGGATATCCAATATCAGCTAAGGTCACCTATGTCTGTGTGAGACCTAAATAGGATATCCAAAATCAGTTAAGGTCACCCATGTCTATGTGAGGTCTAAACAGGATATCCAATATCAGCTAAGGTCACCTATGTCTGTGTGAGGCCTAAACAGAATATCTAAAATCAGCTAAGGTCACCTATGTCTGTGTGAGGCCTAAACAGAATATCTAAAATCAGATAAGGTCATCTATGTCTGTGTGAGGCCTAAACAGGATATCTATAATCAGCAAAGGTCAACTATGTCTGTGTGAGGCCTAAACAGGATATCCAAAATCAGCTAAGGTCATCTATGTCTGTGTGAGGCCTAAACAGGATATCCAAAATCAGCTAAGGTCACCTATGTCTGTGTGAGACCTAAATAGGATATCCAAAATCAGTTAAGGTCACCCATGTCTGTTTGAGGCCTAAACAGGATATCCAAAATCAGCTAACGTCACTTATGTCTGTGTGAGGCCTAAACAGGATATCTAAAATCAGCTAAGGTCACCTATGTCTGTCTAAGGTCTAAACAGGATATCCAAAATCAGCTAAAGGTCACCTATGTCTGTGTGAGGCCTAAACAGGATATCTAAAATCAGCTAAGGTCACCTTTGTCTGTGTGAGGCCTAAACAGGATATCCAAAATCAGTTAAAGGTCACCTATGTCTGTGTGAGGCCTAAACAGGATATCTAAAATCAGCTAAGGTCACCTATGTCTGTGGGAGGTCTAAACAGGATATCCAAAGTCAGCTAAAGGTCACCTATGTCTGTGTGAGGCCTAAACAGGGTATCTAAAATCAGCTAAGGTCACCTATGTCTGTGTGAGGTCTAAACAGGATATCCAAAATCAGCTAAGGTCACCTATGTCTGTGTGAGGCCTAAACAGGATATCTAAAATCAGCGAAGGTCACCTATGTCTGTGAGAGGCCTAAAAAGGATATCCAAAATCAGCAAAAGGTCACCTATGTCTGTGTGAGGCCTAAACAGGATATCCAAAATCAGCTAAAGGTCACCTATATCTGTCTGAGGCCTAAACAGGATATCCAAAATCGGCTAAGGTCACCTATGTCTGTGTGAGGCCTAAACAGGATATATAAGATCAGCTAAGGTCACCTATGTCTGTGTGAGGCCTAAACAGGATATCCAAAATCAGCTAAGGTCACCTATGTCTGTGAGAGGCCTAAACAGGATATCCAAAATCAGCTAAAGCTCACCTATGTCTGTGTGAGGCCTAAACAGGATATCTAAAATCAGATAAAGGTCACCTATGTCTGTGTGAGGCCTAAACAGGATATCCAAAATCAGCTAAGGTCACCTATGTCTGTGTGAGGCCTAAATAGGGTATCTAAAATCAGCTAAGGTCACCTATGTATGTGTGAGGCCTAAACAGGATATCTAAAATCAGCTAAAGGTAACCTATGTCTGTGTGAGGCCTAAACAGGATATCTAAAATCAGCTAAGGTCACCTATGTCTGTGTGAGGCCTAAACAGTATATCCAAAATCAGTTAAGGTCACCTATGTCTGTGTGAGACCTAAACAGGATATCCAATGACAGCTAAGGTCACCTATGTCTGTGTGAGGTCTAAACAGGATATCTAAAATCAGCTAAGGTCTCCTATGTCTGTGTGAGGCCTAAACAGGATATCCAAAATCAGTTAAGGTCACCTATGTCTGTGTGAGGCCTAAACAGGATATCCAATGACAGCTAAGGTCACCTATGTCTGTGTGAGGTCTAAACAGGATATCTAAAATCAGCTAAGGTCACCTATGTCTGTGTGAGGCCTAAACAGGATATCTAAAATCAGCTAAGGTCACCTATGTCTGTGTGAGGCCTAAACAGGATGTCCAAATTCAGTTAAGGTCACCTATGTCTGTGTGAGGCCTAAACAGGATATCCAATGACAGCTAAGGTCACCTATGTCTGTGTGAGGTCTAAACAGGATATCTAAAATCAGATAAGGTCTCCTATGTCTGTGTGGCTTAAACAGGATATCTAAAATAAGCTAAGGTCACTTATGTCTGTGTGAGGCCTAAACATGATATCTAAAATCAGCTAAGGTCACCTATGTCTGTGTGAGGCCTAAACAGGTTATCCAAAATCAGTTAGGGTCTCCTATGTCTGTGTGAGGCCTAAATAGGATATCCAAAATCAGCTAAGTCACCTATGTCTGTGTGAGGCCTAAACAGGATATCTAAAATCAGCTAAGGTCACCTATGTCTGTGAGAGGCCTAAACAGGATATCCAAAATCAGCTAAGGTCACCTATGTCTGTGTGAGGTCTAAACAGGATATCTAAAATCAGCTCAGGTCAACTATGTCTGTGTGAGGTCTAAACAGGATATCTAAAATCAACTAATGTCACCTATGTCTGTGTGAGGTCTAAACCGGATATCCAAAATCAGCTAAGGTCACCTATGTCTGTGTGAGGCCTAAACAGGATATCCAAAATCAGTTAAGGTCACCTATGTCTGTGTGAGGCCTAAACAGGATATCCAAAATCAGCTAAGGTCACCTATGTCTGTGTGAGGCTTAAACAGGATATCTAAAATCAGCTAAGGTCACCTATGTCTGTGTGAGGCCTAAACAGGATATCTAAAATCAGCTAAGGTCACCTATGTCTGTGTGAGGTCTAAACAGGATATCCAATATCAGCTAAGGTCACCTATGTCTGTGTGAGGCCTAAACAGAATATCTAAAATCAGCTAAGGTCACCTATGTCTGTGTGAGGCCTAAACAGAATATCTAAAATCAGATAAGGTCATCTATGTCTGTGTGAGGCCTAAACAGGATATCTAAAATCAGCTAAGGTCACCTATGTCTGTGTGAGGCCTAAACAGGATATCCAAAATCAGCTAAAGGTCACCTATATCTGTCTGAGGCCTAAACAGGATATCCAAAATCGGCTAAGGTCACCTATGTCTGTGTGAGGCCTAAACAGGATATATAAGATCAGCTAAGGTCACCTATGTCTGTGTGAGGCCTAAACAGGATATCCAAAATCAGCTAAGGTCACCTATGTCTGTGAGAGGCCTAAACAGGATATCCAAAATCAGCTAAAGCTCACCTATGTCTGTGTGAGGCCTAAACAGGATATCTAAAATCAGATAAAGGTCACCTATGTCTGTGTGAGGCCTAAACAGGATATCCAAAATCAGCTAAGGTCACCTATGTCTGTGTGAGGCCTAAATAGGGTATCTAAAATCAGCTAAGGTCACCTATGTATGTGTGAGGCCTAAACAGGATATCTAAAATCAGCTAATGGTAACCTATGTCTGTGTGAGGCCTAAACAGGATATCTAAAATCAGCTAAGGTCACCTATGTCTGTGTGAGGCCTAAACAGGATATCCAAAATCAGTTAAGGTCACCTATGTCTGTGTGAGACCTAAACAGGATATCCAATGACAGCTAAGGTCACCTATGTCTGTGTGAGGTCTAAACAGGATATCTAAAATCAGCTAAGGTCTCCTATGTCTGTGTGAGGCCTAAACAGGATATCCAAAATCAGTTAAGGTCACCTATGTCTGTGTGAGGCCTAAACAGGATATCCAATGACAGCTAAGGTCACCTATGTCTGTGTGAGGTCTAAACTGGATATCTAAAATCAGCTAAGGTCACCTATGTCTGTGTGAGGCCTAAACAGGATATCTAAAATCAGCTAAGGTCACCTATGTCTGTGTGAGGCCTAAACAGGATGTTCAAATTCAGTTAAGGTCACCTATGTCTGTGTGAGGTCTAAACAGGATATCTAAAATCAGCTAAGGTCACCTATGTCTGGGTGAGGTCTAAACAGGATATCTAAAATCAGATAAGGTCTCCTATGTCTGTGTGAGGCTTAAACAGGATATCTAAAATCAGCTAAGGTCACTTATGTCTGTGTGAGGCCTAAACATGATATCTAAAATCAGCTAAGGTCACCTATGTCTGTGTGAGGCCTAAACAGGTTATCCAAAATCAGTTAGGGTCTCCTATGTCTGTGTGAGGCCTAAATAGGATATCCAAAATCAGCTAAGTCAACTATGTCTGTGTGAGGCCTAAACAGGATATCTAAAATCAGCTAAGGTCACCTATGTCTGTGAGAGGCCTAAACAGGATATCCAAAATCAGCTAAGGTCACCTATGTCTGTGTGAGGTCTAAACAGGATATCTAAAATCAGCTCAGTTCAACTATGTCTGTGTGAGGTCTAAACAGGATATCTAAAATCAACTAATGTCACCTATGTCTGTGTGAGGTCTAAACCGGATATCCAAAATCAGCTAAGGTCACCTATGTCTGTGTGAGGCCTAAACAGGATATCCAAAATCAGTTAAGGTCACCTATGTCTGTGTGAGGCCTAAACAGGATATCCAAAATCAGCTAAGGTCACCTATGTCTGTGTGAGGCTTAAACAGGATATCTAAAATCAGCTAAGGTCACCTATGTCTGTGTGAGGCCTAAACAGGATATCTAAAATCAGCTAAGGTCACCTATGTCTGTGTGAGGTCTAAACAGGATATCCAATATCAGCTAAGGTCACCTATGTCTGTGTGAGGCCTAAACAGAATATCTAAAATCAGCTAAGGTCACCTATGTCTGTGTGAGGCCTAAACAGAATATCTAAAATCAGATAAGGTCATCTATGTCTGTGTGAGGCCTAAACAGGATATCTAAAATCAGCTAAGGTCACCTATGTCTGTGTGAGGCCTAAACAGGATATCCAAAATCAGCTAAGGTCATCTATGTCTGTGTGAGGCCTAAACAGGATATCCAAAATCAGCTAAGGTCACCTATGTCTGTGTGAGGCCTAAATAGGATATCCAAAATCAGCTAAAGGTCACCTATGTCTGTTTGACGTCTAAACAGGATTTCCAAAATCAGTTAAGGTCACCTATGTCTGTTTGAGGCCTAAACAGGATATCCAAAATCAGCTAACGTCACTTATGTCTGTGTGAGGCCTAAACAGGATATCTAAAATCAGCTAAGGTCACCTATGTCTCTGTGAGGCCTAAACAGGATATCCAAAATCAGTTAAAGGTCACCTATGTCTGTGTGAGGCCTAAACAAGTTATCTAAAATCAGCTAAGGTCACCTATGTCTGTGGGAGGTCTAAACAGGATATCCAAAGTCAGCTAAAGGTCACCTATGTCTGTGTGAGGCCTAAACAGGGTATCTAAAATCAGCTAAGGTCACCTATGTCTGTGTGAGGTCTAAACAGGATATCCAAAATCAGCTAAGGTCACCTATGTCTGTGTGAGGCCTAAACAGGATATCTAAAATCAGCTAAGGTCACCTATGTCTGTGAGAGGCCTAAAAAGGATATCCAAAATCAGCTAAAGGTCACCTATGTCTGTGTGAGGCCTAAACAGGATATCCAAAATCAGCTAAAGGTCACCTATGTCTGTGTGAGGCCTAAACAGGATATCCAAAATCGGCTAAGGTCACCTATGTCTGTGTGAGGCCTAAACAGGATATATAAGATCAGCTAAGGTCACCTATGTCTGTGTGAGGCCTAAACAGGATATCCAAAATCAGCTAAGGTCACCTATGTCTGTGAGAGGCCTAAACAGGATATCCAAAATCAGCTAAAGCTCACCTATGTCTGTGTGAGGCCTAAACAGGATATCTAAAATCAGATAAAGCTCACCTATGTCTGTGTGAGGCCTAAACAGGATATCCAAAATCAGCTAAGGTCACCTATGTCTGTGTGAGGCCTAAATAGGGTATCTAAAATCAGCTAAGGTCACCTATGTATGTGTGAGGCCTAAACAGGATATCTAAAATCAGCTAAAGGTAACATATGTCTGTGTGAGGCTTAAACAGGATATCTAAAATCAGCTACGGTCACCTATGTCTGTGTGAGGCCTAAACAGGATATCTAAAATCAGTTAAAGGTCACCCATGTCTGTGTGAGGTCTAAACAGGATATCCAATGACAGCTAAGGTCACCGATGTCTGTGTGAGGCCTAAACAGGATATCCAAAATCAGCTATGGTCACCTATGTCTGTGTGAGGCCTAAACAGAATATCTAAAATCAGATAAGGTCATCTATGTCTGTGTGAGGCCTAAACAGGAAATCTAAAATCAGCTAAGGTCACCTATGTCTGTGTGAGGCCTAAACAGGATATCCAAATCAGCTAAGGTCAACTATGTCTGTGTGAGGCCTAAACAGGATATCCAAAATCAGCTAAGGTCACCTATGTCTGTGTTAGGCCTAAATAGGGTATCTAAAATCAGCTAAAGGTCACCTATGTATGTGTGAGGCCTAAACAGGATATCTAAAATCAGCTAAAGGTAACCTATGTCTGTGTGAGGCCTAAACAGGATATCCAAAATCAGCTAAGGTCACCTATGTCTGTGTGAGGCCTAAACAGGATATCTAAAATCAGCTAAGGTCACCTATGTCTGTGTGAGGCCTAAACAGGATATCCAAAATCAGTTAAGGTCACCTATGTCTGTGTTAGGCCTAAACTGGATATCCAATGACAGCTAAGGTCACCTATGTCTGTGTGAGGTCTAAACAGGATATCTAAAATCAGCTAAGGTCTCCTATGTCTGTGTGAGGCTTAAACAGGATATATAAAATCAGCTAAGGTCACCTATGTCTGTGTGAGGCCTAAACAGGATATCTAAAATCAGCTAAGGTCACCTATGTCTGTGTGAGGCCTAAACAGGATATCCAAAATCAGTTACGGTCACCTATGTCTGTGTGAGGCCTAAATAGGATATCCAAAATCAGCTAAGTCACCTATGTCTGTGTGAGGCCTAAACAGGATATCTAAAATCAGCTAAGGTCACCTATGTCTGTGAGAGGCCTAAACAGGATATCCAAAATCAGCTAAGGTCACCTATGTTTGTGTGACGTCTAAACAGGATATCTAAAATCAGCTAAGGTCACCTATGTCTGTGTGAGGTCTAAACAGGATATCTAAAATCAGCTAAGGTCACCTATGTCTGTGTGAGGCCTAAACAGGATATCCAAAATCAGCTAAGGTCACCTATGTCTGTGTGAGGCTTAAACAGGATATCTAAAATCAGCTAAGGTCACCTATGTCTGTGTGAGGCCTAAACAGGATATCTAAAATCAGCTAAGGTCACCTATGTCTGTGTGAGGCCTAAACAGGATATCCAAAATCAGTTAAGGTCATCTATGTCTGTGTGAGGCCTAAACAGGATATCCAAAATCAGCTAAGGTCACCTATGTCTGTGTGAGGCTTAAACAGGATATCTAAAATCAGCTACGGTCACCTATGTCTGTGTGAGGCCTAAACAGGATATCTAAAATCAGCTAAGGTCACCTATGTCTATGTGAGGTCTAAACAGGATATCCAATATCAGCTAAGGTCACCAATGTCTGTGTGAGGCCTAAACAGAATATCTAAAATCAGCTAAGGTCACTTATGTCTGTGTGAGGCCTAAACAGAATATCTAAAATCAGATAAGGTCATCTATGTCTGTGTGAGGCCTAAACAGGATATCTAAAATCAGCAAAGGTCACCTATGTCTGTGTGAGGCTTAAACAGGATATCTAAAATCAGCTAAGGTCACCTATGTCTGTGTGAGGCCTAAACAGGATATCTAAAATCAGCTAAGGTCACCTATGTCTATGTGAGGTCTAAACAGGATATCCAATATCAGCTAAGGTCACCTATGTCTGTGTGAGGCCTAAACAGAATATCTAAAATCAGCTAAGGTCACCTATGTCTGTGTGAGGCCTAAACAGAATATCTAAAATCAGATAAGGTCATCTATGTCTGTGTGAGGCCTAAACAGGATATCTATAATCAGCAAAGGTCAACTATGTCTGTGTGAGGCCTAAACAGGATATCCAAAATCAGCTAAGGTCATCTATGTCTGTGTGAGGCCTAAACAGGATATCCAAAATCAGCTAAGGTCACCTATGTCTGTGTGAGACCTAAATAGGATATCCAAAATCAGTTAAGGTCACCCATGTCTGTTTGAGGCCTAAACAGGATATCCAAAATCAGCTAACGTCACTTATGTCTGTGTGAGGCCTAAACAGGATATCTAAAATCAGCTAAGGTCACCTATGTCTGTCTAAGGTCTAAACAGGATATCCAAAATCAGCTAAAGGTCACCTATGTCTGTGTGAGGCCTAAACAGGATATCTAAAATCAGCTAAGGTCACCTTTGTCTGTGTGAGGCCTAAACAGGATATCCAAAATCAGTTAAAGGTCACCTATGTCTGTGTGAGGCCTAAACAGGATATCTAAAATCAGCTAAGGTCACCTATGTCTGTGGGAGGTCTAAACAGGATATCCAAAGTCAGCTAAAGGTCACCTATGTCTGTGTGAGGCCTAAACAGGGTATCTAAAATCAGCTAAGGTCACCTATGTCTGTGTGAGGTCTAAACAGGATATCCAAAATCAGCTAAGGTCACCTATGTCTGTGTGAGGCCTAAACAGGATATCTAAAATCAGCGAAGGTCACCTATGTCTGTGAGAGGCCTAAAAAGGATATCCAAAATCAGCAAAAGGTCACCTATGTCTGTGTGAGGCCTAAACAGGATATCCAAAATCAGCTAAAGGTCACCTATATCTGTCTGAGGCCTAAACAGGATATCCAAAATCGGCTAAGGTCACCTATGTCTGTGTGAGGCCTAAACAGGATATATAAGATCAGCTAAGGTCACCTATGTCTGTGTGAGGCCTAAACAGGATATCCAAAATCAGCTAAGGTCACCTATGTCTGTGAGAGGCCTAAACAGGATATCCAAAATCAGCTAAAGCTCACCTATGTCTGTGTGAGGCCTAAACAGGATATCTAAAATCAGATAAAGGTCACCTATGTCTGTGTGAGGCCTAAACAGGATATCCAAAATCAGCTAAGGTCACCTATGTCTGTGTGAGGCCTAAATAGGGTATCTAAAATCAGCTAAGGTCACCTATGTATGTGTGAGGCCTAAACAGGATATCTAAAATCAGCTAAAGGTAACCTATGTCTGTGTGAGGCCTAAACAGGATATCTAAAATCAGCTAAGGTCACCTATGTCTGTGTGAGGCCTAAACAGTATATCCAAAATCAGTTAAGGTCACCTATGTCTGTGTGAGACCTAAACAGGATATCCAATGACAGCTAAGGTCACCTATGTCTGTGTGAGGTCTAAACAGGATATCTAAAATCAGCTAAGGTCTCCTATGTCTGTGTGAGGCCTAAACAGGATATCCAAAATCAGTTAAGGTCACCTATGTCTGTGTGAGGCCTAAACAGGATATCCAATGACAGCTAAGGTCACCTATGTCTGTGTGAGGTCTAAACAGGATATCTAAAATCAGCTAAGGTCACCTATGTCTGTGTGAGGCCTAAACAGGATATCTAAAATCAGCTAAGGTCACCTATGTCTGTGTGAGGCCTAAACAGGATGTCCAAATTCAGTTAAGGTCACCTATGTCTGTGTGAGGCCTAAACAGGATATCCAATGACAGCTAAGGTCACCTATGTCTGTGTGAGGTCTAAACAGGATATCTAAAATCAGCTAAGGTCACCTATGTCTGTGTGAGGCCTAAACAGGATATCTAAAATCAGCTAAGGTCACCTATGTCTGTGTGAGGCCTAAACAGGATGTCCAAATTCAGTTAAGGTCACCTATGTCTGTGTGAGGCCTAAACAGGATATCCAATGACAGCTAAGGTCACCTATGTCTGTGTGAGGTCTAAACAGGATATCTAAAATCAGATAAGGTCTCCTATGTCTGTGTGGCTTAAACAGGATATCTAAAATAAGCTAAGGTCACTTATGTCTGTGTGAGGCCTAAACATGATATCTAAAATCAGCTAAGGTCACCTATGTCTGTGTGAGGCCTAAACAGGTTATCCAAAATCAGTTAGGGTCTCCTATGTCTGTGTGAGGCCTAAATAGGATATCCAAAATCAGCTAAGTCACCTATGTCTGTGTGAGGCCTAAACAGGATATCTAAAATCAGCTAAGGTCACCTATGTCTGTGAGAGGCCTAAACAGGATATCCAAAATCAGCTAAGGTCACCTATGTCTGTGTGAGGTCTAAACAGGATATCTAAAATCAGCTCAGGTCAACTATGTCTGTGTGAGGTCTAAACAGGATATCTAAAATCAACTAATGTCACCTATGTCTGTGTGAGGTCTAAACCGGATATCCAAAATCAGCTAAGGTCACCTATGTCTGTGTGAGGCCTAAACAGGATATCCAAAATCAGTTAAGGTCACCTATGTCTGTGTGAGGCCTAAACAGGATATCCAAAATCAGCTAAGGTCACCTATGTCTGTGTGAGGCTTAAACAGGATATCTAAAATCAGCTAAGGTCACCTATGTCTGTGTGAGGCCTAAACAGGATATCTAAAATCAGCTAAGGTCACCTATGTCTGTGTGAGGTCTAAACAGGATATCCAATATCAGCTAAGGTCACCTATGTCTGTGTGAGGCCTAAACAGAATATCTAAAATCAGCTAAGGTCACCTATGTCTGTGTGAGGCCTAAACAGAATATCTAAAATCAGATAAGGTCATCTATGTCTGTGTGAGGCCTAAACAGGATATCTAAAATCAGCTAAGGTCACCTATGTCTGTGTGAGGCCTAAACAGGATATCCAAAATCAGCTAAAGGTCACCTATATCTGTCTGAGGCCTAAACAGGATATCCAAAATCGGCTAAGGTCACCTATGTCTGTGTGAGGCCTAAACAGGATATATAAGATCAGCTAAGGTCACCTATGTCTGTGTGAGGCCTAAACAGGATATCCAAAATCAGCTAAGGTCACCTATGTCTGTGAGAGGCCTAAACAGGATATCCAAAATCAGCTAAAGCTCACCTATGTCTGTGTGAGGCCTAAACAGGATATCTAAAATCAGATAAAGGTCACCTATGTCTGTGTGAGGCCTAAACAGGATATCCAAAATCAGCTAAGGTCACCTATGTCTGTGTGAGGCCTAAATAGGGTATCTAAAATCAGCTAAGGTCACCTATGTATGTGTGAGGCCTAAACAGGATATCTAAAATCAGCTAATGGTAACCTATGTCTGTGTGAGGCCTAAACAGGATATCTAAAATCAGCTAAGGTCACCTATGTCTGTGTGAGGCCTAAACAGGATATCCAAAATCAGTTAAGGTCACCTATGTCTGTGTGAGACCTAAACAGGATATCCAATGACAGCTAAGGTCACCTATGTCTGTGTGAGGTCTAAACAGGATATCTAAAATCAGCTAAGGTCTCCTATGTCTGTGTGAGGCCTAAACAGGATATCCAAAATCAGTTAAGGTCACCTATGTCTGTGTGAGGCCTAAACAGGATATCCAATGACAGCTAAGGTCACCTATGTCTGTGTGAGGTCTAAACTGGATATCTAAAATCAGCTAAGGTCACCTATGTCTGTGTGAGGCCTAAACAGGATATCTAAAATCAGCTAAGGTCACCTATGTCTGTGTGAGGCCTAAACAGGATGTTCAAATTCAGTTAAGGTCACCTATGTCTGTGTGAGGTCTAAACAGGATATCTAAAATCAGCTAAGGTCACCTATGTCTGGGTGAGGTCTAAACAGGATATCTAAAATCAGATAAGGTCTCCTATGTCTGTGTGAGGCTTAAACAGGATATCTAAAATCAGCTAAGGTCACTTATGTCTGTGTGAGGCCTAAACATGATATCTAAAATCAGCTAAGGTCACCTATGTCTGTGTGAGGCCTAAACAGGTTATCCAAAATCAGTTAGGGTCTCCTATGTCTGTGTGAGGCCTAAATAGGATATCCAAAATCAGCTAAGTCAACTATGTCTGTGTGAGGCCTAAACAGGATATCTAAAATCAGCTAAGGTCACCTATGTCTGTGAGAGGCCTAAACAGGATATCCAAAATCAGCTAAGGTCACCTATGTCTGTGTGAGGTCTAAACAGGATATCTAAAATCAGCTCAGTTCAACTATGTCTGTGTGAGGTCTAAACAGGATATCTAAAATCAACTAATGTCACCTATGTCTGTGTGAGGTCTAAACCGGATATCCAAAATCAGCTAAGGTCACCTATGTCTGTGTGAGGCCTAAACAGGATATCCAAAATCAGTTAAGGTCACCTATGTCTGTGTGAGGCCTAAACAGGATATCCAAAATCAGCTAAGGTCACCTATGTCTGTGTGAGGCTTAAACAGGATATCTAAAATCAGCTAAGGTCACCTATGTCTGTGTGAGGCCTAAACAGGATATCTAAAATCAGCTAAGGTCACCTATGTCTGTGTGAGGTCTAAACAGGATATCCAATATCAGCTAAGGTCACCTATGTCTGTGTGAGGCCTAAACAGAATATCTAAAATCAGCTAAGGTCACCTATGTCTGTGTGAGGCCTAAACAGAATATCTAAAATCAGATAAGGTCATCTATGTCTGTGTGAGGCCTAAACAGGATATCTAAAATCAGCTAAGGTCACCTATGTCTGTGTGAGGCCTAAACAGGATATCCAAAATCAGCTAAGGTCATCTATGTCTGTGTGAGGCCTAAACAGGATATCCAAAATCAGCTAAGGTCACCTATGTCTGTGTGAGGCCTAAATAGGATATCCAAAATCAGCTAAAGGTCACCTATGTCTGTTTGACGTCTAAACAGGATTTCCAAAATCAGTTAAGGTCACCTATGTCTGTTTGAGGCCTAAACAGGATATCCAAAATCAGCTAACGTCACTTATGTCTGTGTGAGGCCTAAACAGGATATCTAAAATCAGCTAAGGTCACCTATGTCTCTGTGAGGCCTAAACAGGATATCCAAAATCAGTTAAAGGTCACCTATGTCTGTGTGAGGCCTAAACAAGTTATCTAAAATCAGCTAAGGTCACCTATGTCTGTGGGAGGTCTAAACAGGATATCCAAAGTCAGCTAAAGGTCACCTATGTCTGTGTGAGGCCTAAACAGGGTATCTAAAATCAGCTAAGGTCACCTATGTCTGTGTGAGGTCTAAACAGGATATCCAAAATCAGCTAAGGTCACCTATGTCTGTGTGAGGCCTAAACAGGATATCTAAAATCAGCTAAGGTCACCTATGTCTGTGAGAGGCCTAAAAAGGATATCCAAAATCAGCTAAAGGTCACCTATGTCTGTGTGAGGCCTAAACAGGATATCCAAAATCAGCTAAAGGTCACCTATGTCTGTGTGAGGCCTAAACAGGATATCCAAAATCGGCTAAGGTCACCTATGTCTGTGTGAGGCCTAAACAGGATATATAAGATCAGCTAAGGTCACCTATGTCTGTGTGAGGCCTAAACAGGATATCCAAAATCAGCTAAGGTCACCTATGTCTGTGAGAGGCCTAAACAGGATATCCAAAATCAGCTAAAGCTCACCTATGTCTGTGTGAGGCCTAAACAGGATATCTAAAATCAGATAAAGCTCACCTATGTCTGTGTGAGGCCTAAACAGGATATCCAAAATCAGCTAAGGTCACCTATGTCTGTGTGAGGCCTAAATAGGGTATCTAAAATCAGCTAAGGTCACCTATGTATGTGTGAGGCCTAAACAGGATATCTAAAATCAGCTAAAGGTAACATATGTCTGTGTGAGGCTTAAACAGGATATCTAAAATCAGCTACGGTCACCTATGTCTGTGTGAGGCCTAAACAGGATATCTAAAATCAGTTAAAGGTCACCCATGTCTGTGTGAGGTCTAAACAGGATATCCAATGACAGCTAAGGTCACCGATGTCTGTGTGAGGCCTAAACAGGATATCCAAAATCAGCTATGGTCACCTATGTCTGTGTGAGGCCTAAACAGAATATCTAAAATCAGATAAGGTCATCTATGTCTGTGTGAGGCCTAAACAGGAAATCTAAAATCAGCTAAGGTCACCTATGTCTGTGTGAGGCCTAAACAGGATATCCAAATCAGCTAAGGTCAACTATGTCTGTGTGAGGCCTAAACAGGATATCCAAAATCAGCTAAGGTCACCTATGTCTGTGTTAGGCCTAAATAGGGTATCTAAAATCAGCTAAAGGTCACCTATGTATGTGTGAGGCCTAAACAGGATATCTAAAATCAGCTAAAGGTAACCTATGTCTGTGTGAGGCCTAAACAGGATATCCAAAATCAGCTAAGGTCACCTATGTCTGTGTGAGGCCTAAACAGGATATCTAAAATCAGCTAAGGTCACCTATGTCTGTGTGAGGCCTAAACAGGATATCCAAAATCAGTTAAGGTCACCTATGTCTGTGTTAGGCCTAAACTGGATATCCAATGACAGCTAAGGTCACCTATGTCTGTGTGAGGTCTAAACAGGATATCTAAAATCAGCTAAGGTCTCCTATGTCTGTGTGAGGCTTAAACAGGATATATAAAATCAGCTAAGGTCACCTATGTCTGTGTGAGGCCTAAACAGGATATCTAAAATCAGCTAAGGTCACCTATGTCTGTGTGAGGCCTAAACAGGATATCCAAAATCAGTTACGGTCACCTATGTCTGTGTGAGGCCTAAATAGGATATCCAAAATCAGCTAAGTCACCTATGTCTGTGTGAGGCCTAAACAGGATATCTAAAATCAGCTAAGGTCACCTATGTCTGTGAGAGGCCTAAACAGGATATCCAAAATCAGCTAAGGTCACCTATGTTTGTGTGACGTCTAAACAGGATATCTAAAATCAGCTAAGGTCACCTATGTCTGTGTGAGGTCTAAACAGGATATCTAAAATCAGCTAAGGTCACCTATGTCTGTGTGAGGCCTAAACAGGATATCCAAAATCAGCTAAGGTCACCTATGTCTGTGTGAGGCTTAAACAGGATATCTAAAATCAGCTAAGGTCACCTATGTCTGTGTGAGGCCTAAACAGGATATCTAAAATCAGCTAAGGTCACCTATGTCTGTGTGAGGCCTAAACAGGATATCCAAAATCAGTTAAGGTCATCTATGTCTGTGTGAGGCCTAAACAGGATATCCAAAATCAGCTAAGGTCACCTATGTCTGTGTGAGGCTTAAACAGGATATCTAAAATCAGCTACGGTCACCTATGTCTGTGTGAGGCCTAAACAGGATATCTAAAATCAGCTAAGGTCACCTATGTCTATGTGAGGTCTAAACAGGATATCCAATATCAGCTAAGGTCACCAATGTCTGTGTGAGGCCTAAACAGAATATCTAAAATCAGCTAAGGTCACTTATGTCTGTGTGAGGCCTAAACAGAATATCTAAAATCAGATAAGGTCATCTATGTCTGTGTGAGGCCTAAACAGGATATCTAAAATCAGCAAAGGTCACCTATGTCTGTGTGAGGCTTAAACAGGATATCTAAAATCAGCTAAGGTCACCTATGTCTGTGTGAGGCCTAAACAGGATATCTAAAATCAGCTAAGGTCACCTATGTCTATGTGAGGTCTAAACAGGATATCCAATATCAGCTAAGGTCACCTATGTCTGTGTGAGGCCTAAACAGAATATCTAAAATCAGCTAAGGTCACCTATGTCTGTGTGAGGCCTAAACAGAATATCTAAAATCAGATAAGGTCATCTATGTCTGTGTGAGGCCTAAACAGGATATCTATAATCAGCAAAGGTCAACTATGTCTGTGTGAGGCCTAAACAGGATATCCAAAATCAGCTAAGGTCATCTATGTCTGTGTGAGGCCTAAACAGGATATCCAAAATCAGCTAAGGTCACCTATGTCTGTGTGAGACCTAAATAGGATATCCAAAATCAGTTAAGGTCACCCATGTCTGTTTGAGGCCTAAACAGGATATCCAAAATCAGCTAACGTCACTTATGTCTGTGTGAGGCCTAAACAGGATATCTAAAATCAGCTAAGGTCACCTATGTCTGTCTAAGGTCTAAACAGGATATCCAAAATCAGCTAAAGGTCACCTATGTCTGTGTGAGGCCTAAACAGGATATCTAAAATCAGCTAAGGTCACCTTTGTCTGTGTGAGGCCTAAACAGGATATCCAAAATCAGTTAAAGGTCACCTATGTCTGTGTGAGGCCTAAACAGGATATCTAAAATCAGCTAAGGTCACCTATGTCTGTGGGAGGTCTAAACAGGATATCCAAAGTCAGCTAAAGGTCACCTATGTCTGTGTGAGGCCTAAACAGGGTATCTAAAATCAGCTAAGGTCACCTATGTCTGTGTGAGGTCTAAACAGGATATCCAAAATCAGCTAAGGTCACCTATGTCTGTGTGAGGCCTAAACAGGATATCTAAAATCAGCGAAGGTCACCTATGTCTGTGAGAGGCCTAAAAAGGATATCCAAAATCAGCAAAAGGTCACCTATGTCTGTGTGAGGCCTAAACAGGATATCCAAAATCAGCTAAAGGTCACCTATATCTGTCTGAGGCCTAAACAGGATATCCAAAATCGGCTAAGGTCACCTATGTCTGTGTGAGGCCTAAACAGGATATATAAGATCAGCTAAGGTCACCTATGTCTGTGTGAGGCCTAAACAGGATATCCAAAATCAGCTAAGGTCACCTATGTCTGTGAGAGGCCTAAACAGGATATCCAAAATCAGCTAAAGCTCACCTATGTCTGTGTGAGGCCTAAACAGGATATCTAAAATCAGATAAAGGTCACCTATGTCTGTGTGAGGCCTAAACAGGATATCCAAAATCAGCTAAGGTCACCTATGTCTGTGTGAGGCCTAAATAGGGTATCTAAAATCAGCTAAGGTCACCTATGTATGTGTGAGGCCTAAACAGGATATCTAAAATCAGCTAAAGGTAACCTATGTCTGTGTGAGGCCTAAACAGGATATCTAAAATCAGCTAAGGTCACCTATGTCTGTGTGAGGCCTAAACAGTATATCCAAAATCAGTTAAGGTCACCTATGTCTGTGTGAGACCTAAACAGGATATCCAATGACAGCTAAGGTCACCTATGTCTGTGTGAGGTCTAAACAGGATATCTAAAATCAGCTAAGGTCTCCTATGTCTGTGTGAGGCCTAAACAGGATATCCAAAATCAGTTAAGGTCACCTATGTCTGTGTGAGGCCTAAACAGGATATCCAATGACAGCTAAGGTCACCTATGTCTGTGTGAGGTCTAAACAGGATATCTAAAATCAGCTAAGGTCACCTATGTCTGTGTGAGGCCTAAACAGGATATCTAAAATCAGCTAAGGTCACCTATGTCTGTGTGAGGCCTAAACAGGATGTCCAAATTCAGTTAAGGTCACCTATGTCTGTGTGAGGCCTAAACAGGATATCCAATGACAGCTAAGGTCACCTATGTCTGTGTGAGGTCTAAACAGGATATCTAAAATCAGATAAGGTCTCCTATGTCTGTGTGAGGCTTAAACAGGATATCTAAAATAAGCTAAGGTCACTTATGTCTGTGTGAGGCCTAAACATGATATCTAAAATCAGCTAAGGTCACCTATGTCTGTGTGAGGCCTAAACAGGTTATCCAAAATCAGTTAGGGTCTCCTATGTCTGTGTGAGGCCTAAATAGGATATCCAAAATCAGCTAAGTCACCTATGTCTGTGTGAGGCCTAAACAGGATATCTAAAATCAGCTAAGGTCACCTATGTCTGTGAGAGGCCTAAACAGGATATCCAAAATCAGCTAAGGTCACCTATGTCTGTGTGAGGTCTAAACAGGATATCTAAAATCAGCTCAGGTCAACTATGTCTGTGTGAGGTCTAAACAGGATATCTAAAATCAACTAATGTCACCTATGTCTGTGTGAGGTCTAAACCGGATATCCAAAATCAGCTAAGGTCACCTATGTCTGTGTGAGGCCTAAACAGGATATCCAAAATCAGTTAAGGTCACCTATGTCTGTGTGAGGCCTAAACAGGATATCCAAAATCAGCTAAGGTCACCTATGTCTGTGTGAGGCTTAAACAGGATATCTAAAATCAGCTAAGGTCACCTATGTCTGTGTGAGGCCTAAACAGGATATCTAAAATCAGCTAAGGTCACCTATGTCTGTGTGAGGTCTAAACAGGATATCCAATATCAGCTAAGGTCACCTATGTCTGTGTGAGGCCTAAACAGAATATCTAAAATCAGCTAAGGTCACCTATGTCTGTGTGAGGCCTAAACAGAATATCTAAAATCAGATAAGGTCATCTATGTCTGTGTGAGGCCTAAACAGGATATCTAAAATCAGCTAAGGTCACCTATGTCTGTGTGAGGCCTAAACAGGATATCCAAAATCAGCTAAAGGTCACCTATATCTGTCTGAGGCCTAAACAGGATATCCAAAATCGGCTAAGGTCACCTATGTCTGTGTGAGGCCTAAACAGGATATATAAGATCAGCTAAGGTCACCTATGTCTGTGTGAGGCCTAAACAGGATATCCAAAATCAGCTAAGGTCACCTATGTCTGTGAGAGGCCTAAACAGGATATCCAAAATCAGCTAAAGCTCACCTATGTCTGTGTGAGGCCTAAACAGGATATCTAAAATCAGATAAAGGTCACCTATGTCTGTGTGAGGCCTAAACAGGATATCCAAAATCAGCTAAGGTCACCTATGTCTGTGTGAGGCCTAAATAGGGTATCTAAAATCAGCTAAGGTCACCTATGTATGTGTGAGGCCTAAACAGGATATCTAAAATCAGCTAAAGGTAACCTATGTCTGTGTGAGGCCTAAACAGGATATCTAAAATCAGCTAAGGTCACCTATGTCTGTTTGAGGCCTAAACAGGATATCCAAAATCAGTTAAGGTCACCTATGTCTGTGTGAGACCTAAACAGGATATCCAATGACAGCTAAGGTCACCTATGTCTGTGTGAGGTCTAAACAGGATATCTAAAATCAGCTAAGGTCTCCTATGTCTGTGTGAGGCCTAAACAGGATATCCAAAATCAGTTAAGGTCACCTATGTCTGTGTGAGGCCTAAACAGGATATCCAATGACAGCTAAGGTCACCTATGTCTGTGTGAGGTCTAAACAGGATATCTAAAATCAGCTAAGGTCACCTATATCTGTGTGAGGCCTAAACAGGATATCTAAAATCAGCTAAGGTCACCTATGTCTGTGTGAGGCCTAAACAGGATGTTCAAATTCAGTTAAGGTCACCTATGTCTGTGTGAGGTCTAAACAGGATATCTAAAATCAGCTAAGGTCACCTATGTCTGGGTGAGGTCTAAACAGGATATCTAAAATCAGATAAGGTCTCCTATGTCTGTGTGAGGCTTAAACAGGATATCTAAAATCAGCTAAGGTCACTTATGTCTGTGTGAGGCCTAAACATGATATCTAAAATCAGCTAAGGTCACCTATGTCTGTGTGAGGCCTAAACAGGTTATCCAAAATCAGTTAGGGTCTCCTATGTCTGTGTGAGGCCTAAATAGGATATCCAAAATCAGCTAAGTCAACTATGTCTGTGTGAGGCCTAAACAGGATATCTAAAATCAGCTAAGGTCACCTATGTCTGTGAGAGGCCTAAACAGGATATCCAAAATCAGCTAAGGTCACCTATGTCTGTGTGAGGTCTAAACAGGATATCTAAAATCAGCTCAGTTCAACTATGTCTGTGTGAGGTCTAAACAGGATATCTAAAATCAACTAATGTCACCTATGTCTGTGTGAGGTCTAAACCGGATATCCAAAATCAGCTAAGGTCACCTATGTCTGTGTGAGGCCTAAACAGGATATCCAAAATCAGTTAAGGTCACCTATGTCTGTGTGAGGCCTAAACAGGATATCCAAAATCAGCTAAGGTCACCTATGTCTGTGTGAGGCTTAAACAGGATATCTAAAATCAGCTAAGGTCACCTATGTCTGTGTGAGGCCTAAACAGGATATCTAAAATCAGCTAAGGTCACCTATGTCTGTGTGAGGTCTAAACAGGATATCCAATATCAGCTAAGGTCACCTATGTCTGTGTGAGGCCTAAACAGAATATCTAAAATCAGCTAAGGTCACCTATGTCTGTGTGAGGCTTAAACAGAATATCTAAAATCAGATAAGGTCATCTATGTCTGTGTGAGGCCTAAACAGGATATCTAAAATCAGCTAAGGTCACCTATGTCTGTGTGAGGCCTAAACAGGATATCCAAAATCAGCTAAGGTCATCTATGTCTGTGTGAGGCCTAAACAGGATATCCAAAATCAGCTAAGGTCACCTATGTCTGTGTGAGGCCTAAATAGGATATCCAAAATCAGCTAAAGGTCACCTATGTCTGTTTGACGTCTAAACAGGATTTCCAAAATCAGTTAAGGTCACCTATGTCTGTTTGAGGCCTAAACAGGATATCCAAAATCAGCTAACGTCACTTATGTCTGTGTGAGGCCTAAACAGGATATCTAAAATCAGCTAAGGTCACCTATGTCTGTCTGAGGTCTAAACAGGATATCCAAAATCAGCTAAAGGTCACCTATGTCTGTGTGAGGCCTAAACAGGATATCTAAAATCAGCTAAGGTCACCTATGTCTCTGTGAGGCCTAAACAGGATATCCAAAATCAGTTAAAGGTCACCTATGTCTGTGTGAGGCCTAAACAAGTTATCTAAAATCAGCTAAGGTCACCTATGTCTGTGGGAGGTCTAAACAGGATATCCAAAGTCAGCTAAAGGTCACCTATGTCTGTGTGAGGCCTAAACAGGGTATCTAAAATCAGCTAAGGTCACCTATGTCTGTGTGAGGTCTAAACAGGATATCCAAAATCAGCTAAGGTCACCTATGTCTGTGTGAGGCCTAAACAGGATATCTAAAATCAGCTAAGGTCACCTATGTCTGTGAGAGGCCTAAAAAGGATATCCAAAATCAGCTAAAGGTCACCTATGTCTGTGTGAGGCCTAAACAGGATATCTAAAATCAGCTAAAGGTCACCTATGTCTGTGTGAGGCCTAAACAGGATATCCAAAATCGGCTAAGGTCACCTATGTCTGTGTGAGGCCTAAACAGGATATATAAGATCAGCTAAGGTCACCTATGTCTGTGTGAGGCCTAAACAGGATATCCAAAATCAGCTAAGGTCACCTATGTCTGTGAGAGGCCTAAACAGGATATCCAAAATCAGCTAAAGCTCACCTATGTCTGTGTGAGGCCTAAACAGGATATCTAAAATCAGATAAAGGTCACCTATGTCTGTGTGAGGCCTAAACAGGATATCAAAAATCAGCTAAGGTCACCTATGTCTGTGTGAGGCCTAAATAGGGTATCTAAAATCAGCTAAGGTCACCTATGTATGTGTGAGGCCTAAACAGGATATCTAAAATCAGCTAAAGGTAACATATGTCTGTGTGAGGCTTAAACAGGATATCTAAAATCAGCTACGGTCACCTATGTCTGTGTGAGGCCTAAACAGGATATCTAAAATCAGCTAAAGGTCACCCATGTCTGTGTGAGGTCTAAACAGGATATCCAATGACAGCTAAGGTCACCGATGTCTGTGTGAGGCCTAAACAGGATATCCAAAATCAGCTATGGTCACCTATGTCTGTGTGAGGCCTAAACAGAATATCTAAAATCAGATAAGGTCATCTATGTCTGTGTGAGGCCTAAACAGGAAATCTAAAATCAGCTAAGGTCACCTATGTCTGTGTGAGGCCTAAACAGGATATCCAAATCAGCTAAGGTCAACTATGTCTGTGTGAGGCCTAAACAGGATATCCAAAATCAGCTAAGGTCACCTATGTCTGTGTGAGGCCTAAATAGGGTATCTAAAATCAGCTAAAGGTCACCTATGTATGTGTGAGGCCTAAACAGGATATCTAAAATCAGCTAAAGGTAACCTATGTCTGTGTGAGGCCTAAACAGGATATCCAAAATCAGCTAAGGTCACCTATGTCTGTGTGAGGCCTAAACAGGATATCTAAAATCAGCTAAGGTCACCTATGTCTGTGTGAGGCCTAAACAGGATATCCAAAATCAGTTAAGGTCACCTATGTCTGTGTTAGGCCTAAACTGGATATCCAATGACAGCTAAGGTCACCTATGTCTGTGTGAGGTCTAAACAGGATATCTAAAATCAGCTAAGGTCTCCTATGTCTGTGTGAGGCTTAAACAGGATATATAAAATCAGCTAAGGTCACCTATGTCTGTGTGAGGCCTAAACAGGATATCTAAAATCAGCTAAGGTCACCTATGTCTGTGTGAGGCCTAAACAGGATATCCAAAATCAGTTACGGTCACCTATGTCTGTGTGAGGCCTAAATAGGATATCCAAAATCAGCTAAGTCACCTATGTCTGTGTGAGGCCTAAACAGGATATCTAAAATCAGCTAAGGTCACCTATGTCTGTGAGAGGCCTAAACAGGATATCCAAAATCAGCTAAGGTCACCTATGTTTGTGTGAGGTCTAAACAGGATATCTAAAATCAGCTAAGGTCACCTATGTCTGTGTGAGGTCTAAACAGGATATCTAAAATCAGCTAAGGTCACCTATGTCTGTGTGAGGCCTAAACAGGATATCCAAAATCAGCTAAGGTCACCTATGTCTGTGTGAGGCTTAAACAGGATATCTAAAATCAGCTAAGGTCACCTATGTCTGTGTGAGGCCTAAACAGGATATCTAAAATCAGCTAAGGTCACCTATGTCTGTGTGAGGCCTAAACAGGATATCCAAAATCAGTTAAGGTCATCTATGTCTGTGTGAGGCCTAAACAGGATATCCAAAATCAGCTAAGGTCACCTATGTCTGTGTGAGGCTTAAACAGGATATCTAAAATCAGCTACGGTCACCTATGTCTGTGTGAGGCCTAAACAGGATATCTAAAATCAGCTAAGGTCACCTATGTCTATGTGAGGTCTAAACAGGATATCCAATATCAGCTAAGGTCACCAATGTCTGTGTGAGGCCTAAACAGAATATCTAAAATCAGCTAAGGTCACTTATGTCTGTGTGAGGCCTAAACAGAATATCTAAAATCAGATAAGGTCATCTATGTCTGTGTGAGGCCTAAACAGGATATCTAAAATCAGCAAAGGTCACCTATGTCTGTGTGAGGCCTAAACAGGATATCCAAAATCAGCTAAGGTCATCTATGTCTGTGTGAGGCCTAAACAGGATATCCAAAATCAGCTAAGGTCACCTATGTCTGTGTGAGGCCTAAATAGGATATCCAAAATCAGCTAAAGGTCACCTATGTCTGTGTGAGGTCTAAACAGGATATCCAAAATCAGTTAAGGTCACCTATGTCTGTTTGAGGCCTAAACAGGATATCCAAAATCAGCTAACGTCACTTATGTCTGTGTGAGGCCTAAACAGGATATCTAAAATCAGCTAAGGTCACCTATGTCTGTCTGAGGTCTAAACAGGATATCCAAAATCAGCTAAAGGTCACCTATGTCTGTGTGAGGCCTAAACAGGATATCTAAAATCAGCTAAGGTCACCTATGTCTGTGTGAGGCCTAAACAGGATATCTAAAATCAGCTAAGGTCACCTATGTCTGTGGGAGGTCTAAACAGGATATCCAAAGTCAGCTAAAGGTCACCTATGTCTGTGTGAGGCCTAAACAGGGTATCTAAAATCAGCTAAGGTCACCTATGTCTGTGTGAGGTCTAAACAGGATATCCAAAATCAGCTAAGGTCACCTATGTCTGTGTGAGGCCTAAACAGGATATCTAAAATCAGCGAAGGTCACCTATGTCTGTGTGAGGCCTAAACAGGATATCCAAAATCAGTTAAGGTCACCTATGTCTGTGTTAGGCCTAAACTGGATATCCAATGACAGCTAAGGTCACCTATGTCTGTGTGAGGTCTAAACAGGATATCTAAAATCAGCTAAGGTCTCCTATGTCTGTGTGAGGCTTAAACAGGATATATAAAATCAGCTAAGGTCACCTATGTCTGTGTGAGGCCTAAACAGGATATCTAAAATCAGCTAAGGTCACCTATGTCTGTGTGAGGCCTAAACAGGATATCCAAAATCAGTTACGGTCACCTATGTCTGTGTGAGGCCTAAATAGGATATCCAAAATCAGCTAAGTCACCTATGTCTGTGTGAGGCCTAAACAGGATATCTAAAATCAGCTAAGGTCACCTATGTCTGTGAGAGGCCTAAACAGGATATCCAAAATCAGCTAAGGTCACCTATGTTTGTGTGAGGTCTAAACAGGATATCTAAAATCAGCTAAGGTCACCTATGTCTGTGTGAGGTCTAAACAGGATATCTAAAATCAGCTAAGGTCACCTATGTCTGTGTGAGGCCTAAACAGGATATCCAAAATCAGCTAAGGTCACCTATGTCTGTGTGAGGCTTAAACAGGATATCTAAAATCAGCTAAGGTCACCTATGTCTGTGTGAGGCCTAAACAGGATATCTAAAATCAGCTAAGGTCACCTATGTCTGTGTGAGGCCTAAACAGGATATCCAGAATCAGTTAAGGTCACCTATGTCTGTGTGAGGCCTAAACAGGATATCCAAAATCAGCTACGGTCACCTATGTCTGTGTGAGGCTTAAACAGGATATCTAAAATCAGCTAAGGTCACCTATGTCTGTGTGAGGCCTAAACAGGATATCTAAAATCAGCTAAGGTCACCTATGTCTATGTGAGGTCTAAACAGGATATCCAATATCAGCTAAGGTCACCTATGTCTGTGTGAGGCCTAAACAGAATATCTAAAATCAGCTAAGGTCACCTATGTCTGTGTTAGGCCTAAACAGAATATCTAAAATCAGATAAGGTCATCTATGTCTGTGTGAGGCCTAAACAGGATATCTATAATCATCAAAGGTCAACTATGTCTGTGTGAGGCCTAAACAGGATATCCAAAATCAGCTAAGGTCATCTATGTCTGTGTGAGGCCTAAACAGGATATCCAAAATCAGCTAAGGTCACCTATGTCTGTGTGAGACCTAAATAGGATATCCAAAATCAGTTAAGGTCACCTATGTCTGTTTGAGGCCTAAACAGGATATCCAAAATCAGCTAACGTCACTTATGTCTGTGTGAGGCCTAAACAGGATATCTAAAATCAGCTAAGGTCACCTATGTCTGTCTAAGGTCTAAACAGGATATCCAAAATCAGCTAAAGGTCACCTATGTCTGTGTGAGGCCTAAACAGGATATCTAAAATCAGCTAAGGTCACCTATGTCTGTGTGAGGCCTAAACAGGATATCCAAAATCAGTTAAAGGTCACCTATGTCTGTGTGAGGCCTAAACAGGATATCTAAAATCAGCTAAGGTCACCTATGTCTGTGGGAGGTCTAAACAGGATATCCAAAGTCAGCTAAAGGTCACCTATGTCTGTGTGAGGCCTAAACAGGGTATCTAAAATCAGCTAAGGTCACCTATGTCTGTGTGAGGTCTAAACAGGATATCCAAAATCAGCTAAGGTCACCTATGTCTGTGTGAGGCCTAAACAGGATATCTAAAATCAGCGAAGGTCACCTATGTCTGTGAGAGGCCTAAAAAGGATATCCAAAATCAGCAAAAGGTCACCTATGTCTGTGTGAGGCCTAAACAGGATATCCAAAATCAGCTAAAGGTCACCTATATCTGTCTGAGGCCTAAACAGGATATCCAAAATCGGCTAAGGTCACCTATGTCTGTGTGAGGCCTAAACAGGATATATAAGATCAGCTAAGGTCACCTATGTCTGTGTGAGGCCTAAACAGGATATCCAAAATCAGCTAAGGTCACCTATGTCTGTGAGAGGCCTAAACAGGATATCCAAAATCAGCTAAAGCTCACCTATGTCTGTGTGAGGCCTAAACAGGATATCTAAAATCAGATAAAGGTCACCTATGTATGTGTGAGGCCTAAACAGGATATCCAAAATCAGCTAAGGTCACCTATGTCTGTGTGAGGCCTAAATAGGGTATCTAAAATCAGCTAAGGTCACCTATGTATGTGTGAGGCCTAAACAGGATATCTAAAATCAGCTAAAGGTAACCTATGTCTGTGTGAGGCCTAAACAGGATATCTAAAATCAGCTAAGGTCACCTATGTCTGTGTGAGGCCTAAACAGGATATCCAAAATCAGTTAAGGTCACCTATGTCTGTGTGAGACCTAAACAGGATATCCAATGACAGCTAAGGTCACCTATGTCTGTGTGAGGTCTAAACAGGATATCTAAAATCAGCTAAGGTCTCCTATGTCTGTGTGAGGCCTAAACAGGATATCCAAAATCAGTTAAGGTCACCTATGTCTGTGTGAGGCCTAAACAGGATATCCAATGACAGCTAAGGTCACCTATGTCTGTGTGAGGTCTAAACAGGATATCTAAAATCAGCTAAGGTCACCTATGTCTGTGTGAGGCCTAAACAGGATATCTAAAATCAGCTAAGGTCACCTATGTCTGTGTGAGGCCTAAACAGGATGTCCAAATTCAGTTAAGGTCACCTATGTCTGTGTGAGGCCTAAACAGGATATCCAATGACAGCTAAGGTCACCTATGTCTGTGTGAGGTCTAAACAGGATATCTAAAATCAGATAAGGTCTCCTATGTCTGTGTGAGGCTTAAACAGGATATCTAAAATCAGCTAAGGTCACTTATGTCTGTGTGAGGCCTAAACATGATATCTAAAATCAGCTAAGGTCACCTATGTCTGTGTGAGGCCTAAACAGGTTATCCAAAATCAGTTAGGGTCTCCTATGTCTGTGTGAGGCCTAAATAGGATATCCAAAATCAGCTAAGTCACCTATGTCTGTGTGAGGCCTAAACAGGATATCTAAAATCAGCTAAGGTCACCTATGTCTGTGAGAGGCCTAAACAGGATATCCAAAATCAGCTAAGGTCACCTATGTCTGTGTGAGGTCTAAACAGGATATCTAAAATCAGCTCAGGTCAACTATGTCTGTGTGAGGTCTAAACAGGATATCTAAAATCAACTAATGTCACCTATGTCTGTGTGAGGTCTAAACCGGATATCCAAAATCAGCTAAGGTCACCTATGTCTGTGTGAGGCCTAAACAGGATATCCAAAATCAGTTAAGGTCACCTATGTCTGTGTGAGGCCTAAACAGGATATCCAAAATCAGCTAAGGTCACCTATGTCTGTGTGAGGCTTAAACAGGATATCTAAAATCAGCTAAGGTCACCTATGTCTGTGTGAGGCCTAAACAGGATATCTAAAATCAGCTAAGGTCACCTATGTCTGTGTGAGGTCTAAACAGGATATCCAATATCAGCTAAGGTCACCTATGTCTGTGTGAGGCCTAAACAGAATATCTAAAATCAGCTAAGGTCACCTATGTCTGTGTGAGGCCTAAACAGAATATCTAAAATCAGATAAGGTCATCTATGTCTGTGTGAGGCCTAAACAGGATATCTAAAATCAGCTAAGGTCACCTATGTCTGTGTGAGGCCTAAACAGGATATCCAAAATCAGCTAAAGGTCACCTATATCTGTCTGAGGCCTAAACAGGATATCCAAAATCGGCTAAGGTCACCTATGTCTGTGTGAGGCCTAAACAGGATATATAAGATCAGCTAAGGTCTCCTATGTCTGTGTGAGGCCTAAACAGGATATCCAAAATCAGCTAAGGTCACCTATGTCTGTGAGAGGCCTAAACAGGATATCCAAAATCAGCTAAAGCTCACCTATGTCTGTGTGAGGCCTAAACAGGATATCTAAAATCAGATAAAGGTCACCTATGTCTGTGTGAGGCCTAAACAGGATATCCAAAATCAGCTAAGGTCACCTATGTCTGTGTGAGGCCTAAATAGGGTATCTAAAATCAGCTAAGGTCACCTATGTATGTGTGAGGCCTAAACAGGATATCGAAAATCAGCTAAAGGTAACCTATGTCTGTGTGAGGCCTAAACAGGATATCTAAAATCAGCTAAGGTCACCTATGTCTGTGTGAGGCCTAAACAGGATATCCAAAATCAGTTAAGGTCACCTATGTCTGTGTGAGACCTAAACAGGATATCCAATGACAGCTAAGGTCACCTATGTCTGTGTGAGGTCTAAACAGGATATCTAAAATCAGCTAAGGTCTCCTATGTCTGTGTGAGGCCTAAACAGGATATCCAAAATCAGTTAAGGTCACCTATGTCTGTGTGAGGCCTAAACAGGATATCCAATGACAGCTAAGGTCACCTATGTCTGTGTGAGGTCTAAACAGGATATCTAAAATCAGCTAAGGTCACCTATGTCTGTGTGAGGCCTAAACAGGATATCTAAAATCAGCTAAGGTCACCTATGTCTGTGTGAGGCCTAAACAGGATGTTCAAATTCAGTTAAGGTCACCTATGTCTGTGTGAGGTCTAAACAGGATATCTAAAATCAGCTAAGGTCACCTATGTCTGTGTGAGGTCTAAACAGGATATCTAAAATCAGATAAGGTCTCCTATGTCTGTGTGAGGCTTAAACAGGATATCTAAAATCAGCTAAGGTCACTTATGTCTGTGTGAGGCCTAAACATGATATCTAAAATCAGCTAAGGTCACCTATGTCTGTGTGAGGCCTAAACAGGTTATCCAAAATCAGTTAGGGTCTCCTATGTCTGTGTGAGGCCTAAATAGGATATCCAAAATCAGCTAAGTCACATATGTCTGTGTGAGGCCTAAACAGGATATCTAAAATCAGCTAAGGTCACCTATGTCTGTGAGAGGCCTAAACAGGATATCCAAAATCAGCTAAGGTCACCTATGTCTGTGTGAGGTCTAAACAGGATATCTAAAATCAGCTCAGGTCAACTATGTCTGTGTGAGGTCTAAACAGGATATCTAAAATCAACTAATGTCACCTATGTCTGTGTGAGGTCTAAACCGGATATCCAAAATCAGCTAAGGTCACCTATGTCTGTGTGAGGCCTAAACAGGATATCCAAAATCAGTTAAGGTCACCTATGTCTGTGTGAGGCCTAAACAGGATATCCAAAATCAGCTAAGGTCACCTATGTCTGTGTGAGGCTTAAACAGGATATCTAAAATCAGCTAAGGTCACCTATGTCTGTGTGAGGCCTAAACAGGATATCTAAAATCAGCTAAGGTCACCTATGTCTGTGTGAGGTCCAAACAGGATATCCAATATCAGCTAAGGTCACCTATGTCTGTGTGAGGCCTAAACAGAATATCTAAAATCAGCTAAGGTCACCTATGTCTGTGTGAGGCCTAAACAGAATATCTAAAATCAGATAAGGTCATCTATGTCTGTGTGAGGCCTAAACAGGATATCTAAAATCAGCTAAGGTCACCTATGTCTGTGTGAGGCCTAAACAGGATATCCAAAATCAGCTAAGGTCATCTATGTCTGTGTGAGGCCTAAACAGGATATCCAAAATCAGCTAAGGTCACCTATGTCTGTGTGAGGCCTAAATAGGATATCCAAAATCAGCTAAAGGTCACCTATGTCTGTTTGACGTCTAAACAGGATTTCCAAAATCAGTTAAGGTCACCTATGTCTGTTTGAGGCCTAAACAGGATATCCAAAATCAGCTAACGTCACTTATGTCTGTGTGAGGCCTAAACAGGATATCTAAAATCAGCTAAGGTCACCTATGTCTGTTTGAGGTCTAAACAGGATATCCAAAATCAGCTAAGGTCACCTATGTCTGTGTGAGGCCTAAACAGGATATCCAAAATCAGTTAAAGGTCACCTATGTCTGTGTGAGGCCTAAACAAGTTATCTAAAATCAGCTAAGGTCACCTATGTCTGTGGGAGGTCTAAACAGGATATCCAAAGTCAGCTAAAGGTCACCTATGTCTGTGTGAGGCCTAAACAGGGTATCTAAAATCAGCTAAGGTCACCTATGTCTGTGTGAGGTCTAAACAGTATATCCAAAATCAGCTAAGGTCACCTATGTCTGTGTGAGGCCTAAACAGGATATCTAAAATCAGCTAAGGTCACCTATGTCTGTGAGAGGCCTAAAAAGGATATCCAAAATCAGCTAAAGGTCACCTATGTCTGTGTGAGGCCTAAACAGGATATCCAAAATCAGCTAAAGGTCACCTATGTCTGTGTGAGGCCTAAACAGGATATCCAAAATCGGCTAAGGTCACCTATGTCTGTGTGAGGCCTAAACAGGATATATAAGATCAGCTAAGGTCACCTATGTCTGTGTGAGGCCTAAACAGGATATCCAAAATCAGCTAAGGTCACCTATGTCTGTGAGAGGCCTAAACAGGATATCCAAAATCAGCTAAAGCTCACCTATGTCTGTGTGAGGCCTAAACAGGATATCTAAAATCAGATAAAGGTCACCTATGTCTGTGTGAGGCCTAAACAGGATATCCAAAATCAGCTAAGGTCACCTATGTCTGTGTGAGGCCTAAATAGGGTATCTAAAATCAGCTAAGGTCACCTATTTATGTGTGAGGCCTAAACAGGATATCTAAAATCAGCTAAAGGTAACATATGTCTGTGTGAGGCCTAACCAGGATATCTAAAATCAGCTAAGGTCACCTATGTCTGTGTGAGGCCTAAACAGGATATCCAAAATCAGTTAAGGTCACCTATGTCTGTGTGAGGCCTAAACAGGATTTCCAATGACAGCTAAGGTCACCTATGTCTGTGTGAGGTCTAAACAGGATATCTAAAATCAGCTAAGGTCTCCTATGTCTGTGTGAGGCCTAAACAGGATATCCAAAATCAGTTAAGGTCACCTATGTCTGTGTGAGGCATAAACAGGATATCCAATGACAGCTAAGGTCACCTATGTCTGTGTGAGGTCTAAACAGGATATCTAAAATCAGCTAAGGTCTCCTATGTCTGTGTGAGGCTTAAACAGGATATCTAAAATCAGCTAAGGTCACCTATGTCTGTGTGAGGCCTAAACATGATATCTAAAATCAGCTAAGGTCACCTATGTCTGTGTGAGGCCTAAACAGGATATCCAAAATCAGTTACGGTCACCTATGTCTGTGTGAGACCTAAATAGGATATCCAAAATCAGCTAAGTCACCTATGTCTGTGTGAGGCCTAAACAGGATATCTAAAATCAGCTAAGGTCACCTATGTCTGTGAAAGGCCTAAACAGGATATCCAAAATCAGCTAAGGTCACCTATGTCTGTGTGAGGTCTAAACAAAATATCTAAAATCAGCTAAGGTCAACTATGTCTGTGTGAGGTCTAAACAGGATATCTAAAATCAACTAATGTCACCTATGTCTGTGTGAGGTCTAAACAGGATATCCAAAATCAGCTAGGTCACCTATGTCTGTGTGAGGTCTAAACAGGATATCTAAAATCAACTAAGGTCACCTATGTCTGTGTGAGGTCTAAACAGGATATCCAAAATCAGTTAAGGTCACCTATGTCTGTGTGAGGCCTAAACAGTGTATCTAAAATCAGCTAAGGTCACCTATGTCTGTGTGAGGTCTAAACAGGATATCCAAAATCAGCTAAGGTCACCTATGTCTGTGTGAGGCCTAAACAGGATATCTAAAATCAGCTAAGGTCACCTATGTCTGTGAGAGGCCTAAACAGGATATCCAAAATCAGCTAAAGGTCACCTATGTCTGTGTGAGGCCTAAACAGGATATCCAAAATCAGCTAAAGGTCACCTATGTCTGTCTGAGGACTAAACAGGATATCCAAAATCGGCTAAGGTCACCTATGTCTGTGTGAGGCCTAAACAGGATATATAAGATCAGCTAAGGTCACCTATGTCTGTGTGAGGCCTAAACAGGATATCCAAAATCAGCTAAGGTCACCTATGTCTGTGAGAGGCCTAAACAGGATATCCAAAATCAGCTAAAGCTCACCAATGTCTGTGTGAGGCCTAAACAGGATATCTAAAATCAGATAAAGGTCACCTATGTCTGTGTGAGGCCTAAACAGGATATCCAAAATCAGCTAAGGTCACCTATGTCTGTGTGAGGCCTAAATAGGGTATCTAAAATCAGCTAAGGTCACCTATGTATGTGTGAGGCCTAAACAGGATATCTAAAATCAGCTAAAGGTAACCTATGTCTGTGTGAGGCCTAAACAGGATATCTAAAATCAGCTAAGGTCACCTATGTCTGTGTGAGGCCTAAACAGGATATCCAAAATCAGTTAAGGTCACCTATGTCTGTGTGAGGCATAAACAGGATATCCAATGACAGCTAAGGTCACCTATGTCTGTGTGAGGTCTAAACAGGATATCTAAAATCAGCTAAGGTCTCCTATGTCTGTGTGAGGCCTAAACAGGATATCCAAAATCAGTTAAGGTCACCTATGTCTGTGTGAGGCCTAAACAGGATATCCAATGACAGCTAAGGTCACCTATGTCTGTGTGAGGTCTAAACAGGATATCTAAAATCAGATAAGGTCACCTATGTCTGTGTGAGGCCTAAACAGGATATCTAAAATCAGCTAAGGTCACCTATGTCTGTGTGAGGCCTAAACAGGATATCCAAAATCAGTTAAGGTCACCTATGTCTGTGTGAGGCCTAAACAGGATATCCAATGACAGCTAAGGTCACCTATGTCTGTGTGAGGTCTAAACAGGATATCTAAAATCAGATAAGGTCTCCTATGTCTGTGTGAGGCTTAAACAGGATATCTAAAATCAGCTAAGGTCACCTATGTCTGTGTGAGGCCTAAACATGATATCTAAAATCAGCTAAGGTCACCTATGTCTGTGTGAGGCCTAAACAGGATATCCAAAATCAGTTACGGTCACCTATGTCTGTGTGAGGCCTAAATAGGATATCCAAAATCAGCTAAGGTCACCTATGTCTGTGAGAGGCCTAAACAGGATATCCAAAATCAGCTAAGGTCACCTATGTTTGTGTGAGGTCTAAACAGGATATCTAAAATCAGCTAAGGTCAACTATGTCTGTGTGAGGTCTAAACAGGATATCTAAAATCAACTAATGTCACCTATGTCTGTGTGAGGTCTAAACAGGATATCCAAAATCAGCTAAGGTCACCTATGTCTGTGTGAGGTCTAAACAGGATATCTAAAATCAACTAAGGTCACCTATGTCTGTGTGAGGTCTAAACAGGATATCCAAAATCAGTTAAGGTCACCTATGTCTGTGTGAGGTCTAAACAGGATATCCAAAATCAGCTAAGGTCACCTATGTCTGTGTGAGGCTTAAACAGGATATCTAAAATCAGCTAAGGTCACCTATGTCTGTGTGAGGCCTAAACAGGATATCTAAAATCAGCTAAGGTCACCTATGTCTGTGTGAGGTCTAAACAGGATATCCAAAATCAGCTAAGGTCACCTATGTCTGTGTGAGGCCTAAACAGGATATCTAAAATCAGCTAAAGGTCACCCATGTCTGTATGAGGTCTAAACAGGATATCCAATGACAGCTAAGGTCACCTATGTCTGTGTGAGGCCTAAACAGGATATCCAAAATCAGCTAAGGTCACCTATGTCTGTGTGAGGCCTAAACAGAATATCTAAAATCAGATAAGGTCATCTATGTCTGTGTGAGGCCTAAACAGGATATCTAAAATCAGCTAAGGTCACCTATGTCTGTGTGAGGCCTAAACAGGATATCCAAAATCAGCTAAGGTCATCTATGTCTGTGTGAGGCCTAAACAGGATATCCAAATTCAGCTAAGGTCACTTATGTCTGTAAGAGGCCTAAACAGGATATTTAAAATCAGCTAAGGTCACCTATGTCTGTGTGAGGCCTAAACAGGATATCTAAAATCAGCTAAGGTCACCTATGTCTGTCTGAGGTCTAAACAGGATATCCAAAATCAGCTAAAGGTCACCTATGTCTGTGTGAGGCCTAAACAGGATATCTAAAATCAGCTAAGGTCACATATGTCTGTGTGAGGCCTAAACAGGATATCCAAAGTCAGTTAAAGGTCACCTATGTCTGTGTGAGGCCTAAACAGGATATCTAAAATCAGCTAAGGTCATCTATGTCTGTGGGAGGTCTAAACAGGATATCCAAAGTCAGCTAAAGGTCACCTATGTCTGTGTGAGGCCTAAACAGGGTATCTAAAATCAGCTAAGGTCACCTATGTCTGTATGAGGTCTAAACAGGATATCCAAAATCAGCTAAGGTCACCTATGTGTGTATGAGGCCTAAACAGGATATCTAAAATCAGCTAAGGTCACCTATGTCTGTGAGAGGCCTAAACAGGATATCCAAAATCAGCTAAAGGTCACCTATGTCTGTGTGAGGCCTAAACAGGATATCTAAAATCAGCTAAAGGTCACCTATGTCTGTCTGAGGCCTAAACAGGATATCCAAAATCGGCTAAGGTCACCTATGTCTGTGTGAGTCCTAAACAGGATATATAAGATCAGCTAAGGTCACCTATGTCTGTGTGAGGCCTAAACAGGATATCCTAAATCAGCTAAGGTCACCTATGTCTGTGAGAGGCCTAAACAGGATATCCAAAATCAGCTAAAGGTCACCTATGGCTGTGTGAGGCCTAAACAGGATATCTAAAATCAGATAAAGGTCACCTATGTCTGTGTGAGGCCTAAACAGGATATCCAAAATTAGCTAAGGTCACCTATGTCTGTGTGAGGCCTAAATAGGGTATCTAAAATCAGCTAAGGTCACCTATGTATGTGTGAGGCCTAAACAGGATATCTAAAATCAGCTAAAGGTAACCTATGTCTGTGTGAGGCCTAAACAGGATATCCAAAATCAGATAAGGTCACCTATGTCTGTGTGAGGCCTAAATAGGATATCTAAAATCAGCTAAGGTCACCTATGTCTGTGTGAGGCCTAAACAGGATATCCAAAATCAGTTAAGGTAACCTATGTCTGTGTGAGGCCTAAACAGGATATCCAATGACAGCTAAGGTCACCTATGTCTGTGTGAGGTCTAAACAGGATATCTAAAATCAGCTAAGGTCTCCTATGTCTGTGTGAGGCTTAAACAGGATATCTAAAATCAGCTAAGGTCACCTATGTCTGTGTGAGGCCTAAACATGATATCTAAAATCAGCTAAGGTCACCTATGTCTGTGTGAGGCCTAAACAGGATATCCAAAATCAGTTACGGTCACCTATGTCTGTGTGAGGCCTAAATAGGATATCCAAAATCAGCTAAGTCACCTATGTCTGTGTGAGGCCTAAACAGGATATCTAAAATCAGCTAAGGTCACCTATGTCTGTGAGAGGCCTAAACAGGATATCCAAAATCAGCTAAGGTCACCTTTGTCTGTGTGAGGTCTAAACAGGATATCTAAAATCAACTAATGTCACCTATGTCTTTGTGAGGTCTAAACAGGATATCCAAAATCAGCTAAGGTCACCTATGTCTGTGTGAGGTCTAAACAGGATATCTAAAATCAACTTAGGTCACCTATATCTGTGTGAGGTCTAAACAGGATATCCAAAATCAGTTAAGGTCACCTATGTCTGTGTGAGGCCTAAACAGGATATCCAAAATCAGCTAAGGTCACCTATGTCTGTGTGAGGCTTAAACAGGATATCTAAAATCAGCTAAGGTCACCTATGTCTGTGTGAGGCCTAAACAGGATATCCAAAATCAGCTAAGGTCACCTATGTCTGTGTGAGGTCTAAACAGGATATCCAAAATCAGCTAAGGTCACCTATGTCTGTGTGAGGCCTAAACAGGATATCTAAAATCAGCTAAAGGTCACCCATGTCTGTGTGAGGTCTAAACAGGATATCCAATGACAGCTAAGGTCACCTATGTCTGTGTGAGGCCTAAACAGGATATCCAAAATCAGCTAAGGTCTCCTATGTCTGTGTGAGGCCTAAACAGGATATCCAAAATCAGTTAAGGTCACCTATGTCTGTGTGAGGCCTAAACAGGATATCCAATGACAGCTAAGGTCACCTATGTCTGTGTGAGGTCTAAACAGGATATCTAAAATCAGATAAGGTCACCTATGTCTGTGTGAGGCCTAAACAGGATATCTAAAATCAGCTAAGGTCACCTATGTCTGTGTGAGGCCTAAACAGGATATCCAAAATCAGTTAAGGTCACCTATGTCTGTGTGAGGCCTAAACAGGATATCCAATGACAGCTAAGGTCACCTATGTCTGTGTGAGGTCTAAACAGGATATCTAAAATCAGATAAGGTCTCCTATGTCTGTGTGAGGCTTAAACAGGATATCTAAAATCAGCTAAGGTCACCTATGTCTGTGTGAGGCCTAAACATGATATCTAAAATCAGCTAAGGTCGCCTATGTCTGTGTGAGGCCTAAACAGGATATCCAAAATCAGTTACGGTCACCTATGTCTGTGTGAGGCCTAAATAGGATATCCAAAATCAGCTAAGGTCACCTATGTCTGTGAGAGGCCTAAACAGGATATCCAAAATCAGCTAAGGTCACCTATGTTTGTGTGAGGTCTAAACAGGATATCTAAAATCAGCTAAGGTCAACTATGTCTGTGTGAGGTCTAAACAGGATATCTAAAATCAACTAATGTCACCTATGTCTGTGTGAGGTCTAAACAGGATATCCAAAATCAGCTAAGGTCACCTATGTCTGTGTGAGGTCTAAACAGGATATCTAAAATCAACTAAGGTCACCTATGTCTGTGTGAGGTCTAAACAGGATATCCAAAATCAGTTAAGGTCACCTATGTCTGTGTGAGGCCTAAACAGGATATCCAAAATCAGCTAAGGTCACCTATGTCTGTGTGAGGCTTAAACAGGATATCTAAAATCAGCTAAGGTCACCTATGTCTGTGTGAGGCCTAAACAGAATATCTAAAATCAGCTAAGGTCACCTATGTCTGTGTGAGGTCTAAACAGGATATCCAAAATCAGCTAAGGTCACCTATGTCTGTGTGAGGCCTAAACAGGATATCTAAAATCAGCTAAAGGTCACCCATGTCTGTATGAGGTCTAAACATGATATCCAATGACAGCTAAGGTCACCTATGTCTGTGTGAGGCCTAAACAGGATATCCAAAATCAGCTAAGGTCCCCTATGTCTGTGTGAGGCCGAAACAGAATATCTAAAATCAGATAAGGTCATCTATGTCTGTGTGAGGCCTAAACAGGATATCTAAAATCAGCTAAGGTCACCTATGTCTGTGTGAGGCCTAAACAGGATATCCAAAATCAGCTAAGGTCATCTATGTCTGTGTGAGGCCTAAACAGGATATCCAAATTCAGCTAAGGTCACTTATGTCTGTAAGAGGCCTAAACAGGATATTTAAAATCAGCTAAGGTCACCTATGTCCGTGTGAGGCCTAAACAGGATATCTAAAATCAGCTAAGGTCACCTATGTCTGTCTGAGGTCTAAACAGGATATCCAAAATCAGCTAAAGGTCACCTATGTCTGTGTGAGGCCTAAACAGGATATCTAAAATCAGCTAAGGTCACATATGTCTGTGTGAGGCCTAAACAGGATATCCAAAGTCAGTTAAAGGTCACCTATGTCTGTGTGAGGCCTAAACAGGATATCTAAAATCAGCTAAGGTCATCTATGTCTGTGGGAGGTCTAAACAGGATATCCAAAGTCAGCTAAAGGTCACCTATGTCTGTGTGAGGCCTAAACAGGGTATCTAAAATCAGCTAAGGTCACCTATGTCTGTATGAGGTCTAAACAGGATATCCAAAATCAGCTAAGGTCACCTATGTGTGTATGAGGCCTAAACAGGATATCTAAAATCAGCTAAGGTCACCTATGTCTGTGAGAGGCCTAAACAGGATATCCAAAATCAGCTAAAGGTCACCTATGTCTGTGTGAGGCCTAAACAGGATATCTAAAATCAGCTAAAGGTCACCTATGTCTGTCTGAGGCCTAAACAGGATATCCAAAATCGGCTAAGGTCACCTATGTCTGTGTGAGGCCTAAACAGGATATATAAGATCAGCTAAGGTCACCTATGTCTGTGTGAGGCCTAAACAGGATATCCTAAATCAGCTAAGGTCACCTATGTCTGTGAGAGGCCTAAACAGGATATCCAAAATCAGCTAAAGGTCACCTATGGCTGTGTGAGGCCTAAACAGGATATCTAAAATCAGATAAAGGTCACCTATGTCTGTGTGAGGCCTAAACAGGATATCCAAAATTAGCTAAGGTCACCTATGTCTGTGTGAGGCCTAAATAGGGTATCTAAAATCAGCTAAGGTCACCTATGTATGTGTGAGGCCTAAACAGGATATCTAAAATCAGCTAAAGGTAACCTATGTCTGTGTGAGGCCTAAACAGGATATCCAAAATCAGATAAGGTCACCTATGTCTGTGTGAGGCCTAAATAGGATATCTAAAATCAGCTAAGGTCACCTATGTCTGTGTGAGGCCTAAACAGGATATCCAAAATCAGTTAAGGTAACCTATGTCTGTGTGAGGCCTAAACAGGATATCCAATGACAGCTAAGGTCACCTATGTCTGTGTGAGGTCTAAACAGGATATCTAAAATCAGCTAAGGTCTCCTATGTCTGTGTGAGGCTTAAACAGGATATCTAAAATCAGCTAAGGTCACCTATGTCTGTGTGAGGCCTAAACATGATATCTAAAATCAGCTAAGGTCACCTATGTCTGTGTGAGGCCTAAACAGGATATCCAAAATCAGTTACGGTCACCTATGTCTGTGTGAGGCCTAAATAGGATATCCAAAATCAGCTAAGTCACCTATGTCTGTGTGAGGCCTAAACAGGATATCTAAAATCAGCTAAGGTCACCTATGTCTGTGAGAGGCCTAAACAGGATATCCAAAATCAGCTAAGGTCACCTTTGTCTGTGTGAGGTCTAAACAGGATATCTAAAATCAACTAATGTCACCTATGTCTTTGTGAGGTCTAAACAGGATATCCAAAATCAGCTAAGGTCACCTATGTCTGTGTGAGGTCTAAACAGGATATCTAAAATCAACTTAGGTCACCTATATCTGTGTGAGGTCTAAACAGGATATCCAAAATCAGTTAAGGTCACCTATGTCTGTGTGAGGCCTAAACAGGATATCCAAAATCAGCTAAGGTCACCTATGTCTGTGTGAGGCTTAAACAGGATATCTAAAATCAGCTAAGGTCACCTATGTCTGTGTGAGGCCTAAACAGGATATCCAAAATCAGCTAAGGTCACCTATGTCTGTGTGAGGTCTAAACAGGATATCCAAAATCAGCTAAGGTCACCTATGTCTGTGTGAGGCCTAAACAGGATATCTAAAATCAGCTAAAGGTCACCCATGTCTGTGTGAGGTCTAAACAGGATATCCAATGACAGCTAAGGTCACCTATGTCTGTGTGAGGCCTAAACAGGATATCCAAAATCAGCTAAGGTCACCTATGTCTGTGTGAGGCCTAAACAGAATATCTAAAATCAGATAAGGTCATCTATGTCTGTGTGAGGCCTAAACAGGATATCTAAAATCAGCTAAGGTCACCAATGTCTGTGTGAGGCCTAAACAGGATATCCAAAATCAGCTAAGGTCATCTATGTCTGAGTGAGGCCTAAACAGGATATCCAAAATCAGCTAAAGGTCACCTATGTCTGTGTGAGTTCTAAACATGATATCCAAAATCAGTTAAGGTCACCTATGTCTGTTTGAGGCCTAAACAGGATATCCAAAATCAGCTAAGGTCACTTATGTCTGTGTGAGGCCTAAACAGGATATCTAAAATCAGCTAAGGTCACCTATGTCTGTGTGAGGCCTAAGCAAGATATCTAAAATCAGCTAAAGGTCACCTATGTCTGTGTGAGGCCTAAACAGGGTATCTAAAATCAGCTAAGGTCACCTATGTCTGTGTGAGGTCTAAACAGGATATCCAAAATCAGATAAGGTCACCTATGTCTGTGTGAGGCCTAAACAGGATATCTAAAATCAGCTAAGGTCACCTATGTCTGTGAGAGGCCTAAACAGGATATCCAAAATCAGCTAAAGGTCACCTATGTCTGTGTGAGGCCTAAACAGGATATCTAAAATCAGCTAAAGGTCACCTATGTCTGTCTGAGGCCTAAACAGGATATCCAAAATCGGCTAAGGTCACCTATGTCTGTGTGAGGCCTAAACAGGATATATAAGATCAGCTAAGGTCACCTATGTCTGTGTGAGGCCTAAACAGGATATCCAAAATCAGTTAAGGTCACATATGTCTGTGTGAGGCCTAAACAGGATATCCAATGACAGCTAAGGTCACCTATGTCTGTGTGAGGTCTAAAGAGGATATCTAAAATCAGCTAAGGTCTCCTATGTCTGTGTGAGGCTTAAACAGGATATCTAAAATCAGCTAAGGTCACCTATGTCTGTGTGAGGCCTAAACATGATATCTAAAATCAGCTTAGGTCACCTATGTCTGTGTGAGGCCTAAATAGGATATCCAAAATCAGCTACGGTCACCTATGTCTGTGTGAGGCCTAAATAGGATATCCAAAATCAGCTAAGTCACCAATGTCTGTGTGAGGCCTAAACAGGATATCTAAAATCAGCTAAGGTCACCTATTTCTGTGAGAGGCCTAAACAGGATATCCAAAATCAGCTAAGGTTACCTATGTCTGTGTGAGGTCTAAACAGGATATCTAAAATCAGCTAAGGTCACCTATGTCTGTGTGAGGTCTAAACAGGATATCTAAAATCAACTAAGGTCACCTATGTCTGTGTGAGGTCTAAACAGGATATCCAAAATCAGCTACGGTCACCTATGTCTGTGTGAGGTCTAAACAGGATATCTAAAATCAGCTAAGGTCACCTATGTCTGTGTGAGGTCTAAACAGGATATCTAAAATCAACTAAGGTCACCTATGTCTGTGTGAGGTCTAAATAGGATATCCAAAATCAGCTAAGGTCACCTATGTCTGTGTGAGGTCTAAACAGGATATCTAAAATCAGCTAAGGTCACCTATGTCTGTGTGAGGCCTAAACAGGATATCCAAAATCAGCTAAGGTCACCTATGTCTGTGTGAGGCTTAAACAGGATATCTAAAATCAGCTAAGGTCACCTATGTCTGTGTGAGGCCTAAACAGGATATCTAAAATCAGCTAAGGTCACCTATGTCTGTGTGAGGTCTAAACAGGATATCCAAAATCAGCTAAGGTCACCTATGTCTGTGTGAGGCCTAAACAGGATATCTAAAATCAGCTAAAGGTTACCCATGTCTGTGTGAGGTCTAAACAGGATATCCAATGACAGCTAAGGTCACCTATGTCTGTGTGAGGCCTAAACAGGATATCCAAAATCAGCTAAGTACACCTATGTCTGTGTGAGGCCTAAACAGAATATCTAAAATCAGATAAGGACATATATGTCTGTGTGAGGCCTAAACAGGATATCTAAAATCAGCTAAGGTCACCTATGTCTGTGTGAGGTCTAAACAGGATATCTAAAATCAACTAAGGTCACCTATGTCTGTGTGAGGTCTAAACAGGATATCCAAAATCAGTTAAGGTCACCTATGTCTGTGTGAGGTCTAAACAGGATATCTAAAATCAGCTAAGGTCACCTATATCTGTGTGAGGCCTAAATAGGATATCCAAAATCATCTAAAGTCACCTATGTCTGTGTGAGGCCTAAACAGGATATCTAAAATCAGCTAAGGTCACCTATGTCTGTGAGAGGCGTAAACAGGATATCCAAAATCAGCTAAAGGTCACCTATGTCTGTGTGAGGCCTAAACAGGATATCCAAAATCGGCTAAGGTCACCTATGTCTGTGTGAGGCCTAAACAGGATATATAAGATCAGCTAAGGTCACCTATGTCTGTGTGAGGCCTAAACAGGATATCCAAAATCAGCTAAGGTCACCTATGTCTGTTTGAGGCCTAAACAGGATATCTAAAATCAGCTAAGGTCATCTATGTCTGTGCAAGGCCTAAACAGGATATCCAAAATCAGCTAAGGCCACCTATGTCTGTGTGAGGCCTAAATAGGATATCCAAAATCAGCTAAAGGTCACCTATGTCTGTGTGAGGTCTAAACAGGATATCCAAAATCAGTTAAGGTCACCTATGTCTGTTTGAGGCCTAAACAGGATATCCAAAATCAGCTAAGGTCACCTATGTCTGTGTGAGGCCTAAACAGGATATCTAAAATCAGCTAAGGTCACCTATGTCTGTGTGAGGCCTAAACAGGATATCTAAAATCAGCTAAGGTCACCTATGTCTGTGTGAGGTCTAAATAGGATATCCAAAATCAGCTAAAGGTCACCTATGTCTGTGTGAGGCCTAAACAGGATATCTAAAATCAGCTAAGGTCACCTATGTCTGTGTGAGGCCTAAACAGGATATCCAAAATCAGCTAAAGGTCACCTATGTCTGTGTGAGGCCTAAACAGGATATCTAAAATCAGCTAAGGTCACCTATGTCTGTGGGAGGTCTAAACAGGATATCCAAAGTCAGCTAAAGGTCACCTATGTCTGTGTGAGGCCTAAACAGGGTATCTAAAATCAGCTAAGGTCACCTATGTCTGTATGAGGTCTAAACAGGATATCCAAAATCAGCTAAGGTCACCTATGTCTGTGTGAGGCCTAAACAGGATATCTAAAATCAGCTAAGGTCACCTATGTCTGTGAGAGGCCTAAACAGGATATCCAAAATCAGCTAATGGTCACCTATGTCTGTGTGAGGCCTAAACAGGATATCTAAAATCAGCTAAAGGTCACCTATGTCTGTCTGAGGCCTAAACAGGATATATAAGATCAGCTAAGGTCACCTATGTCTGTGTGAGGCCTAAAAAGGATATCCAAAATCAGCTAAGGTCACCTATGTCTGTGAGAGGCCTAAACAGGATATCCAAAATCAGCTAAGGTCACCTATGTCTGTGTGAGGCCTAAATAGGGTATCTAAAATCAGCTAAGGTCACCTATGTATGTGTGAGGCCTAAACAGGATATCTAAAATCAGCTAAAGGTCACCTATGTCTGTGTGAGGCCTAAACAGGATATCCAAAATCAGCTAAGGTCACCTATGTCTGTGTGAGGCCTAAACAGGATATCTAAAATCAGCTAAGGTCACCTATGTCTGTGTGAGGCCTAAACAGGATATCCAAAATCAGTTAAGGTCACCTATGTCTGTGTGAGGCCTAAACAGGATATCCAATGACAGCTAAGGTCACCTATGTCTGTGTGAGTTCTAAACAGGATATCTAAAATCAGCTAAGGTCTCCTATGTCTGTGTGAGGCTTAAACAGGATATCTAAAATCAGCTAAGGTCACCTATGTCTGTGTGAGGCCTAAACATGATATCTAAAATCAGCTAAGGTCACCTATGTCTGTGTGAGGCCTAAACAGGATATCCAAAATCAGTTACGGTCACCTATGTCTGTGTGAGGCCTAAATAGGATATCCAAAATCAGCTAAGTCACATATGTCTGCGTGAGGTCTAAACAGGATATCTAAAATCAGCTAAGGTCACCTATGTCTGTGTGAGGTCTAACCAGGATATCTAATATCAACTAAGGTCACCTATGTCTGTGTGAGGTCTAAACAGGATATCCAAAATCAGTTAAGGTCACCTATGTCTGTGTGAGGTCTAAACAGGATATCTAAAATCAGCTACGGTCACCTATGTCTGTGAGAGGCGTAAACAGGATATCCAAAATCAGCTAAAGGTCACCTATGTCTGTGTGAGGCCTAAACAGGATATCTAAAATCAGCTAAAGGTCACCTATGTCTGTCTGAGGCCTAAACAGGATATCCAAAATCGGCTAAGGTCACCTATGTCTGTGTGAGGCCTAAACAGGATATATAAGATCAGCTAAGGTCACCTATGTCTGTGTGAGGCCTAAATAGGGTATCTAAAATCAGCTAAGGTCACCTATGTATGTGTGAGGCCTAAACAGGATATCTAAAATCAGCTAAAGGTAACCTATGTCTGTGTGAGGCCTAAACAGGATATCCAAAATTAGCTAAGGTCACCTATGTCTGTGTGAGGCCTAAACAGGATATCTAAAATCAGCTAAGGACACCTATGGCTGTGTGAGGCCTAAACAGGATATCCAAAATCAGTTAAGGTCACCTATGTCTGTGTGAGGCCTAAACAGGATATCCAATGACAGCTAAGGTCACCTATGTCTGTGTGAGTTCTAAACAGGATATCTAAAATCAGCTAAGGTCTCCTATGTCTGTGTGAGGCTTAAACAGGATATCTAAAATCAGCTAAGGTCACCTATGTCTGTGTGAGGCCTAAACATGATATCTAAAATCAGCTAAGGTCACCTATGTCTGTGTGAGGCCTAAACAGGATATCCAAAATCAGTTACGGTCACCTATGTCTGTGTGAGGCCTAAATAGGATATCCAAAATCAGCTAAGTCACATATGTCTGCGTGAGGTCTAAACAGGATATCTAAAATCAGCTAAGGTCATCTATGTCTGTGTGAGGTCTAAACAGGATATCTAAAATCAACTAAGGTCACCTATGTCTGTGTGAGGTCTAAACAGGATATCCAAAATCAGTTAAGGTCACCTATGTCTGTGTGAGGTCTAAACAGGATATCTAAAATCAGCTAAGGTCACCTATATCTGTGTGAGGCCTAAACAGGATATCCAAAATCATCTACAGTCACCTATGTCTGTGTGAGGCCTAAACAAGATATCTAAAATCAGCTAAGGTCACCTATGTCTGTGAGAGGCGTAAACAGGATATCCAAAATCAGCTAAAGGTCACCTATGTCTGTGTGAGGCCTAAACAGGATATCTAAAATCAGCTAAAGGTCACCTATGTCTGTCTGAGGCCTAAACAGGATATCCAAAATCGGCTAAGGTCACCTATGTCTGTGTGAGGCCTAAACAGGATATATAAGATCAGCTAAGGTCACCTATGTCTGTGTGAGGCCTAAACAGGATATCCAAAATCAGCTAAGGTCACCTATGTCTGTGAGAGGCCTAAACAGGATATCCAAAATCAGCTAAAGGTCACCTATGTCTGTGTGAGGCCTAAACAGGATATCTTAAATCAGCTAAAGGTCACCTATGTCTGTATGAGGCCTAAACAGGATATCCAAAATCAGCTAAGGTCACCTGTGTCTGTGTGAGGCCTAAACAGGATATCCAAAATCAGTTATGGTCACCTATGTCTGTGTGAGGCCTAAATAGGATATCCAAAATCAGCTAAGTCACATATGTCTGCGTGAGGTCTAAACAGGATATCTAAAATCAGCTAAGGTCACCTATGTCTGTGTGAGGTCTAAACAGGATATCTAAAATCAACTAAGGTCACCTATGTCTGTGTGAGGTCTAAACAGGATATCCAAAATCAGCTAAGGTCACCTATGTCTGTGTGAGGTCTAAACAGGATATCTAAAATCAGCTAAGGTCACCTATATCTGTGTGAGGCCTAAACAGGATATCCAAAATCAGCTAAGGTCACTTATGTCTGTGTGAGGCCTAAACAGGATATCTAAAATCAGCTAAGGTCATCTATGTCTGTGAGAGGCGTAAACAGGATATCCAAAATCAGCTAAAGGTCACCTATGTCTGTGTGAGGCCTAAACAGGATATCCAAAATCGGCTAAGGTCACCTATGTCTGTGTGAGGCCTAAACAGGATATATAAGATCAGCTAAGGTCACCTATGTCTGTGTGAGGCCTAAACAGGATATCCAAAATCAGCTAAGGTCACCTATATCTGTGAGAGGCCTAAGCAGGATATCTAAAATCAGCTAAAGGTCACCTATGTCTGTGTGAGGCCTAAACAGGATATCTAAAATCAGCTAAAGGTCACCTATGTCTGTATGAGGCCTAAACAGGATATCCAAAATCAGCTAAGGTCACCTATGTCTGTGTGAGGCCTAAATTAGGTATCTAAAATCAGCTAAGGTCACCTATGTATGTGTGAGGCCTAAACAGGATATCTAAAATCAGCTAAAGGTAACCTATGTCTGTGTGAGGCCTAAACAGGATATCCAAAATCAGCTAAGGTCACCTATGTCTGTGTGAGGCCTAAACAGGATATCTAAAATCAGCTAAGGTCACCTATGTCTGTGTGAGGCCTAAACAGGATATCCAAAATCAGTTAAGGTCACCTATGTCTGTGTGAGGCCTAAACAGGATATCCAATGACAGCTAAGGTCACCTATGTCTGTATGAGGTCTAAACAGGATATCTAAAATCAGCTAAGGTCTCCTATGTCTGTGTGAGGCTTAAACAGGATATCTAAAATCAGCTAAGGTCACCTATGTCTGTGTGAGGCCTAAACAGGATATCTAAAATCAGCTAAGGTCACCTATGTCTGTGTGAGGCCTAAACAGGATATCCAAAATTAGTTACGGTCACCTATGTCTGTGTGAGGTCTAAACAGGATATCTAAAATCAGCTAAGGTCACCTATGTCTGTGTGAGGCCTAAACAGGATATCCAAAATCAGCTAAGGTCACCTATGTCTGTGTGAGGCTTAAACAGGATATCTAAAATCAGCTAAGGTCACCTATGTCTTTGTGAGGCCTAAACAGGATATCTAAAATCAGCTAAAGGTCACCCATGTCTGTGTGAGGTCTAAACAGGATATCCAATGACAACTAAGGTCACCTATGTCTGTGTGAGGCCTAAACAGGATATCCAAAATCAGCTAAGGTCACCTATGTCTGTGTGAGGCCTAAACAGAATATCTAAAATCAGATAAGGTCATCTATGTCTGTGTGAGGCCTAAACAGGATATCTAAAATCAGCTAAGGTCACCTATGTCTGTGTGAGGCCTAAACAGGATATCCAAAATCAGCTAAGGTCATCTATGTCTGTGTGAGGCCTAAACAGGATATCCAAAATCAGCTAAGGTCACCTATGTCTGTGTGAGGCCTAAACAGGATATCCAAAATCAGCTAAAGGTCACCTATGTCTGTGTGAGGTCTAAACAGGATATCCAAAATCAGTTAAGGTCACCTATGTCTGTGTGAGGCCTAAACAGGATATCTAAAATCAGATAAGGTCATCTATGTCTGTGTGAGGCCTAAACAGGATATCTAAAATCAGCTAAGGTCACCTATGTCTGTGTGAGGCCTAAACAGGATATCCAAAATCAGCTAAGGTCATCTATGTCTGTGTGAGACCTAAACAGGATATCTAAAATCAGCTAAGGTCACCTATGTCTGTGTGAGGCCTAAACAGGATATCCAAAATCAGCTAAGGTCATCTATGTCTGTGTGAGACCTAAACAGGATATCTAAAATCAGCTAAGGTCACCTATGTATGTGTGAGGCCTAAGCAAGATATCTAAAATCAGCTAAGGTCACCTATGTCTGTGTGAGGCCTAAACAGGATATCTAAAATCAGCTAAGGTCACCTATGTCTGTGTGAGGCCTAAACAGGATATCTAAAATCAGCTAAGGTCACCTATGTCTGTGTGAGGCATCAACTGGGTATCTAAAATCAGCTAAGGTCACCTATGTCTGTGTGAGACCTAAACAGGATATCTAAAATCAGCTAAGGTAACCTATGTCTGTGTGAGGCCTAAACAGGATATCTAAAATCAGCTAAGGTCACCTATGTCTGTGTGATGCCTAAATAGGGTATCTAAAATCAGTTAATGTCACCTATGTCTGTGTGAGGCCTAAACAGGATATCCAAAATCAGCTACGGTCACCTATGTCTGTGTGAGGCCTAAACAGGATATCTAAAATCAGCTAAGGTCACCTATGTCTGTGTGAGGCCTAAACAGGATATCCAAAATCAGCTAAGGTCATCTATGTCTGTGTGAGACCTAAACAGGATATCTAAAATCAGCTAAGGTCACCTATGTATGTGTGAGGCCTAAGCAAGATATCTAAAATCAGCTAAGGTCACCTATGTCTGTGTGAGGCCTAAACAGGATATCTAAAATCAGCTAAGGTCACCTATGTCTGTGTGAGGCCTAAACAGGATATCTAAAATCAGCTAAGGTCACCTATGTCTGTGTGAGGCATCAACTGGGTATCTAAAATCAGCTAAGGTCACCTATGTCTGTGTGAGACCTAAACAGGATATCTAAAATCAGCTAAGGTAACCTATGTCTGTGTGAGGCCTAAACAGGATATCTAAAATCAGCTAAGGTCACCTATGTCTGTGTGATGCCTAAATAGGGTATCTAAAATCAGTTAAAGTCACCTATGTCTGTGTGAGGCCTAAACAGGATATCCAAAATCAGCTACGGTCACCTATGTCTGTGTGAGGCCTAAACAGGATATCTAAAATCAGCTAAGGTCACCTATGTCTGTGTGAGGCCTAAACAGGATATCCAAAATCAGCTAAAGTTCACCTATGTCTGTTTGAGGCCTAAACAGGATATCTAAAATCAGCTAAGGTCACCTATGTCTGTGAGAGGCGTAAACAGGATATCCAAAATCAGCTAAAGGTCACCTATGTCTGTGTGAGGCCTAAACAGGATATCTAAAATCAGATAAAGGTCACCTATGTCTGTCTGAGGCCTAAACAGGATATCCAAAATCGGTTAATGTCACCTATGTCTGTGTGAGGCCTAAACAGGATATATAAGATCAGCTAAGGTCACCTATGTCTGTGTGAAGCCTAAACAGGATATCCAAAATCAGTTAAGGTCACCTATGTCTGTGTGAGGCATAAACAGGATATCTAAAATCAGCTAAGGTCACCTATGTCTGTGTGAGGCCTAAGCAAGATATCTAAAATCAGCTAAGGTCACCTATGTCTGTGTGAGGCCTAAACAGGGTATCTAAAATCAGTTAAGGTCACCTATGTCTGTGTGAGACCTAAACAGGATATCTAAAATCAGCTAAGGTCACCTATGTCTGTGTGAGGCCTAAGCAAGATATCTAAAATCAGCTAAGGTCACCTATGTCTGTGTGAGGCCTCAACTGGGTATCTAAAATCAGCTAAGGTCACCTATGTCTGTGTGAGACCTAAACAGGATATCTAAAATCAGCTAAGGTCACCTATGTCTGTGTGAGGCCTAAACAGGATATCTAAAATCAGCTAAGGTCACCTATGTCTGTGTGAGGCCTCAACTGGGTATCTAAAATCAGCTAAGGTCACCTATGTCTGTGTGAGACCTAAACAGGATATCTAAAATCAGCTAATGTAACCTATGTCTGTGTGAGGCCTAAACAGGATATCTAAAATCAGCTAAGGTCACCTATGTCTGTGTGATGCCTAAATAGGGTATCTAAAATCAGTTAAGGTCACCTATGTCTGTGTGAGGCCTAAACAGGATATCCAAAATCAGCTACGGTCACCTATGTCTGTGTGAGGCCTAAACAGGATATCTAAAATCAGCTAAGGTCACCTATGTCTGTGTGAGGCCTAAACAGGATATCTAAAATCAGCTAAGGTCACCTATGTCTGTGTGAGGCCTAAACAGGATATCTAAAATCAGCTAAGGTCACCTATGTCTGTGTGAGGCATCAACTGGGTATCTAAAATCAGCTAAGGTCACCTATGTCTGTGTGAGACCTAAACAGGATATCTAAAATCAGCTAAGGTAACCTATGTCTGTGTGAGGCCTAAACAGGATATCTAAAATCAGCTAAGGTCACCTATGTCTGTGTGATGCCTAAATAGGGTATCTAAAATCAGTTAAAGTCACCTATGTCTGTGTGAGGCCTAAACAGGATATCCAAAATCAGCTACGGTCACCTATGTCTGTGTGAGGCCTAAACAGGATATCCAAAATCAGCTAAAGTTCACCTATGTCTGTTTGAGGCCTAAACAGGATATCTAAAATCAGCTAAGGTCACCTATGTCTGTGAGAGGCGTAAACAGGATATCCAAAATCAGCTAAAGGTCACCTATGTCTGTGTGAGGCCTAAACAGGATATCTAAAATCAGATAAAGGTCACCTATGTCTGTCTGAGGCCTAAACAGGATATCCAAAATCGGTTAATGTCACCTATGTCTGTGTGAGGCCTAAACAGGATATATAAGATCAGCTAAGGTCACCTATGTCTGTGTGAAGCCTAAACAGGATATCCAAAATCAGTTAAGGTCACCTATGTCTGTGTGAGGCATAAACAGGATATCTAAAATCAGCTAAGGTCACCTATGTCTGTGTGAGGCCTAAGCAAGATATCTAAAATCAGCTAAGGTCACCTATGTCTGTGTGAGGCCTAAACAGGGTATCTAAAATCAGTTAAGGTCACCTATGTCTGTGTGAGACCTAAACAGGATATCTAAAATCAGCTAAGGTCACCTATGTCTGTGTGAGTCCTAAGCAAGATATCTAAAATCAGCTAAGGTCACCTATGTCTGTGTGAGGCCTCAACTGGGTATCTAAAATCAGCTAAGGTCACCTATGTCTGTGTGAGACCTAAACAGGATATCTAAAATCAGCTAAGGTCACCTATGTCTGTGTGAGGCCTAAACAGGATATCTAAAATCAGCTAAGGTCACCTATGTCTGTGTGAGGCCTCAACTGGGTATCTAAAATCAGCTAAGGTCACCTATGTCTGTGTGAGACCTAAACAGGATATCTAAAATCAGCTAATGTAACCTATGTCTGTGTGAGGCCTAAACAGGATATCTAAAATCAGCTAAGGTCACCTATGTCTGTGTGATGCCTAAATAGGGTATCTAAAATCAGTTAAGGTCACCTATGTCTGTGTGAGGCCTAAACAGGATATCCAAAATCAGCTACGGTCACCTATGTCTGTGTGAGGCCTAAACAGGATATCTAAAATCAGCTAAGGTCACCTATGTCTGTGTGAGGCCTAAACAGGATATCCAAAATCAGCTAAGGTCATCTATGTCTGTGTGAGGCCTAAACAGGATATCCAAAATCAGCTAAGGTCACCTATGTCTGTGTGAGGCCTAAACAGCATATCCAAAATCAGCTAAAGGTCACCTATGTCTGTGTGAGGCCTAAACAGGATATCCAAAATCAGCTAAAGTTCACCTATGTCTGTTTGAGGCCTAAACAGGATATCTAAAATCAGCTAAGGTCACCTATGTCTGTGAGAGGCGTAAACAGGATATCCAAAATCAGCTAAAGGTCACCTATGTCTGTGTGAGGCCTAAACAGGATATCTAAAATCAGATAAAGGTCACCTATGTCTGTCTGAGGCCTAAACAGGATATCCAAAATCGGCTAATGTCACCTATGTCTGTGTGAGGCCTAAACAGGATATATAAGATCAGCTAAGGTCACCTATGTCTGTGTGAGGCCTAAACAGGATATCCAAAATCAGTTAAGGTCACCTATGTCTGTGTTAGGCCTAAACAGGATATCCAATGACAGCTAAGGTCACCTATGTCTGTGTGAGGTCTAAACAGGATATCTAAAATCAGCTAAGGTCACCTATGTCTGTGTGAGGCCTAAACAGGATATCTAAAATCAGCTATGGTCATCTATGTCTGTGTGAGGCCTAAACAGGATATCCAAAATCAGTTACGGTCACCTATGTCTGTGTGAGGCCTAAATAGGATATCAAAATCAGCTAAGTCACCTATGTCTGTCTGAGGCCTAAACAGGATATCTAAAATCAGCTAATGTCACCTATGTCTGTGTGAGGCCTAAACAGGATATCTAAAATCAGCTAAGGTCACCTATGTCTGTGTGATGCCTAAATAGGGTATCTAAAATCAGTTAAGGTCACCTATGTCTGTGTGAGGCCTAAACAGGATATCCAAAATCAGCTACGGTCACCTATGTCTGTGTGAGGCCTAAACAGGATATCTAAAATCAGCTAAGGTCACCTATGTCTGTGTGAGGCCTAAACAGGATATCCAAAATCAGCTAAGGTCATCTATGTCTGTGTGAGGCCTAAACAGGATATCCAAAATCAGCTAAGGTCACCTATGTCTGTGTGAGGCCTAAACAGCATATCCAAAATCAGCTAAAGGTCACCTATGTCTGTGTGAGGCCTAAACAGGATATCCAAAATCAGCTAAAGTTCACCTATGTCTGTTTGAGGCCTAAACAGGATATCTAAAATCAGCTAAGGTCACCTATGTCTGTGAGAGGCGTAAACAGGATATCCAAAATCAGCTAAAGGTCACCTATGTCTGTGTGAGGCCTAAACAGGATATCTAAAATCAGATAAAGGTCACCTATGTCTGTCTGAGGCCTAAACAGGATATCCAAAATCGGCTAATGTCACCTATGTCTGTGTGAGGCCTAAACAGGATATATAAGATCAGCTAAGGTCACCTATGTCTGTGTGAGGCCTAAACAGGATATCCAAAATCAGTTAAGGTCACCTATGTCTGTGTTAGGCCTAAACAGGATATCCAATGACAGCTAAGGTCACCTATGTCTGTGTGAGGTCTAAACAGGATATCTAAAATCAGCTAAGGTCACCTATGTCTGTGTGAGGCCTAAACAGGATATCTAAAATCAGCTATGGTCATCTATGTCTGTGTGAGGCCTAAACAGGATATCCAAAATCAGTTACGGTCACCTATGTCTGTGTGAGGCCTAAATAGGATATCAAAATCAGCTAAGTCACCTATGTCTGTCTGAGGCCTAAACAGGATATCTAAAATCAGCTAATGTCACCTATGTCTCTGAGAGGCCTAAACAGGATATCCAAAATCAGCTAAGGTCACCTATGTCTGTGTGAGGTCTAAACAGGATATTTAAATCAGCTAAGGTCACCTATGTCTGTGTGAGATCTAAACAGGATATCTAAAATCAACCAAGGTCACCTATGTCTGTGTGAGGACTAAACAGGATATCCAAAATCAACTAAGGTCACCTATGTCTGTGTGAGGTCTAAACAGGATATCTAAAATCAGCTAAGGTCACCTATGTCTGTGTGAGGCCTAAACAGGATATCCAAAATCAGGTAAGGTCACCTATGTCTGTGTGAGGCTTAAACAGGATATCTAAAATCGGCTAAGGTCACCTATGTCTGTGTGAGGCCTAAACAGGATATCTAAAATCAGCTAAGGTCACCTATGTCTGTGTGAGGTCTAAACAGGATATCCAAAATCAGCTAAGGTCACCTATGTCTGTGTGAGGCCTAAACAGGATATCTAAAATCAGCTAAAGGTCACCCATGTCTGTGTGAGGTCTAAACAGGATATCCAATGACAGCTAAGGTCACCTATGTCTGTGTGAGGCCTAAACAGGATATCCAAAATCAGCTAAGGTCACCTATGTCTGTGTGAGTCCTAAACAGAATATCTAAAATCAGATAAGGTCATCTATGTCTGTGTGAGGCCTAAACAGGATATATAAAATCAGTTAAGGTCACCTATGTCTGTGTGAGGCCTAAACAGGATATCCAAAATCAGCTAAGGTCATCTGTGTCTGTGTGAGGCCTAAACAGGATATCCAAAATCAGCTAAGGTCACCTATGTCTGTGTGAGGCCTAAACAGGATATCCAAATTCAGCTAAAGGTCACCTATGTCTGTGTGAGGTCTAAACAGGATATCCAAAATCAGTTAAGGTCACCTATGTCTGTTTGAGGCCTAAACAGGATATCCAAAATCAGCAAAGGTCATTTATGTCTGTGTGAGGCCTAAACAGGATATCTAAAATCAGCTAAGGTCACCTATGTATGTGTGAGGCCTAAACAGGATATCCAAAATCAGCTAAGGTCACCTATATCTGTGAGAGGCCTAAACAGGATATCAAAATCAGCTAAGGTCACCTATGTCTGTGAGAGGCCTAAACAGGATATCCAAAATCAGCTAAGGTCATCTATGTCTGTGAGAGGCCTAAACAGGATATCAAAATCAGCTAAGGTCACCTATGTCTGTGTGAGGCCTAATCAGGATATCTAATATCAGCTAAGGTCAGCTATGTCTGTGTGAGGTCTAAACAGGATATCCAAAATCAGCTAAAGGTCACCTATGTCTGTGTGGGGCCTAAACAGGATATCTAAAATCAGCTAAAGGTCACCTATGTCTGTGTGAGGCCTAAACAGGATATCCAAAATCAGCTAAAGGTTACCTATGTCTGTGTGAGGCCTAAACAGGATATCTAAAATCAGCTAAGGTCACCTATGTCTGTGTGAGGTCTAAACAGGATATACAAAGTCAGCTAAAGGTCACCTATGTCTGTGTGAGGCCTAAACAGGGTATCTAAAATGAGCTAAGGTCACCTATGTCTGTGTGAGGTCTAAACAGGATATCCAAAATCAGCTAAGGTCACCTATATCTGTGTGAGACCTAAACAGGATATCTAAAATCAGCTAAGGTCACCTATGTCTGTGAGAGGCCTAAACAGGATATCCAAAATCAGCTAAAGGTCACCTATGTCTGTGTGAGGCCTAAACAGGATATCTAAAATCAGCTAAAGGTCACCTATGTCTGTCTGAGGCCTAAACAGGATATCCAAAATCGGCTAAGGTCACCTATGTCTGTGTGAGGCCTAAACAGGATATCCAAAATCAGCTAAGGTCACCTATGTCTGTGTGAGGCCTAAATAGGGTATCTAAAATCAGCTAAGGTCACCTATGTATGTGTGAGGCCTAAACAGGATATCTAAAATCAGCTAAGGGCACCTGTGTCTGTGTGAGGCCTAAGCAGGATATCCAAAATCAGCTAAGGTCACCTGTGTCTGTGTGAGGCCTAAACAGGGTATCTAAAATCAGCTAAGGTTACCTATGTCTGTGTGAGACCTAAACAGGATATCTAAAATCAGCTAAGGTCACCTATGTCTGTGTGAGGCCTAAACAGGATATCTAAAATCAGCTAAGGTCACCTATGTCTGTGTGATGCCTAAACAGGGTATCTAAAATCCGCTTAGGTCACCTATGTCTGTGTGAGGCCTAAACAGGATATCTAAAATCAGCTAAGGTCACCTATGTCTGTGTGAGGCCTAAACAGGATATCTAAAATAGTCTAAGGTCACCTATGTCTGTGTGAGGCCTAAACAGGATATCTAAAATCAGCTAAAGTTTGCTATGTCTATGAGAGGCCCAAACAGGATATCCAAAATCAGCTAAAGGTTACCTATGTCTGTGTGAGGCCTAAACGTGATATCTAAAATCAGCTATGGTCACCTATGTCTGTGTGAGGCCTAAACAGGATATCTAAAATCAGATAAAGGTCACCTATGTCTGTCTGAGGCCTAAACAGGATATCCAAAATCGGCTAATGTCACCTATGTCTGTGTGAGGCCTAAACAGGATATATAAGATCAGCTAAGGTCACCTATGTCTGTGTGAGGCCTAAACAGGATATCCAAAATCAGTTAAGGTCACCTATGTCTGTGTTAGGCCTAAACAGGATATCCAATGACAGCTAAGGTCACCTATGTCTGTGTGAGGTCTAAACAGGATATCTAAAATCAGCTAAGGTCACCTATGTCTGTGTGAGGCCTAAACAGGATATCTAAAATCAGCTATGGTCATCTATGTCTGTGTGAGGCCTAAACAGGATATCCAAAATCAGTTACGGTCACCTATGTCTGTGTGAGGCCTAAATAGGATATCAAAATCAGCTAAGTCACCTATGTCTGTCTGAGGCCTAAACAGGATATCTAAAATCAGCTAATGTCACCTATGTCTCTGAGAGGCCTAAACAGGATATCCAAAATCAGCTAAGGTCACCTATGTCTGTGTGAGGTCTAAACAGGATATTTAAATCAGCTAAGGTCACCTATGTCTGTGTGAGATCTAAACAGGATATCTAAAATCAACCAAGGTCACCTATGTCTGTGTGAGGACTAAACAGGATATCCAAAATCAACTAAGGTCACCTATGTCTGTGTGAGGTCTAAACAGGATATCTAAAATCAGCTAAGGTCACCTATGTCTGTGTGAGGCCTAAACAGGATATCCAAAATCAGGTAAGGTCACCTATGTCTGTGTGAGGCTTAAACAGGATATCTAAAATCGGCTAAGGTCACCTATGTCTGTGTGAGGCCTAAACAGGATATCTAAAATCAGCTAAGGTCACCTATGTCTGTGTGAGGTCTAAACAGGATATCCAAAATCAGCTAAGGTCACCTATGTCTGTGTGAGGCCTAAACAGGATATCTAAAATCAGCTAAAGGTCACCCATGTCTGTGTGAGGTCTAAACAGGATATCCAATGACAGCTAAGGTCACCTATGTCTTTGTGAGGCCTAAACAGGATATCCAAAATCAGCTAAGGTCACCTATGTCTGTGTGAGTCCTAAACAGAATATCTAAAATCAGATAAGGTCATCTATGTCTGTGTGAGGCCTAAACAGGATATATAAAATCAGTTAAGGTCACCTATGTCTGTGTGAGGCCTAAACAGGATATCCAAAATCAGCTAAGGTCATCTGTGTCTGTGTGAGGCCTAAACAGGATATCCAAAATCAGCTAAGGTCACCTATGTCTGTGTGAGGCCTAAACAGGATATCCAAATTCAGCTAAAGGTCACCTATGTCTGTGTGAGGTCTAAACAGGATATCCAAAATCAGTTAAGGTCACCTATGTCTGTTTGAGGCCTAAACAGGATATCCAAAATCAGCAAAGGTCATTTATGTCTGTGTGAGGCCTAAACAGGATATCTAAAATCAGCTAAGGTCACCTATGTATGTGTGAGGCCTAAACAGGATATCCAAAATCAGCTAAGGTCACCTATATCTGTGAGAGGCCTAAACAGGATATCAAAATCAGCTAAGGTCACCTATGTCTGTGAGAGGCCTAAACAGGATATCCAAAATCAGCTAAGGTCATCTATGTCTGTGAGAGGCCTAAACAGGATATCAAAATCAGCTAAGGTCACCTATGTCTGTGTGAGGCCTAATCAGGATATCTAATATCAGCTAAGGTCAGCTATGTCTGTGTGAGGTCTAAACAGGATATCCAAAATCAGCTAAAGGTCACCTATGTCTGTGTGGGGCCTAAACAGGATATCTAAAATCAGCTAAAGGTCACCTATGTCTGTGTGAGGCCTAAACAGGATATCCAAAATCAGCTAAAGGTTACCTATGTCTGTGTGAGGCCTAAACAGGATATCTAAAATCAGCTAAGGTCACCTATGTCTGTGTGAGGTCTAAACAGGATATACAAAGTCAGCTAAAGGTCACCTATGTCTGTGTGAGGCCTAAACAGGGTATCTAAAATGAGCTAAGGTCACCTATGTCTGTGTGAGGTCTAAACAGGATATCCAAAATCAGCTAAGGTCACCTATATCTGTGTGAGACCTAAACAGGATATCTAAAATCAGCTAAGGTCACCTATGTCTGTGAGAGGCCTAAACAGGATATCCAAAATCAGCTAAAGGTCACCTATGTCTGTGTGAGGCCTAAACAGGATATCTAAAATCAGCTAAAGGTCACCTATGTCTGTCTGAGGCCTAAACAGGATATCCAAAATCGGCTAAGGTCACCTATGTCTGTGTGAGGCCTAAACAGGATATCCAAAATCAGCTAAGGTCACCTATGTCTGTGTGAGGCCTAAATAGGGTATCAAAAATCAGCTAAGGTCACCTATGTATGTGTGAGGCCTAAACAGGATATCTAAAATCAGCTAAGGGCACCTGTGTCTGTGTGAGGCCTAAGCAGGATATCCAAAATCAGCTAAGGTCACCTGTGTCTGTGTGAGGCCTAAACAGGGTATCTAAAATCAGCTAAGGTTACCTATGTCTGTGTGAGACCTAAACAGGATATCTAAAATCAGCTAAGGTCACCTATGTCTGTGTGATGCCTAAACAGGGTATCTAAAATCCGCTTAGGTCACCTATGTCTGTGTGAGGCCTAAACAGGATATCTAAAATCAGCTAAGGTCACCTATGTCTGTGTGAGGCCTAAACAGGATATCTAAAATAGTCTAAGGTCACCTATGTCTGTGTGAGGCCTAAACAGGATATCTAAAATCAGCTAAAGTTTGCTATGTCTATGAGAGGCCCAAACAGGATATCCAAAATCAGCTAAAGGTTACCTATGTCTGTGTGAGGCCTAAACGTGATATCTAAAATCAGCTATGGTCACCTATGTCTGTGTGAGGCCTAAACAGGATATCTAAAATCAGCTAAGGTCACCTATGTCTGTGAGAGGCCTAAACAGGATATCCAAAATCAGCTAAGATCACCTATGTCTGTGTGAGGCCTAAACAGGATATCTAAAATCAGCTAAGGTCACCTATGTCTATGAGAGGCCTAAACAGGATATCCAAAATCAGCTAAAGGTCACCTATGTCTGTGTGAGGCCTAAACAGGATATCCAAATTCAGCTAAAGGTCACCTATGTCTGTGTGAGGTCTAAACAGGATATCCAAAATCAGTTAAGGTCACCTATGTCTGTTTGAGGCCTAAACAGGATATCCAAAATCAGCAAAGGTCATTTATGTCTGTGTGAGGGCTAAACAGGATATCTAAAATCAGCTAAGGTCACCTATGTATGTGTGAGGCCTAAACAGGATATCCAAAATCAGCTAAGGTCACCTATGTCTGTGAGAGGCCTAAACAGGATATCAAAATCAGCTAAGGTCACCTATGTCTGTGAGAGGCCTAAACAGGATATCCAAAATCAGCTAAGGTCACCTGTGTCTGTGTGAGGCCTAAACAGGGTATCTAAAATCAGCTAAGGTTACCTATGTCTGTGTGAGACCTAAACAGGATATCTAAAATCAGCTAAGGTCACCTATGTCTGTGTGAGGCCTAAACAGGATATCTAAAATCAGCTAAGGTCACCTATGTCTGTGTGATGCCTAAACAGGGTATCTAAAATCCGCTTAGGTCACCTATGTCTGTGTGAGGCCTAAACAGGATATCTAAAATCAGCTAAGGTCACCTATGTCTGTGTGAGGCCTAAACAGGATATCTAAAATAGTCTAAGGTCACCTATGTCTGTGTGAGGCCTAAACAGGATATCTAAAATCAGCTAAAGTTTGCTATGTCTATGAGAGGCCCAAACAGGATATCCAAAATCAGCTAAAGGTTACCTATGTCTGTGTGAGGCCTAAACGTGATATCTAAAATCAGCTATGGTCACCTATGTCTGTGTGAGGCCTAAACAGGATATCTAAAATCAGCTAAGGTCACCTATGTCTGTGAGAGGCCTAAACAGGATATCCAAAATCAGCTAAGATCACCTATGTCTGTGTGAGGCCTAAACAGGATATCTAAAATCAGCTAAGGTCACCTATGTCTATGAGAGGCCTAAACAGGATATCCAAAATCAGCTAAAGGTCACCTATGTCTGTGTGAGGCCTAAACAGGATATCCAAATTCAGCTAAAGGTCACCTATGTCTGTGTGAGGTCTAAACAGGATATCCAAAATCAGTTAAGGTCACCTATGTCTGTTTGAGGCCTAAACAGGATATCCAAAATCAGCAAAGGTCATTTATGTCTGTGTGAGGGCTAAACAGGATATCTAAAATCAGCTAAGGTCACCTATGTATGTGTGAGGCCTAAACAGGATATCCAAAATCAGCTAAGGTCACCTATGTCTGTGAGAGGCCTAAACAGGATATCAAAATCAGCTAAGGTCACCTATGTCTGTGAGAGGCCTAAACAGGATATCCAAAATCAGCTAAGGTCACCTATGTCTGTGAGAGGCCTAAACAGGATATCAAAATCAGCTAAGGTCACCTATGTCTGTGTGAGGCCTAATCAGGATATCTAATATCAGCTAAGGTCAGCTATGTCTGTGTGAGGTCTAAACAGGATATCCAAAATCAGCTAAAGGTCACCTATGTCTGTGTGGGGCCTAAACAGGATATCTAAAATCAGCTAAAGGTCACCTATGTCTGTGTGAGGCCTAAACAGGATATCCAAATTCAGCTAAAGGTTACCTATGTCTGTGTGAGGCCTAAACAGGATATCTAAAATCAGCTAAGGTCACCTATGTCTGTGTGAGGTCTAAACAGGATATCCAAAGTCAGCTAAAGGTCACCTATGTCTGTGTGAGGCCTAAACAGGGTATCTAAAATGAGCTAAGGTCACCTATGTCTGTGTGAGGTCTAAACAGGATATCCAAAATCAGCTAAGGTCACCTATGTCTGTGTGAGGCCTAAACAGGATATCTAAAATCAGCTATGGTCACCTATGTCTGTGAGAGGCCTAAACAGGATATCCAAAATCAGCTAAAGGTCACCTATGTCTGTGTGAGGCCTAAACAGGATATCTAAAATCAGCTAAAGGTCACCTATGTCTGTCTGAGGCCTAAACAGGATATCCAAAATCGACTAAGGTCACCTATGTCTGTGTGAGGCCTAAACAGGATATATAAGATCAGCTAAGGTCACCTATGTCTGTGTGAGGCCTAAACAGGATATCCAAAATCAGCTAAGGTCACCTATGTCTGTGTGAGGCCTAAATAGGGTATCTAAAATCAGCTAAGGTCACCTATGTATGTGTGAGGCCTAAACAGGATATCTAAAATCAGCTAAGGGCACCTGTGTCTGTGTGAGGCCTAAGCAGTATATCCAAAATCAGCTAAGGTCACCTGTGTCTGTGTGAGGCCTAAACAGGGTATCTAAAATCAGCTAAGGTCACCTATGTCTGTGTGAGACCTAAACAGGATATCTAAAATCAGCTAAGGTCACCTATGTCTGTGTGAGGCCTAAACAGGATATCTAAAATCAGCTAAGCTCACCTATGTCTGTGTGATGTCTAAACAGGGTATCTAAAATCCGCTTAGGTCACCTATGTCTGTGTGAGGCCTAAACAGGATATCTAAAATAGTCTAAAGTCACCTATGTCTGTGTGAGGCCTAAACAGGATATCTAAAATCAGCTAAGGTTTGCTATGTCTATGAGAGGCCCAAACAGGATATCCAAAATCAGCTAAAGGTCACCTATGTCTGTGTGAGGCCTAAACGTGATATCTAAAATCAGCTAAGGTCACCTATGTCTGTGAGAGGCCTAAACAGGATATCCAAAATCAGCTAAGGGCACCTATGTCTGTGTGAGGCCTAAGCAGGATATCCAAAATCAGCTAAGGTCACCTATGTCTGTGTGAGGCCTAAACAGGGTATCTAAAATCAGCTAAGGTCACCTATGTCTGTGTGAGACCTAAACAGGATATCTAAAATCAGCTAAGGTCACCTATGTCTGTTTGAGGCCTAAACAGGATATCTAAAATCAGCTAAGGTCACCTATGTCTGTGTGATGCCTAAACAGGGTATCTAAAATCCGCTTAGGTCACCTATGTCTGTGTGAGGCCTAAACAGGTTATCTAAAATCAGCTAAGGTCACCTATGTCTGTGTGAGGCCTAAACAGGATATCTAAAATAGTCTAAGGTCACCTATGTCTGTGTGAGGCCTAAACAGGATATCTAAAATCAGCTAAGGTTTGCTATGTCTATGAGAGGCCCAAACAGGATATCCAAAATCAGCTAAAGGTCACCTATGTCTGTGTGAGGCCTAAACGTGATATCTAAAATCAGCTAAGGTCACCTATGTCTGTGAGAGGCCTAAACAGGATATCCAAAATCAGCTAAGATCACCTATGTCTGTGTGAGGCCTAAACAGGATATCTAAAATCAGCTAAGGTCACCTATGTCTATGAGAGGCCTAAACAGGATATCCAAAATCAGCTAAAGGTCACCTATGTCTGTGTGAGGCCTAAACAGGATATCCAAATTCAGCTAAAGGTCACCTATGTCTGTGTGAGGTCTAAACAGGATATCCAAAATCAGTTAAGGTCACCTATGTCTGTTTGAGGCCTAAACAGGATATCCAAAATCAGCAAAGGTCATTTATGTCTGTGTGAGGGCTAAACAGGATATCTAAAATCAGCTAAGGTCACCTATGTATGTGTGAGGCCTAAACAGGATATCCAAAATCAGCTAAGGTCACCTATGTCTGTGAGAGGCCTAAACAGGATATCAAAATCAGCTAAGGTCACCTATGTCTGTGAGAGGCCTAAACAGGATATCCAAAATCAGCTAAGGTCACCAATGTCTGTGAGAGGCCTAAACAGGATATCAAAATCAGCTAAGGTCACCTATGTCTGTGTGAGGCCTAATCAGGATATCTAATATCAGCTAAGGTCAGCTATGTCTGTGTGAGGTCTAAACAGGATATCCAAAATCAGCTAAAGGTCACCTATGTCTGTGTGGGGCCTAAACAGGATATCTAAAATCAGCTAAAGGTCACCTATGTCTGTGTGAGGCCTAAACAGGATATCCAAAATCAGCTAAAGGTTACCTATGTCTGTGTGAGGCCTAAACAGGATATCTAAAATCAGCTAAGGTCACCTATGTCTGTGTGAGGTCTAAACAGGATATCCAAAGTCAGCTAAAGGTCACCTATGTCTGTGTGAGGCCTAAACAGGGTATCTAAAATGAGCTAAGGTCACCTATGTCTGTGTGAGGTCTAAACAGGATATCCAAAATCAGCTAAGGTCACCTATGTCTGTGTGAGGCCTAAACAGGATATCTAAAATCAGCTATGGTCACCTATGTCTGTGAGAGGCCTAAACAGGATATCCAAAATCAGCTAAAGGTCACCTATGTCTGTGTGAGGCCTAAACAGGATATCTAAAATCAGCTAAAGGTCACCTATGTCTGTCTGAGGCCTAAACAGGATATCCAAAATCGACTAAGGTCACCTATGTCTGTGTGAGGCCTAAACAGGATATATAAGATCAGCTAAGGTCACCTATGTCTGTGTGAGTCCTAAACAGGATATCCAAAATCAGCTAAGGTCACCTATGTCTGTGTGAGGCCTAAATAGGGTATCTAAAATCAGCTAAGGTCACCTATGTATGTGTGAGGCCTAAACAGGATATCTAAAATCAGCTAAGGGCACCTGTGTCTGTGTGAGGCCTAAGCAGTATATCCAAAATCAGCTAAGGTCACCTGTGTCTGTGTGAGGCCTAAACAGGGTATCTAAAATCAGCTAAGGTCACCTATGTCTGTGTGAGACCTAAACAGGATATCTAAAATCAGCTAAGGTCACCTATGTCTGTGTGAGGCCTAAACAGGATATCTAAAATCAGCTAAGCTCACCTATGTCTGTGTGATGTCTAAACAGGGTATCTAAAATCCGCTTAGGTCACCTATGTCTGTGTGAGGCCTAAACAGGATATCTAAAATAGTCTAAAGTCACCTATGTCTGTGTGAGGCCTAAACAGGATATCTAAAATCAGCTAAGGTTTGCTATGTCTATGAGAGGCCCAAACAGGATATCCAAAATCAGCTAAAGGTCACCTATGTCTGTGTGAGGCCTAAACGTGATATCTAAAATCAGCTAAGGTCACCTATGTCTGTGAGAGGCCTAAACAGGATATCCAAAATCAGCTAAGGGCACCTATGTCTGTGTGAGGCCTAAGCAGGATATCCAAAATCAGCTAAGGTCACCTATGTCTGTGTGAGGCCTAAACAGGGTATCTAAAATCAGCTAAGGTCACCTATGTCTGTGTGAGACCTAAACAGGATATCTAAAATCAGCTAAGGTCACCTATGTCTGTTTGAGGCCTAAACAGGATATCTAAAATCAGCTAAGGTCACCTATGTCTGTGTGATGCCTAAACAGGGTATCTAAAATCCGCTTAGGTCACCTATGTCTGTGTGAGGCCTAAACAGGTTATCTAAAATCAGCTAAGGTCACCTATGTCTGTGTGAGGCCTAAACAGGATATCTAAAATAGTCTAAGGTCACCTATGTCTGTGTGAGGCCTAAACAGGATATCTAAAATCAGCTAAGGTTTGCTATGTCTATGAGAGGCCCAAACAGGATATCCAAAATCAGCTAAAGGTCACCTATGTCTGTGTGAGGCCTAAACGTGATATCTAAAATCAGCTAAGGTCACCTATGTCTGTGAGAGGCCTAAACAGGATATCCAAAATCAGCTAAGATCACCTATGTCTGTGTGAGGCCTAAACAGGATATCTAAAATCAGCTAAGGTCACCTATGTCTATGAGAGGCCTAAACAGGATATCCAAAATCAGCTAAGGTCACCTATGTCTGTGAGAGGCCTAAACAGGATATCAAAATCACCTAAGGTCACCTATGTCTGTGAGAGGCCTAAACAGGATATCTAAAATCAGCTAAGGTCATCTATGTCTGTGTGAGGCCTAAACAGGATATCTAAAATCAGCTAAGGTCACCTATTTCTATGAGAGGCCTAAACAGGATATCCAAAATCAGCTAAAGGTCACCTATGTCTGTGTGAGGCCTAAACAGGATATCTAAAATCAGCTAAAGGTCACCTATGTCTGTCTGAGGCCTAAACAGGATATCCAAAATCGGCTAAGGTTACCTATGTCTGTGTGAGGCCTAAACAGGATATATAAGATCAGCTAAGGTCACCTATGTCTGTGTTAGGCCTAAACAGGATATCCAAAATCAGCTAAGGTCACCTATGTCTGTGTGAGGCCTAAATAGGGTATCTAAAATCAGCTAAGGTCACCTATGTATGTGTGAGGCCTAAACAGGATATCTAAAATCAGCTAAGGGCACCTGTGTCTGTGTGAGGCCTAAGCAGGATATCCAAAATCAGCTAAGGTCACCTATGTCTGTGTGAGGCCTAAAAAGGGTATCTAAAATCAGCTAAGGTCACCTATGTCTGTGTGAGACCTAAACAGGATATCTAAAATCAGCTAAGGTCACCTATGTCTGTTTGAGGCCTAAACAGGATATCTAAAATCAGCTAAGGTCACCTATGTCTGTGTGATGCCTAAACAGGGTATCTAAAATCCGCTTAGGTCACCTATGTCTGTGTGAGGCCTAAACAGGATATCTAAAATAGTCTAAGGTCACCTATGTCTGTGTGAGGCCTAAACAGGATATCTAAAATCAGCTAAGGTTTGCTATGTCTATGAGAGGCCCAAACAGGATATCCAAAATCAGCTAAAGGTCACCTATGTCTGTGTGAGGCCTAAACGTGATATCTAAAATCAGCTAAGGTCACCTATGTCTGTGAGAGGCCTAAACAGGATATCCAAAATCAGCTAAGATCACCTATGTCTGTGTGAGGCCTAAACAGGATATCTAAAATCAGCTAAGGTCACCTATGTCTATGAGAGGCCTAAACAGGATATCCAAAATCAGCTAAGGTCACCTATGTCTGTGAGAGGCCTAAACAGGATATCAAAATCACCTAAGGTCACCTATGTCTGTGAGAGGCCTAAACAGGATATCTAAAATCAGCTAAGGTCATCTATGTCTGTGTGAGGCCTAAACAGGATATCCAAAATCAGCGAAAGTCACCTATGTCTCTGAGAGGCCTAAACAGGAAATCAAAATCAGCTAAGGTCACCTATGTCTGTGTGAGGCCTAAACAGGATATCTAAAATCAGTTAAGGTCACCTATGTCTGTGTGAGGCCTAAACAGGGTATCTAAAATCAGCTAAGGTCACCTATGTCTGTGTGAGACCTAAACAGGATATCTAAAATCAGCTAAGGTCACCTATGTCTGTGTGAGGCCTAAACAGGATATCTAAAATCAACTAAGGTCACCTATGTCTGTGTGATGCCTAAACAGGGTATCTAAAATCTGCTTAGGTCACCTATGTCTGTGTGAGGCCTAAACAGGATATCTAAAATCAGCTAAGGTCACCTATGTCTGTGTGAGGCCTAAACAGGATATCCAAAATCAGCTAAGGTCATCTATTTCTGTGTGAGGCCTAAACAGGATATTCAAAATCAGCTAAGGTCACCTATGTCTGTGTGAGGCCTAAACAGCATATCCAAAATCAGCTAAAGGTCACCTAAGTCTGTGTGAGGCCTAAACAGGATATCCAAAATCAGCTAAAGTTCACCTATGTCTGTGTGAGGCCTAAACAGGATATCTAAAATCAGCTAAGGTCACCTATGTCTGTGAGAGGCGTAAACAGGATATCCAAAATCAGCTAAAGGTCACCTATGTCTGTGTGAGGCCTAAACAGGATATCTAAAATCAGATAAAGGTCACCTATGTCTGTCTGAGGCCTAAACAGGATATCCAAAATCGGCTAATGTCACCTATGTCTGTGTGAGGCCTAAACAGGATATATAAGATCAGCTAAGGTCACCTATGTCTGTGTGAGGTCTAAACAGGATATCCAAAATCAGCTAAGGTCACCTATGTCTGTGTGAGGCCTAAACAGGATATCTAAAATCAGCTAAAGGTCACCCATATCTGTGTGAGGTCTAAACAGGATATCCAATGACAGCTAAGGTCACCTATGTCTGTGTGAGGCCTAAACAGGATATCCAAAATCAGCTAAGGTCACCTATGTCTGTGTGAGGCCTAAACAGAATATCTAAAATCAGATAAGGTCATCTATGTCTGTGTGAGGCCTAAACAGGATATCTAAAATCAGTTAAGGTCACCTATGTCTGTGTGAGGCCTAAACAGGATATCCAAAATCAGCTAAGGTCATCTATGTCTGTGTGAGGCCTAAACAGGATATCCAAAATCAGCTAAGGTCACCTATGTCTGTGTGAGGCCTAAACAGGATATCCAAAATCAGCTAAAGGTCACCTATGTCTGTGTGAGGTCTAAACAGGATATCCAAAATCAGTTAAGGTCACCTATGTCTGTTTGAGGCCTAAACAGGATATCCAAAATCAGCAAAGGTCATTTATGTCTGTGTGAGGCCTAAACAGGATATCTAAAATCAGCTAAGGTCACCTATGTCTGTGTGAGGCCTAAACAGGATATCCAAAATCAGCTAAGGTCACCTATGTCTGTGAGAGGCCTAAACAGGATATCAAAATCAGCTAAGGTCACCTATGTCTGTGAGAGGCCTAAACAGGATATCCAAAATCAGCTAAGGTCACCTATGTCTGTGAGAGGCCTAAACAGGATATCTAAAATCAGCTAAGGTCACCTATGTCTGTGTGAGGCCTAAACAGGATATCCAAAATCCGCTAAAGGTTACCTATGTCTGTGTGAGGCCTAAACAGGATATCTAGAATCAACTAAGGTCACCTATGTCTGTGTGAGGTCTAAACAGGATATCCAAAGTCAGCTAAAGGTCACCTATGTCTGTGTGAGGCCTAAACAGGGTATCTAAAATCAGCTAAGGTCACCTATGTCTGTGTGAGGTCTAAACAGGATATCCAAAATCAGCTAAGGTCACCTATGTCTGTGTGAGGCCTAAACAGGATATCTAAAATCAGCTAAAGGTCACCTATGTCTGTGTGAGGCCAAAACAGGATATCTAAAATCAGCTAAAGGTCACCTATGTCTGTCTGAGGCCTAACCAGGATATCCAAAATCGGCTAAGGTCACCTATGTCTGTGTGAGGCCTAAACAGGATATATAAGATCAGCTAAGGTCACCTATGTCTGTGTGAGGCCTAAACAGGATATCCAAAATCAGCTAAGGTCACCTATGTCTGTGTGAGGCCTAAATAGGGTATCTAAAATCAGCTAAGGTCACCTATGTATGTGTGAGGCCTAAACAGGATATCTAAAATCAGCTAAGGGCACCTGTGTCTGTGTGAGGCCTAAGCAGGATATCCAAAATCAGCTAAGGTCACCTGTGTCTGTGTGAGGCCTAAACAGGGTATCTAAAATCAGCTAAGGTCACCTATGTCTGTGTGAGACCTAAACAGGATATCTAAAATCAGCTAAGGTCACCTATGTCTGTGTGAGGCCTAAACAGGATATCTAAAATCAGCTAAGGTCACCTATGTCTGTGTGATGCCTAAACAGGGTATCTAAAATCCGCTTAGGTCACCTATGTCTGTGTGAGGCCTAAACAGGATATCTAAAATCAGCTAAGGTCACCTATGTCTATGTGAGGCCTAAACAGGATATCTAAAATCAGCTAAGGTCACCTATGTCTGTGTGAGGTCTAAACAGGATATCTAAAATCAGCTAAGGTTTGCTATGTCTATGAGAGTCCCAAACAGGATATCCAAAATCAGCTAAAGGTCACCTATGTCTGTGTGAGGCCTAAACGTGATATCTAAAATCAGCTAAGGTCACCTATGTCTGTGAGAGGCCTAAACAGGATATCCAAAATCAGCTAAGATCATCTATGTCTGTGTGAGGCCTAAACAGGATATCTAAAATCAGCTAAGGTCACCTATGTCTATGAGAGGCCTAAACAGGATATCCAAAATCAGCTAAGGTCACCTATGTCTGTGAGAGGCCTAAACAGGATATCAAAATCACCTAAGGTCACCTATGTCTGTGAGAGGCCTAAACAGGATATCTAAAATCAGCTAAGGTCATCTATGTCTGTGTGAGGCCTAAACAGGATATCCAAAATCAGCGAAAGTCACCTATGTCTGTGAGAGGCCTAAACAGGAAATCAAAATCAGCTAAGGTCACCTATGTCTGTGTGAGGCCTAAACAGGATATCTAAAATCAGTTAAGGTCACCTATGTCTGTGTGAGGCCTAAACAGGATATCTAAAATCAGCTAAGGTCACCTTTGTCTGTGTGAGTCCTAAGCAAGATATCTAAAATCATCTAAGGTCACCTATGTCTGTGTGAGGCCTAAACAGGATATCTAAAATCAGCTAAGGTCACCTATGTCTGTGTGAGGCCTAAACAGGATATCTAAAATCAGCTAAGGTCACCTATGTCTGTGTGAGGCCTAAACAGGGTATCTAAAATCAGCTAAGGTCACCTATGTCTGTGTGAGACCTAAACAGGATATCTAAAATCAGCTAAGGTCACCTATGTCTGTGTGAGGCCTAAACAGGATATCTAAAATCAGCTAAGGTCACCTATGTCTGTGTGATGCCTAAACAGGGTATCTAAAATCCGCTTAGGTCACCTATGTCTGTGTGAGGCCTAAACAGGATATCTAAAATCAGCTAAGGTCACCTATGTCTCTGTGAGGCCTAAACAGGATATCTAAAATCAGCTAAGGTCACCTATGTCTGTGTGAGGCCTAAACAGGATATCTAAAATCAGCTAAGGTCACCAATGTCTATGAGAGGCCTAAACAGAATATACAAAATCAGCTAAAGGTCACCTATGTCTGTGCGAGGCCTAAACAGGATATCTAAAATCAGCTAAGGTCACCTATGTCTGTGAGAGGCCTAAACAGGATATCCAAAATCAGCTAAGATCACCTATGTCTGTGTGAGGCCTAAACAGACTATCTAAAATCAGCTAAGGTCACCTATGTATGTGTGAGGCCTAAACAGGATATCCAAAATCAGCTAAGGTCACCTATGTCTGTGAGAGGCCTAAACAGGATATCAAAATCACCTAAGGTCACCTATGTCTGTGAGAGGCCTAAACAGGATATCTAAAATCAGCTAAGGTCATCTATGTCTGTGTGAGGCCCAAACAGGATATCCAAAATCAGCGAAAGTCACCTATGTCTGTGAGAGGCCTAAACAGGATATCAAAATCAGCTAAGGTCACCTATGTCTGTGTGAGGCCTAAACAGGATATCTAAAATCAGCTAAGGTCACCTATGTCTGTGTGAGGTCTAAACAGGATATCTAAAATCAGCTAAGGTCACCTATGTCTGTGTGAGGTCTAAACAGGATATCTAAAATCAGCTAAGGTCACCTATGTCTGTGTGAGGCCTAAACAGGATATCTAAAATCAGCTAAGGTCACCTATGTCTGAGTGAGTCCTAAACAGGATATCTAAAATCAGCTAAGGTCACCTATGTCTGTGTGAGGCCTAAACAGGATATCCAAAATCAGTTAAGGTCACCTATGTCTGTGTGAGGTCTAAACAGGATATCTAAAATCAGCTAAGGTCACCTATGTCTGTGTGAGGTCTAAACAGGATATCTAAAATCAGCTAAGGTCACCTATGTCTTTGTGAGGCCTAAACATGATATCTAAAATCAGCTAAGGTCACCTATGTCTGTGTGAATCCTAAACAGGATATATAAAATCAGCTAAGGTCACCTATGTCTGTGTGAGGCCTAAACAGGATATCCAAAATCAGTTTAGGTCACCTATGTCTGTGTGAGGTCTAAACAGGATATCCAAAATCAGCTAAAGGTCACCTATGTCTGTGTGAGGCCTAAACAGGATATCCAAAATCAGCTAAAGGTCACCTATGTCTGTGTGAGGCCTAAACAGAATATCTAAAATCAGTTAAGGTCACCTATGTCTGTGAGAGGCCTAAACAGCATATCCAATGAAAGCTAATGTCACCTATGTCTGTGTCAGGCCTAAACAGGATATCTAAAATCAGTTAAGGTCACCTATGTCTGTGTGAGGTCTAAACATGATAGCCAAAATCAGCTAATGTTACCTATGTCTGTGTAAGGCCTAAACAGGATATCTAAAATCAGCTAAGGTCACCTATGTCTGTGTTAGGCCTAAACAGGATATCTAAAATCAGCTAAGGTCACCTATGTCTGGGTGAGACCTAAATAGGATATCTAAAATCAGCTAAGGTCACCTATGTCTGTGTGAGGCCTAAACCGGATATCAAAAATCTGCTAAGGTCACCTATGTTGGTGTGATACCTAAACAGGGTATCTAAAATCAGCTAAGGTCACCTATGTCTGTGTGAGGCCTAAACAGGATATCTAAGATCAGCTAAGGTCACCTATTTCTGTGTGAGGCCTAAACAGGATATCTAAAATCAGCTAAGGTCACCTATGTCTGTGTGAGGCCTAAACTGGATATCTAAAATCAGCTAAGGTTTGCTATGTCTATGAGAGACCTAAACAGGATATCTAAAATCAGCTAAAGGTCACCTATGTCTGTGTGAGGCCTAAACATGATATCTAAAATCAGCTAAGGTCACCTATGTCTGTGAGAGGCCTAAACAGGATATCCAAAATCAGTTAAGGTCACCTATATCTGTGTTAGGCCTAAACAAGATATCCAAAATCAGCTAAGGTCACCTATGTCTGTGAGAGGCCTAAACAGGATATCAAAATCACCTAAGGTCACCTCTGTCTGTGAGAGGCCTAAACAGGATATCTAAAATCAGCTAAGGTCATCTATGTCTGTGAGAGGCCTAAACAGGATATCCAAAATCAGCTAAGGTCACCTATGTCTGTGAGAGGCCTAAACAGGATATCAAAATCAGCTAAGGTCACCTATGTCTGTGTGAGGCCTAATCAGGATATCTAAAATCAGCTAAGGTCACCTATGTCTGTGTGAGGTCTAAACAGGATATCTAAAATCAGCTAAGGTCACCTATGTCTGTGTGAGGCCTAAACAGGATATCTAAAATCAGCTAAGGTCACCTATGTCTATGAGAGGCCTAAACAGGATATACAAAATCAGCTAAAGGTCACCTATGTCTGTGTGAGGCCTAAACAAGATATCTAAAATCAGCTAAGGTCACCTATGTCTGTGTGAGGCCTAAACAGGATATCCAAAATCAATTAAGATCACCTATGTCTGTGTGAGGCCTGAACAGGATATCCAAAATCAGCTAAGGTCACCTATGTCTGTGTGAGGCCTAAACAGGATATCCAAAATCAGCTAAGGTCACCTGTGTCTGTGAGAGGCCTAAACAGGATATCAAAATCACCTAAGGTCACCTATGTCTGTGAGAGGCCTAAACAGGATATCTAAAATCAGCTAAGGTCATCTATGTCTGTGAGAGGCCTAAACAGGATATCTAGAATCAGCTAAGGTCACCTATGTCTGTGAGAGGCCTAAACAGGATATCAAAATCAGCTAAGGTCACCTATGTCTGTGTGAGGTCTAAACAGGATATCTAAAATCAGCTAAGGTCACCTATGTCTGTGTGAGGTCTAAACAGGATATCTAAAATCAGCTAATGGACACCTGTGTCTGTGTGAGGCCTAAACAGGATATCTAAAATCAGTTAAGGTCACCTATGTCTGTGTGAGGCCTAAACAGGATATCTAAAATCAGCTAAGGTCACATATGTCTGTGAGAGGCCTAAACAGGGTATCTAAAATCAGCTAAGGTCACCTATGTCTGGGTGAGGCCTAAACAGGGTATCTAAAATCAGCTACGGTCACCTATGTCTGTGTGAGGCCTAAACAGGATATCTAAAGTCAGCTAAGGTCACCTAGGTCTATTAGAGGCCTAAACAGGATATACAAAATCAGCTAAAGGTCACCTATGTCTGTGTGAGGCCTAAACATGATATCTAAAATCAGCTAAGGTCTCATATGTCTGTGAGAGGCCTAAACAGGATATCCAAAATCAGCTAAGGTCACCTATGTCTGTGTGAGGCCTAAACAGGATATCCAAAATCAGCTAAAGTCACCTATGTATGTGTGAGGCCTAAACAGGATATCTAAAATCAGCAAAGGTCACCAATGTCTGTGAGAGGCCTAAACAGGATATCAAAATTACCTAAGATCACCTATGTCTGTGAGAGGCCTAAACAGGATATCTAAAATCAGCTACGGTCATCTATGTCTGTGAGAGGCCTAAACAGGATATCCAAAATCAGCTAAGGTCACCTATGTCTGTGAGAGGTCTAAACAGGATATCTAAAATCAGCTAAGGTCACCTATGTCTGTGTGAGGTCTAAACAGGATATCTAAAATCAGCTAAGGTCACCTATGTCTGTGTGAGGTCTAAACAGGATATCTAAAATCAGCTAAGTTCACCTATGTCTGTGTGACGCCTAAACAGGATATCTAAAATCAGCTAAGGTCACCTATGTCTGTGTTAGGCCTAAACAGGATATCCAAAATCAGCTAAAGGTCACCTATGTCTGTGTGAGGTCTAAACAGGATATCCAAAATCAGTTAAGGTCACCTATGTCTGTGTGAGGCCTAAACAGGATATCCAAAATCAGCTAAAGGTCACCTATGTCTGTGTGAGGCCTAAACATGATATCTAAAATCAGCTAAGGTCACATATGTCTGTGAGAGGCCTAAACAGGATATCCAAAATCAGCTAAGGTCACCTATGTCTGTGTGAGGCCTAAACAGGATATCCAAAATCAGCTAAGGTCACCTATGTATGTGTGAGGCCTAAACAGGATATCTAAAATCAGCAAAGGTCACCAATGTCTGTGAGAGGCCTAAACAGGATATCAAAATTACCTAAGGTCACCTATGTCTGTGAGAGGCCTAAACAGGATATCTAAAATCAGCTACGGTCATCTATGTCTGTGAGAGGCCTAAACAGGATATCCAAAATCAGCTAAGGTCAACTATGTCTGTGAGAGGTCTAAACAGGAGATCAAAATCAGCTAAGGTCACCTATGTCTGTGTGAGGCCTAAACAGGATATCCAATGAAAGCTAAGGTCACCTATGTCTGTGTGAGGTCTAAACAGGATATCTAAAATCAGCTAAGGTCACCTATGTCTGTGTGACACCTAAACAGGATATCTAAAATCAGCTAAGGTCACCTATGTCTGTGTTAGGCCTAAACAGGATATCCAAAATCAGCTAAAGGTCACCTATGTCTGTGTGTGGTCTAAACAGGATATCCAAAATCAGTTAAGGTGACCTATGTCTGTGTGAGGCCTAAACAGGATATATAAAATCAGCTAAGGTCGCCTATGTCTGTGTGAGGTCTAAACAGGATATCTAAAATCAGCTAAGGTCACCTATGTCTGTGTGAGGCCTAAACAGGATATCTAAAATCAGCTAAGGTCACCTATTTCTGTGTGAGGCCTAAACAGGGTATCTAAAATCAGCTACGGTCACCTATGTCTGTGTGAGGCCTAAACAGGATATCTAAAATCAGCAAACGTCACCTAGGTCTATTAGAGGCCTAAACAGGATATACAAAATCAGCTAATGGTCACCTATGTCTGTGTGAGGCCTAAACATGATATCTAAAATCAGCTAAGGTCACCTATGTCTGTGAGAGGCCTAAACAGGATATCCAAAATCAGCTAAGGTCACCTATGTCTGTGTGAGGCCTAAACAGAATATCCAAAATCAGCTAAGGTCACCTATGTCTGTGTGAGGCCTAAACAGGATATCTAAAATCAGCAAAGGTCACCAATGTCTGTGTGAGGCCTAAACAGGATATCCAAAATCAGCTAAAGGTCACCTATGTCTGTGTGAGGCCTAAAGAGAATATCTAAAATCAGTTAAGGTCACCTATGTCTGTGTGAGGCCTGAACAGGATATCCAAAATCAGCTAAGGTCACCTATGTCTGTGTGAGACCTAAAGAGAATATCTAAAATCAGTTAAGGTCACCTATGTCTGTGTGAGGCCTGAACAGGATATCCAAAATCAGCTAAGGTCACCTGTGTCTGTGAGAGGCCTAAACAGGATATCAAAATCACCTAAGGTCACCTATGTCTGTGAGAGGCCTAAACAGGATATCTAAAATCAGCTAAGGTCATCTATGTCTGTGAGAGGCCTAAACAGGATATCCAAAATCAGCTAAGGTCACCTATGTCTGTGAGAGGCCTAAACAGGATATCAAAATCAGCTAAGGTCACCTATGTCTGTGTGAGGTCTAAACAGGATATCTAAAATCAGCTAAGGTCACCTATGTCTGTGTGAGGTCTAAATAGGATATCTAAAATCAGCTAATGGACACCTGTGTCTGTGTGAGGCCTAAACAGGATATCTAAAATCAGTTAAGGTCACCTATGTCTGTGTGAGGCCTAAACAGGATATCCAAAATCAGCTAAGGTCACCTATGTCTGTGTGAGGCCTAAGCAGAATATCCAAAATCAGCTAAAGGACACCTATGTCTGTGTGAGGCCTAAACAGGGTATCTAAAATCAGCTACGGTCACCTATGTCTGTGTGAGGCCTAAACAGGATATCTAAAGTCAGCTAAGGTCACCTAGGTCTATTAGAGGCCTAAACAGGATATACAAAATCAGCTAAAGGTCACCTATGTCTGTGTGAGGCCTAAACATGATATCTAAAATCAGCTAAGGTCTCATATGTCTGTGAGAGGCCTAAACAGGATATCTAAAATCAGCTACGGTCATCTATGTCTGTGAGAGGCCTAAACAGGATATCCAAAATCAGCTAAGGTCACCTATGTCTGTGAGAGGTCTAAACAGGATATCTAAAATCAGCTAAGGTCACCTATGTCTGTGTGAGGTCTAAACAGGATATCTAAAATCAGCTAAGGTCACCTATGTCTGTGTGAGGTTTAAACAGGATATCTAAAATCAGCTAAGTTCACCTATGTCTGTGTGACGCCTAAACAGGATATCTAAAATCAGCTAAGGTCACCTATGTCTGTGTGAGGTCTAAACAGGATATCCAAAATCAGTTAAGGTCATCTATGTCTGTGTGAGGCCTAAACAGGATATCCAAAATCAGCTAAAGGTCACCTATGTCTGTGTGAGGCCTAAACATGATATCTAAAATCAGCTAAGGTCACATATGTCTGTGAGAGGCCTAAACAGGATATCCAAAATCAGCTAAGGTCACCTATGTCTGTGTGAGGCCTAAACAGGATATCCAAAATCAGCTAAGGTCACCTATGTATGTGTGAGGCCTAAACAGGATATCTAAAATCAGCAAAGGTCACCAAAGTCTGTGAGAGGCCTAAACAGGATATCAAAATTACCTAAGGTCACCTATGTCTGTGAGAGGCCTAAACAGGATATCTAAAATCAGCTACGGTCATCTATGTCTGTGAGAGGTCTAAACAGGATATCAAAATCAGCTAAGGTCACCTATGTCTGTGTGAGGCCTAAACAGGATATCCAATGAAAGCTAAGGTCACCTATGTCTGTGTGAGGTCTAAACAGGATATCTAAAATCAGCTAAGGTCACCTATGTCTGTGTGAGGCCTAAACAGGGTATCTAAAATCAGCTACGGTCACCTATGTCTGTGTGAGGCCTAAACAGGATATCTAAAATCAGCTAAGGTCACCTATGTCTGTGTGAGGCCTAAACAGGATATCTAAAATCAGCTAAGGTCACCTATGTCTGTGAGAGGCCTAAACAGGATATCCAAAATCAGCTAAGGTCACCTATGTCTGTGTGAGGCCTAAACAGAATATCCAAAATCAGCTAAGGTCACCTATGTCTGTGTGAGGCCTAAACAGGATATCTAAAATCAGCAAAGGTCACCAATGTCTGTGTGAGGCCTAAACAGGATATCCAAAATCAGCTAAAGGTCACCTATGTCTGTGTGAGGCCTAAACAGAATATCTAAAATCAGTTAAGGTCACCTATGTCTGTGAGAGGCCTAAACTGGATATCCAATGAAAGATAAGGTCACCTATGTCTGTGTGAGGCCTAAACAGGATATCTAAAATCAGTTAAGGTCACCTATGTCTGTGTGAGGTCTAAACATGATAGCCAAAATCAGCTAAGGTTACCTATGTCTGTGTAAAGCCTAAACAGGATATCTAAAATCAGCTAAGGTCACCTATGTCTGTGTTAGGCCTAAACAGGATATCTAAAATCAGCTAAGGTCACCTATGTCTGTGTGAGTCCTAAACAGGATATCTAAAATCAGTTAAGGTCACCTATGTCTGTGTGAGGCCTAAACAGGATATATAAAATCAGCTAAGGTCACCTATGTCTGTGTGAGGTCTAAACAGGATATCTAAAATCAGCTAAGGTCACCTATGTCTGTGTGAGGTCTAAACAGGATATTTAAAATCAGCTAATTGTCACCTATGTCTGTGTGAGGCCTAAACAGGATATCCAAAATCAGCTAAGGTCACCTATGTCTGTGTGAGGCCTAAGCAGAATATCCAATGACAGCTATGGTCACCTATGTCTGTTTGAGGCCTAAACAGGATATCCAAAATCAGCTAAAGGACACCTATGTCTGTGTGATGCCTAAACAGGGTATCTAAAATCAGCTACGGTCACCTATGTCTGTGTGAGGCCTAAACAGGATATCTAAAATCAGCTAAGGTCACCTAGGTCTATTAGAAGCCTAAACAGGATATACAAAATCATCTAATGGTCACCTATGTCTGTGTGAGGCCTAAACAGGATATCTATAATCAGTTAAGGTCACCTATTTCTGTGTGAGGCCTAAACAGGATATCCAAAATCAGCTAAGGTCACCTATGTCTGTGTGAGGCCTAAACAGAATATCCAATGACAGCTATGGTCACCTATGTCTGTGTGAGGCCTAAGCATCATATCCAAAATCAGCTAAAGGACACCTATGTCTGTGTGAGGCCTAAACAGGATATCTAAAATCAGCTAAGGTCACCTATGTCTGTGTGAGGCATAAACAGGATATCTAAAATCAGCTAAGGTCACCTAGGTCTATTAGAGGCCTAAACAGGATATACAAAATCAGCTAATGGTCACCTATGTCTGTGTGAGGCCTAAACATGATATCTAAAATCAGCTAAGGTCACTTATGTCTGTGAGAGGCCTAAACAGGATATCCAAAATCAGCTAAGGTCACCTATGTCTGTGTGAGGCCTAAACAGGATATCCAAAATCAGCTAAGGTCACCTATGTCTGTGTGAGGCCTAAACAGGATATCTAAAATCAGCAAAGGTCACCAATGTCTGTGAGAGGCATAAACAGGATATCAAAATTACATAAGGTCACCTATGTATGTGAGAGGCCTAAACAGTATATCTAAAATCAGCTACGGTCACCTATGTCTGTGTGAGGCCTAAACAGGATATCTAAAATCAGCTAAGGTCACCTAGGTCTATTAGAGGCCTAAACAGGATATACAAAATCAGCTAATGGTCACCTATGTCTGTGTGAGGCCTAAACATGATATCTAAAATCAGCTAAGGTCACTTATGTCTGTGAGAGGCCTAAACAGGATATCCAAAATCAGCTAAGGTCACCTATGTCTGTGTGAGGCCTAAACAGGATATCCAAAATCAGCTAAGGTCACCTATGTCTGTGTGAGGCCTAAACAGGATATCTAAAATCAGCACAGGTCACCAATGTCTGTGAGAGGCCTAAACTGGATATCCAATGAAAGATAAGGTCACCTATGTCTGTGTGAGGCCTAAACAGGATATCTAAAATCAGTTAAGGTCACCTATGTCTGTGTGAGGTCTAAACATGATAGCCAAAATCAGCTAAGGTTACCTATGTCTGTGTAAGGCCTAAACAGGATATCTAAAATCAGCTAAGGTCACCTATGTCTGTGTGTGGCCTAAACAGGGTATCTAAAATCAGCTAAGGTCTTCTATGTCTGTGAGAGGTCTAAACAGGATATCTAAAATCAGCTAAGGTCTTCTATGTCTGTGAGAGGTCTAAACAGGATATCTAAAATCAGCTAAGGTCACCTATGTCTGTGTGAGGTCTAAACAGGATATCTAAAATCAGCTAAGGTCACCTATGTCTGTGTGAGTCCTAAACAGGATATCTAAAATCAGTTAAGGTAACCTATGTCTGTGTGAGGCCTAAACAGGATATATAAAATCAGCTAAGGTCACCTATGTCTGTGTGAGGTCTAAACAGGATATCTAAAATCAGCTAAGGTCACCTATGTCTGTGTGAGGTCTAAACAGGATATTTAAAATCAGCTAATTGTCACCTATGTCTGTGTGAGGCCTAAACAGGATATCCAAAATCAGCTAAGGTCACCTATGTCTGTGTGAGGCCTAAGCAGAATATCCAATGACAGCTATGGTCACCTATGTCTGTGTGAGGCCTAAGCAGGATATCCAAAATCAGCTAAAGGACACCTATGTCTGTGTGAGGCCTAAACAGGGTATCTAAAATCAGCTACGGTCACCTATGTCTGTGTGAGGCCTAAACAGGGTATCTAAAATCAGCTATGGTCACCTATGTCTGTGTGAGGCCTAAACAGGGTATCTAAAATCAGCTACGGTCACCTATGTCTGTGTGAGGCCTAAACAGGGTATCTAAAATCAGCTAAAGGACACCTATGTCTGTGTGATGCCTAAACAGGGTATCTAAAATCAGCTACGGTCACCTATGTCTGTGTGAGGCCTAAACAGGATATCTAAAATCAGCTAAGGTCACCTAGGTCTATTAGAGGCCTAAACAGGATATACAAAATCATCTAGTGGTCACCTATGTCTGTGTGAGGCCTAAACAGGATATCTATAATCAGTTAAGGTCACCTATTTCTGTGTGAGGCCTAAACAGGATATCTAAAATCAGCACAGGTCACCAATGTCTGTGAGAGGCCTAAACTGGATATCCAATGAAAGATAAGGTCACCTATGTCTGTGTGAGGCCTAAACAGGATATCTAAAATCAGTTAAGGTCACCTATGTCTGTGTGAGGTCTAAACATGATAGCCAAAATCAGCTAAGGTTACCTATGTCTGTGTAAGGCCTAAACAGGATATCTAAAATCAGCTAAGGTCACCTATGTCTGTGTGAGGCCTAAACAGGGTATCTAAAATCAGCTAAGGTCTTCTATGTCTGTGAGAGGTCTAAACAGGATATCTAAAATCAGCTAAGGTCTTCTATGTCTGTGAGAGGTCTAAACAGGATATCTAAAATCAGCTAAGGTCACCTATGTCTGTGTGAGGTCTAAACAGGATATCTAAAATCAGCTAAGGTCACCTCTGTCTGTGTGAGTCCTAAACAGGATATCTAAAATCAGTTAAGGTAACCTATGTCTGTGTGAGGCCTAAACAGGATATATAAAATCAGCTAAGGTCACCTATGTCTGTGTGAGGTCTAAACAGGATATTTAAAATCAGCTAATTGTCACCTATGTCTGTGTGAGGCCTAAACAGGATATCCAAAATCAGCTAAGGTCACCTATGTCTGTGTGAGGCCTAAGCAGAATATCCAATGACAGCTATGGTCACCTATGTCTGTGTGAGGCCTAAGCAGGATATCCAAAATCAGCTAAAGGACACCTATGTCTGTGTGAGGCCTAAACAGGGTATCTAAAATCAGCTACGGTCACCTATGTCTGTGTGAGGCCTAAACAGGGTATCTAAAATCAGCTATGGTCACCTTTGTCTGTGTGAGGCCTAAACAGGGTATCTAAAATCAGCTACGGTCACCTATGTCTGTGTGAGGCCTAAACAGGGTATCTAAAATCAGCTAAAGGACACCTATGTCTGTGTGATGCCTAAACAGGGTATCTAAAATCAGCTACGGTCACCTATGTCTGTGTGAGGCCTAAACAGGATATCTAAAATCAGCTAAGGTCACCTAGGTCTATTAGAGGCCTAAACAGGATATACAAAATCATCTAATGGTCACCTATGTCTGTGTGAGGCCTAAACAGGATATCTATAATCAGTTAAGGTCACCTATTTCTGTGTGAGGCCTAAACAGGATATCCAAAATCAGCTAAGGTCACCTATGTCTGTGTGAGGCCTAAACAGAATATCCAATGACAGCTATGGTCACCTATGTCTGTGTGAGGCCTAAGCATGATATCCAAAATCAGCTAAAGGACACCTATGTCTGTGTGAGGCCTAAACAGGGTATCTAAAATCAGCTACGGTCACCTATGTCTGTGCGAGGCCTATACAGGATATCTAAAATCAGCTAAGGTCACCTATGTCTGTGTGAGGCCTAAACAGGATATCTAAAATCAGCTAAGGTCACCTAGGTCTATTAGAGGCCTAAACAGGATATACAAAATCAGCTAATGGTCACCTATGTCTGTGTGAGGCCTAAACATGATATCTAAAATCAGCTAAGGTCACTTATGTCTGTGAGAGGCCTAAACAGGATATCCAAAATCAGCTAAGGTCACCTATGTCTGTGTGAGGCCTAAACAGGATATCCAAAATCAGCTAAGGTCACCTATGTCTGTGTGAGGCCTAAACAGGATATCTAAAATCAGCAAAGGTCACCAATGTCTGTGAGAGGCATAAACAGGATATCAAAATTACCTAAGGTCACCTATGTATGTGAGAGGCCTAAACAGTATATCTAAAATCAGCTACGGTCATCTATGTCTGTGAGAGGCCTAAACAGGATATCCAAAATCAGCTAAGGTCTTCTATGTCTGTGAGAGGTCTAAACAGGATATCAAAATCAGCTAAGGTCACCTATGTCTGTTTGAGGCCTAAACAGGATATCTAAAATCAGCTAAGGTCACCTATGTCTGTGTGAGGTCTAAACAGGATATCTAAAATCAGCTAAGGTCACCTATGTCTGTGTGAGGTCTAAACAGGATATCTAAAATCAGCTAAGGTCACCTATGTCTGTGTGAGGCCTAAACAGGATATGTAAAATCAGCTAAGGTCACCTATGTCTGTGTGAGGCCTAAACAGGATATCTAAAATCAGCTAAGGTCACCTATGTCTGTGTGAGGCCTAAACAGGATATCCAAAATCAGCTAAGGTCACCTATGTCTGTGAGAGGTCTAAACAGGATATCTAAAATCAACTAAGGTCACCTATGTCTGTGTGAGGCCTAAACAGGATATCCAAAATCAGCTAAAGGTCACCTATGTCTGTGTGAGGCCTAAACAGAATATCTAAAATCAGTTAAGGTCACCTATGTCTGTGAGAGGACTAAACAGGATATCCAATGAAAGCTAAGGTCACCTTATGTCTGTGTGAGGCCTAAACAGGATATCTAAAATCAGTTAAGGTCACCTATGTCTGTGTGAGGTCTAAACATGATAGCCGAAATCAGCTAAGGTTACCTATGTCTGTGTGAGGCCTAAACAGGATATCTAAAATCAGCTAAGGTCACCTATGTCTGTGTGAGGCCTAAACAGGATATCTAAAATCAGCTAAGGTCACCTATGTCTGTGTGAGACCTAAATAGGATATCTAAAATCAGCTAAGGTCACCTATGTCTGTGTGAGGCCTAAACAGGATATCAAAAATCAGCTAAGGTCACCTATGTCTGTGTTATACCTAAACAGGGTATCTAAAATCAGCTAAGGTCACCTATGTCTGTGTGAGGCCTAAACAGGATATCTAAAATCAGCTAAGGTCACCTATTTCTGTGTGAGGCCTAAACAGGATATCTAAAATCAGTTAAGGTCACCTATGTCTGTGTGAGACCTAAACAGGATATCCAAAATCAGCTAAGATCACCTATGTATGTGTGAGGCCTAAACAGGATATCTTAAATCAGATAAGGTCACCTATGTCTGTGTGAGGCCTAAACAGGATATCTAAAATCAGCTATGGTCACCTATGTCTATGTGAGACCTAAATAGGATATCTAAAATCAGCTAAGGTCACCTATGTCTGTGTGAGGCCTAAACAGGATATCAAAAATCAGCTAAGGTCACCTATGTCTGTGTGATACCTAAACAGGGTATCTAAAATCAGCTAAGGTCACCTATGTATGTGTGAGGCCTAAACAGGATATCTAAAATCAGCTACGGTCACCTATTTCTGTGTGAGGCCTAAACAGGATATCTAAAATCAGCTAAGGTCAAATATGTCTGTGTGAGGCCTAAACAGGATATCTAAAATCAGCTAAGGTTTGCTATGTCTATGAGAGACCTAAACAGGATATCCAAAATCAGCTAAAGGTCACCTATGTCTGTGTGAGGCCTAAACATGATATCTAAAATCAGCTAAGGTCACCTATGTCTGTGAGAGGCCTAAACAGGATATCCAAAATCAGCTAAGGTCACCTATATCTGTGTTAGGCCTAAACAAGATATCCAAAATCAGCTAAGGTCGCCTATGTCTGTGAGAGGCCTAAACAGGATATCAAAATCACCTAAGGTCACCTCTGTCTGTGAGAGGCCTAAACAGGATATCTAAAATCAGCTAAGGTCATCTATGTCTGTGAGAGGCCTAAACAGGATATCCAAAATCAGCTAAGGTCACCTATGTCTGTGAGAGGCCTAAACAAGATATCAAAATCAGCTAAGGTCACCTATGTATGTGTGAGGCCTAATCAGGATATCTAAAATCAGCTAAGGTCATCTATGTCTGTGTGAGGTCTAAACAGGATATCTAAAATCAGCTATGGTCACCTATGTCTGTGTGAGGCCTAAACAGGATATCTAAAATCAGCTAAGGTCACCTATGTCTGTGTGAGGCCTAAACAGGATATCTAAAATCAGCTAAGGACACCTATGTCTATGAGAGGCCTAAACAGGATATCTAAAATCAGCTAAAGTTCACATATGTCTGTGTGAGGCCTAAACAGGATATCTAAAATCAGCTAAGGTCACCTATGTCTGTGTGAGGCCTAAACAGGATATCCAAAATCAACTAAGATTACCTATATCAGTGTGAGGCCTAAACAGGATATCCAAAATCAGCTAAGGTCACCTATGTCTGTGTGAGGCCTAAACAGGATATCCAAAATCAGCTAAGGTCACCTATGTCTGTGAGAGGCCTAAACAGGATATCAAAATCACCTAAGGTCACCTATGTCTGTGAGAGGCCTAAACAGGATATCTAAAATCAGCTAAGGTCATCTATGTCTGTGAGAGGCCTAAACAGGATATCCAAAATCAGCTAAGGTCACCTATGTCTGTGAGAGGCCTAAACAGGATATCAAAATCAGCTAAGGTCACCTATGTCTGTGTGAGGCCTAAACAGGATATCTAAAATCAGCTAAGGTCACCTATGTCTGTGTGAGGTCTAAACAGGATATCTAAAATCAACTAAGGTTACCTATGTCTGTGTGAGGTCTAAACAGGATATCTAAAATCAGCTAAGTTCACCTATGTCTGTGTGAGGCCTAAACAGGATATCTAAAATCAGCTAAGGTCACCTATGTCTGTAAGAGGCCTAAACAGGATATCAAAATCAGCTAAGGTCACCTATGTCTGTGTGAGGCCTAAACAGGATATCTAAAATCAGCTAAGGTCACCTATGTCTGTGTGAGGCCTAAACAGGATATCTAAAATCAACTAAGGTCACCTATGTCTGTGTGAGGTCTAAACAGGATATCTAAAATCAGCTAAGGTCACCTATGTCTGTGTGAGGTCTAAACAGGATATCTAAAATCAGCTAATGGTCACCTATGTCTGTGTGAGGCCTAAACAGGATATCTAAAATCAGTTAAGGTCACCTATGTCTGTGTGAGGCCTAAACAGGATATCCAATATCAGCTAAGGTGACCTATGTCTGTGTGAGGCCTAAGCAGAATATCCAAAATCAGCTAAAGGACACCTATATCTGTGTGAGGCCTAAACAGGATATCTAAAATCAGCTATGGTCACCTATGTCTATGTGAGACCTAAATAGGATATCTAAAATCAGCTAAGGTCACCTATGTCTGTGTGAGGCCTAAACAGGATATCAAAAATCAGCTAAGGTCACCTATGTCTGTGTGATACCTAAACAGGGTATCTAAAATCAGCTAAGGTCACCTATGTATGTGTGAGGCCTAAACAGGATATCTAAAATCAGCTAAGGTCACCTATTTCTGTGTGAGGCCTAAACAGGATATCTAAAATCAGCTAAGGTCAAATATGTCTGTGTGAGGCCTAAACAGGATATCTAAAATCAGCTAAGGTTTGCTATGTCTATGAGAGACCTAAACAGGATATCCAAAATCAGCTAAAGGTCACCTATGTCTGTGTGAGGCCTAAACATGATATCTAAAATCAGCTAAGGTCACCTATGTCTGTGAGAGGCCTAAACAGGATATCCAAAATCAGCTAAGGTCACCTATATCTGTGTTAGGCCTAAACAAGATATCCAAAATCAGCTAAGGTCGCCTATGTCTGTGAGAGGCCTAAGCAGGATATCAAAATCATCTAAGGTCACCTCTGTCTGTGAGAGGCCTAAACAGGATATCTAAAATCAGCTAAGGTCATCTATGTCTGTGAGAGGCCTAAACAGGATATCCAAAATCAGCTAAGGTCACCTATGTCTGTGAGAGGCCTAAACAAGATATCAAAATCAGCTAAGGTCACCTATGTCTGTGTGAGGCCTAATCAGGATATCTAAAATCAGCTAAGGTCATCTATGTCTGTGTGAGGTCTAAACAGGATATCTAAAATCAGCTATGGTCACCTATGTCTGTGTGAGGCCTAAACAGGATATCTAAAATCAGCTAAGGTCACCTATGTCTGTGTGAGGCCTAAACAGGATATCTAAAATCAGTTAAGGACACCTATGTCTATGAGAGGCCTAAACAGGATATACAAAATCAGCTAAAGTTCACCTATGTCTGTGTGAGGCCTAAACAGGATATCTAAAATCAGCTAAGGTCACCTATGTCTGTGTGAGGCCTAAACAGGATATCCAAAATCAACTAAGATTACCTATGTCTGTGTGAGGCCTAAACAGGATATCCAAAATCAGCTAAGGTCACCTATGTCTGTGTGAGGCCTAAACAGGATATCCAAAATCAGCTAAGGTCACCTATGTCTGTGAGAGGCCTAAACAGGATATCAAAATAACCTAAGGTCACCTATGTCTGTGAGAGGCCTAAACAGGATATCTAAAATCAGCTACGGTCATCTATGTCTGTGAGAGGCCTAAACAGGATATCCAAAATCAGCTAAGGTCACCTATGTCTGTGAGAGGCCTAAACAGGATATCAAAATCAGCTAAGGTCGCCTATGTCTGTGTGAGGCCTAAACAGGATATCTGAAATCAGCTAAGGTCACCTATGTCTGTGTGAGGTCTAAACAGGATATCTAAAATCAACTAAGGTCACCTATGTCTGTGTGAGGTCTAAACAGGATATCTAAAATCAGCTAAGTTCACCTATGTCTGTGTGAGGCCTAAACAGGATATCTAAAATCAGCTAAGGTCACCTATGTCTGTGAGAGGCCTAAACAGGATATCAAAATCAGCTAAGGTCACCTATGTCTGTGTGAGGCCTAAACAGGATATCTAAAATCAGCTAAGGTCACCTATGTCTGTGTGAGGCCTAAACAGGATATCTAAAATCAACTAAGGTCACCTATGTCTGTGTGAGGTCTAAACAGGATATCTAAAATCAGCTAAAGTCACCTATGTCTGTTTGAGGTCTAAACAGGATATCTAAAATCAGCTAATGGTCACCTATGTCTGTGTGAGGCCTAAACAGGATATCTAAAATTAGTTAAGGTCACCTATGTCTGTGTGAGGCCTAAACAGGATATCCAAAATCAGCTAAGGTGACCTATGTCTGTGTGAGGCCTAAGCAGAATATCCAAAATCAGCTAAAGGACACCTATGTCTGTGTGAGGCCAAAGCAGGATATCCAAAATCAGCTAAAGGACACCTATGTCTGTGTGAGGCCTAAACAGGATATCTAAAATCAGCTACGGTCACCTATGTCTGTGTGAGGCCTAAACAGGATATCTAAAATCAGCTAAGGTCACCTATGTCTGTGTGAGGTCTAAACAGGATATCTAAAATCAGCTAAGGTCACCTAGGTCTATTAGAGGCCTAAACAGGATATACAAAATCAGCTAAAGGTCACCTATGTCTGTGTGAGGCCTAAACATGATATCTAAAATCAGCTAAGGTCACATATGTCTGTGAGAGGCCTAAACAGGATATCCAAAATCAGCTAAGGTCACCTATGTCTGTGTGAGGCCTAAACAGGATATCCAAAATCAGCTAAAGTCACCTATGTATGTGTGAGACCTAAACAGGATATCTAAAATCAGCAAAGGTCACCAATGTCTGTGAGAGGCCTAAACAGGATATCTAAAATCAGCTAAGGTCACCTAGGTCTATTAGAGGCCTAAACAGGATATACAAAATCAGCTAAAGGTCATCTATGTTCGTGTGAGGCCTAAACATGATATCTAAGATCAGCTAATGTCACCTATGTCTGTGAGAGGCCTAAACAGGATATCTAAATTCAGCTACGGTCATCTATGTCTGTGAGAGGCCTAAACAGGATATCCAAAATCAGCTAAGGTCACCTATGTCTGTGAGAGGTCTAAGCAGGATATCAAAATCAGCTAAGGTCACCTATGTCTGTGTGAGGCCTAAACAGGATATCTAAAATCAGCTAAGGTCACCTATGTCTGTGTGAGGTCTAAACAGGATATCTAAAATCAGCTAAGGTCACCTATGTCTGTGTGAGGTCTAAACAGGATATCTAAAATCAGCTAAGGTCACCTATGTCTGTGTGACGCCTAAACAGGATATCTAAAATCAGCTAAGGTCACCCATGTCTGTGTTAGGCCTAAACAGGATATCCAAAATCAGCTAAAGGTCACCTATGTCTGTGTGAGGTCTAAACAGGATATCCAAAATCAGTTAAGGTCACCTATGTCTGTGTGAGGCCTAAACAGGATATCCAAAATCAGCTAAAGGTCACCTATATCTGTGTGAGGCCTAAACAGGATATATAAAATCAGCTAAGGTCACCTATGTCTGTGTGAGGTCTAAACAGGATATCTAAAATCAGCTAAGGTCACCTATGTCTGTGTGAGATCTAAACAGGATATCTAAAATCAGCTAATGGTCACCTATGTCTGTGTGAGGCCTAAACAGGATATCCAAAATCAGCTAAGGTCACCTATGTCTGTGTGAGGCCTAAACAGAATATCCAATGACAGCTATGGTCACCTATGTCTGTGTGAGGCCTAAGCAGGATGTCTAAAATCAGCTACGGTCACCTATGTCTGTGTGAGGCCTAAACAGGATATCTAAAATCAGCTAAGGTCACCTATGTCTGTGTGAGGCCTAAACAGGATATCTAAAATCAGCAAACGTCACCTAGGTCTATTAGAGGCCTAAACAGGATATACAAAATCAGCTAATGGTCACCTATGTCTGTGTGAGGCCTAAACAGGATATCTAAAATTAGTTAAGGTCACCTATGTCTGTGTGAGGCCTAAACAGGATATCCAAAATCAGCTAAGGTGACCTATGTCTGTGTGAGGCCTAAGCAGAATATCCAAAATCAGCTAAAGGACACCTATGTCTGTGTGAGGCCTAAGCAGGATATCCAAAATCAGCTAAAGGACACCTATGTCTGTGTGAGGCCTAAACAGGGTATCTAAAATCAGCTACGGTCACCTATGTCTGTGTGAGGCCTAAACAGGATATCTAAAATCAGCTAAGGTCACCTATGTCTGTGTGAGGCCTAAACAGGATATCTAAAATCAGCTAAGGTCACCTAGGTCTAATAGAGGCCTAAACAGGATATACAAAATCAGCTAAAGGTCACCTATGTCTGTGTGAGGCCTAAACATGATATCTAAAATCAGCTAAGGTCACATATGTCTGTGAGAGGCCTAAACAGGATATCCAAAATCAGCTAAGGTCACCTATGTCTGTGTGAGGCCTAAACAGGATATCCAAAATCAGCTAAAGTCACCTATGTATGTGTGAGACCTAAACAGGATATCTAAAATCAGCAAAGGTCACCAATGTCTGTGAGAGGCCTAAACAGGATATCTAAAATCAGCTAAGGTCACCTAGGTCTATTAGAGGCCTAAACAGGATATACAAAATCAGCTAAAGGTCATCTATGTCCGTGTGAGGCCTAAACATGATATCTAAGATCAGCTAATGTCACCTATGTCTGTGAGAGGCCTAAACAGGATATCTAAATTCAGCTACGGTCATCTATGTCTGTGAGAGGCCTAAACAGGATATCCAAAATCAGCTAAGGTCACCTATGTCTGTGAGAGGTCTAAACAGGATATCAAAATCAGCTAAGGTCACCTATGTCTGTGTGAGGCCTAAACAGGATATCTAAAATCAGCTAAGGTCACCTATGTCTGTGTGAGGTCTAAACAGGATATCTAAAATCAGCTAAGGTCACCTATGTCTGTGTGAGGTCTAAACAGGATATCTAAAATCAGCTAAGGTCACCTATGTCTGTGTGACGCCTAAACAGGATATCTAAAATCAGCTAAGGTCACCCATGTCTGTGTTAGGCCTAAACAGGATATCCAAAATCAGCTAAAGGTCACCTATGTCTGTGTGAGGTCTAAACAGGATATCCAAAATCAGTTAAGGTCACCTATGTCTGTGTGAGGCCTAAACAGGATATCCAAAATCAGCTAAAGGTCACCTATATCTGTGTGAGGCCTAAACAGGATATATAAAATCAGCTAAGGTCACCTATGTCTGTGTGAGGTCTAAACAGGATATCTAAAATCAGCTAAGGTCACCTATGTCTGTGTGAGATCTAAACAGGATATCTAAAATCAGCTAATGGTCACCTATGTCTGTGTGAGGCCTAAACAGGATATCCAAAATCAGCTAAGGTCACCTATGTCTGTGTGAGGCCTAAACAGAATATCCAATGACAGCTATGGTCACCTATGTCTGTGTGAGGCCTAAGCAGGATATCTAAAATCAGCTACGGTCACCTATGTCTGTGTGAGGCCTAAACAGGATATCTAAAATCAGCTAAGGTCACCTATGTCTGTGTGAGGCCTAAACAGGATATCTAAAATCAGCAAACGTCACCTAGGTCTATTAGAGGCCTAAACAGGATATACAAAATCAGTTAATGGTCACCTATGTCTGTGTGAGGCCTAAACATGATATCTAAAATCAGCTAAGGTCACCTATGTCTGTGAGAGGCCTAAACAGGATATCCAAAATCAGCTAAGATCACCTATTTCTGTGTGAGGCCTAAATAGGATATCTAAAATCAGCTAAGGTCAAATATGTCTGTGTGAGGCCTAAACAGGATATCTAAAATCAGCTAAGGTCACCTATGTCTGTGTGAGGCCTAAACAGGATATATAAAATCAGCTAAGGTCACCTAGGTCTAATAGAGGCCTAAACAGGATATACAAAATCAGCTAAAGGTCACCTATGTCTGTGTGAGGCCTAAACATGATATCTAAAATCAGCTAAGGTCACATATGTCTGTGAGAGGCCTAAACAGGATATCCAAAATCAGCTAAGGTCACCTATGTCTGTGTGAGGCCTAAACAGGATATCCAAAATCAGCTAAAGTCACCTATGTATGTGTGAGACCTAAACAGGATATCTAAAATCAGCAAAGGTCACCAATGTCTGTGAGAGGCCTAAACAGGATATCTAAAATCAGCTAAGGTCACCTAGGTCTATTAGAGGCCTAAACAGGATATACAAAATCAGCTAAAGGTCATCTATGTCCGTGTGAGGCCTAAACATGATATCTAAGATCAGCTAATGTCACCTATGTCTGTGAGAGGCCTAAACAGGATATCTAAATTCAGCTACGGTCATCTATGTCTGTGAGAGGCCTAAACAGGATATCCAAAATCAGCTAAGGTCACCTATGTCTGTGAGAGGTCTAAACAGGATATCAAAATCAGCTAAGGTCACCTATGTCTGTGTGAGGCCTAAACAGGATATCTAAAATCAGCTAAGGTCACCTATGTCTGTGTGAGGTCTAAACAGGATATCTAAAATCAGCTAAGGTCACCTATGTCTGTGTGAGGTCTAAACAGGATATCTAAAATCAGCTAAGGTCACCTATGTCTGTGTGACGCCTAAACAGGATATCTAAAATCAGCTAAGGTCACCCATGTCTGTGTTAGGCCTAAACAGGATATCCAAAATCAGCTAAAGGTCACCTATGTCTGTGTGAGGTCTAAACAGGATATCCAAAATCAGTTAAGGTCACCTATGTCTGTGTGAGGCCTAAACAGGATATCCAAAATCAGCTAAAGGTCACCTATATCTGTGTGAGGCCTAAACAGGATATATAAAATCAGCTAAGGTCACCTATGTCTGTGTGAGGTCTAAACAGGATATCTAAAATCAGCTAAGGTCACCTATGTCTGTGTGAGATCTAAACAGGATATCTAAAATCAGCTAATGGTCACCTATGTCTGTGTGAGGCCTAAACAGGATATCCAAAATCAGCTAAGGTCACCTATGTCTGTGTGAGGCCTAAACAGAATATCCAATGACAGCTATGGTCACCTATGTCTGTGTGAGGCCTAAGCAGGATATCTAAAATCAGCTACGGTCACCTATGTCTGTGTGAGGCCTAAACAGGATATCTAAAATCAGCTAAGGTCACCTATGTCTGTGTGAGGCCTAAACAGGATATCTAAAATCAGCAAACGTCACCTAGGTCTATTAGAGGCCTAAACAGGATATACAAAATCAGTTAATGGTCACCTATGTCTGTGTGAGGCCTAAACATGATATCTAAAATCAGCTAAGGTCACCTATGTCTGTGAGAGGCCTAAACAGGATATCCAAAATCAGCTAAGATCACCTATTTCTGTGTGAGGCCTAAATAGGATATCTAAAATCAACTAAGGTCAAATATGTCTGTGTGAGGCCTAAACAGGATATCTAAAATCAGCTAAGATTTGCTATGTCTATGAGAGACCTAAACAGGATATCCAAAATCAGCTAAAGGTCACCTATGTCTGTGTGAGGCCTAAACATGATATCTAAAATCAGCTAAGGTCACCTATGTCTGTGAGAGGCCTAAACAGGATATCTAAAATCAGCTAAGGTCACCTATTTCTGTGTGAGGCCTAAACAGGATATCTAAAATCAGCTAAGGTCAAATATGTCTGTGTGAGGCCTAAACAGGATATCTAAAATCAGCTAAGGTTTGCTATGTCTATGAGAGACCTAAACAGGATATCCAAAATCAGCTAAAGGTCACCTATGTCTGTGTGAGGCCTAAACATGATATCTAAAATCAGCTAAGGTCACCTATGTCTGTGAGAGGCCTAAACAGGATATCCAAAATCAGCTAAGGTCACCTATATCTGTGTTAGGCCTAAACAAGATATCCAAAATCAGCTAAGGTCGCCTATGTCTGTGAGAGGCCTAAACAGGATATCAAAATCACCTAAGGTCACCTCTGTCTGTGAGAGGCCTAAACAGGATATCTAAAATCAGCTAAGGTCATCTATGTCTGTGAGAGGCCTAAACAGGATATCCAAAATCAGCTAAGGTCACCTATGTCTGTGAGAGGCCTAAACAAGATATCAAAATCAGCTAAGGTCACCTATGTCTGTGTGAGGCCTAATCAGGATATCTAAAATCAGCTAAGGTCATCTATGTCTGTGTGAGGTCTAAACAGGATATCTAAAATCAGCTATGGTCACCTATGTCTGTGTGAGGCCTAAACAGGATATCTAAAATCAGCTAAGGTCACATATGTCTGTGTGAGGCCTAAACAGGATATCTAAAATCAGCTAAGGACACCTATGTCTATGAGAGGCCTAAACAGGATATACAAAATCAGCTAAAGTTCACCTATGTCTGTGTGAGGCCTAAACAGGATATCTAAAATCAGCTAAGGTCACCTATGTCTGTGTGAGGCCTAAACAGGATATCCAAAATCAACTAAGATTACCTATGTCTGTGTGAGGCCTAAACAGGATATCCAAAATCAGCTAAGGTCACCTATGTCTGTGAGAGGCCTAAACAGGATATCCAAAATCAGCTAAGGTCACCTATGTCTGTGAGAGGCCTAAACAGGATATCAAAATAACCTAAGGTCACCTATGTCTGTGAGAGGCCTAAACAGGATATCTAAAATCAGCTAAGGTCATCTATGTCAGTGAGAGGCCTAAACAGGATATCCAAAATCAGCTAAGGTCACCTATGTCTGTGAGAGGCCTAAACAGGATATCAAAATCAGCTAAGGTCACCTATGTCTGTGTGAGGCCTAAACAGGATATCTAAAATCAGCGAAGGTCACCTATGTCTGTGTGAGGTCTAAACAGGATATCTAAAATCAACTAAGGTCACCTATGTCTGTGTGAGGTCTAAACAGGATATCTAAAATCAGCTAAGGTCACCTATGTCTGTGTGAGGTCTAAACAGGATATCTAAAATCAGCTAAAGGTCACCTATGTCTGTGTGAGGCATAAACAGGATATCTAAAATCAGTTAAGGTAACCTATGTCTGTGTGAGGCCTAAACAGGATATCCAAAATCAGCTAAGGTGACCTATGTCTGTGTGAGGCCTAAGCAGAATATCCAAAATCAGCTAAAGGACACCTATGTCTGTGTGAGGCCTAAGCAGGATATCCAAAATCAGCTAAAGGACACCTATGTCTGTGTGAGGCCTAAACAGGGTATCTAAAATCAGCTAAAGGTCACCTATGTCTGTGTGAGGTCTAAACAGGATATCTAAAATCAGCTAAGGTCACCTATGTCTGTGTGAGGCCTAAACAGGATATCTAAAATCAGCTAAGGTCACCTAGGTCTATTAGAGGCCTAAACAGGATATCCAAAATCAGCTAAAGGACACCTATGTCTGTGTGAGGCCTAAGCAGGATATCCAAAATCAGCTAAAGGACACCTATGTCTGTGTGAGGCCTAAACAGGGTATCTAAAATCAGCTAAAGGTCACCTATGTCTGTGTGAGGTCTAAACAGGATATCTAAAATCAGCTAAGGTCACCTATGTCTGTGTGAGGCCTAAACAGGATATCTAAAATCAGCTAAGGTCACCTAGGTCTATTAGAGGCCTAAACAGGATATACAAAATCAGCTAAAGGTCACCTATGTCTGTGTGAGGCCTAAACATGATATCTAAAATCAGCTAAGGTCACATATGTCTGTGAGAGGCCTAAACAGGATATCCAAAATCAGCTAAGGTCACCTATGTCTGTGTGAGGCCTAAACAGGATATCCAAAATCAGCTAAGGTCACCTATGTATGTGTGAGGCCTAAACAGGATATCTAAAATCAGCAAAGGTCACCAATGTCTGTGAGAGGCCTAAACAGGATATCTAAAATCAGCTAAGGTCACCTAGGTCTATTAGAGGCCTAAACAGGATATACAAAATCAGCTAAAGGTCACCTATGTCCGTGTGAGGCCTAAACATGATATCTAAGATCAGCTAATGTCACCTATGTCTGTGAGAGGCCTAAACAGGATATCTAAATTCAGCTACGGTCATCTATGTCTGTGAGAGGCCTAAACAGGATATCCAAAATCAGCTATGGTCACCTATGTCTGTGAGAGGTCTAAACAGGATATCAAAATCAGCTAAGGTCACCTATTTCTGTGTGAGGCCTAAACAGGATATCTAAAATCAGCTAAGGTCACCTATGTCTGTGTGAGGTCTAAACAGGATATCTAAAATCAGCTAAGGTCACCTATGTCTGTGTGAGGTCTAAACAGGATATCTAAAATCAGCTAAGGTCACCTATGTCTGTGTGACGCCTAAACAGGATATCTAAAATCAGCTAAGGTCACCCATGTCTGTGTGAGGTCTAAACAGGATATCCAAAATCAGTTAAGGTCACCTATGTCTGTGTGAGGCCTAAACAGGATATCCAAAATCAGCTAAAGGTCACCTATATCTGTGTGAGGCCTAAACAGGATATATAAAATCAGCTAAGGTCACCTATGTCTGTGTGAGGTCTAAACAGGATATCTAAAATCAGTTAAGGTCACCTATGTCTGTGTGAGATCTAAACAGTATATCTAAAATCAGCTAATGGTCACCTATGTCTGTGTGAGGCCTAAACAGGATATCCAAAATCATTTAAGGTCACCTATGTCTGTGTGAGGCCTAAACAGAATATCCAATGACAGCTATGGTCACCTATGTCTGTGTGAGGCCTAAACAGGATATCCAAAATCAGCTATGGTCACCTATGTCTGTGTGAGGCCTAAACAGGGTATCTAAAATCAGCTACGGTCACCTATGTCTGTGTGAGGCCTAAACAGGATATCTAAAATCAGCTAAGGTCACCTATGTCTGTGTGAGGCCTAAACAGGATATCTAAAATCAGCAAACGTCACCTAGGTCTATTAGAGGCCTAAACAGGATATACAAAATCAGCTAATGGTCACCTATGTCTGTGTGAGGCCTAAACATGATATCTAAAATCAGCTAAGGTCACCTATGTCTGTGAGAGGCCTAAACAGGATATCCAAAATCAGCTAAGGTCACCTATGTCTGTGTGAGGCCTAAACAGGATATCCAAAATCAGCTAAGGTCACCTATGTCTGTGTGAGGCCTAAACAGGATATCTAAAATCAGCAAAGGTCACCAATGTCTGTGTGAGGCCTAAACAGGATATCCAAAATCAGCTAAAGGTCACCTATGTCTGTGTGAGGCCTAAACAGAATATCTAAAATCAGTTAAGGTCACCTATGTCTGTGAGAGGCCTAAACAGGATATCCAATGAAAGATAAGGTCACCTATGTCTGTGTGAGGCCTAAACAGGATATCTAAAATCAATTAAGGTCACCTATGTCTGTGTGAGGTCTAAACATGATAGCCAAAATCAGCTAAGGTTACCTATGTCTGTGTAAGGCCTAAACAGGATATCTAAAATCAGCTAAGGTCACCTATGTCTGTGTGAGGCCTAAACAGGATATCTAAAATCAGCTATGGTCACCTATGTCTGTGTGAGTCCTAAACAGGATATCTAAAATCAGCTAAGGTCACCTATGTCTGTGTGAGACCTAAATAGGATATCTAAAATCAGTTAAGGTCACCTATGTCTGTGTGAGGCCTAAACAGGATATCAAAAATCAGCTAAGGTCACCTATGTCTGTGTGATACCTAAACAGGGTATCTAAAATCAGCTAAGGTCACCTATGTCTGTGTGAGGCCATAACAGGATATCCAAAATCAGCTAAGGTCACCTATTTCTGTGTGAGGCCTAAACAGGATATCTAAAATCAGCTAAGGTCACCTATGTCTGTGTGAGGCCTAAACAGGATATCTAAAATCAGCTAAGGTTTGCTTGTCTATGAGAGACCTAAACAGGATATGCAAAATCAGCTAAAGGTCACCTATGTCTGTGTGAGGCCTAAACAGGATATCTAAAATCAGCTAAGGTCACCTATGTCTGTGAGAGGCCTAAACAGGATATCCAAAATCAGCTAAGGTCACCTATATCTGTGTTAGGCCTAAACAGGATATCCAAAATCAGTTAAGGTCACCTATGTCTGTGAGAGGCCTAAACAGGACATCAAAATCACCTAAGGTCACCTCTGTCTGTGAGAGGCCTAAACAGGATATCTAAAATCAGCTAAGGTCATCTATGTCTGTGAGAGGCCTAAACAGGATATCAAAATCAGCTAAGGTCACCTATGTCTGTGTGAGGCCTAATCAGGATATCTAAAATCAGCTAACGTCACCTATGTCTGTGTGAGGTCTAAACAGGATATCTAAAATCAGGTAAGGTCACCTATGTCTGTGTGAGGTCTAAACAGGATATCTAAAATCAGCTAAGGTCACCTATGTCTGTGTGAGGCCTAAACAGGATATCTAAAATCAGCTAAGGTCACCTATGTCTATGAGAGGCCTAAACAGGATATACAAAATCAGCTAAAGTTCACCTATGACTGTGTGAGGCCTAAACAGGATATCCAAAATCAACTAAGATCACCTATGTCTGTGTGAGGCCTAAACAGGATATCCAAAATCAGCTAAGGTCACCTATGTCTGTGTGAGGCCTAAACAGGATATCCAAAATCAGCTAAGGTCACCTATGTCTGTGAGAGGCCTAAACAGGATATCAAAATCACCTAAGGTCACCTATGTCTGTGAGAGGCCTAAACAGGATATCTAAAATCAGCTAAGGTCATCTATGTCTGTGAGAGGCCTAAACAGGATATCCAAAATCAACTAAGGTCACCTATGTCTATGAGAGGCCTAAACAGGATATCAAAATCAGCTAAGGTCACCTATGTCTGTGTGAGGCCTAAACAGGATATCTAAAATCATCTAAGGTCACCTATGTCTGTGTGAGGTCTAAACAGGATATCTAAAATCAACTAAGGTCACCTATGTCTGTGTGAGGTCTAAACAGGATATCTAAAATCAGCTAAGTTCACCTATGTCTGTGTGAGGCCTAAACAGGATATCTAAAAGCAGCTAAGGTCACCTATGTCTGTGTGAGGCCAAAACAGGATATCTAAATTCAGCTAAGGTCACCTATGTCTGTGTGAGGCCTAAACAGGATATCCAAAATCATTTAAGGTCACCTATGTCTGTGTGAGGTCTAAACAGGATATCTAAAATCAACTAAGGTCACCTATGTCTGTGTGAGGCCAAAACAGGATATCCAAAATCAGCTAAAGGTCACCTATGTATGTGTGAGGCCTAAACAGGATATCTAAAATCAGCAAAGGTCACCAATGTCTGTGAGAGGCCTAAACAGGATATCCAAAATCAGCTAAGGTCACCTAGGTCTATTAGAGGCCTAAACAGGATATACAAAATCAGCTAAAGGTCACCTATGTCCGTGTGAGGCCTAAACATGATATCTAAGATCAGCTAATGTCACCTATGTCTGTGAGAGGCCTAAACAGGATATCTAAATTCAGCTACGGTCATCTATGTCTGTGAGAGGCCTAAACAGGATATCCAAAATCAGCTAAGGTCACCTATGTCTGTGAGAGGTCTAAACAGGATATCAAAATCAGCTAAGGTCACCTATTTCTGTGTGAGGCCTAAACAGGATATCTAAAATCAGCTAAGGTCACCTATGTCTGTGTGAGGTCTAAACAGGATATCTAAAATCAGCTAAGGTCACCTATGTCTGTGTGAGGTCTAAACAGGATATCTAAAATCAGCTAAGGTCACCTATGTCTGTGTGACGCCTAAACAGGATATCTAAAATCAGCTAAGGTCACCCATGTCTGTGTTAGGCCTAAACAGGATATCCAAAATCAGCTAAAGGTCACCTATGTCTGTGTGAGGTCTAAACAGGATATCCAAAATCAGTTAAGGTCACCTATGTCTGTGTGAGGCCTAAACAGGATATCCAAAATCAGCTAAAGGTCACCTATATCTGTGTGAGGCCTAAACAGGATATATAAAATCAGCTAAGGTCACCTATGTCTGTGTGAGGTCTAAACAGGATATCTAAAATCAGCTAAGGTCACCTATGTCTGTGTGAGATCTAAACAGGATATCTAAAATCAGCTAATGGTCACCTATGTCTGTGTGAGGCCTAAACAGGATATCCAAAATCAGCTAAAGGTCACCTATGTCTGTGTGAGGTCTAAACAGGATATCCAAAATCAGTTAAGGTCACCTATGTCTGTGTGAGGCCTAAACAGGATATCCAAAATCAGCTAAAGGTCACCTATATCTGTGTGAGGCCTAAACAGGATATATAAAATCAGCTAAGGTCACCTATGTCTGTGTGAGGCCTAAACAGAATATCCAATGACAGCTATGGTCACCTATGTCTGTGTGAGGCCTAAGCAGGATATCCAAAATCAGCTAAAGGACACCTATGTCTGTGTGAGGCCTAAACAGGGTATCTAAAATCAGCTACGGTCACCTATGTCTGTGTGAGGCCTAAACAGGATATCTAAAATCAGCTAAGGTCACCTATGTCTGTGTGAGGCCTAAACGGGATATCTAAAATCAGCAAACGTCACCTAAGTCTATTAGAGGCCTAAACAGGATATACAAAATCAGCTAATGGTCACCTATGTCTGTGTGAGGCCTAAACATGATATCTAAAATCAGCTAAGGTCACCTATGTCTGTGAGAGGCCTAAACAGGATATCCAAAATCAGCTAAGGTCACCTATGTCTGTGTGAGGCCTAAACAGGATATCCAAAATCAGCTAAGGTCACCTATGTCTGCGTGAGGCCTAAACAGGATATCTCAAATCAGCAAAGGTCACCTATGTCTGTGTGAGGCCTAAACAGGATATCCAAAATCAGCTAAAGGTCACTTATGTCTGTGTGAGGCCTAAACAGAATATCTAAAATCAGTTAAGGTCACCTATGTCTGTGAGAGGCCTAAACAGGATATCCAATGAAAGATAAGGTCACCTATGTCTGTGTGAGGCCTAAACAGGATATCTAAAATCAGTTAAGGTCACCTATGTCTGTGTGAGGTCTAAACATGATAGCCAAAATCAGCTAAGGTTACCTATGTCTGTGTAAGGCCTAAACAGGATATCTAAAATCAGCTAAGGTCACCTATGTCTGTGTGAGGCCTAAACAGGATATCTAAAATCAGCTATGGTCACCTATGTCTGTGTGAGTCCTAAACAGGATATCTAAAATCAGCGAAGGTCACCTATGTCTGTGTGAGACCTAAATAGGATATCTAAAATCAGTTAAGGTCATCTATGTCTGTGTGAGGCCTAAACAGGATATCAAAAATCAGCTAAGGTCACCTATGTCTGTGTGATACCTAAACAGGGTATCTAAAATCAGCTAAGGTCACCTATGTCTGTGTGAGGCCTAAACAGGATATCCAAAATCAACTAAGGTCACCTATTTCTGTGTGAGGCCTAAACAGGATATCTAAAATCAGCTAAGGTCACCTATGTCTGTGTGAGGCCTAAACAGGATATCTAAAATCAGCTAAGGTTTGCTTGTCTATGAGAGACCTAAACAGGATATGCAAAATCAGCTAAAGGTCACCTATGTCTGTGTGAGGCCTAAACAGGATATCTAAAATCAGCTAAGGTCACCTATGTCTGTGAGAGGCCTAAACAGGATATCCAAAATCACCTAAGGTCACCTATATCTGTGTTAGGCCTAAACAGGATATCCAAAATCAGTTAAGGTCACCTATGTCTGTGAGAGGCCTAAACAGGACATCAAAATCACCTAAGGTCACCTATGTCTGTGAGAGGCCTAAACAGGATATCTAAAATCAGCTAAGGTCATCTATGTCTGTGAGAGGCCTAAACAGGATATCCAAAATCAGCTAAGGTCACCTATGTCTGTGAGAGGCCTAAACAGGATATCAAAATCAGCTAAGGTCACCTATGTCTGTGTGAGGCCTAATCAGGATATCTAAAATCAGCTAACGTCACCTATGTCTGTGTGAGGTCTAAACAGGATATCTAAAATCAGGTAAGGTCACCTATGTCTGTGTGAGGTCTAAACAGGATATCTAAAATCAGCTAAGGTCACCTATGTCTGTGTGAGGCCTAAACAGGATATCTAAAATCAGCTAAGGTCACCTATGTCTATGAGAGGCCTAAACAGGATATACAAAATCAGCTAAAGTTCACCTATGACTGTGTGAGGCCTAAACAGGATATCCAAAATCAACTAAGATCACCTATGTCTGTGTGAGGCCTAAACAGGATATCCAAAATCAGCTAAGGTCACCTATGTCTGTGTGAGGCCTAAACAGGATATCCAAAATCAGCTAAGGTCACCTATGTCTGTGAGAGGCCTAAACAGGATATCAAAATCACCTAAGGTCACCTATGTCTGTGAGAGGCCTAAACAGGATATCTAAAATCAGCTAAGGTCATCTATGTCTGTGAGAGGCCTAAACAGGATATCCAAAATCAACTAAGGTCACCTATGTCTATGAGAGGCCTAAACAGGATATCAAAATCAGCTAAGGTCACCTATGTCTGTGTGAGGCCTAAACAGGATATCTAAAATCATCTAAGGTCACCTATGTCTGTGTGAGGTCTAAACAGGATATCTAAAATCAACTAAGGTCACCTATGTCTGTGTGAGGTCTAAACAGGATATCTAAAATCAGCTAAGTTCACCTATGTCTGTGTGAGGCCTAAACAGGATATCTAAAAGCAGCTAAGGTCACCTATGTCTGTGTGAGGTCTAAACAGGATATCTAAAATCAACTAAGGTCACCTATGTCTGTGTGAGGCCAAAACAGGATATCCAAAATCAGCTAAAGGTCACCTATGTATGTGTGAGGCCTAAACAGGATATCTAAAATCAGCAAAGGTCACCAATGTCTGTGAGAGGCCTAAACAGGATATCTAAAATCAGCTAAGGTCACCTAGGTCTATTAGAGGCCTAAACAGGATATACAAAATCAGCTAAAGGTCACCTATGTCCGTGTGAGGCCTAAACATGATATCTAAGATCAGCTAATGTCACCTATGTCTGTGAGAGGCCTAAACAGGATATCTAAATTCAGCTACGGTCATCTATGTCTGTGAGAGGCCTAAACAGGATATCCAAAATCAGCTAAGGTCACCTATGTCTGTGAGAGGTCTAAACAGGATATCAAAATCAGCTAAGGTCACCTATTTCTGTGTGAGGCCTAAACAGGATATCTAAAATCAGCTAAGGTCACCTATGTCTGTGTGAGGTCTAAACAGGATATCTAAAATCAGCTAAGGTCACCTATGTCTGTGTGAGGTCTAAACAGGATATCTAAAATCAGCTAAGGTCACCTATGTCTGTGTGACGCCTAAACAGGATATCTAAAATCAGCTAAGGTCACCCATGTCTGTGTTAGGCCTAAACAGGATATCCAAAATCAGCTAAAGGTCACCTATGTCTGTGTGAGGTCTAAACAGGATATCCAAAATCAGTTAAGGTCACCTATGTCTGTGTGAGGCCTAAACAGGATATCCAAAATCAGCTAAAGGTCACCTATATCTGTGTGAGGCCTAAACAGGATATATAAAATCAGCTAAGGTCACCTATGTCTGTGTGAGGTCTAAACAGGATATCTAAAATCAGCTAAGGTCACCTATGTCTGTGTGAGATCTAAACAGGATATCTAAAATCAGATAATGGTCACCTATGTCTGTGTGAGGCCTAAACAGGATATCCAAAATCAGCTAAGGTCACCTATGTCTGTGTGAGGCCTAAACAGAATATCCAATGACAGCTATGGTCACCTATGTCTGTGTGAGGCCTAAGCAGGATATCCAAAATCAGCTAAGGACACCTATGTCTGTGTGAGGCCTAAACAGGGTATCTAAAATCAGCAACGGTCACCTATGTCTGTGTGAGGCCTAAGCAGGATATCTAAAATCAGCTAAGGACACCTATGTCTGTGTGAGGCCTAAACAGGGTATCTAAAATCAGCTACGGTCACCTATGTCTGTGTGAGGCCTAAACAGGATATCTAAAATCAGCTAAGGTCACCTATGTCTGTGTGAGGCCTAAACAGGATATCTAAAATCAGCAAACGTCACCTAGGTCTATTAGAGGCCTAAACAGGATATACAAAATCAGCTAATGGTCACCTATGTCTGTGTGAGGCCTAAACATGATATCTAAAATCAGCTAAGGTCACCTATGTCTGTGAGAGGCCTAAACAGGATATCCAAAATCAGCTAAGGTCACCTATGTCTGTGTGAGGCCTAAACAGGATATCCAAAATCAGCTAAGGTCACCTATGTCTGTGTGAGGCCTAAACAGGATATCCAAAATCAGTTAAGGTCACCTATGTCTGTGTGAGGTCTAAACAGGATATCTAAAATCAACTAAGGTCACCTATGTCTGTGTGAGGCCAAAACAGGATATCCAAAATCAGCTAAAGGTCACCTATGTATGTGTGAGGCCTAAACAGGATATCTAAAATCAGCAAAGGTCACCAATGTCTGTGAGAGGCCTAAACAGGATATCTAAAATCAGCTAAGGGGACCTAGGTCTATTAGAGGCCTAAACAGGATATACAAAATCAGCTAAAGGTCACCTATGTCCGTGTGAGGCCTAAACATGATATCTAAGATCAGCTAATGTCACCTATGTCTGTGAGAGGCCTAAACAGGATATCTAAATTCAGCTACGGTCATCTATGTCTGTGTGAGGTCTAAACAGGGTATCTAAAATCAGCTAAGGTCACCTATGTCTGTGTGACGCCTAAACAGGATATCTAAAATCAGCTAAGGTCACCCATGTCTGTGTTAGGCCTAAACAGGATATCCAAAATCAGCTAAAGGTCACCTATGTATGTGTGAGGCCTAAACAGGATATCTAAAATCAGCAAAGGTCACCAATGTCTGTGAGAGGCCTAAACAGGATATCTAAAATCAGCTAAGGTCACCTAGGTCTATTAGAGGACTAAACAGGATATACAAAATCAGCTAAAGGTCACCTATGTCCGTGTGAGGCCTAAACATGATATCTAAGATCAGCTAATGTCACCTATGTCTGTGAGAGGCCTAAACAGGATATATAAATTCAGCTACGGTCATCTATGTCTGTGTGAGGTCTAAACAGGATATCTAAAATCAGCTAAGGTCACCTATGTCTGTGTGACGCCTAAACAGGATATCTAAAATCAGCTAAGGTCACCCATGTCTGTGTTAGGCCTAAACAGGATATCCAAAATCAGCTAAAGGTCACCTATGTCTGTGTGAGGTCTAAACAGGATATCCAAAATCAGTTAAGGTCACCTATGTCTGTGTGAGGCCTAAACAGGATATCCAAAATCAGCTAAAGGTCACCTATATCTGTGTGAGGCCTAAACAGGATATATAAAATCAGCTAAGGTCACCTATGTCTGTGTGAGGTCTAAACAGGATATCTAAAATCAGCTAAGGTCACCTATGTCTGTGTGAGATCTAAACAGGATATCTAAAATCAGCTAATGGTCACCTATGTCTGTGTGAGGCCTAAACAGGATATCCAAAATCAGCTAAGGTCACCTATGTCTGTGTGAGGCCTAAACAGAATATCCAATGACAGCTATGGTCACCTATGTCTGTGTGAGGCCTAAGCAGGATATCCAAAATCAGTTAAGGACACCTATGTCTGTGTGAGGCCTAAACAGGGTATCTAAAATCAGCTACGTCACCTATGTCTGTGTGAGGCCTAAGCAGGATATCTAAAATCAGCTAAGGACACCTATGTCTGTGTGAGGCCTAAACAGGGTATCTAAAATCAGCTACGGTCACCTATGTCTGTGTGAGGCCTAAACAGGATATCTAAAATCAGCTAAGGTCACCTATGTCTGTGTGAGGCCTAAACAGGATATCTAAAATCAGCAAACGTCACCTAGGTCTATTAGAGGCCTAAACAGGATATACAAAATCAGCTAATGGTCACCTATGTCTGTGTGAGGCCTAAACATGATATCTAAAATCAGCTAAGGTCACCTATGTCTGTGAGAGGCCTAAACAGGATATCCAAAATCAGCTAAGGTCACCTATGTCTGTGTGAGGCCTAAACAGGATATCCAAAATCAGCTAAGGTCACCTATGTCTGTGTGAGGCCTAAACAGGATATCTAAAATCAGCAAAGGTCACCAATGTCTGTGTGAGGCCTAAACAGGATATCCAAAATCAGCTAAAGGTCACCTATGTCTGTGTGAGGCCTAAACAGAATATCTAAAATCAGTTAAGGTCACCTATGTCTGTGAGAGGCCTAAACAGGATATCCAATGAAAGATAAGGTCACCTATGTCTGTGTGAGGCCTAAACAGGATATCTAAAATCAGTTAAGGTCACCTATGTCTGTGTGAGGTCTAAACATGATAGCCAAAATCAGCTAAGGTTACCTATGTCTGTGTAAGGCCTAAACAGGATATCTAAAATCAGCTAAGGTCACCTATGTCTGTGTGAGACCTAAACAGGATATCTAAAATCAGCTAAGGTCACCTATGTCTGTGTGAGTCCTAAACAGGATATCTAAAATCAGCTAAGGTCACCTATGTCTGTGTGAGACCTAAATAGGATATCTAAAATCAGTTAAGGTCACCTATGTCTGTGTGAGGCCTAAACAGGATATCAAAAATCAGCTAAGGTCACCTATGTCTGTGTGATACCTAAACAGGGTATCTAAAATCAGCTAAGGTCACCTATGTCTGTGTGAGGCCTAAACAGGATATCCAAAATCAGCTAAGGTCACCTATTTCTGTGTGAGGCCTAAACAGGATATCTAAAATCAGCTAAGGTCACCTATGTCTGTGTGAGGCCTAAACAGGATATCTAAAATCAGCTAAGGTTTGCTTGTCTATGAGAGACCTAAACAGGATATGCAAAATCAGCTAAAGGTCACCTATGTCTGTGTGAGGCCTAAACAGGATATCTAAAATCAGCTAAGGTCACCTATGTCTGTGAGAGGCCTAAACAGGATATCCAAAATCAGCTAAGGTCACCTATATCTGTGTTAGGCCTAAACATGATATCCAAAATCAGTTAAGGTCACCTATGTCTGTGAGAGGCCTAAACAGGACATCAAAATCACCTAAGGTCACCTCTGTCTGTGACAGGCCTAAACAGGATATCTAAAATCAGCTAAGGTCATCTATGTCTGTGAGAGGCCTAAACAGGATATCCAAAATCAGCTAAGGTCACCTATATCTGTGAGAGGCCTAAACAGGATATCAAAATCAGCTAAGGTCACCTATGTCTGTGTGAGGCCTAATCAGGATATCTAAAATCAGCTAACGTCACCTATGTCTGTGTGAGGTCTAAACAGGATATCTAAAATCAGGTAAGGTCACCTATGTCTGTGTGAGGTCTAAACAGGATATCTAAAATCAGCTAAGGTCACCTATGTCTGTGTGAGGCCTAAACAGGATATCCAAAATCAGCTAAGGTCACCTATGTCTGTGTGAGGCCTAAACAGTATATCCAAAATCAGCTAAGGTCACCTATGTCTGTGAGAGGCCTAAACAGGATATCAAAATCACCTAAGGTCATCTATGTCTGTGAGAGGCCTAAACAGGATATCCAAAATCAACTAAGGTCACCTATGTCTATGAGAGGCCTAAACAGGATATCAAAATCAGCTAAGGTCACCTATGTCTGTGTGAGGCCTAAACAGGATATCTAAAATCATCTAAGGTCACCTATGTCTGTGTGAGGTCTAAACAGGATATCTAAAATCAACTAAGGTCACCTATGTCTGTGTGAGGTCTAAACAGGATATCTAAAATCAGCTAAGTTCACCTATGTCTGTGTGAGGCCTAAACAGGATATCTAAAAGCAGCTAAGGTCACCTATGTCTGTGTGAGGCCAAAACAGGATATCTAAATTCAGCTAAGGTCACCTATGTCTGTGTGAGGCCTAAACAGGATATCCAAAATCAGTTAAGGTCACCTATGTCTGTGTGAGGTCTAAACAGGATATCTAAAATCAACTAAGGTCACCTATGTCTGTGTGAGGCCAAAACAGGATATCCAAAATCAGCTAAAGGTCACCTATGTCTTTGTGAGGTCTAAACAGAATATCTAAAATCAGTTAAGGTCACCTATGTCTGTGAGAGGCCTAAACAGGATATCCAATGAAAGCTAAGGTCACCTATGTCTGTGTGAAGTCTAAACAGGATATATAAAATCAGTTAAGGTCACCTATGTCTGTGTGAGGTCTAAACAGGATATCCAAAATCAGTTAAGGTCACCTATGTCTGTGTGAGGCCTAAACAGGATATCCAAAATCAGCTAAAGGTCACCTATGTCTGTGAGAGGCCTAAACAGGATATCTAATGACAATTAAGGTCACCTATGTCTGTGTGAAGCCTAAACAGGATATCCAAAATCAGTTAAGGTGACCTATGTCTGTGTGAGGCCTAAACAGGATATCTAAAATCAGCTAAAGGTCACCTATGTCTGTGTGAGGCCTAAACAGGATATCAAAATCAGCTAAGGTCACCTATGTCTGTGTGAGGCCTAATCAGGATATCTAAAATCAGCTAACGTCACCTATGTCTGTGTGAGGTCTAAACAGGATATCTAAAATCAGGTAAGGTCACCTATGTCTGTGTGAGGTCTAAACAGGATATCTAAAATCAGCTAAGGTCACCTATGTCTGTGTGAGGCCTAAACAGGATATCTAAAATCAGCTAAGGTCACCTATGTCTATGAGAGGCCTAAACAGGATATACAAAATCAGCTAAAGTTCACCTATGACTGTGTGAGGCCTAAACAGGATATCCAAAATCAACTAAGATCACCTATGTCTGTGTGAGGCCTAAACAGGATATCCAAAATCAGCTAAGGTCACCTATGTCTGTGTGAGGCATAAACAGGATATCCAAAATCAGCTAAGGTCACCTATGTCTGTGAGAGGCCTAAACAGGATATCAAAATCACCTAAGGTCACCTATGTCTGTGAGAGGCCTAAACAGGATATCTAAAATTAGCTAAGGTCATCTATGTCTGTGAGAGGCCTAAACAGGATATCCAAAATCAACTAAGGTCACCTATGTCTATAATAGGCCTAAACAGGATATCAAAATCAGCTAAGGTCACCTATGTCTGTGTGAGGCCTAAACAGGATATCTAAAATCATCTAAGGTCACCTATGTCTGTGTGAGGTCTAAACAGGATATCTAAAATCAACTAAGGTCACCTATGTCTGTGTGAGGTCTAAACAGGATATCTAAAATCAGCTAAGTTCACCTATGTCTGTGTGAGGCCTAAACAGGATATCTAAAAGCAGCTAAGGTCACCTATGTCTGTGTGAGGCCAAAACAGGATATCTACATTCAGCTAAGGTCACCTATGTCTGTGTGAGGCCTAAACAGGATATCCAAAATCAGTTAAGGTCACCTATGTCTGTGTGAGGTCTAAACAGGATATCCAAAATCAGCTAAAGGTCACCTATGTCTGTGTGAGGTCTAAACAGAATATCTAAAATCAGTTAAGGTCACCTATGTCTGTGAGAGGCCTAAACAGGATATCCAATGAAAGCTAAGGTCACCTATGTCTGTGTGAAGCCTAAACAGGATATATAAAATCAGTTAAGGTCACCTATGTCTGTGTGAGGTCTAAACAGGATATCCAAAATCAGTTAAGGTCACCTATGTCTGTGTGAGGCCTAAACAGGATATCCAAAATCAGCTAAAGGTCACCTATGTCTGTGAGAGGCCTAAACAGGATATCTAATGACAATTAAGGTCACCTATGTCTGTGTGAAGCCTAAACAGGATATCCAAAATCAGTTAAGGTGACCTATGTCTGTGTGAGGCCTAAACAGGATATCTAAAATCAGCTAAAGGTCACCTATGTCTGTGTGAGGCCTAAACAGGATATCCAAAATCAGCTAAAGGTCACCTATGTCTGTTTGAAGCCTAACAGGATATCTAAAATCAGTTAAGGTCACCTATGTCTGTGTGAGGCCTAAATAGGATATCCAAAATCAGTTAAGGTCACTTATGTCTGTGTGAGGTCTAAACAGGATATCTAAAATCAGCTAAGGTCGCCTATGTCTGTGTGGGGCCTATACAGGATATATAAAATCAGCTAAGGTCACCTATGTCTGTGTGAGGTCTAAACAGGATATCTAAAATCAGCTAAGGTCACCTATGTCTGTGTGAGTTCTAAACAGGATATCTAAAATCAGCTAATGGTCACCTATGTCTGTGTGAGGCCTAAACAGGATATCTAAAATCAGTTAAGGTCACCTATGTCTGTGTGAGGCCTAAACAGGATATCCAAAATCAGTTAAGGTCACCTATGTCTGTGTGAGGCCTAAACAGAATATCCAATGACAGCTATGGTCACCTATGTCTGTGTGAGGCCTAAGCAGGATATCCAAAATCAGCTAAAGGACACCTATGTCTGTGTAAGGCCTAAACAGGGTATCTAAAATCAGCTAAGGTCACCTATGTCTGTGTGAGGCCTAAATAGGATATCTAAAATCAGCTAAGGTCACCTATGTCTGTGTGAGGCCTAAACAGGATATCTAAAATCAGCTAAGGTCACCTAAGTCTATTAGAGCCCTAAACAGGATATACAAAATCAGCTAAAGGTCACCTATGTCTGTGTGAGGCCTAAACATGATATCTAAAATCAGCTAAGGTCACCTATGTCTGTGAGAGGCCTAAACAGGATATCCAAAATCAGCTAAGGTCACCTATGTCTGTGTGAGGCCTAAACAGGATATCCAAAATCAGCTAAGGTCACCTATGTATGTGTGAGGCCTAAACATGATATCTAAAATCAGCAAAGGTTACCAATGTCTGTGAGTGGCCTAAACAGGATATCAAAATTACCTAAGGTCACCTATGTCTGTGAGAGGCCTAAACAGGATATCTAAAATCAGCTACGGTCATCTATGTTTGTGAGAGGCCTAAACAGGATATCCAAAATCAGCTAAGGTCACCTATGTCTGTGAGAGGTCTAAACAGGATATCAAAATCAGCTAAGGTCACCTATGTCTGTGTGAGGTCTAAACAGGATATATAAAATCAGCTAAGGTCACCTATGTCTGTGTGAGGTCTAAACAGGATATCTAAAATCAGCTAAAGGTCACCTATGTCTGTGTGAGGTCTAAACAGGATATCTAAAATCAGCTAAGGTCACCTATGTCTGTGTGAGGCCTAAACAGGATATCTAAAATCAGCTATGGTCACCTATGTCTGTGTGAGGCCTAAACAGGATATCTAAAATCAGCTAAGGTCACCTATGTCTGTGTTAGGCCTAAACAGGATATCCAAAATCAGCTAAAGGTCACCTATGTCTGTGTGAGGTCTAAACAGGATATCCAAAATCAGTTAAGGTCACCTATGTCTGTGTGAGGCCTAAACAGGATATCTAAAATCAGCTAAGGTCACCTATGTCTGTGTGAGGCCTGAACAGGATATCCAAAATCAGCTAAGGTCACCTATGTCTGTGAGAGGCCTAAACAGGATATCCAAAATCAGCTAAAGGTCGCCAATGTCTGTGTGAGGCCTAAACAGGATATCCAAAATCAGCTAAAGGTCACCTATGTCTGTGTGAGGCCTAAACAGGATATATAAAATCAGCTAAGGTCACCTATGTCTGTGTTAGGTCTAAACAGGTTATCTAAAATCAGCTAAGGTCACCTATGTCTGTGTGAGATCTAAACAGGATATCTAAAATCAGCTAATGGTCACCTATGTCTGTGTGAGGCTTAAACAGGATATCTAAAATCAGTTAAGGTCACCTATGTCTGTGTGAGGCCTAAACAGGATATCCAAAATCAGCTAAGGTCACCTATGTCTGTGTGAGGACTAAACAGAATATTCAATGACAGCTATGGTCACTTATGTCTGTGTGAGGCCTAAACAGGATATCTAAAATCAGCTAAGGTCACCTATGTCTGTGTGAGGCCTAAACAGAATATCTAAAATCAGCTCAGGTCACCTAGGTCTATTAGAGGCCTAAACAGGATATACAAAATCAGCTAATGGTCACCTATGTCTGTGTGAGGCCTAAACATGATATCTAAAATCAGCTAAGGTCACCTATGTTTGTGAGAGGCCTAAACAGGATATCCAAAATCAGCTAAGGTCACCTATGTCTGTGTAAGGCCTAAACAGGATATCCAAAATCAGCTAAGGTCACCTATGTCTGTGTGAGGCCTAAACAGGATATCTAAAATCAGCAAAGTTCACCAATGTCTGTGAGAGGCCTAAACAGGATATCAAAATTACCTAAGGTCACCTATGTCTGTGAGAGGCCTAAACAGGATATCTAAAATCAGCTACGGTCATCTATGTCTGTGAGAGGCCTAAACAGGATATCCAAAATCAGCTAAGGTCACCTATGTCTGTGAGAGGTCTAAACAGGATATCAAAATCAGCTAAGGTCACCTATGTCTGTGTGAGGCCTAAACAGGATATCTAAAATCAGCTAAGGTCACCTATGTCTGTGTGAGGTCTAAACAGGATATCTAAAATCAGCTAAGATCACCTATATCTGTGTGAGGTCTAAACAGGATATCTAAAATCAGTTAAGGTCACCTATGTCTGTGTGAGGCCTAAACAGGATATCTAAAATCAGCTAAGGTCACCTATGTCTGTGTGAGGCCTAAACAGGATATCTAAAATCAGCTAAGGTCACCTATGTCTGTGTGAGGCCTAAACAGGATATCCAAAATCAGTTAAGGTCACCTATGTCTGTGTGAGGCCTAAACAGGATATCAAAAATCAGCTAAGGTCACCTATGTCTGTGTGAGGCCTGAACAGGATATCCAAAATCAGCTAAGGTCACCTATGTCTGTGAGAGGCCTAAACAGGATATCCAAAATCAGCTAAAGGTCGCCTATGTCTTTGTGAGGCCTAAACAGGATATCCAAAATCAGCTAAAGGTCACCTATGTCTGTGTGAGGCCTAAACAGGATATCCAAAACCAGCTAATGGTCACCTATGTCTATGTGAGGCCTAAACAGGATATCTAAAATCAGCTAAGGTCACCTATGTCTGTGTGAGGCCTAAACAGGGTTTCTAAAATCAGCTAAGGTCACCTATTTCTGTGTGAGGCCTAAACAGGATATCTAATATCAGCTAAGGTCACCTATGTCTGTGTGAGGCCTAAACAGGATATCTAAAATCAGCTAAGATCACCTATGTCTGTGTGAGGCCTAAACAGGATATCTAAAATCAGCAAAGGTCACCAATGTATGTGAGAGGCCTAAACAGAATATCAAAATTACCTAAGGTCACCTATGTCTGTGAGAGGCCTAAACAGGATATCTAAAATCAGCTACGGTCATCTATGTCTGTGTGAGGTCTAAACAGGATATCTAAAATCAGCTAAGGTCACCTATATCTTTGTGAGGTCTGAACAGGATATCTAAAATCAGCTAAGGTCACCTATGTCTGTGTGAGGCCTAAACAGGATATCTAAAATCAGCTAAAGTCACCTATGTCTGTGTGAGGCCTAAACAGGATATCTAAAATCAGCTAAGGTCACCTATGTCTGTGTGAGACCTAAACAGGATATCAAAAATCAGTTAAGGTCACCTATGTCTGTGTCAGGTCTAAATAGGATATCTAAAATCAACTAAGGTCACCTATGTCTGTGTGAGGCCTAAACAGGATATCCAAAATCAGCTAAGGTCACCTATGTATGTGTGAGGCCTAAACAGGATATCTAAAATCAGCAAAGGTCACCAATGTCTGTGAGAGGCCTAAACAGAATATCAAAATTACCTAAGGTCACCTATGTCTGTGAGAGGCCTAAACAGGATATCTAAAATCAGCTACGGTCATCTATGTCTGTGTAAGGTCTAAACAGGATATCTAAAATCAGCTAAGGTCACTTATATCTTTGTGAGGTCTAAACAGGATATCTAAAATCAGCTAAGGTCACCTATGTCTGTGTGAGGCCTAAATAGGATATCTAAAATCAGCTAAAGTCACCTATGTCTGTGTGAGGCCTAAACAGGATATCTAAAATCAGCTAAGGTCACCTATGTCTGTGTGAGACCTAAACAGGATATCAAAAATCAGTTAAGGTCACCTATGTCTGTGTCAGGTCTAAATAGGATATCTAAAATCAACTAAGGTCACCTATGTCTGTGTTAGGCCTAAACAGGATATCCAAAATCAGCTAAAGGTCACCTATGTCTGTTGTGAGGTCTAAACAGGATATCCAAAATCAGTTAAGGTCACCTATGTCTGTGTGAGGCCTAAACAGGATATTTAAAATCAGCTAAGGTCACCTATGTCTGTGTGAGGCCTGAACAGGATATCCAAAATCAGCTAAGGTCACCTATGTCTGTGAGAGGCCTAAACAGGATATCTAAAATCAGCTAAAGGTCGCCTATGTCTGTGTGAGGCCTAAACAGGATATCTAAAATCAGCTAAAGGTCACCTATGTCTGTGTGACGCCTAAACAGGATATTCAAAACCAGCTAATGGTCACCTATGTCTGTGTGAAGCCTAAACAGGATATCTAAAATCAGTTAAGGTCACCTATGTCTGTGTGAGTCCTAAACAGGATATCCAAAATCAGTTAAGGTCACCTATGTCTGTGTGAGGCCTAAACAGGATATCCAAAATCAGCTAAGGTCACCTATATCTGTGTGAGGTCTAAACAGGATATCTAAAATCAGCTAAGATCACCTATGTCTGTGTGAGTCCTAAACAGGATATCCAAAATCAGCTAAAGGTCACCTATATCTGTGTGAGGTCTAAACGGGAAATCTAAAATCAGCTAAGGTCACCTATGTCTGTGTGAGGTCTAAACAGGATATCTAAAATCAGCTAATGGTCACCTATGTCTGTGTGAGGCCTAAACAGGATATCTAAAATCAGTTAAGGTCACCTATGTCTGTGTGAGGCCTAAACAGGATATCCAAAATCAGCTAAGATCACCTATGTCTGTGTGAGGCCTAAAGAGAATATCCAATGACAGCTATGGTCACCTATGTCTGTGTGAGGCCTAAGCAGGATTTCCAAAATCAGCTAAAGGACACCTATGTCTGTGTGAGGCCTAAACAGGATATCTAAAATCAGCTAAGGTCACCTATGTCTGTGTGAGGCCTAAACAGGATATCTAAAATCAGCTAAGGTCACCTAGGTCTATTAGAGGCCTAAACAGGATATACAAAATCAGCTAAAGGTCACCTATGTCTGTGTGAGGCCTAAACATGATATCTAAAATCAGCTAAAGGTCACCTATGTCTGTGTGAGGCCTACACAGGATATCTAAAATCAGCTAAAGGTCACCTATGTCTGTGTGAGGCCTAAACAGGATATCCAAAACCAGCTAATGGTCACCTATGTCTGTGTGAAGCCTAAACAGGATATCTAAAATCAGTTAAGGTCACCTATGTCTGTGTGAGTCCTAAACAGGATATCCAAAATCAGTTAAGGTCACCTATGTCTGTGTGAGGCCTAAACAGGATATCCAAAATCAGCTAAGGTCACCTATATCTGTGTGAGGTCTAAACAGGATATCTAAAATCAGCTAAGATCACCTATGTCTGTGTGAGTCCTAAACAGGATATCCAAAATCAGCTAAAGGTCACCTATATCTGTGTGAGGTCTAAACGGGAAATCTAAAATCAGCTAAGGTTACCTATCTCTGTGTGAGGCCTAAACAGGATATATAAAATCAGCTAAGGTCACATATGTCTGTGTGAGGTCTAAACAGGATATCTAAAATCAGCTAAGGTCACTTATGTCTGTGTGAGGTCTAAACAGGATATCTAAAATCAGCTAATGGTCACCTATGTCTGTGTGAGGCCTAAACAGGATATCCAAAATCAGCTAAGGTCACCTATGTCTGTGTGAGGCCTAAACAGAATTTCCAATGACAGCTAAGGTCACCTATGTCTGTGTGAGGCCTAAGCAGGATATCCAAAATCAGCTAAAGGTCACCTATGTCTGTGTGAGGCCTAAACAGGGTATCTAAAATCAGCTATGTCACCTATGTCTGTGTGAGGCCTAAACAGGATATCTAAAATCAGCTAAGGTCACCTATGTCTGTGTGAGGCCTAAACAGGATATCTAAAATCAGCTAAGGTCACCTATGTCTGTGTGAGGCCTAAACAGGGTATCTATAATCAGCTAAGGTCACCTATTTCTGTGTGAGGTCTAAACAGGATATCTAAAATCAGCTAAGGTCACCTATGTCTGTGTGAGGCCTAAACAGGATATCCAAAATCAGCTAAGGTCACCTATGTCTATTAGAGGCCTAAACAGGATATACAAAATCAGCTAAAGGTCAACTATGTCTGTGTGAGGCCTAAACATGATATCTAAAATCAGCTAAGGTCACCTATGTCTGTGAGAGGCCTAAACAGGATATCCAAAATCAGCTAAGGTCACCTATGTCTGTGTGAGGCCTAAACAGGATATCCAAAATCAGCTAAGGTCACCTATGTATGTGTGAGGCCTAAACAGGATATCTAAAATCAGCAAAGGTCACCAATGTCTGTGAGAGGCCTAAACAGAATATCAAAATTACCTAAGGTCACCTATGTCTGTGAGAGGCCTAAACAGGATATCTAAAATCAGCTACGGTCATCTATGTCTGTGTAAGGTCTAAACAGGATATCTAAAATCAGCTAAGGTCACTTATATCTTTGTGAGGTCTAAACAGGATATCTAAAATCAGCTAAGGTCACCTATGTCTGTGTGAGGCCTAAATAGGATATCTAAAATCAGCTAAAGTCACCTATGTCTGTGTGAGGCCTAAACAGGATATCTAAAATCAGCTAAGGTCACCTATGTCTGTGTGAGACCTAAACAGGATATCAAAAATCAGTTAAGGTCACCTATGTCTGTGTCAGGTCTAAATAGGATATCTAAAATCAACTAAGGTCACCTATGTCTGTGTTAGGCCTAAACAGGATATCCAAAATCAGCTAAAGGTCACCTATGTCTGTTGTGAGGTCTAAACAGGATATCCAAAATCAGTTAAGGTCACCTATGTCTGTGTGAGGCCTAAACAGGATATATAAAATCAGCTAAGGTCACCTATGTCTGTGTGAGGCCTGAACAGGATATCCAAAATCAGCTAAGGTCACCTATGTCTGTGAGAGGCCTAAACAGGATATCTAAAATCAGCTAAAGGTCGCCTATGTCTGTGTGAGGCCTAAACAGGATATCTAAAATCAGCTAAAGGTCACCTATGTCTGTGTGACGCCTAAACAGGATATTCAAAACCAGCTAATGGTCACCTATGTCTGTGTGAAGCCTAAACAGGATATCTAAAATCAGTTAAGGTCACCTATGTCTGTGTGAGTCCTAAACAGGATATCCAAAATCAGTTAAGGTCACCTATGTCTGTGTGAGGCCTAAACAGGATATCCAAAATCAGCTAAGGTCACCTATATCTGTGTGAGGTCTAAACAGGATATCTAAAATCAGCTAAGATCACCTATGTCTGTGTGAGTCCTAAACAGGATATCCAAAATCAGCTAAAGGTCACCTATATCTGTGTGAGGTCTAAACGGGAAATCTAAAATCAGCTAAGGTCACCTATGTCTGTGTGAGGTCTAAACAGGATATCTAAAATCAGCTAATGGTCACCTATGTCTGTGTGAGGCCTAAACAGGATATCTAAAATCAGTTAAGGTCACCTATGTCTGTGTGAGGCCTAAACAGGATATCCAAAATCAGCTAAGATCACCTATGTCTGTGTGAGGCCTAAAGAGAATATCCAATGACAGCTATGGTCACCTATGTCTGTGTGAGGCCTAAGCAGGATTTCCAAAATCAGCTAAAGGACACCTATGTCTGTGTGAGGCCTAAACAGGATATCTAAAATCAGCTAAGGTCACCTATGTCTGTGTGAGGCCTAAACAGGATATCTAAAATCAGCTAAGGTCACCTAGGTCTATTAGAGGCCTAAACAGGATATACAAAATCAGCTAAAGGTCACCTATGTCTGTGTGAGGCCTAAACATGATATCTAAAATCAGCTAAAGGTCACCTATGTCTGTGTGAGGCCTACACAGGATATCTAAAATCAGCTAAAGGTCACCTATGTCTGTGTGAGGCCTAAACAGGATATCCAAAACCAGCTAATGGTCACCTATGTCTGTGTGAAGCCTAAACAGGATATCTAAAATCAGTTAAGGTCACCTATGTCTGTGTGAGTCCTAAACAGGATATCCAAAATCAGTTAAGGTCACCTATGTCTGTGTGAGGCCTAAACAGGATATCCAAAATCAGCTAAGGTCACCTATATCTGTGTGAGGTCTAAACAGGATATCTAAAATCAGCTAAGATCACCTATGTCTGTGTGAGTCCTAAACAGGATATCCAAAATCAGCTAAAGGTCACCTATATCTGTGTGAGGTCTAAACGGGAAATCTAAAATCAGCTAAGGTTACCTATCTCTGTGTGAGGCCTAAACAGGATATATAAAATCAGCTAAGGTCACATATGTCTGTGTGAGGTCTAAACAGGATATCTAAAATCAGCTAAGGTCACTTATGTCTGTGTGAGGTCTAAACAGGATATCTAAAATCAGCTAATGGTCACCTATGTCTGTGTGAGGCCTAAACAGGATATCCAAAATCAGCTAAGGTCACCTATGTCTGTGTGAGGCCTAAACAGAATTTCCAATGACAGCTAAGGTCACCTATGTCTGTGTGAGGCCTAAGCAGGATATCCAAAATCAGCTAAAGGTCACCTATGTCTGTGTGAGGCCTAAACAGGGTATCTAAAATCAGCTATGTCACCTATGTCTGTGTGAGGCCTAAACAGGATATCTAAAATCAGCTAAGGTCACCTATGTCTGTGTGAGGCCTAAACAGGATATCTAAAATCAGCTAAGGTCACCTATGTCTGTGTGAGGCCTAAACAGGGTATCTATAATCAGCTAAGGTCACCTATTTCTGTGTGAGGTCTAAACAGGATATCTAAAATCAGCTAAGGTCACCTATGTCTGTGTGAGGCCTAAACAGGATATCCAAAATCAGCTAAGGTCACCTATGTCTATTAGAGGCCTAAACAGGATATACAAAATCAGCTAAAGGTCAACTATGTCTGTGTGAGGCCTAAACATGATATCTAAAATCAGCTAAGGTCACCTATGTCTGTGAGAGGCCTAAACAGGATATCCAAAATCAGCTAAGGTCACCTATGTCTGTGTGAGGCCTAAACAGGATATCCAAAATCAGCTAAGGTCACCTATGTCTGTGTGAGGCCTAAACAGGATATCTAAAATCAACAAAGGTCACCAATGTCTGTGAGAGGCCTAAACAGGATATCAAAATCACCTAAGGTCACCTATGTCTGTGAGAGGCCTAAACAGGATATCTAAAATCAGCTAAGGTCATCTATGTCTGTGAGAAGCCTAAACAGGACATCTAAAATCAGCTAAGGTCACCTATGTCTGTGTGAGGTCTAAACAGGATATCTAAAATCAGCTATGGTCACCTATGTCTGTGTGAGGCCTAAACAGGATATCTAAAATCAGCTAAGGTCACCTATGTCTGTGTGAGGTCTAAACAGGATATCTAAAATCAGCTAAGGTCACATATGTCTGTGTGAGGTCTAAACAGGATATCTAAAATCAGCTAAGGTCACCTATGTCTGTGTGAGGTCTAAACAGGATATCTAAAATCAGCTAAGGTCACCTAGGTCTATTAGAGGCCTAAACAGGATATACAAAATCAGCTAAAGGTCACCTATGTCTGTGTGAGGCCTAAACAGGATATCTAAAATCAGCTAAGGTCACCTATGTCTGTGAGAGGCCTAAACAGGATATCCAAAATCAGCTAAGGTCACCTATGTCTGTGTGAGGCCTAAACAGGATATCCAAAATCAGCTAAGGTCACCTATGTCTGTGTGAGGCCTAAACAGGATATCAAAATTACCTAAGGTCAACTATGTCTGTGAGAGGCCTAAACAGGATATCTAAAATCAGCTACGGTCATCTATGTCTGTGAGAGTCCTAAACAGGATATCCAAAATCAGCTAAGGTCACCTATGTCTGTGTGAGGCCTATACAGGATATCTAAAATCAGCTAAGGTCACCTATGTCTGTGTGAGGTCTAAACAGGATATCTAAAATCAGCTAAGGTCACCTATGTCTGTGTGAGGTCTAAACAGGATATCTAAAATCAGCTAAGGTCACCTATGTCTGTGTGAGGCCTAAACAGGATATCTAAAATCAGCTAAGGTCACCTATGTCTGTGTGAGGCCTAAACAGGATATCTAAAATCAGCTAAGGTCACCTATGTCTGTGTGAGGCCTAAACAGGATATCCAAAATCAGTTAAGGTCACCTATGTCTGTGTCAGGTCTACACTGGATATCTAAAATCAACTAAGGTCACCTATGTCTGTGTTAGGCCTAAACAGGATATCCAAAATCAGCTAAAGGTCACCTATGTCTGTGTGACGGCTAAACAGGATATCCAAAATCAGTTAAGGTCACCTATGTCTGTGTGAGGCCTAAACAGGATATCCAAAATCAGCTAAGGTCACCTATGTCTGTGTGAGGCCTAAACAGAAAATCCAATGACAGCTATGGTCACCTATGTCTGTGTGAGGCCTAAGCAGGATATCCAAAATCAGCTAAAGGACACCTATGTCTGTGTGAGGCCTAAACAGGGTATCTAAAATCAGCTACGGTCACCTATGTCTGTGTGAGGCCTAAACAGGATATCTAAAATCAGCTAAGGTCACCTATGTCTGTGTGAGGCCTAAACAGGATATCTAAAATCAGCTAAGGTCACCTAGGTCTATTAGAGGCCTTAACAGGATATACAAAATCAGCTAAAGGTCACCTATGTATGTGTGAGGCCTAAACATGATATCTAAAATCAGCTAAGGTCACCTATGTCTGTGTGAGGCCTAAACAGGATATCCTAAATCAGCTAAGGTCACCTATGTCTGTGTGAGGCCTAAACAGGATATCTAAAATCAGCAAAGGTCACCAATGTCTGTGAGAGGCCTAAACAGGATATCAAAATTACCTAAGGTCACCTATGTCTGTGAGAGGCCTAAACAGGATATCTAAAATCAGCTACGGTCATCTATGTCTGTGAGAGGCCTAAACATGATATCCAAAATCAGCTAAGGTCACCTATGTCTGTGAGATGTCTAAACAGGATATCTAAAATCAGCTAAGGTCACCTATGTCTGTGTGAGGTCTAAACAGGATATCTAAAATCAGCTAAGGTCACCTATGTCTGTGTGAGGCCTAAACAGGATATCTAAAATCAGCTAAGGTCACCTATGTCTGTGTGAGGCCTAAACAGGATATCTAAAATCAGTTAAGGTCACCTATGTCTGTGTGAGGCCTAAACAGGATATCCAAAATCAGTTAAGGTCACCTATGTCTGTGTCAGGTCTAAACAGGATATATAATATCAACTAAGGTCACCTATGTCTGTGTTAGGCCTAAACAGGATATCTAAAATCAGCTAAAGGTCACCTATGTCTGTGTGAGGTCTAAACAGGATATCCAAAATCAGTTAAGGTCACCTATGTCTGTGTGAGGCCTAAACAGGATATCTAAAATCAGCTAGCTAAGGTCACCTATGTCTGTGTGAGGCCTGAACAGGATATCCAAAATCAGCTTAGGTCACCTATGTCTGTGAGAGGCCTAAACAGGATATCCAAAATCAGCTAAAAGTCGCCTATGTCTGTGTGAGGCCTAAACAGGATATCTAAAATCAGCTAAAGGTCACCTATGTCTGTGTGAGGCCTAAACAGGATATCCAAAATCAGCTAATGGTCACCTATGTCTGTGTGAAGCCTAAACAGGATATCTAAAATCAGTTAAGGTCACCTATGTCTGTGTGAGTCCTAAACAGGATATCCAAAATCAGTTAAGGTCACCTATGTCTGTGTGACGCCTAAACAGGATATCCAAAATCAGCTAAGGTCACCTATATCTGTGTGAGGTCTAAACAGGATATCTAAAATCAGCTAAGATCACCTATGTCTGTGTGAGTCCTAAACAGGATATCCAAAATCAGCTAAAGGTCACCTATATCTGTGTGAGGTCTAAACGGGAAATCTAAAATCAGCTAAGGTCACCTATCTCTGTGTGAGGCCTAAACAGGATATATAAAATCAGCTAAGTTCACATATGTCTGTGTGAGGTCTAAACAGGATATCTAAAATCAGCTAAGGTCACTTATGTCTGTGTGAGGTCTAAACAGGATATCTAAAATCAGCTAAGGTCACCTATGTCTGTGTGAGGCCTAAACAGGATATATAAAATCAGCTAAGGTCACCTATGTCTGTGTGAGGTCTAAACAGGATATCTAAAATCAGCTAATGGTCACCTATGTCTGTGTGAGGCCTAAACAGGATATCTAAAATCAGTTAAGGTCACCTATGTCTGTGTGAGGCCTAAACAGCATATCCAAAATCAGCTAAGGTCACCTATGTCTGTGTGAGGCCTAAACAGAATATCCAATGACAGCTATGGTCACCTATGTCTGTGTGAGGCCTAAGCAGGATATCCAAAATCAGCTAAAGGTCACCTATGTCTGTGTGAGGCCTAAACAGGGTATCTAAAATCAGCTACGCTCACCTATGTCTGTGTGAGGCCTAAACAGGGTATCTAAAATCAGCTACGGTCACCTATGTCTGTGTGAGGCCTAAACAGGATATCTAAAATCAGCTAAGGTCACCTATGTCTGTGTGAGGCCTAAACAGGATATCTAAAATCAGCTAAGGTCACCTAGGTCTATTAGAGGCCTAAACAGGATATCCAAAATCAGCTAAAGGTCGCCTATGTCTGTGTGAGGCCTAAACATGATATCTAAAATCAGCTAAGGTCACCTATGTCTGTGAGAGGCCTAAACAGGATATCCAAAATCAGCTAAAGGTCGCCTATGTCTGTGTGAGGCCTACACAGGATATCTAAAATCAGCTAAAGGTCACCTATGTCTGTGTGAGGCCTAAACAGGATATCCAAAACCAGCTAATGGTCACCTATGTCTGTGTGAAGCCTAAACAGGATATCTAAAATCAGTTAAGGTCACCTATGTCTGTGTGAGTCCTAAACAGGATATCCAAAATCAGTTAAGGTCACCTATGTCTGTTAGAGGCCTAAACAGGATATCCAAAATCAGCTAAGGTCACCTATATCTGTGTGAGGTCTAAACAGGATATCTAAAATCAGCTAAGATCACCTATGTCTGTGTGAGTCCTAAACAGGATATCCAAAATCAGCTAAAGGTCACCTATATCTGTGTGAGGTCTAAACGGGAAATCTAAAATCAGCTAAGGTCACCTATCTCTGTGTGAGGCCTAAACAGGATATATAAAATCAGCTAAGGTCACATATGTCTGTGTGAGGTCTAAACAGGATATCTAAAATCAGCTAAGGTCACCTATGTCTGTGTGAGGTCTAAACAGGATATCTAAAATCAGCTAATGGTCACCTATGTCTGTGTGAGGCCTAAACAGGATATCCAAAATCAGCTAAGGTCACCTATGTCTGTGTGAGGCCTAAACAGAATATCCAATGACAGCTAAGGTCACCTATCTCTGTGTGAGGCCTAAGCAGGATATCCAAAATCAGCTAAAGGTCACCTATGTCTGTGTGAGGCCTAAACAGGGTATCTAAAATCAGCTACGTCACCTATGTCTGTGTGAGGCCTAAATTGGATATCTAAAATCAACTAAGGTCACCTATGTCTGTGTGAGGCCTAAACAGGATATCTAAAATCAGCTAAGGTCACCTATGTCTGTGTGAGGCCTAAACAGGGTATCTAAAATCAACTAAGGTCACCTATTTCTGTGTGAGGCCTAAACAGGATATCTAAAATCAGCTAAGGTCACCTATGTCTGTGTGAGGCCTAAACAGGATATCTAAAATCAGCTAAGGTCACCTATGTCTGTGTGAGGCCTAAACAGGATATCTAAAATCAGCTAAGGTCACCTATGTCTATTAGAGGCCTAAACAGGATATACAAAATCAGCTAAAGGTCAACTATGTCTGTGTGAGGCCTAAACATGATATCTAAAATCAGCTAAGGTCACCTATGTCTGTGAGAGGCCTAAACAGGATATTTAAAATCAGCTAAGGTCACCTATGTCTGTGTGAGACCTAAACAGGATATCCAAAATCAGCTAAGGTCACCTATGTCTGTGTGAGGCCTAAACAGGATATCTAAAATCAACAAAGGTCACCAATGTCTGTGAGAGGCCTAAACAGGATATCAAAATCACCTAAGGTCACCTATGTCTGTGAGAGGCCTAAACAGGATATCTAAAATCAGCTAAGGTCATCAATGTCTGTGAGAGGCCTAAACAGGATATCTAAAATCAGCTAAGGTCACCTATGTCTGTGTGAGGTCTAAACAGGATATCTAAAATCAGCTATGGTCACCTATGTCTGTGTGAGGCCTAAACAGGATATCCAAAATCAGTTAAGGTCACCTATGTCTGTGTCAGGTCTAAACAGGATATCTAAAATCAGCTAAGGTCACATATGTCTGTGTGAGGTCTAAACAGGATATCTAAAATCAGCTAAGGTCACCTATGTCTGTGTGAGGTCTAAACAGGATATCTAAAATCAGCTAAGGTCATCTATGTCTGTGTGAGGCCTAAACAGGATATCTAAAATCAGCTAAGGTCACCTAGGTCTATTAGAGGCCTAAACAGGATATACAAAATCAGCTAAAGGTCACCTATGTCTGTGTGAGGCCTAAACATGATATCTAAAATCAGCTAAGGTCACCTATGTCTGTGAGAGGCCTAAACAGGATATCCAAAATCAGCTAAGGTCACCTATGTCTGTGTGAGGCCTAAACAGGATATCCAAAATCAGCTAAGGTCACCTATGTCTGTGAGAGGCCTAAACAGGATATCCAAAATCAGCTAAAGGTCTATTATGTCTGTGTGAGGCCTAAACAGGATATCTAAAATCAGCTAAAGGTCACCTATGTCTGTGTGAGGCCTAAACAGGATATCCAAAATCAGCTAATGGTCATCTATGTCTGTGTGAAGCCTAAACAGGATATCTAAAATCAGTTAAGGTCACCTATGTCTGTGTGAGTCCTAAACAGGATATCCAAAATCAGTTAAGGTCACCTATGTCTGTGTGAGGCCTAAACAGGATATCCAAAATCAGCTAAGGTCACCTATATCTGTGTGAGGTCTAAACGGGAAATCTAAAATCAGCTAAGGTCACCTATCTCTGTGTGAGGCCTAAACAGGATATATAAAATCAGCTAAGTTCACATATGTCTGTGTGAGGTCTAAACAGGATATCTAAAATCAGCTAAGGTCACTTATGTCTGTGAGAGGCCTAAACAGGATATATAAAATCAGCTAAGGTCATCTATGTCTGTGTGAGGTCTAAACAAGATATCTAAAATCAGCTAAGGTCACCTATGTCTGTGTGAGGTCTAAACAGGATATCTAAAATCAGCTAATGGTCACCTATGTCTGTGTGAGGCCTAAACAGGATATCTAAAATCAGTTAAGGTCACCTATGTCTGTGTGAGGCCTAAACAGGATAACCAAAATCAGCTAAGGTCACCTATGTCTGTGTGAGGCCTAAACAGAATATCCAATGACAGCTATGGTCACCTATGTCTGTGTGAGGCCTAAGCAGGATATCCAAAATCAGCTAAAGGACACCTATGTCTGTGTGAGGCCTAAACAGGGTATCTAAAATCAGTTACGTCACCTATGTCTGTGTGAGGCCTAAACAGGATATCAAAATCAGCTAAGGTCACCTATGTCTGTGTGAGGTCTAAACAGGATATCTAAAATCAGCAAAGGTCACCTATGTCTGTGTGAGTCCTAAACAGGATATCCAAAATCAGTTAAGGTCACCTATGTATGTGTGAGGCCTAAACAGGATATCCAAAATCAGCTAAGGTCACCTATATCTGTGTGAGGTCTAAACAGGATATCTAAAATCAGCTAAGATCACCTATGTCTGTGTGAGGCCTAAACAGGATATCCAAAATCAGCTAAAGGTCACCTATATCTGTGTGAGGTCTAAACGGGAAATCTAAAATCAGTTAAGGTCACCTATCTCTGTGTGAGGCCTAAACAGGATATATAAAATCAGCTAAGGTCACATATGTCTCTGTGAGGTCTAAACAGGATATCTAAAATCAGCTAAGGTCACTTATGTCTGTGTGAGGTCTAAACAGGATATCTAAAATCAGCTAATGGTCACCTATGTCTGTGTGAGGCCTAAACAGAATATCCAATGACAGCTAAGGTCACCTATGTCTGTGTGAGGCCTAAGCAGGATATCCAAAATCAGCTAAAGGTCACCTATGTCTGTGTGAGGCCTAAACAGGGTATCTAAAATCAGCTAAGGTCACCTATTTCTGTGTGAGGCCTAAACAGGATATCTAAAATCAGCTAAGGTCACCTATGTCTGTGTGAGGCCTAAACAGGATATCTAAAATCAGCTAAGGTCACCTATTTCTGTGTGAGGCCTAAACAGGATATCTAAAATCAGCTAAGGTCACTTATGTCTGTGTGAGGCCTAAACAGGATATCTAAAATCAGCTAAGGTCACCTATGTCTATTAGAGGCCTAAACAGGATATACAAAATCAGCTAAAGGTCAACTATGTCTGTGTGAGGCCTAAACATGATATCTAAAATCAGCTAAGGTCACCTATGTCTGTGAGAGGCCTAAACAGGATATCTAAAATCAGCTAAGGTCACCTATGTCTGTGTCAGGCCTAAACAGGATATCCAAAATCAGCTAAGTTCACCTATGTCTGTGTGAGGCCTAAACAGGATATCTAAAATCAACAAAGGTCACCAATGTCTGTGAGAGGCCTAAACAGGATATCAAAATCACCTAAGGTCACCTATGTCTGTGAGAGGCCTAAACAGGATATCTAAAATCAGCTAAGGTCATCAATGTCTGTGAGAGGCCTAAACAGGATATCTAAAATCAGCTAAGGTCACCTATGTCTGTGTGAGGTCTAAACAGGATATCTAAAATCAGCTATGGTCACCTATGTCTGTGTGAGGCCTAAACAGGATATCCAAAATCAGTTAAGGTCACCTATGTCTGTGTCAGGTCTAAACAGGATATCTAAAATCAGCTAAGGTCACATATGTCTGTGTGAGGTCTAAACAGGATATCTAAAATCAGCTAAGGTCACCTATGTCTGTGTGAGGTCTAAACAGGATATCTAAAATCAGCTAAGGTCATCTATGTCTGTGTGAGGCCTAAACAGGATATCTAAAATCAGCTAAGGTCACCTAGGTCTATTAGAGGCCTAAACAGGATATACAAAATCAGCTAAAGGTCACCTATGTCTGTGTGAGGCCTAAACATGATATCTAAAATCAGCTAATGTCACCTATGTCTGTGAGAGGCCTAAACAGGATATCCAAAATCAGCTAAGGTCACCTATGTCTGTGTGAGGCCTAAACAGGATATCTAAAATCAGCTAAAGGTCACCTATGTCTGTGTGAGGCCTAAACAGGATATCCAAAATCAGCTAATGGTCACCTATGTCTGTGTGAAGCCTAAACAGGATATCTAAAATCAGTTAAGGTCACCTATGTCTGTGTGAGTCCTAAACAGGATATCCAAAATCAGTTAAGGTCACCTATGTCTGTGTGAGGCCTAAACAGGATATCCAAAATCAGCTAAGGTCACCTATATCTGTGTGAGGTCTAAACGGGAAATCTAAAATCAGCTAAGGTCATCTATCTCTGTGTGAGGCCTCAACAGGATATATAAAATCAGCTAAGTTCACATATGTCTGTGTGAGGTCTAAACTGGATATCTAAAATCAGCTAAGGTCACTTATGTCTGTGTGAGGCCTAAACAGGATATATAAAATCAGCTAAGGTCATCTATGTCTGTGTGAGGTCTAAACAAGATATCTAAAATCAGCTAAGGTCACCTATGTCTGTGTGAGGTCTAAACAGGATATCTAAAATCAGCTAATGGTCACCTATGTCTGTGTGAGGCCTAAACAGGATATCTAAAATCAGTTAAGGTCACCTATGTCTGTGTGAGGCCTACACAGGATATCCAAAATCAGCTAAGGTCACCTATGTCTGTTTGAGGCCTAAACAGAATATCCAATGACAGCTATGGTCACCTATGTCTGTGTGAGGCCTAAGCAGGATATCCAAAATCAGCTAAAGGACACCTATGTCTGTGTGAGGCCTAAACAGGGTATCTAAAATCAGCTACGGTCACCTATGTCTGTGTGAGGCCTAAACAGGATATCAAAATCAGCAAAGGTCACCTATGTCTGTGTGAGGCCTAAACAGGATATCTAAAATCAGCTAAGGTCACCTATGTCTGTGTGAGGCCTAAACAGGATATCTAAAATCAGCGAAGGTCACCTATGTCTGTGTGATGCCTAAACAGGATATCCAAAATCAGTTAAGGTCACCTATGTCTGTGTCAGGTCTAAACAGGATATCTAATATCAACTAAGGTCACCTATGTCTGTGAGAGGACTGAACAGGATATCCAAAATCAGCTAAGGTCACCTATGTCTGTGAGAGGCCTAAACAGGATATCCAAAATCAGCTAAAGGTCGCCTATGTCTGTGTGAGGCCTAAACAGGATATCTAAAATCAGCTAAAGGTCACCTATGTCTGTGTGAGGCCTAAACAGGATATCCAAAATCAGCTAATGGTCACCTATGTCTGTGTGAAGCCTAAACAGGATATCTAAAATCAGTTAAGGTCACCTATGTCTGTGTGAGTCCTAAACAGGATATCCAAAATCAGTTAAGGTCACCTATGTCTGTGTGAGGACTAAACAGGATATCCAAAATCAGCTAAGGTCACCTATATCTGTGTGAGGTCTAAACGGGAAATCTAAAATCAGCTAAGGTCACCTATGTCTGTGTGAAGCCTAAACAGGATATCTAAAATCAGTTAAGGTCACCTATGTCTGTGTGAGTCCTAAACAGGATATCCAAAATCAGTTAAGGTCACCTATGTCTGTGTGAGGACTAAACAGGATATCCAAAATCAGCTAAGGTCACCTATATCTGTGTGAGGTCTAAACGGGAAATCTAAAATCAGCTAAGGTCACCTATGTCTGTGTGAGGTCTAAACAGGATATCTAAAATCAGCTAAGGTCACTTATGTCTGTGTGAGGTCTAAACAGGATATCTAAAATCAGCTAAGGTCACCTATGTCTGTGTGAGGCCTAAACAGGATATCTAAAATCAGCTAAGGTCACCTATGTCTGTGTGAGGCCTGAACAGGATATCCAAAATCAGCTAAGGTCACCTATGTCTGTGTGAGGCCTAAACAGGATATCTAAAATCAGCTAAGGTCACCTAGGTCTATTAGAGGCCTAAACAGGATATACAAAATCAGCTAAAGGTCACCTATGTCTGTGTGAGGCCTAAACATGATATCTAAAATCAGCTAAGGTCACCTATGTCTGTGAGAGGCCTAAACAGGATATCCAAAATCAGCTAAAGGTCGCCTATGTCTGTGTGAGGCCTGCACAGGATATCTAAAATCAGCTAAAGGTCACCTATGTCTGTGTGAGGCCTAAACAGGATATCCAAAACCAGCTAATGGTCACCTATGTCTGTGTGAAGCCTAAACAGGATATCTAAAATCAGTTAAGGTCACCTATGTCTGTGTGAGTCCTAAACAGGATATCCAAAATCAGTTAAGGTCACCTATGTCTGTGTGAGGCCTAAACAGGATATCCAAAATCAGCTAAGGTCACCTATATCTGTGTGAGGTCTAAACAGGATATCTAAAATCAGCTAAGGTCACCTATGTCTGTGAGAGGCCTAAACAGGATATCCAAAATCAGCTAAAGGTCGCCTATGTCTGTGTGAGGCCTAAACAGGATATCTAAAATCAGCTAAAGGTCACCTATGTCTGTGTGAGGCCTAAACAGGATATCCAAAATCAGCTAATGGTCACCTATGTCTGTGTGAAGCCTAAACAGGATATCTAAAATCAGTTAAGGTCACCTATGTCTGTGTGAGTCCTAAACAGGATATCCAAAATCAGTTAAGGTCACCTATGTCTGTGTGAGGACTAAACAGAATATCCAAAATCAGCTAAGGTCACCTATATCTGTGTGAGTTCTAAACGGGAAATCTAAAATCAGCTAAGGTCACCTATCTCTGTGTGAGGTCTAAACAGGATATATAAAATCAGCTAAGTTCACATATGTCTGTGTGAGGTCTAAACAGGATATCTAAAATCAGCTAAGGTCACCTATGTCTGTGTGAGGTCTAAACAGGATATCCAAAATCAGCTAAGGTCACCTATGTCTGTGTGAGGCCTAAACAGGATATCTAAAATCAGCTAAGGTCACCTATGTCTGTGTGAGGCCTGAACAGGATATCCAAAATCAGCTAAGGTCACCTATGTCTGTGAGAGGCCTAAACAGGATATCCAAAATCAGCTAAAGATCTCCTATGTCTGTGTGAGGCCTAAACAGGATATCTAAAATCAGCTAATGGTCACCTATGTCTGTGTGAGGCCTAAACAGGATATCCAAAATCAGCTAATGGTCACCTATGTCTGTGTGAAGCCTAAACAGGATATCTAAAATCAGCTAAGGTCACCTATGTCTGTGTGAGGCCTAAACAGGATATCTAAAATCAGCTAAGGTCACCTAGGTCTATTAGAGGCCTAAACAGGATATACAAAATCAGCTAAAGGTCACCTATGTCTGTGTGAGTCCTAAACATGATATCTAAAATCAGCTAAGGTCACCTATGTCTGTGAGAGGCCTAAACAGGATATCCAAAATCAGCTAAAGGTCGCCTATGTCTGTGTGAGGCCTACACAGGATATCTAAAATCAGCTAAAGGTCACCTATGTCTGTGTGAGGCCTAAACAGGATATCCAAAACCAGCTAATGGTCACCTATGTCTGTGTGAAGCCTAAACAGGATATCTAAAATCAGTTAAGGTCACCTATGTCTGTGTGAGTCCTAAACAGGATATCCAAAATCAGTTAAGGTCACCTATGTCTGTGTGAGGCCTAAACAGGATATCAAAAATCAGCTAAGATCACCTATGTCTGTGTGAGTCCTAAACAGGATATCCAAAATCAGCTAAAGGTCACCTATATCTGTGTGAGGTCTAAACGGGAAATCTAAAATCAGCTAAGGTCACCTATCTCTGTGTGAGGCCTAAACAGGATATATAAAATCAGCTAAGGTCACATATGTCTGTGTGAGGTCTAAACAGGATATCTAAAATCAGCTAAGGTCACTTATGTCTGTGTGAAGTCTAAACAGGATATCTAAAATCAGCTAATGGTCACCTATGTCTGTGTGAGGCCTAAACAGGATATCCAAAATCAGCTAAGGTCACCTATGTCTGTGTGAGGCCTAAACAGAATATCCAATGACAGCTAAGGTCACCTATGTCTGTGTGCGGCCTAAGCAGGATATCCAAAATCAGCTAAAGGTCACCTATGTCTGTGTGAGGCCTAAACAGGGTATCTAAAATCAGCAACGTCACCTATGTCTGTGTGAGGCTTAAACAGGATATCTAAAATCAGCTAAGGTCACCTATGTCTGTGTGAGGCCTAAACAGGATATCTAAAATCAGCTAAGGTCACCTATATCTGTGTGAGACCTAAACAGGGTATCTAAAATCAACTAAGGTCACCTATTTCTGTGTGAGGCCTAAACAGGATATCTAAAATCAGCTAAGGTCACCTATGTCTGTGTGAGGCCTAAACAGGATATCTAAAATCAGCTAAGGTCACCTATGTCTGTGAGAGGCCTAAACAGGATATCTAAAATCAGCTAAGGTCACCTATGTCTGTGTGAGGCCTAAACAGGATATCCAAAATCAGCTAAGGTCACCTATGTCTGTGTGAGGCCTAAACAGGATATCTAAAATCAACAAAGGTCACCAATGTCTGTGAGAGGCCTAAACAGGATATCAAAATCACCTAAGGTCACCTATGTCTGTGAGAGCCCTAAACAGGATATCTAAAATCAGCTAAGGTCATCAATGTCTGTGAGAGGCCTAAATAGGATATCTAAAATCAGCTAAGGTCACCTATGTCTGTGTGAGGTCTAAACAGGATATTTAAAATCAGCTATGGTCACCTATGTCTGTGTGAGGCCTAAACAGGATATCCAAAATCAGTTAAGGTCACCTATGTCTGTGTCAGGTCTAAACAGGATATCTAAAATCAGCTAAGGTCACATATGTCTGTGTGAGGTCTAAACTGGATATCTAAAATCAGCTAAGGTCACATATGTCTGTGTGAGGTCTAAATAGGATATCTAAAATCAGCTAAGGTCACCTATGTCTGTGTGAGGTCTAAACAGGATATCTAAAATCAGCTAAGGTCATCTATGTCTGTGTGAGGCCTAAACAGGATATCTAAAATCAGCTAAGGTCACCTAGGTCTATTAGAGGCCTAAACAGGATATACAAAATCAGCTAAAGGTCACCTATGTCTGTGTGAGGCCTAAACATGATATCTAAAATCAGCTAAGGTCACCTATGTCTGTGAGAGGCCTAAACAGGATATCCAAAATCAGCTAAAGGTCGCCTATGTCTGTGTGAGGCCTACACAGGATATCTAAAATCAGCTAAAGGTCACCTATGTCTGTGTGAGGCCTAAACAGGATATCCAAAACCAGCTAATGGTCACCTATGTCTGTGTGAAGCCTAAACAGGATATCTAAAATCAGTTAAGGTCACCTATGTCTGTGTGAGTCCTAAACAGGATATCCAAAATCAGTTAAGGTCACCTATGTCTGTGTGAGGCCTAAACAGGATATCCAAAATCAGCTAAGGTCACCTATATCTGTGTGAGGTCTAAACAGGATATCTAAAATCAGCTAAGGTCACCTATGTCTGTGAGAGGCCTAAACAGGATATCCAAAATCAGCTAAAGGTCGCCTATGTCTGTGTGAGGCCTAAACAGGATATCTAAAATCAGCTAAAGGTCACCTATGTCTGTGTGAGGCCTAAACAGGATATCCAAAATCAGCTAATGGTCACCTATGTCTGTGTGAAGCCTAAACAGGATATCTAAAATCAGTTAAGGTCACCTATGTCTGTGTGAGTCCTAAACAGGATATCCAAAATCAGTTAAGGTCACCTATGTCTGTGTGAGGACTAAACAGAATATCCAAAATCAGCTAAGGTCACCTATATCTGTGTGAGTTCTAAACGGGAAATCTAAAATCAGCTAAGGTCACCTATCTCTGTGTGAGGTCTAAACAGGATATATAAAATCAGCTAAGTTCACATATGTCTGTGTGAGGTCTAAACAGGATATCTAAAATCAGCTAAGGTCACCTATGTCTGTGTGAGGTCTAAACAGGATATCCAAAATCAGCTAAGGTCACCTATGTCTGTGTGAGGCCTAAACAGGATATCTAAAATCAGCTAAGGTCACCTATGTCTGTGTGAGGCCTGAACAGGATATCCAAAATCAGCTAAGGTCACCTATGTCTGTGAGAGGCCTAAACAGGATATCCAAAATCAGCTAAAGATCTCCTATGTCTGTGTGAGGCCTAAACAGGATATCTAAAATCAGCTAATGGTCACCTATGTCTGTGTGAGGCCTAAACAGGATATCCAAAATCAGCTAATGGTCACCTATGTCTGTGTGAAGCCTAAACAGGATATCTAAAATCAGCTAAGGTCACCTATGTCTGTGTGAGGCCTAAACAGGATATATAAAATCAGCTAAGGTCACCTAGGTCTATTAGAGGCCTAAACAGGATATACAAAATCAGCTAAAGGTCACCTATGTCTGTGTGAGTCCTAAACATGATATCTAAAATCAGCTAAGGTCACCTATGTCTGTGAGAGGCCTAAACAGGATATCCAAAATCAGCTAAAGGTCGCCTATGTCTGTGTGAGGCCTACACAGGATATCTAAAATCAGCTAAAGGTCACCTATGTCTGTGTGAGGCCTAAACAGGATATCCAAAACCAGCTAATGGTCACCTATGTCTGTGTGAAGCCTAAACAGGATATCTAAAATCAGTTAAGGTCACCTATGTCTGTGTGAGTCCTAAACAGGATATCCAAAATCAGTTAAGGTTACCTATGTCTGTGTGAGGCCTAAACAGGATATCAAAAATCAGCTAAGATCACCTATGTCTGTGTGAGTCCTAAACAGGATATCCAAAATCAGCTAAAGGTCACCTATATCTGTGTGAGGTCTAAACGGGAAATCTAAAATCAGCTAAGGTCACCTATCTCTGTGTGAGGCCTAAACAGGATATATAAAATCAGCTAAGGTCACATATGTCTGTGTGAGGTCTAAACAGGATATCTAAAATCAGCTAAGGTCACTTATGTCTGTGTGAGGTCTAAACAGGATATCTAAAATCAGCTAATGGTCACCTATGTCTGTGTGAGGCCTAAACAGGATATCCAAAATCAGCTAAGGTCACCTATGTCTGTGTGAGGCCTAAACAGAATATCCAATGACAGCTAAGGTCACCTATGTCTGTGTGCGGCCTAAGCAGGATATCCAAAATCAGCTAAAGGTCACCTATGTCTGTGTGAGGCCTAAACAGGGTATCTAAAATCAGCAACGTCACCTATGTCTGTGTGAGGCTTAAACAGGATATCTAAAATCAGCTAAGGTCACCTATGTCTGTGTGAGGCCTAAACAGGATATCTAAAATCAGCTAAGGTCACCTATGTCTGTGTGAGGCCTAAACAGGGTATCTAAAATCAACTAAGGTCACCTATTTCTGTGTGAGGCCTAAACAGGATATCTAAAATCAGCTAAGGTCACCTATGTCTGTGTGAGGCCTAAACAGGATATCTAAAATCAGCTAAGGTCACCTATGTCTGTGAGAGGCCTAAACAGGATATCTAAAATCAGCTAAGGTCACCTATGTCTGTGTGAGGCCTAAACAGGATATCCAAAATCAGCTAAGGTCACCTATGTCTGTGTGAGGCCTAAACAGGATATCTAAAATCAACAAAGGTCACCAATGTCTGTGAGAGGCCTAAACAGGATATCAAAATCACCTAAGGTCACCTATGTCTGTGAGAGCCCTAAACAGGATATCTAAAATCAGCTAAGGTCATCAATGTCTGTGAGAGGCCTAAACAGGATATCTAAAATCAGCTAAGGTCACCTATGTCTGTGTGAGGTCTAAACAGGATATCTAAAATCAGCTATGGTCACCTATGTCTGTGTGAGGCCTAAACAGGATATCCAAAATCAGTTAAGGTCACCTATGTCTGTGTCAGGTCTAAACAGGATATCTAAAATCAGCTAAGGTCACATATGTCTGTGTGAGGTCTAAACTGGATATCTAAAATCAGCTAAGGTCACATATGTCTGTGTGAGGTCTAAATAGGATATCTAAAATCAGCTAAGGTCACCTATGTCTGTGTGAGGTCTAAACAGGATATCTAAAATCAGCTAAGGTCATCTATGTCTGTGTGAGGCCTAAACAGGATATCTAAAATCAGCTAAGGTCACCTAGGTCTATTAGAGGCCTAAACAGGATATACAAAATCAGCTAAAGGTCACCTATGTCTGTGTGAGGCCTAAACATGATATCTAAAATCAGCTAAGGTCACCTATGTCTGTGAGAGGCCTAAACAGGATATCCAAAATCAGCTAAAGGTCACCTATGTCTGTGTGAGGCCTAAACAGGATATCCAAAACCAGCTAATGGTCACCTATGTCTGTGTGAAGCCTAAACAGGATATCTAAAATCAGTTAAGGTCACCTATGTCTGTGTGAGGCCTAAACAGGATATCCAAAATCAGCTAAGGTCACCTATATCTGTGTGAGGTCTAAACAGGATATCTAAAATCAGCTAAGATCACCTATGTCTGTGTGAGTCCTAAACAGGATATCCAAAATCAGCTAAAGGTCACCTATATCTGTGTGAGGTCTAAACGGGAAATCTAAAATCAGCTAAGGTCACCTATCTCTGTGTGAGGCCTAAACAGGATATATAAAATCAGCTAAGGTCACATATGTCTGTGTGAGGTCTAAACAGGATATCTAAAATCAGCTAAGGTCACCTATGTCTGTGTGAGGTCTAAACAGGATATCTAAAATCAGCTAATGGTCACCTATGTCTGTGTGAGGCCTAAACAGGATATCCAAAATCAGCTAAGGTCACCTATGTCTGTGTGAGGCCTAAACAGAATATCCAATGACAGCTAAGGTCACCTATGTCTGTGTGAGGCCTAAGCAGGATATCCAAAATCAGCTAAAGGTCACCTATGTCTGTGTGAGGCCTAAACAGGGTATCTAAAATCAGCTACGTCACCTATGTCTGTGTGAGGCCTAAACAGGATATCTAAAATCAGCTAAGATCACCTATGTCTGTGTGAGGCCTAAACAGGATATCTAAAATCAGCTAAGGTCACCTATGTCTGTGTGAGGCCTAAACAGGATATCTAAAATCAGCTAAGGTCACCTATGTCTATTAGAGGCCTAAACAGGATATACAAAATCAGCTAAAGGTCAACTATGTCTGTGTGAGGCCTAAACATGATATCTAAAATCAGCTAAGGTCACCTATGTCTGTGAGAGGCCTAAACAGGATATCTAAAATCAGCTAAGGTCACCTATGTCTGTGTGAGGCCTAAACAGGATATCCAAAATCAGCTAAGGTCACCTATGTCTGTGTGAGGCCTAAACAGGATATCTAAAATCAACAAAGGTCACCAATGTCTGTGAGAGGCCTAAACTGGATATCAAAATCACCTAAGGTCACCTATGTCTGTGAGAGGCCTAAACAGGATATCTAAAATCAGCTAAGGTCATCAATGTCTGTGAGAGGCCTAAACAGGATATCTAAAATCAGCTAAGGTCACCTATGTCTGTGTGAGGTCTAAACAGGATATCTAAAATCAGCTATGGTCACCTATGTCTGTGTGAGGCCTAAACAGGATATCCAAAATCAGTTAAGGTCACCTATGTCTGTGTCAGGTCTAAACAGGATATCTAAAATCAGCTAAGGTCACATATGTCTGTGTGAGGTCTAAACAGGATATCTAAAATCAGCTAAGGTCATCTATGTCTGTGTGAGGCCTAAACAGGATATCTAAAATCAGCTAAGGTCACCTAGGTCTATTAGAGGCCTAAACAGGATATACAAAATCAGCTAAAGGTCACCTATGTCTGTGTGAGGCCTAAACATGATATCTAAAATCAGCTATGGTCACCTATGTCTGTGAGAGGCCTAAACAGGATATCCAAAATCAGCTAAGGTCACCTATGTCTGTGTGAGGCCTAAACAGGATATCCAAAATCAGCTAAGGTCACCTATGTCTGTGTGAGGCCTACACAGGATATCTAAAATCAGCAAAGGTCACCAATGTCTGTGAGAGGCCTAAACAGGATATCAAAATTACCTAAGGTCACCTATGTCTGTGAGAGGCCTAAACAGGATATCTAAAATCAGCTACGGTCATCTATGTCTGTGAGAGGCCTAAACAGGATATCCAAAATCAGCTAAGGTCACCTATGTCTGTGAGAGGTCTAAACAGGATATCAAAATCAGCTAAGGTCACCTATGTCTGTGTGAGGCCTAAACAGGATATCTAAAATCAGCTAAGGTCACCTATGTCTGTGTGAGGTCTAAACAGGATATCTAAAATCAGCTAAGGTCACCTATGTCTGTGTGAGGTCTAAACAGGATATCTAAAATCAGCGAAGGTCACCTATGTCTGTGTGAGGCCTAAACAGGATATCTAAAATCAGCTAAGGTCACCTATGTCTGTGTGAGGCCTAAACAGGATATCTAAAATCAGCTAAGGTCACCTATGTCTGTGTGAGGCCTAAACAGGATATCTAAAATCAGCTAAGGTCACCTATGTCTGTGTCAGGTCTAAACAGGATATCTAAAATCAACTATGGTCACCTATGTCTGTGTTAGGCCTAAACAGGATATCCAAAATCAGCTAAAGGTCACCTTTGTCTGTGTGAGGTCTAAACAGGATATCCAAAATCAGTTAAGGTCACCTATGTCTGTGTGAGGCCTAAACAGGATATCTAAAATCAGCTAAGGTCACCTATGTCTGTGAGAGGCCTAAACAGGATATCCAAAATCAGCTAAGGTCGCCTATGTCTGTGTGAGGCCTAAACAGGATATCTAAAATCAGCTAAAGGTCACCTATGTCTGTGTGAGGCCTAAACAGGATATCCAAAACCAGCTAATGGTCACCTATGTCTGTTTGAAGCCTAAACAGGATATCTAAAATCAGTTAAGGTCACCTATGTCTGTGTGAGTCCTAAACAGGATATCCAAAATCAGTTAAGGTCACCTATGTCTGTGTGAGGCCTAAACAGGATATCCAAAATCAGCTAAGGTCACCTATATCTGTGTGAGGTCTAAACAGGATATCTAAAATCAGCTAAGATCACCTATGTCTGTGTGAGTCCTAAACAGGATATCCAAAATCAGCTAAAGGTCACCTATATCTGTGTGAGGTCTAAACGGGAAATTTAAAATCAGCTAAGGTCACCTATCTCTGTGTGAGGCCTAAACAGGATATATAAAATCAGCTAAGGTCACATATGTCTGTGTGAGGTCTAAACAGGATATCTAAAATCAGCTAAGGTCACTTATGTCTGTGTGAGGTCTAAACAGGATATCTAAAATCAGCTAATGGTCACCTATGTCTGTGTGAGGCCTAAACAGGATATCCAAATCAGCTAAGGTCACCTATGTCTGTGTGAGGCCTAAACAGAATATCCAATGACAGCTAAGGTCACCTATGTCTGTGTGAGGCCTAAGCAGGATATCCAAAATCAGCTAAAGGACACCTATGTCTGTGTGAGGCCTAAACAGGGTATCTAAAATCAGCTACGGTCACCTATGTCTGTGTGAGGCCTAAACAGGGTATCTAAAATCAGCTACGTCACCTATGTCTGTGTGAGGCCTAAACAGGATATCTAAAATCAGCTAAGGTCACCTATGTGTTTGTGAGGCCTAAACAGGATATCTAAAATCAGCTATGGTCACCTATGTCTGTGTGAGGCCTAAACAGGATATCTAAAATCAGCTAAGGTCACATATGTCTGTGTGAGGTCTAAACAGGATATCTAAAATCAGCTAAGGTCACTTATGTCTGTGTGAGGTCTAAACAGGATATCTAAAATCAGCTAAGGTCACCTATGTCTGTGTGAGGCCTAAACAGGATATATAAATTCAGCTAAGGTCACCTATGTCTGTGTGAGGTCTAAACAGGATATCTAAAATCAGCTAAGGTCACCTATGTCTGTGTGAGGTCTAAACAGGATATCTAAAATCAGCTAATGGTCACATATGTCTGTGTGAGGCCTAAACAGGATATCTAAAATCAGTTAAGGTCACCTATGTCTGTGTGAGGCCTAAACAGGATATTCAAAATCAGCTAAGGTCACCTATGTCTGTGTGAGGCCTAAACAGAATATCCATTGACAGCTATGGTCACCTATGTCTGTGTGAGGCCTAAACAGGATATCCAAAATCAGCTAAAGGACACCTATGTCTGTGTGAGGCCTAAACAGGGTATCTAAAATCAGCTACGGTCACCTATGTCTGTGTGAGGCCTAAACAGGATATCTAAAATCAGCTAAGGTCACCTATGTCTGTGTGAGGCCTAAACAGGATATCCAATGACAGCTAAGGTCACCTATGTCTGTGTGAGGCCTAAACAGGACTAAGGTCACCTATGTCTTGTGTGAGGCCTAAACAGGATATCTAAAATCAGCTAAGGTCACCTATGTCTGAGGGAGGAGAACCTTAGTTTTGATTTTTTTGTAATTTATATAATTTTTCAATCTTACACGAATCAATCTTATGGAAGTTTAGAACCAATTCATCAATTAGTTTGTTGTGCAGAAGAACTTTTAGATATACAGTGCCGTATCATATGTCTGCGCACCTAATGATTCCGAGAGACTACATTGGAAAAACAATTGTTTTTCTTTCTAAATTTGGTATCAAAAGAAAGATAAATCATTCTTCTTTTCATAGATGTAAAACTTCTAAGATTTTATAAATATAAATAACTCATAAAACGAATGGAAAAAATGTACATACCCTACGTTTTTTTGTTGACATGTTTTTATTAGTCTGCGCATCAATGCCTGTATCAGGTGTATAGGGCTTGGTATTCAAAAATTGGAGCGAAACGTTAGTGACGAATACGATATTTGGTAGGTGTGAGCTTGCTGTAGCAGATGTTTACCTTAGAAACGGAAGCGGAAGCAATATTGGTGCGCAAGACTTACAATACTTATCAGTATTTATGTTTGACATTGACTTTTTTTTAAATAATGTAATTAATATAAAGATTTTTTTTTTTTTTTTGTAATTTATTTTCATGCGCACACCGGAAAGTGGCAGAATAATCAACAGTTTGATGGCGGCCACTCAGCGGTAGAAGTAGACGTATTAAAAGTAAGGTAAATCTTCCTTAGGCGTGGGTAACCTTAGACGATTTTTAATATTCTGTTAAGTCCCTTTATTTTATTTACTACCAATGAATTATTTAGCTTTCCAATCTTTTCACAATAGCGTACCTTATGAAGGTTATTCCCGAAACGCATCGTAGCATTAAATTATATATCTTCTTTTTTTATCCCAAGACACTGACATTAATACATTATATATTCTATATTTATTTCTAATTATTATTATGTTAAAAAAAATAATACCGGTACTACTACAGAGATAATTTTCTATTTTCCCATTGTGAACTTTCCATTTACATGTTTTTATGAAGCAATATTCCAGCTGTTCATGCATATGGAGTATATCTCTCTGAGTTGATACGATATTCCAGAGCTTGTGTCTCCTTTTGAGATTTCCATGGTAGAGAATTGCTGCTAACAAGGAAGCTACAAAGCCGAGGTTTTGTAGTGGTAAAGCTAAGTCATCGTCACAAAATATTACCGTCCCTCTCATGACTTGGTTATCCGTTTTAGAATTTTATGTAACATATGACCATGGAATAATCATTAACTGACTTAACCCGGTTAATGGGGACCCACCCTCCCACATTAACTGACTTAACTCAGTTAATGGGGACCCACCCTCCCACATTAACTGACTTAACCCGGTTAATGTGGCCCCACCCTCCTACATTAGCTGACTTAACCCGGTTAATGGGGCCCCAACCTCCTACACTAGCTGACTTAACCCAGTTAATGGGACCCCACCCTCCTACATTAATTGACTTATCCCGGCTAATGGGGCCCCATCCTCCTGCATTAGCCGACTTAACCCAGTTAATGGAGCCCCACCCTCCCACATTAGCTGACTTAACCCGGTTAATGAGGTCCCACCCTCCTACACTAGCTGACTTAACCCGGTTAATGGGGCCCCACCCTCCTACATTAGCTGACTTAACCCGGTTAATGGGGCCCACCCTCCTACATTAACTGACTTGACCTGGTTAATGGGGCCTCACCCTCCTACACTAACTGACTTAACCCGGTTAATAGGGTACCACCCTCCCACATTAGCTGACTTAACACGGTTAATGGGGCCCCACCCTCTCACATTAGCTGACTTAACCCAGTAAATGGGTCCCCACCCTCCTACATTAGCTGATTTAACCTGGTTAATGGGGCCCCACACTAGCTGACTTAACCCGGTTAATAGGGTCCCACGTTAGCTGACTTAACCCGTTTAATGAGGTTGCCACCCTCCCTCTCATGACATTGGATTACCAATATATATAATTCTGAAAATTAAACCCAACAGTCTCAGAATTATATTTTTTTAGCTAACAACTGTTTTGTTTTCCCTCGAACTTATTGATTATTTGTAATTAACAAAAATGTACATTTTTATTTTCAAAATTGTATTTTTATTCTACATTTCTGTCTTTATTTGTAATTTTTAAAAATGAGCATTTTTATTTTTTAAATTGTATTTTTATTCTTGATTGCATTCTTCTTCTTTTTTATATTTACTTATATAAAACATTAGAATTTATTTTTAATTGACTTGCATGTATATTTAAGAAATAAATCATGGAAGCCAGAATGTGTTTTCAGTTTTAACATGAATTGTATTTAAAATACTAATATTCGCCAATCCATGCTAAAACTCAAAACACATTCTGGCTTCCATGATTTATTTCAATTTTGATATGTCTAAGAGTACAAATACGGTAGTATACTTTGATTGGAAGACGGTAATTTATATTTATGCTTGCAGAAAATGTCGCACACAATTTATGCTACCAAATTCGAGCAGACGATAATTCATCAACATGTACATTTACGACGGAAAAGTCAGTCACATGCACTGGCGCATGTGCTAACGAGATTATACCCAATCGATAAATCGCTTGTTTGTCTACAAAGCGAAAGAAGGACATCATGTTAGAATATTCTTTATATATTATACCTTTTAAATCCTATGCTTCATATACAGATCGTAGGGAGTCATTGTGGTTGTTTTCGTATGGTAGTTTGATTTACAACTACCTAGGCAATCAGTGCATATCACCATTAAAATTGTCAGTTCGAATCCCGCTCATGGTGAGGTGCACTCGAAACAACTTAATGTATGATAAAGTTTGTCAGTGACTTGCGACAGGTCGGTGGTTTTCTCCGGTTTCCTCTGCCAATAAAACTGAGGCCAAAACAAAATATAGCCGAAATATTGTTAAAAGTGGTGCTAAACACCATAAACCAACCATAAACTGATCCATCTTTTGTGATCAAACGTGCATGAGATTTTTCAAATATGAGAGAACTATGAATAAATCACTGTCTTGTATATAATTTGTATAGTGTGTAGAGTGGTTTTTAAATAATCGTTACTACATATATGTATATATAACTTGTGCCTAATCCAAATGGTTAATTATAATTTGAGCTACTTGTATTAACATATATTCCGGGTTTTTCTGTGAAAATATTCTTTCCTTCAATTTATACCGATTATACAAATTTGGCATATTTTGATAAACTTATTTAAATACATTTAAATCTCCTCTGAAACCACTCAACAAAATTACACCAAATTTTGATGGAAGGTTCCATGTGTGGTAACCTTTCAAAAATATATCTGACAGCCCTGCTATCCATTTAAGATGGCGGCCTTTATTAAAAAAAAATATATTTTTTTAAATTGTATATTGTTGCTTTATTAAAAGTCAAAATGAGCTCAAATTTTAACTGCAGCTACATGTCAATTGGTAGTTCAACAAATCTTCTGGGCTTTTCTTTGATTTTTTTGTCATCCAATTTATACCAATTATGCATATTTTGAGGGGAAAAACATCACAATGAAATCTTCCCCTCAGAAATTTGAGCTGAAATTATCTTTAGTTGGCCCACCTTCAAATTTTTGAGTGACACCCCCACCCTCCATCTTTCTTCCAAGATGCCTGTCAATAATATTGATATAAATTTTATTAAATTGCAAAAACAAGAATTAGCTGGAAATTTTTCAATTAAAGTTTAGAAGTCAAATTGAAAACCAGGTGAGCGGTTACAGGCTTCTGTGTACCTCACACACATTTATCTTTGTTACTGTGATGTTCAAATTTAAAGTACAAATGTAGTCTTTGCAAATTGCAGACGGAAATTATTTTCAATGTAATTCTTAACTTCAAAGGCGTTTATATTCTTTACTCATAAATTGTTATTATTATCAAAATTAAAGTTTTATCTACATGTAGTAAATGAGAGTTAATTTTAGTATTAGAAATATTTCATTTTTATATTATTTTTATATTGGGCTTTTTATCATGTATGTGCATACTATGTTAGTAGATTTAATAAGTGAAAATATTTTAATGACGTCTTATGATTCAATTGTGTGACTGGATTTGAATTCATGATTGGCTTGTGAATACATATTAATTGCTGCGTTTTAGTGATCTAATATGATATATACGGGGTCAGTAAATTCCATATGCAGCGAGTACTACCGGTATATATATACGGTGTCAGTAAATTCCATATGCAGCAAGTACTACCGGTATATTTATACGGTGTCAGTAAATTCCATATGGGACGAGAATTTATATCGTATTATTTCACTAGTCACGGCTGGTAATCGGCACAAGCAGAACAGTTGGTTCTGCAAAGAAATTCGTGAGGATAACTTCCGGTTTTGGTGGAGGAGAGTTCACGAAGACGCTTCGCAAGGTATGTACATGTCAAAAATTGAAATTATCTTTTTTTACTGCTCCAATATTGCAAAATCAGAGAATGCTATGCTGTGGCGAATGCTTCCACGATTAGAAACATGTATAGTTTATTCTTGTATATGAAGTGTAACTCTCACAAAATCAATCGTCCCACGAAAAACATGACGAAAATTGTGACACTCTTACATTTCTAAGTTGTTCTTGACAAAGATGCAAGTTAAATTTTCAATATTTTTTCATCATGGGAGTCTAAATGTAATCGGGGATAAATTCCGATTCGTCAGAAGTAAATTGAAGTCTAGATATATCTACAAACTGTCAATTTTCTCGTTTTCCTGCTTGAGGAGATCGGTTCTGATAGAGCACATTGCGAATGCATGAGGAGATTTGCTAGTTTTGGTACGACACATGTAATCCACTGTATAATCACAAATTTTGCATGTCTGTCTGGTAATAAATTCACGAACTGATGTCCGTCGGGTTTTTAAAAGTATAAAAGTAATATTTCATTGTTCATGGGCTGTCCACCTAGAAAGAAACATTTCATTTAAGGAATCAATTCATAATTGTAACTGCGGTTCCCATGATTTAACTTGTCATTGTAACATAAATACGTATTTTTCCTTTGATGTTTTTATGCAATAATCAACTTAAAAATAATGAACATTTACAAACCATGGTCTAACATGAAGATCTTGATGTTATTCCATGATTTTGACGTCATATATCTGTTATTCCATGGTTTTGACGTATTAGGATCTGTTATTCCATGATTTTGACGTCATAAATCTGTCAATCATATAATTTTTGTTACAAAGCATATATACCATGGATCTTACTCATGAACTTATTTAAACCAACTAATCCTTCGGATTCGTTGGTTTAAATAAGTTAATTCGTAAGATCCATGGTATATATAATACTTATTGATCATTTGTTGTTTGTGACAATTTCCATTGTGTATTGGATACACAAGATTAACTTCCCTTACATTGAAAAAAATTAAAAATGCACTGTAAGATAATTTTATAATCAAGAATAAGTATTATATATACCATGGATCTTACGAATGAACTTATTTAAACCAACGAATCCGAAGGATGAGTTGGTTTAGATAAGTTTATGAGTAAGATCCATGGTATATATGCTATGTAACAGAAATTACATGATTGACAGATTTATGACGTCATGGTTTAACAGATCTAATACGTCAAAATCATGGAATAACATCACGATCTTCATGTTAGACCATGGTTTGTAAAAGTTCACTATTTTTAAGTTGATTATTGCATAAAAACATCAAAGGAAAAATACGTATTTATGTTACAATTAAACTTAATGTGAATCATATCTTTATAATTTCTAATACAAATGATACACTCTAAATTAAATATCATACAGTTGAGAATAATATTAATTTGTGGTTTGTTTTTCTATTATGTAGTGTGCTATAAATAAAAAAGATCTCTGTTAGTAGTGGTTACAAGATGTAAAGCGCTTTACCAATTTTAAGGATATGTCCACAGTTTAATTGACATCTTGTGTTTAATTTATTCATGACTACTAGCACTAAGTGAATGTTTATTTACGCTAGACCTATGCTAAATACGATAACGTAACCCTCATTCCGCTTGTGCTTCAGTTAGGGTTACGAATCGGTCCCATTCAACGTATGGGAGCAAATTAAAATTTTCGCTAAGTGAATATTTGAACTTTCTTTTTGCATATCTGGTCATAACTTATTATTCCCTACAATTTTTAAGTAATGGCGATACGAAATAAGTGTTACAATACCTGTTTCTACCTTCACGATCGATTTAGTATTCGAAAATTGTTTCTTGTCCGCCATGGCACCTTACGTATACTCTCGTGATGGGCGGAGCCTATCCATATATGGATCTGAATGCTAAATATGAAAAACTTTACTACGAATAGTACGATGTGTTTTACTACGATTGATCCAAATAAGGATATCTCCAAAACGAGGCAAGTGCACGTGAAATAGCAACTTGTAAACAAAATGTCGGACAGAAAGAAGATTTTGTGCATTCAAATTTTCAGATGGATATAAGTCTACCATGGATTGATGCAGCGTTTACTTAACACCTCAAGGTTTACCTAAATATATTTATCTTTCACCCCCGTTAATTTTTCCAACCACTTACAACGGAATTAGGACAAAAAACCGCCCGGTGTGGGACCGATTCGTAACCCTCGCTGGGAGCAAAAACGGACTGAGGGTTCCGTTATCGTATCTAGACCTATGTATGTACTGAAATCATGTAATATTATAACTTGTGTAGATCTGCGGTGAAGTTTCCGTCATCTTTAGTAAAAAGATTGCGCCGAATAGATGTGGAAACCCGTTTGAAAGGATATAAATATTTTGAAATTGAAAGAGATTTTTTTAATAAACTTGGTGTCCTGATTGATGGGATTTTAAATTTGGTGTACTGCTACTTGTTTTTGTTCGTTTCCTTGGCGGTGATACCGCAGGCAATCTATATCGAAATGGTTTTTTGTAAAGAGTCAATGTCGGTCCCCTTTTCCTCTTTCCCTTGAATCCTGGCATCTCCTGAAAGTGGACAGAGAATAGTTTATTTTGATTAGAGTATTTATCAGTTTTGTGCTTAAAATTGTCAATTTATCAATTTTGCAGAAAACAATTACCAAAACTAGCAAATCTCCTCATGCATTCGCAATGTGCTCTATCAGAACCGATCTCCTCAAGCAGGAAAACGAGAAAATTGACAGTTTGTAGATTTATCTAGACTTCAATTTACTTCTGACGAATCGGAATTTATCCCCGATTACATTTAGACTCCCATGATGAAAAAAGATTGAAAATTTAACTTGCATCTTTGTCAAGAGCAACTTAGAAATGTAAGTGTCACAATTTTCGTCATGTTTTTCGTGAGACGATTGATTTTGCGAGAGTTACACTTCATATACAAGAATAAACTATACATGTTTCTAATCGTGAAAGCATTCGCCACAGCATAGCATTCTCTGATTTTGCAATATTCGAGCAGTAGAAAAGATAATTTCAATTTTTGACATGTACATACCTTGCGAAGCGTCTTCGTGAACTCTCCTCCACCAAAACCGGAAGTTATCCTCACGAATTTCTTTGCAGAACCAACTGTTCTGCTTGTGCCGATTACCAGCCGTGACTAGTAGTCTAGTACACTGTGTAACAAATATATCTTACCGATTACCTTTAAATGAGGGATTTAGATGTAACTGCATCAAAACTAATAAATATAAACAAATTTTATATCACAGAATCAGGTCGAAGCATTTGCTTGTACCAATCTTTGTTTTCAAAAGGGACGTAACTCTACTACTTACCCTGTATTAAAAATACAACAGCCTACTGGCCGTGTATTGAATATCCACGGTTTCCACGTGTTCACTTTAAACCAGTGATATTCCTAGAAGCTTGTAAGGAGTAAGATATTATTTGATATTTCAAAATTATTGAATACCTGGAATGGTGGCTCATGCCATTGTAGTGCTTGCATGTAAACAGTTTGTCTTGTTATGCTTTGTGTACTTAGTGCTATATAGTTTTAATAGTTTTAATATTACCCTATCCTGATCTGCTATTATGCTCTTAGATTCAGTTCTGATTAATTTTATATGAAACTGTATTTATGTATGAATGAGTTTGCTTTTATGTATGTCTATGTATACATGAGCTTATGTTTTTATGCTTTTAGATTCAGTTCTGATAAATTTTATATGTAACTATTTATGTATGCATGAGTTTGCTTTTATGTATGTCTATGTATACATGAGCTTATGTTTTTATGCTTTTAGATTCAGTTCTGATAAATTTTATATGTAACTATTTATGTATGCATGAGTTTGCTTTTATGTATGACTATGTATACATGAGCTTATGTTTTATACTAATGTCTATGCATGCATGTTTTTTTTTTTTTTTTTTTTTTTTTCAGTTGTTTTGCTTTGTGATGTCATGTAATATGTACTTGTAAAGTTATTTTATACTTGTATGTGCTTTTTATGTAATAGTCGATTCAAAAGCTCACTAGAGCTTATGTTATGTGTTATAGGTATTTCGACTTTAAATAAAACTTATTTGATTTGATATTTGATATTTGATATTGTAGATTTTTGATGATGTGATCAGACACTTTAGCAAAATATATATTTATGAATTATTATTTAATACAGTTCTCTATTACTTTATTTACATACAATATAATAATAAATGCTAATTATATCATATGATTTGTTTGTTTTGATTGATGGTGTTTTACGTCACTTTCAACAATATTTCAGTTATATCGTGGCGGTCAGTTGTATTGCTGGAGAAAAACTACTGACCTGTCGCAAGTCACTGACAAACTTTATCACATAATGTTGTGCACCTCGCCTTGATCGAGATGCGAACTCACAACATCAATGCTGAAAGGCACTGATTGCGTAGGTAGTTGTAAATCCAACTACCATACGATCATGGCCATGATGGCCCAAATATATATATATATATAAATATATATATATATATATATATATAGTCAAATATTGCTGAGTTAGATTGCTGTCAAATTATAATATTAAGTGTATGTGTACCATCTACACACGCTTATACACATGTCTTACGTCTATCCCTAGATTTTCCTTACGAGACAAGGTAACACTACGACTATTGAAGCTCCTTTTTTAGGGAGTGGATGTGGTCGAGTGGTCTAGGGCGCTGGACGTAAGGCTAAGCGAATGGTGCTGCAGTGTATCAATGGTGTGGGTTCAAATCCCGTCGAGGGAAGAACAAAAATTTGACAGCTCTAAAATCTAATTCTAACACTGTTTGGTTTAATTTTCAGACGTATATATATATATTTGAATTGACAGAACGTGGTTGACCGCAAACAAATTGTCTTAAAAGGGAACTTGCATTGCATTGAATGAAATTGAAATAATAGCGTTAATTTTTATCAATTTTGTTAAGAAAAAACAAATTTTCTCAATCACTGTTAAGCCTATTTTGACCTGGATTGCCAATATCATATACCGTGGTCTTTTTGTGTTCAGTGAGTTAAGGTGACAGGTGATTATTCACTTCTTTACATTGGTGGAATTGTTGACCATCACTGCTTATACTTTTTTTTCATAATTATTACACATGAGGCAAATCACATTATTTTCCTGTCACAAGTCACTGACAAACTTTATCACATAATGTTATACACTTTGCCTTGATCGAGATGCGAACTCACAACATCAATGGTGAAAGACACTGATTGCATAGGTAGTTGTAAATCCAACTACCATACGATCACGGCCATGATGGCCCCTATATATATATATATATTTGAATTGACAGAACGTGGTTGACTGCAAACAAATTGTCTTAAAAAGGAACTTGCATTGCATTGAATGAAATTGAAATAATAGCGTTTATTTTTATCAATCTTTATTAAGAACATTTTTTTTTTCTCAATCACTGTTAAGCCCATTTTGACCGTTTTTGCCTAAAATAAGGTTACTAGTGCAATATACAAAAATGGGATTTTGTAAACATTATCTTTTCCTTTTATGTAGATTTTCAGCTCACCTGGCCAAAAGGCCAAGTGAGCTATTGCCATCGCTTGGCGTCCGTTGTCTGCTAACTTTTCACATTTTAATCTTCACATTTGAAACCACTTGGTCAAATGAACCAAAACTTGATAAGAAGATCCTTTATAAAGATTGCTCATTTTGTCCCAATCCGTTAACAAACATGGCCACCATTGGCAATTCTTGTTTCTGGTTGGTTGATTTCTAAAAATATTCTGAAACCACTTAATAATAAAGCAAAATTAGTATGCACATATTCACGGTTGCACCAATAAAGACGTAGGGTCTGAGGCTTCCGTGTCCAAAGTGATATTGGCTGCATTATAATAAATTTTAAAATATAATTCTCAATTCTTTTTCGAGTACTCTGGTTTCCTTCATCAATAAAACTGACCTCCATGATATAACTGAAATATTGCTGTAAGTGACGTTAACACTCGTAACGAATAATTCTACTGTTTACAGACAGCGTCGGTGGTGTAATGGTTAGAATAGTCGCATCGAGTATTGGTAGATCATTGGTTCGAGACCCTGTCTGTCCAATCCAAAGACTATTTAAAAATACTATATGTATTTAGTGCTTTTCAGTTATTAAAGAGTACGAGCAAATACTGGTTGGCTTGGAACCAGGATATGTCCGACCAGAACGATACGTCTACCCACAGAATGTTGTTTCAGTGAGCTAGCACTGTAAAATGTGTGTTTGTCTAGTTCAAAGTGGATATCACTATCACCTTTGTTATCAATATGTAACTTGCTCTCGCCCTGACATAGCTGACAAATTGCTTACTTGGCATTAAACATCAATCACTCTACTGTGTACTATATGTTAAACAACTGTAACAATAGTATTATGCTTTAATAATAAAAATGGTGATGTTGTGATAAACAGTAAAATTATATACATCACAAAATGGAGACATAGAAGATGAGATATATGTATTTACAAATTTGATTGTACACAGGAACAAGCCTGTCGTCATCGTAGTTTCCCTAATAGGAACAAAAAGAAAAAAGAAAAAAATTAAATGGATGTAGCCATCTGAATTTTCTACAAAAGAAAAAAAATGTTTAGGATCCCAGCGCAATATCGTGCCTGTACCAAACCAGGTCCTGGATCCCATTAACTGGTTTAACCCCGCCGCAATATTGTGCCGGTCCCAACTAAGGGTGTCTTCAACCTATGCCAACATTTTGAAATATCATATTCAAGGTACGCCAACAAACATTATATTACAGGTGTTTATATAACAATTAATGACATTTACAGGTAAGTAAATTTGGAAATGCAGGTTTCAAAAGTGAAATTTATTATTTAAAAAAAAACAAAGCAAAACAAAAAACAATCTAAAAATATAAGAATAAAGTCTGTTAAAATTTAATAACTTGAAAAAAAAATAATTAAACTTTTGTAAAAATTTATATATAAAATAAAAATCTGGTAAAATTACACAAAAATCTGTAAATAAAAAAGATGAAAATATAAAATTTTTGAATAATTTAAATAAACAATTATTAAAAAAAACAAAAACAAAAAACAATCTAAAGATATAAGAATAAGTCTGTTAAAATTTAATAACTTGAAAAGAATTTTTTTTTAAACTTTTGTAAAAAATTATATTTTTAGCAATTTGTAATGTGATTGTGTATACTGATTGTTTTTGGTTATTTTGATAAAGTATGATAAAAAAATATCTGTGACTATAATATCTTTAATTTATTTTCATGAAGTAGGATAAAAAAATATATCTGTTTATAATATCCTATTTTATTTTCATAATGATTGATGTTAAAATATATGTGCTTATAATAATATCCTAATTATTTTTATAAAGTTTGATATTAAATATATGTGCTGATATACTGATTTTTTGTTTGTTATTTCCATAAAATATGATTTTAAATACTTACTTTCTACTTACTATTCATTAAAAATTAATTGTGGACTTGAGTACATTGACATCTCCCCCGATTTTACACTAATTAAACATGACTAGTCATGTTTATATAACAATTAACCTATTCAACCTATGCCAACAATCTTTCTTATCTTTTTATATATATTTTTTTAAATGTTGGCATAGGTTGAATGAACCCAACTAAGGACCTGGATTACCAATATAATATGCCGTGGGATTTTTAGTGTTCAGTGAGTTAATGAAGAGAGGTTATTTTACACTTTGTTTACATTGGTAGAATTGTTGACGATCTTTGCTTAAACTTAAACACATTATTTTTTTCTCTAATTTTTTTTTGCACGTTTGGATTCACTCTTAGGTAGCTTTGATGTATCCGTTCTCTCAAAAATAAAAACTAAACGGTGTGGGAGAAAAAGAGATATTAACCAATTTTATTATTGATATGGAGTAGCTTACAACCCTTTATATCATATATTAAAGTTAAAGATTACGAACCTAAATCACATGGATCAGAAATTTATAAATTATAAGGAGTTCTAATCTTTGAATGACTACAGATGGATGGAAAAGCACCTTATAACTTCATATCACCTGGCACCCCACTAAAATTAAGAAACGAATGCTGGTAACATCTATAAAATGTTGCTGTATAAAACCGGTGCATATCCAGACAATGGTCCACCCGTCGAGTGCCCCCTCTAAAGCAATCTGCTGCCGATCATTTGCTGTACAATTTGACTATTTTCTTTACAACCATGTATACACATTGTCTAATAACTCATTCTCATGAGCTCATAATGGGGCTTTGACCCATCAGGCACTGCCTTGGATTCGATGGGGACCTTAAACTTCTTGTCTAGATAAGCAAAATGCGAGCCTCTCTAGAATAAAATCCAGCATCCGCACCTGAAAAACGTATCAAAATACAGGGGGCGGATCCAGGGGGGGCGCACTCCCCCTAAAATTGGAAAAAATATGATTTTTTGGCGTAAAATCGTGATTTTTCACACGAAATACCCCAAAAATGTTCGCGCCTCCCTCCGCTCGGCACAATTTTTTTAAGTGCGCCCCCCCCCCCCCCCCCCTAATTTGAAATCCTGGATCCGCCCCTGAAATACCACAAGTACATTAACAATTTAACATCTTTTCAGCCCACAATGATAATTATACAGTCTAACCTGCCCATGAGGTCACCTCTATTAAGCATACATCACCAACGACCATGAACTTGAATTGATTATATCACGACCATGACCTTGAATTGGTTACATTAGTAGAAAACTACTCAAATACCTATTTACATAACAATCCATTCAGATCAAAGTCTTTCTCAAGCAATGTTGTCATAATTCTCCATTTTATCTGTCCTATTTTTGTCCTTGGTTGGACGCTTGCAACAGTTACATGACACAGGACGATACGAAGGACAGAATGGTATATATCGTAAAAAGGACATTCTATCGAGGTACTTCTGAATCAGAGGTAAGTCATAGGTAGGATCTCTTCCTTCATTGTCTGTATCTCCATCTTGATGCCTCATTTTCAGAATACCTCTTTCTTCATCTGTACCTAATGAAGAAATAGATCAAGTAAGGGAACGACCATTTAACTTGAAAGGGGGGGGGGGGAGGTTATGGTTTTTTTCTAAAAAAATATTCTGATTCCCAATGTTGCTGAAAAAAAATAATCTGATTCAGAGTTTTTGTCATATAACCTAATGTTAAATTCTGGAAAAAAAAATCACGCTTCGAGCGACAAAAAAAAATATTCTAACTCTTGTGTTGTCCGAAAACAAATTTCTGAACGAAACAAAAAACCATAACCGCCCCCCTTCAAAGTTAAATGGTCGGTCCCTAAAATACAGTTTAAAAACCTGCTTTAGTGACAACCACTGTTAAGTAATAACTTGTATAATGTGAGCGAAATTTAATTTCCATTGACCGTGTATTTCATATTAATTAAACCTGTATTAAGCAACCACCTGTCTTATGTGACCCTATTGCAGTGTTCCCGTAGAAGGTCACATAAATGTAAGTCATATTTGACTGTAGTAAATTTGTAAAACTTCTCACCGAGGGTTCAAGTCGAGTACACCTCTGGGTTAGCCGAGATCGAATCTATACCTCATTTGTGATATGATAATTGTTACAATGGACGAACAATCGACTTATCGATCAACCATATTCTTATCTCGTAGAGGGAGCTGGAATTTCTTGTTATTTGTTAGTCTCTGGGTCGACATGTAATTTACATAGGGTATGTAGGTGGATTGAGTGAGTGGGTTAGTGATTGTTCACTCAGCAATATTTCAGGTATACCATGGCGAGAACAAGTTAAGTTTCAATGAGATGATGATGAGGTCCTCTTTGTACTAAACCAACACGATTAGTTGGATTTTTATAGTGTAAGCTCACTGAAACAACAGTCTGCGGGTAGACAATTCCGAGCCAACCAGTTTTTGCTCTTTCTCCTTAATGCTGTGTGTTTAGCGGAGAAGCAACAAATACCAATTTAATAGTCTGGTTTGATCCGATCGTGGGCTTGATACCATGATCTACCGCACTCAAGGCGATCTGGGTGTTTGCCTCTTTACCCTATTGTTTGTGCAGTTGTTCTCATCATGAACATAGCTAACATTGAACTCACCTCATGTTACACAGCAACTGATTACTTATGTCAGTTTATTATGTCATCATGAACATAGCTAACATTGAACTCACCTCATGTTACACAGCAACTGATTACTTATGTCAGTTTATTATGTCATCATGAACATAGCTAACATTGAACTCACCTCATGTTACACAGCAACTGATTACTTATGTCAGTTTATTATGTCATCATGAACATAGCTAACATTGAACTCACCTCATGTTACACAGCAACTGATTACTTATGTCAGTTTATTATGTCATCATGAACATAGCTAACATTGAACTCACCTCATGTTACACAGCAACTGATTACTTATGTCAGTTTATTATGTCATCATGAACATAGCTAACATTGAACTCACCTCATGTTACACAGCAACTGATTACTTATGTCAGTTTATTATGTCATCATGAACATAGCTAACATTGAACTCACCTCATGTTACACAGCAACTGATTACTTATGTCAGTTTATTATGTCATCATGAACATAGCTAACATTGAACTCACCTCATGTTACATAGCAACTGATTACTTATGTCAGTTTATTATGTCATCATGAACATAGCTAACATTGAACTCACCTCATGTTACACAGCAACTGATTACTTATGTCAGTTTATTATGTCATCATGAACATAGCTAACATTGAACTCACCTCATGTTACACAGCAACTGATTACTTATGTCAGTTTATTATGTCATCATGAACATAGCTAACATTGAACTCACCTCATGTTACACAGCAACTGATTACTTATGTCAGTTTATTATGTCATCATGAACATAGCTAACATTGAACTCACCTCATGTTACACAGCAACTGATTACTTATGTCAGTTTATTATGTCATCATGAACATAGCTAACATTGAACTCACCTCATGTTACACAGCAACTGATTACTTATGTCAGTTTATTATGTCATCATGAACATAGCTAACATTGAACTCACCTCATGTTACACAGCAACTGATTACTTATGTCAGTTTATTATGTCATCATGAACATAGCTAACATTGAACTCACCTCATGTTACACAGCAACTGATTACTTATGTCAGTTTATTATGTCATCATGAACATAGCTAACATTGAACTCACCTCATGTTACACAGCAACTGATTACTTATGTCAGTTTATTATGTCATCATGAACATAGCTAACATTGAACTCACCTCATGTTACACAGCAACTGATTACTTATGTCAGTTTATTATGTCATCATGAACATAGCTAACATTGAACTCACCTCATGTTACACAGCAACTGATTACTTATGTCAGTTTATTATGTCATCATGAACATAGCTAACATTGAACTCACCTCATGTTACACAGCAACTGATTACTTATGTCAGTTTATTATGTCATCATGAACATAGCTAACATTGAACTCACCTCATGTTACACAACAACTGATTACTTATGTCAGTTTATTATGTCATCATGAACATAGCTAACATTGAACTCACCTCATGTTAGACAGCAACTGATTACTTATGTCAGTTTATTATGTCATCATGAACATAGCTAACATTGAACTCACCTCATGTTACACAGCAACTGATTACTTATGTCAGTTTATTATGTCATCATGAACATAGCTAACATTGAACTCACCTCATGTTACACAGCAACTGATTACTTATGTCAGTTTATTATGTCATCATGAACATAGCTAACATTGAACTCACCTCATGTTACACAGCAACTGATTACTTATGTCAGTTTATTATGTCATCATGAACATAGCTAACATTGAACTCACCTCATGTTACACATCAACTGATTACTTATGTCAGTTTATTATGTCATCATGAACATAGCTAACATTGAACTCACCTCATGTTACACAGCAACTGATTACTTATGTCAGTTTATTATGTCATCATGAACATAGCTAACATTGAACTCACCTCATGTTACACAGCAACTGATTACTTATGTCAGTTTATTATGTCATCATGAACATAGCTAACATTGAACTCACCTCATGTTACACAGCAACTGATTACTTATGTCAGTTTATTATGTCATCATGAACATAGCTAACATTGAACTCACCTCATGTTACACAGCAACTGATTACTTATGTCAGTTTATTATGTCATCATGAACATAGCTAACATTGAACTCACCTCATGTTACACAGCAACTGATTACTTATGTCAGTTTATTATGTCATCATGACCATAGCTAACATTGAACTCACCTCATGTTACACAGCAACTGATTACTTATGTCAGTTTATTATGTCATCATGAACATAGCTAACATTGAACTCACCTCATGTTACACAGCAACTGATTACTTATGTCAGTTTATTATGTCATGGTTGATGAAACCATAATACACAGGAAGAACTGTCGACTTGTCACTTGCATCAAGTCTCTGACAAACTATATCTCACCGAGTATAATCCATAATTGCCAAGAATCGTACTTTGGTTAATGTAACAATGATATATGATAGGCACTGATTGCACAAGTAAATCTAAATACCATAGACTCGTAGCCATGACTACCCCTCCTTGGTATGATACAAAATAATAGAAATGTTGCATATTTTGTGATACAGCACAAACCATATTAAATTAAGCAAGTAGGGATTTAATAATTCTACAATACAGTGTGAATCAATATATCTAAGACTGGATTCATAATTCTAAACTTGGTACAAGTGAAGGTTCCCAGGGATCAAATCCACAGAGCTGCTCAACTCAGCCCCTGGGTGGCGGATAAGGGAAGCCATCTTGCCAGGTTATAATCCGCAATGCCTGATCATTGATCATAGTGGGCAACGTGTTTGCAGAGTGCCATGCTCCATGCAAGCTAAAGGCTTTTTTATATTTCGAAAAAAAAAGAGTGGGGGCAGTTTTTGTCCTTACCCAAATGCCAATACTTCTTCAGTGGCAATTAAAAGTCGTTGATCCCTTTATTCCATCCATTCCCTCATTTCTATATAGTTTTTATATATATACTTTAAACTTGTTCCCGTCCTGAATATAGCTGAAATGTTGATCTCTGGACGAATGACATTGAGCATAGATCAAACAAGAATCATTGTAATACAATGTAGCAGAAATATAATGCCAATTCTCAGATAAGTATGAAGATTTGATTTGATTTTTGGTGTTTTAACACCACTTTCAGCAATATTTCAGCTATATCATGGCGACCAGTTTTAGTGGTGGAGGAAGCCGGAGTACCCAGAGAGAACCACCGACCCTGGGCAAGCAACTGGTAAACTTTATCACTTGCGACAGCAGGTCTAGTGCACCCTTTTTATAATTTACAAAGCTGGGCGCGAACCCACGCCGTATTGGTGATAGGCTTGTATGAGCTGTTAGATCCAACGACCTAACTCATTGAGCCAGCCGGGCCCCTAAGTATGAAGAAAACAGAAGAGGTAACCAGAAGCCGAAAACAGACAATACGATGACCCAAAGAAAGAGGACAAATAAACAAACACTGGCTCATAAAACACTACACAGAAATTAAAAGATTGAGCAACATGCATCTCACTAAAACAGGGGGTAGACTCCTGTGCTCCAGCGGATGGGTAGCCAGTTACTTCCTCACTAGTGTCTACCCATCGAATAAACAGTAATTTTCTTAAATATGTGGTTAGGCAACAACCATTTTCTTATCTGGGGGGGGGGGGGAGGGGACGGGGGCCTGGGGTTTTCATTGTGCCTGTGAATTTTTTTTCAGAACCTTCCTCAGTCAAAATATTTTTTTCTCACGAGAAGGAAGGCAAAATTTTGTTTTCCTATCATGTGGAACAGAAATACATTTTTCCATAAAAACAATACATTGACTACTCAAATTCAGCAGCGCAATATTTTTTTTTCTAACCGGTGACAGTATAAATTTTTTTTCAGCTACATTGTACAATGCAAAATCTATAAAAAAAAATCGGTCAGCTAGGGCATTAAAATAATTTTTTTTTAAAAATCCCAGGCACCCCCCAGATAAGAAAATGGTTGTTGCCTTAGGGTTAGTTCTATGGTGTTTCATGCCACTTTCAACAATATTCCAGTTATATCATGGCGGTCAGTTTTATTGGTGGAGGGAGGCAACTGGAGTACCCAGAGAAAACCACAAATCACTGAGAAACTTTATCACATAATGTTGTATCGAGTACACCTCGTCATTGGCGGGATTCGAACCAACAATGTTAGTGGTGATTGACACTGATTGCATAGGTAGTTGTTAATCCAAATACCATACGATCACGACCACGACAGTCCCCTCCTAAATATGACATAATCTTACCTGGAATTGTTACATCTAAGACAAACCCTATGACACCACCTACAAACATACTGGTACTGAGCAAAACAGATAAAATTTGGTCCACTGCCTCGCTACCTGAAACACAAAAAGTTTTTAACTTAAAAATAGTAAAGTGAAAGTAGGTCAACCAATTTAATACAACAATTTGTTCACATCAAAATAAATGTTCGTCTCCTTCAGACATAAGAGGATATCATATCCTGTTTAGGCTCTTTGGTATTCTGACTTCCTAAAATTTTTATAGTATTTACTTATTATGCGAGCTCTTTATGGTATAAAATGTGTACTTAGGATTTTTTAACAAACATGGCTGAATATACTATCGAAGAAAAAAAAATCGACGCTTTGTAAACACCGGTTTCCGTGTAACACACTAACACACTCAACTAATGAAGATCTTCTTAACATAAAGCACAAAGGTGATCCTGAAGTCTCGTACCATCTCTCGTACGTCAGATACCACTGAAACCCGTAACCTGTGTGCAATAAAAGTCATTTTGTTAGCTTGTTTTACTTATATTGATATTATTTAATTTATTAAATCTCTTCTGACATACTGACAAGAATTTTTGTTTCTACGCGGAAGTTAACTTTGGAGATTTCGTAAGGAACGATAACTCCAATAAAGGAACGACAGCTCGATTGAATGAGACTAGATTCGGCCCTAAAAAAAAGTCGTCCCCAATATATCTCGGCCCAAAAAATCTCGACACTGTTTGATGCACTGGATGAGCGTTAAATTGCCAGATAATTTTCAGATGCGGGAGCATTCATGGCCGTGCCGGTTTCATATTATCTGATATAGTGCACATGCCTGCATACATTTTTTTCATGAATAAATTTGAAATAGTGCTTGCACGACGCAAACAACAATCAATCAATTTAGGTTAATAATACCATATTGATTATCTCCCTTTGTATGTACATGATAACACCATCTTGATTTTGTCCCCTCATATGAACCAAATAATACCATCTCGAGTGTCTCCCTTCGTATGTAGAAGTAGAACACTTACCAGTATTAATGTCATTTTTATGTTCTGCCATCCATAATGGAAAGCATAATCCAATAAAAAGTGCAATTCCCAAGATAAATATATTTCTGGATGATCTCATATCACAATATTGCAAATTTGACAATCCTACTGCAGTGATGATACCTATAATAATACAATATCATGTGATAAGTAACAATAAAATAAATATATTCCTGAAAATTGTTAATTGTATAGTCGTAGGGTTGTTGACATCTGTAGAAATCCAGATTGATTCACAAATACAATCAAACCTTGTGACTAAGACAAACAAAATCACCGGTGGTGTGCTCCACTCGAGTGCAGAAGATCTTGGTTTCTGCAGAAGATTGAAACTAAGCATGTTGATCTATTACAAAGCGAACATCATCTCATCGCAAAATAATGTCTTATTCCCACGACATAGCTAAAAAATGAGCATTTGATGTCACTCGTTCACTCCAAGTCAACGTAATTAATTTTTCTTTGAAATATTCATGTATCCGATTTATCTGTAATAAATTTAAGCATATAACAGTTGAATCTACTACAATATTACCCAATTATTAACCTCGAGCTAACAAAGTAATAGACGTTTCCTTATCCGAGTTCGAGGTAGAGAGGTTTGACTGTGTAGCTGTATTTAATAATGGGTAACCATTATACATCATTTATGTTGAATGATAAGCATTGCTCAATAACACATGTTAATACTAGTGGAGCGTACACAAAAACTGCTTACCCTTAGTTAATAGAAGGGTTCGTGTCGCTCAATCTTTAGTTTTATATGCATTGGTTTTTAGCTTAAACATATTTTTATTTGCTAAATATAAGAAATACGGATCAAACACAAGTTTTTCCAACTTATGAAGTCTTCTCCTGAATACAATAATTTTCAATATGGATTAGCATGCGCAATGAAATGATATAATATGTATATAATAGCATAGAGTTAAATATACAAAAACAATATACGAAAAAAAAAGGAAAAAGAAAAAAGCATTGTTTAGTAGATCATTGTTTTTTGTCTGTTTTCTGTTGGCTATTGTGTTGTGTTTTCGTTTTGTTTTTCTTCTTCTTGTTGCCAGTTTCTGTGGATTGTCAATTTTTGGCTGCCCCTTCGGTGTTCTCTAACGTTTATTTCGCACTGCACAATCCAGATTATAGTGTTGGTCTACTACAAAGAAGGCATCTGAATCATCTCATCATTGTTCTCACCATGCTGTAGCTGCAATGGTTTTTAGACGTCTAACAAAATCACTCACTCGTTCTTTTTGTCTGTTGATGCTGTCGAACATATGTTTATCGTCCCTCTCAAAACAATCATAACACCAGTATATAAAACACATTAGAAATGTGACGCCATGTATCCTCCTAGACTGTATATCATTTGTTTGCTCTTGCTGACAACGAAAAATACAAATATGGCTCATGTCTTATTTACGTTATTTGTGTTTGCTTGCGTATAGTGGTGTCTAACACATATTGTGTTGTGTTTTTGCTTTGTTTATCTTCATCTTGTGTACCCTATGTTGCCAGTTTCTCTAGATTGTCTATTTTTGACTGCCCCCTCTGTGTTCTCTAATGTTTATGTACTCACCAAACATAACCAGGAACATGCCACCTACAACGGGTTCTGGAATGGTAACAAAGAGTGCTCCAAATTTACCAAAACAACCAAGTACTATCATAATTATTCCACCGACTTGTATTACAATTCGACTTCCTACCTTAAAATAAATGTTGTATGTCAAACAATATGTATTAATAATAATGTATTGGAAACATTATCCATGCAGGGTGTACTCGATATAACATTATGTGATAAAGTTTGTCAGTGACTTGCGGCAGGTCGGTGGTTTTCCCCGTTTCCTGCATAGATATAACTGATCGTCACAATATAACTGAAATATTGTTGAAAGTGGCGCTAAACACCATAACCCCCTAACATTATCTACAAATAGGATTGTATTCTCTTTTTAAATGTAAAATGATATTTATTGCCAGTATGATTTTATCGAAAAGTGGGTAAAATCACAACAAAATAGGCAATAGTAAAACATTTTCATCTCAGGACAGGTAGCCTAAAACCCTCTGTCTTCTATGCCAACTGGAAAGCAAGAAGACAAAAACTAGAGGCTCAGCACTGAGCTGTGCCTGTGTCGCTTACCTTTCATTCTGCTTTGAGGAAACTTAATACAGAACCTTCCATAGGTGCTTCCCACCAAATTTCGGCTCATTTTGGCAAAGCAGTTTCAGAGAAGAAGATTTTTAGAAATCGACCAATCTAAAACAAGAATTGCCTGTGGCAGCCATGTTTGTTAATGGATCAAAACGAAAGGAGCAAATTCTATAGAGGACCTTCCATAGATGCTTCTTACCAAGTTTCATATCATTTGGCCAAGCGGTTTCAGAGGAAAAGCTGTTTTAGAAATCGACCAATAAGAAACAAGAATTGCCTATGACGGCTATGTTTGTTAACGGATCAAAACAGAATGAGCAATTCCCATAGAGGACCTTCCATAGATGCTTCCTACCACGTTTCGGTCCATTTGGCCAAGCTGTTTCAGAGAAGAAGATTTTTAGAAATCGACCAATCAGAAACAAGAATTGCCTGTGGTGGCCATGTTTGTTAATGGATTGGGACAAAATCAGCAATCTTTATAGAGAACCTTCCATAGATGCTTCCTACCAAGTTTTGGTTCACTTGGCAAAGCGGTTTCAGAGGAGAATATTTTTTAGAAATCAACCAATCAGAAACAAGCATTGTCTGTGGCGGCCATGTTTGTTAATGGATAGGGACGAAATTAGCAATCATAACAGAGGACTTTCCATAGATGCTTCCTACCAAGTTTCGATTCATTCGGCCAAACGGTTTCAGAGGAGAAGAATCTAAAAAATCAGCCAATCAGAAACAAGAATCGCCTGTGGCGGCCATGTTTGTTAACGGATCGGGACGGAATGAGCAATCTTTATAGAGGACCTTCCATAGATGCTTCCTACCAAGTTTCGGATCATTTGGCCAAGTGGTTTCAGAGGAGAAGATTTTTAGAAATCAACCAATCAGAAACAAGAATTGCCTGTGGCGGCCATGTTTGTAAATGGATCGGGACGAAATGAGCACTCTTTATAGACGACTGCCCATAGATGCTTCCTACCAAGTTTCGGTTCATTTGGCCAAGCGGTTTCAGAGGAGAATATTTTTTTTAGAAATCAACCAATCAGAAACAAGAATGGCCTGTGGTGGCCATGTTTGTTAATGGATCAGGACGAAATTAGCAATCTTTATAGAGGATCTTCCATAGATGCTTCCTACCAAGTTTCAGTTCATTTGGCTGAGGGGTTTCAGGAGAAGATTAAAATGTGAAAAGTTAACGGACGACGGACGCCAAGTGATGGCAAAAGCTCACATTGCCTTTGGCAAGGCGAGCTAAAAAAATTAAAAAATGAATGTTCCTATTTCCAGAAAATAAGGGGAAATAACTCCATCAAAATAGAAAATCATCTGGAGCTATGATCATTCCATTCCATTCCATTCCACAATAACTTGTGATATAGGTATTAATTCAATACATAAATATATATATCAAGATCGGGAAAATGTCTACAAAGTGTGTGTAATGTTTTGTTGTGTAAATATATTGTACTGTTGGTAAAAATAGAAAATTACAAAAAAAGAAGACAAGCTGTATCATTTATTGTAGACATTTTGGGAATTAAATGTGTGGTTTTGTTGATATTGTTTGAATTGCTGACCGTCACTGTTTAATCTTTCTTTTCATATTTTCTATTTTTGATATTTCTTTGTGTTATTTAAAGATTTCCTCTAGTCCATTTCCTTGGTGAAATACATACCTTTGTTATACCTATAGCATCAATATTTTCACTGTAAGATGTCATCCCATTGCCAGATCCCCAAGCACCAGCTAATATACAGGCAATCCCTTCTGTACCAATACCTTAAATATCAAACACACAGTTGATAAACGGCCACCATCATATCTACCAACAGCTTAAACACCATTTACAAAGTTCCTAAACTGGCAATATCCTGTGTACGAACACATTAAACAACAAACGGTGTGTTTGTTGTTTAAGGCATTCGTACACAGGATATTGCCCGTTTACGAACAGGTCATATCTGATCTACCAACACCTTAAAATTCTAAGATACTGTTTTTAGACGGGCAATATGATATGTACCAACACCTTAAACAATAGAAAATCAGTTATTATCCAGACATTGTTCTCTGTACATTAAATGACATTCAACAGTTAATATATAGACAATACTCTCCATACATGTACCAATAAAATAAATACCAAGCACAAAAGGGGCCTTCGTGGTCGTTATCGCATGGTAGCTTGATTTATAACTACCTATGCAATCGGTGCCATTGTTAGTTTGAATCCTGCTCAGGCCAGGTATACTCGATACAACATTATGTGATAAAGTTTGTCAGTGACTTGCGGCAGGTTGGTGGTTTTCTCCGGGTACCACCAATAAAACTGACTGCCACGATATAACTGAAATATTGTTGAAAGTGGCATTAAGACACCATAAACAAAACCAACTCAAGCCTATATATTCCAAGTATGAGTTGCCTGATGCTTGATATCTGTACTAGAGGTATAAAACTCATCTTTATATAGTCGGACATAAACACTTATAGCAGTAGAAAACGTATACTAGTTACTAACTTTCTCTTTTATTTACCTCTATTTACTGCATGGACAGGTGGAGGCTTGGCTCCAGCAATCTTAGCACATGCGTAGTAATCTCCCACAGATTCTATCATGGATGCCAATACCCCTGCCAGCATTCCAAGTACGGCAGCTACACTGACTGTGGGAGTTCCCCACTGACCTGTAAAAGGAATTCATTTTTCAACTTATATTTTCTACAAAGCTTAAAACATATAGCTCATGATGTTCGTGTCATCTACCAGTACACGACAGGTGCCATTAGAGGAGTTGGAACTGCTTATTACAGAGCTCCAGAGTTCATTACCAGATGGTTTTGTTTTTTATTTGTTTATGGTTTTTTGGGGTTTTTTTTTGTTAGTTTTATTTTTTATGGGAAGGGATGGATTCACATTGCTCAATCTTTGTTTTTTCCTCTTTCATTTGGCCATTGTATTGGCTGTCCTTCGATTTACGACCTCTTTGTATTCTTCAATATTTCTTAAACGGCTCATTTTTCATTAGCAGGTACACTTTGTAGACTTAACATTGCTTTTAATCTACACCATGTTCTGTAAAATTAAGAAAACTGAACTGCTTCTTTCTCAAGATACTACATGGTGCAAAATACTACATCCTTCCGCAATAGAGATTTTTCATAGAAACATGCACTGGCAATAACTTTAAGTGTCATTGGACTACATTAATGGTATCATCACTATTGTTTGACAATACTGACAATATATTTACTGTTGGACACCAACAATGTTTTGACTTCTATTTGTCTGCAGTAACTATTTTGACCCTTCTTTCAAAGCACTGACACATTTCCACAGTTGCTACCTCACAATATTTTGACTGTTCGTTGCATTTACTGCCAGTACTTCGACTAACATTTGCCTACGCTGACAATATTTCGACTGTTAGTTGAGTACAGACTCCCACACTTGACACTATTTCTACTATTTCATAAAACCTCTTACCACAAATTGACCAGTTGTTACTTCTAACTTCTCTTGTTATATATGACCTTCGGGGTCGTCGTGATCGTATGGTAGTTAGCTTTACAAAACTACATATGCAGTGAGTGCTTATCATCGCAAATGTTGTGAGTTCAAATCTCACTCATATGAGGTGTACTCAATACAACATTATGTGATAAAATTTGTCAGTGACTTGCGGCAGGTTGGTGGTTTTCTACCGGTACTTCGGTTTCCTCCATCAATAAAACTGACCACCAAGATATAACTGAAATATTGTTGAAAGTGGCGTTAAACACCATAACTAAATATGGCATTAGCGGTGCACTAAATTTAGTAGTGTGACGATACAAACGAAAACCTCCCAATATTGCTATTCAACGAATACAAATTAATGTATACTACTAAAGTACACCATGTCGTACGCTTGGTCTACAAACCTGGGTAAGGAAACCTAAACCAGTCTGCATTCGCTATAACTCCTGGTTTTGTGTCTGTACGGGCGCCATATCCCCAGCCTTCTTTGTTATCTGTCAATTCTCCTGTTACTGTCAGGATATAGCATATCAGCCATGACAATAGCATAGCTAATAACACCTGTCAAAGAAAATTAGTGTAATATATATCAGCCATGACAATAGCATAGCAAAGGAAATCAGTGTAACATATCAACCATGATAATAGCATAGCTAATAACACCTGTCAAAGAAAACTATTGTAACATATCAACCAGGACAACGTCATAGCAAAGGAAACCAGTGTAACATATCAACCATGACAACAGCATAGCAAAGGAAACCAGTGTAACATATCAACCATGACAACAGCATAGCAAAGGAAATCAGTGTAACATATCAACCATGACAACAGCATAGCAAAGGAAATCAGTGTAACAAATCAATCATGACAACAGCATAGCAAAGGAAATCAGTGTAACATATCAACCATGACAACAGCATAGCAAAGGAAATCAGTGTAACATATCAATCATGACAACAGCATAGCAAAGGAAATCAGTGTAACATATCAACCATGACAACAGCATAGCAAAGGAAATCAGTGTAACATATCAATCATGACAACAGCATAGCAAAGGAAATCAGTGTAACATATCAACCATGACAACAGCATAGCAAAGGAAACCAGTGTAACATATCAACCATGACAACAGCATAGCAAAGGAAATCAGTGTAACATATCAACCATGACAACAGCATAGCAAAGGAAATCAGTGTAACATATCAACCATGACAACAGCATAGCAAAAGAAACCAGTGTAACATATCAATCATGACAACAGCATAGCAAAGGAAACCAGTGTAACATATCAATCATGACAACAGCATAGCAAAGGAAATCAGTGTAACATATCAACCATGATAACAGCATAGCAAAGGAAACCTGTGAAAGGAAACCTATTTTAAACATATCAACCATTACAATAAGCTTGTACAAATGTAACATTAATGCATTTTTTTCCTTTGATCTTTATATGGTTTATATTCCAGAATGTAAGCAACAGATAAGAACTATGAAATAATACATGCATATACAAGATATTGCACACTTTAAATCTGAGCTGTAGTTTTATTACTCTCAGAGAGCCATGCAATAATGAATGACCTAGATGTGATATTGCATGGCTTCATGTCACAAATCATTTATATCACGGTTTTCCGAGTTAAACGGTTAAACAATCTCATTTTATGTTTGATTGTTTAACTGCTTAACTCAGAAAACCATGGTATAAATAGAGAATATTATATGGCTCTTTCCGTATCACATCCTGTATCAACCCGAGACACCAATATCATCCCGAGAGCTTTAGCTCGAGGGATGATATTGGTCGAGGATTGATACGGGATGTGATACGGAAAGAGCCATATCATATTATGTTTATCATATACTTGAACATGAGAAAGTCTTGTTCTGTATTATGAATTGTGACGTCGACGTAGTCACGTGATCAATATCATTTTAAGGGGTATGATAAAGGGGTGATGATATCGATATCAGTCACGGCAGACAAATACAGTCGTAATGTTCTTTCAGTATTATATATGCAAATTTCCTTTATTTAGTACTAAGTATATGATAAATATTACTAATAACACACTGTAAAAGATATCCATTCTACCATGTATTCAAAACATATTTTACAGTGTACAGATAGTATGGTCAAATCGGCTTCTTTCATATTAGGCGCCGATATCATATGGAAGTTGATACGGATTTATAACATAAGACATGTATCATCCCTCCGACGCTCCCTACGTCAGGGGGTCACTACAAAAACAAACATGGCTTAGAATGGTTTTTGACGCTACCAAGAATAATATGCATGGATTTCTGGAGGATATAAACAAATCCTAACACAATAATAGAAACAATGTTTTTAAAATTGTTACTAATAATTAAATATCATTCAATTGATGACTTTGTCCTTAAAAAACTGAATTGTTAAAAAAAATAGGTAAACTGTGCATTTTTCATATGTGAACAGAAAAAGGACAAAAGCACAAACAATTGTCTACAAAACACAACTTAGAGAACCAAAGGTTGAGCAACACGAACCCCACCAAAACAACAGAGGTGAACTCAGATTCTCCGGAAGGGATAGCAATTACCAATACACCAGTGACACCCTTCAAAACTTACTGGAAATAGCTTAAATATATATAGCTTGTGTGTTTTACATCCTTTCTTCTTCTCATACTTAAATATAGGAAGGCAGACATTCTGTAGATACTGGGAAAAAAATGTAATCAACACTACTGTCCTAAAAATAGAAAAATAAGATATACAGTAGTCCCTCTTAAAAGGCCATCTCCTATTATTTCAAAGGCCACCGTTCCTCTTAGGGCAGATTTCAAATGCACTAAGGTAGTAAAATACTACTAAACTGTCCCCTTCGAGTCGCAATATATTGTTGATTTATTGTGCTTAACGCCACTTTCAGCAATATTTCAGCTATATCATGGTGACCAGTTTTAGTGGTGGAAGAAGCCAGAGTACCCGGTGAGAACTACCGACCATGGGCAAGCAACTGGTAAACTTTATCACTTCTGGCTTATTGGTGATAGGCTTGTATGAGTTGTTAGGTAATCCAACTACCTAACTCATTGAGCCACCCGGGCCCTCGCATTATATTGTAAATTCCAATGGTTGCTCCATATGTTTTGTAGTAATTGATCTAATAAAGAAATTCAATAAATCAACCAATACCATCAAGCTATTAAATTCAAACTATTGACTACCCAAGCTATCATGTTGAAGTATATAGATTCATGCCCTTACTTGTAACTTGTCTTGAATAATTTCAAATGATATACACCACATAATAAGAAGACTGTTGGGCCGTCGTGGTCATGATCGTATGGTAGTTAGATTTACAACTACCTCTGCAGTTGGTGCTTATCACCACCAAAATTGTGAGCTCGAACCCCGATCATGGCGAGGTGTACTCGATACAACATTATGTGATAAAATTTGTCAGTGACTTGCGATGGGTCGGTGGTTTTCTCAGGGTACTCCGGTTTCTCCCACCAATAAAACTGACCGCCACGATATAACTGAAATATTATTGAAAGTGGCGTTAAACCCCATAAACACAAACCTCTAAGAAGACGGTAAAAATGTCAAAGAGTTTTGAGAGACACTCACATAATAGCAATGTACCACTGCTTGGAAGCATAATTAGCTGCTGCAGGAAATAAAGCTAATCCAATCAAACTGATTGTTGGGGCAATAGCTAGAGGTCCAATATGTGGTAGCATCAGTCCTATAATGCCACTGTACCCAATAATGACTTGCCCAAGTGAAGCCACCATGATAGCACCCTGCACCTAAAGCAAAATGAAAAAAATCTGGAAATTAGTCATGCATTGTCCAGACTTGGTTATTATTTAATCTTAATTCTTAAGATTTTTTTTTTTTTTTGAAATTCCAAAAAAATAAAAGGAAATCATAAGATGTAAATGAAAAATTTGTTGTAATCTAAAAGTTCTTAGTATTAAAAATGTTTGACAAAACTATTCTCTTTAATAAGAACTACTAATGGGTTCTTTTTATATTAGTAGCTAGTATTGTGATGTATTCAAGCTTAACAAATATAGTGAGTTTTGAAAAATTGCCTTGAAAAATACGTCAAACATAAACATGAGCAAATTGGTAATGGAATAATTAAAAATGTATTTGATTAAAGCGTTGGTCAAAAAGTAGCATAAAGAAAAATAACCTCACGTAGGCGCATGTGCCACATCTCTCTGTGTTCGTCACTACCATAGTCAGGGAGAAGTGAAATGTTGGCATTTTCTGAAAATAATACAAATTATTATACTTCATGTATGTAAGCTATAATTTTATTGGATAAGACGAGGGTAACATTTTGCTTTGACACATGGCTCAGTGGGTAACAATTTTTTTACTGTCACCCTCTCATTAAAAATGAATAGACTGAATATGAAATGAAACATTAAAATGAAAAAAAAACATCATTGCAAACGAGAAAGTGAAAACATTCAGTATAATAAATTAAATAACATATAGTTGAGAGGGTGATAGATTAGATTGTTACCCTTCGAAAAAGACAAATGAAGATGTCAACCTTCGCTTTGCCTCGGTTGACAATGTTTTTCTCAGGGTAACAATCTGATCTATCACCCTCTCAACTATATGTTATTTATATATTATCATATATTAGTGAGTGACTAAATGGTCTTGGGGGATAAGTGTTGTAAGCATCTAGATTAACCATTTTCAAAACAATTACTGGTAATGGGTAGGAAGTGGCAAATAATTTTTGAATGACTCCATGAATTATTCCCCAAGGACAAAAAATGCATGAAAGTTAACAATCAAATGGTTCTTGCCTTAGACATAAAGTAACTAAGACAAAACTATTTGGGTTTAGTTAAAGATTTAATATGTTGCTGATGATCTATAAAATTTGAGAGGACAAGCCAATAGTACACAGGGCAGAAGAATTCTAGGAACAATCCGAAAAGAAACACAAATAAAACAGAAAACAAAAACTGGTACAATACAAACTTCTACATATATGCACATCAACCAGTTTAAGATTAGAATATAAGATGTACATATTTGTCTTACTTTGTTCGTATGGACATTCCCATTGACGATTGTTTCTATCCCAGAATAGCATTATGTCTTACTTTGTTCGTATGGACATTCCTATTGTTTCTGTCCCAGAATAGCATTATGTCTTACTTTGTTCATATGGACATTCCTATTGTTTCTATCCCAGAATAGCATTATGTCTTACTTTGTTCGTATGGACATTCCCATTGTTTCTGTCCCAGAATAGCATTATGTCTTACTTTGTTCGTATGGACATTCCTATTGTTTCTGTCCCAGAATAGCATTATGTCTTACTTTGTTCGTATGGACATTCCTATTGTTTCTGTCCCAGAATAGCATTATGTCTTACTTTGTTCGTATGGACATTCCCATTGTTTCTGTCCCAGAATAGCATTATGTCTTACTTTGTTCGTATGGACATTCCTATTGTTTCTGTCCCAGAATAGCATTATGTCTTACTTTGTTCGTATGGACATTCCCATTGTTTCTGTCCCAGAATAGCATTATGTCTTACTTTGTTCGTATGGACATTCCTATTGTTTCTGTCCCAGAATAGCATTATGTCTTACTTTGTTCGTATGGACATTCCTATTGTTTCTGTCCCAGAATAGCATTATGTCTTACTTTGTTCATATGGACATTCCCATTTTTTCTGTCCCAGAATAGCATTATGTCTTACTTTGTTCGCATGGACATTCCCATTGTTTCTGTCCCAGAATAGCATTATGTCTTACTTTGTTCGTATGGACACTCCCATTGTTTCTGTCCCAGAATAGCAGTAGTTGGTGTCAAAAATGCAAAGGTTGCTCCCTGGATTATCGGCAATCTACAACAATAAGATCTACATCAAGTACAATAGTATAATACAGTTATTTAATGGGAGTGCAGGCAATAGATCAAAATAGTTGGCCTGAGCTGAGGTAATGGAAATTATCAAGTGAACTATTGCACAAGAAAACCACAATTCCCGGTAAAATCACAGGGGCTCGCAGTTATATTTTCACATCACCAGGTATCTATAAAAAGAAGCATACTTGTGAAAATATAACTGCGAGCCTCTGTGGGTAAAATAGACATGAATAAGCACGTCAAAGGCGAAAAGATAATGGCTATTACGACCTATCACATTAACCTTCAGACCACTGTGTTCTTGTCAGAAAATGGTGTGTCAAGTATATACTGGTATCTATAAAGAATTTAGCTGCGGATGGTCCGCTATATCAAAAAACTGGCCAAGAACCATATGAGCTACGGTTCCGCAGCTATAAAGAACTATGCAAGTGTTCTAGGGACCGTCGTGATCGTATGGTAGTACAATTTACAACTACATATGCAATCAGTGTCTATCACCACTAACGTTGTGAGTTCGAATCCCGTTCAGGCGAGGTGTACTCGATACAACATTATGTGATGATGTTTGTCATTGACTTGCGGCAGGTCGGTGGTACCTTTTTCTCCTGATACTCCGGTTTCTTCCACCAATAAAACTGACCGCCACAACATAACTGAAAATATATTGTTGAAAGTGGCGTTAAACACAATAACCCTAACCCTTTACAAGTATTCTTGAAAAATCTAATTCTTAAAGCCAATCAAGATAAAGATCTACCAACCTGACACCGAAAGTAGTCTGTATGAGGGTGCTAATACCAGATACAAAGAAGATAGTACTAATAAGCTGACCGAGTCCTACGCCATCCTCGGCTATACACAGTGCTTTATACAGGACAAAGGGAACTGTTATAGTGGAACCAAATGCTGTCAGGTATTGCTGTAAAATGATGGGTTACTTTATTATTATTATATCGAATAGGACATTCTAAATTATTAACCATACCCAGAATACCAAACAGGAAATACTATGCCTGTCCTAGAAGATGATGTAGTAAAAATTTCATCAATATCATACAGGAATTGACTTTGGAATAATGTTTTGAAAAAATGTGATTTTATATGAAATGTATAGTAAAACATTACAGTGACCGGATACTTTTTGCACGTCTCAGTACATGTAAGTCATATCATGTTTGTCGCGGAATGTCCGTCCTATATATGTTTTTAAGTGGTGCTGTTCGAGATATTGATCCTTTGTATTATATTTGTGCCTGCAGAATTTTCTTTTTTTTATCGTGACAATCAATTATTAGAGGCTGATCTCCGGGGTATCCAAGAGGAAATGTCAATGAATAACTTTGTGTTGTAACAACTGTAACTTGACATGTCTGAAAATCGAACTCACATATGTAATGTTGGTTGTATATGTAGATTTTCAACCCACATAGCTCCCCAGTACGTCTCACATTGGTAGATAGATAATGCCCTCTTGGTGGGAAATGATCAGTTTATACAATGGAAAGCTTGACCATGTACAATAGTACTAGCGGGTACCGTGATTGTAGAGTGCTACGCTCCTTGAAAACTGAAGCTCTCTTTGTAGATTTCAAAAAAGCGTAGGCGTATTGTAGTCGCTACCAACATTTATTATTTTTCCGTACCCATCTCTCCATACTTTTCCAGTTGTAGTCTAATGTTGTCCCATTCCCATTCTTACCTCCTTTCTTTGCCCCCAATGTCCCATACTTACTTTCTTTATCATCTTTGATCATTTTTGAACTTGTACTCATTCTGAACATACATGAACTATTTTGCATTTGGACATTAAACAACAAACAAATCAATCAATCATAAATAGATGTAAATTTTCTACCAAATATTAAAGAAAGGTGTTCGTCGTACAATACAATTTACATATACAGGATACAGACATTGGTGACAGACCACCAACGCCAACCCAACAAACAACGAAAGGTACGTTTTAAGCGTAATGCCAGAATAAAAAAGACAGAGCACTATTCTCTATGAAAGTAATCTGCCCGCAAGGCCTAAAGAAGGTAGCTGTATGTAAAACCTTAATAACTAACTAACAATTTTACATACCTGAAATCCTAGAAGGATACACAAGTACCATGGTGGTACGTCCTCAACGCCATACAGAGGCTTATATCTGTCCTCGTCTTTATATTCGTCCTTCTCCTTCTCTACTCCCACTTCAAGTTCAATGTTATCTGGACCAGACTTTTCATGGCGGGAAAAAAATAACACATGCATAAATCAATGCAATTTGCTGTTCGATAGTCATTGCAATATTTATGAAGAGTATTTTGCGATAGTGATAAATAGACCCGTGTGATGGTAGGTAGTCATTATTACCTGACTGCAATTTAGCTTGCATATGATTGACTTAAAAATTATTAAGAGGATTTGAGTACTTGCGATATCATCCCCTCGGCTAATATAAGTTGCATAAATATTCCGAAACTGGCTTTTCAAGATAAAAATAGATACTGACAGGTGTCCGGAAAGTGATATCACCCTCGCAAGGCATAAAAATAGATGGGGAAACCCTGGACTTTTGCTATCCTATCATATTCGGTCTTTCGTTGTACAATAACCAATGAGATTACATTTAAGATTTGTTTTTCGGCTGACGATGAAGTTGTTAGTAGATAACAATAAAACATTTTCATGAAATAAAACAATCCTTGAAATAGGTTGCTATCTGGTTTATCAGTCTTAAAACCTGCGGCTCGGTGAATATTACATCTTTTCAGGTTGATAAATCCAGATAGCAATCTATTCCAAAGTCAACAATTGTATAATAGGTATATGTGATAGTGATGACAAGTTCGATGAAAACTACTGTGGGTAGTCGGGGAGACAGATGAATTGACATGCGTGAACATACACGAAGTTGTCTAATAATACATGAAGCATGAAAACAAAGCGAGACCATACAATCTATTAGAAACCATGGATAATAACAAATTAGCTGCTTTGGATATTTTTCTTGGGAGTGGGAGGGGCACATACAGGAATACTTGTCAGTCATATACATTTAAACCTAATTAGCTTGCATCTATAATTTACCATTCTGTTTCAACTTTAACCTTAATCGATCTGTTCTGTTTCAACTTTAACCTTAATCAACTATTCTGTTTCAACTTTAACCTTAATCAATCTGCAAGATAAAATATTCAAAATCGTATTACCGTATACAGCTTGCTTGACAGGATAATGGATAATAATTTCAGTGTTCTTAAGAATGGTTGCCTGATCATATTAGGTTATTCCAGAAACGTGTCGTGCGCAGTAAATTAGATATCTACGTTTTTATTACTGTTTATTTCAACCGTGCCTATATTCAACACTGTCTCCTTAGTTTAGCTATGAAGACAAGTTAAAACTATACTGGATCGAACAGTCCTCTATAACAATAAATTAACCCATTTCATTTTTTTTGCAAGTGGCCTTCTGCAAAATGAAGGAACTTCATAACTGATACCTTAATACGTCATATGCTGTAAATGTTATCAAGGCAGAATATAAGAGCAAAATTTACAACTACATATATATCTAATATCGGTCATTGTTTTAAATGATTAACAGAGTTAGACGTCGAGTACCGTAGATTGTTGGTTCGAGCCCTGATCGGGTCAAACCAAAGACAATAAAATTGGTATTTGTTGCTTCTCCGCTGAACACGCGACATTAAGGAAAAAGAGCAAAGACTGGTTGGTTCGAAATCAGGATAATGTCTCCGAGTGGGACGACATGTCTATCCGCGGACTGTTGTTTCAATTAGCTAGCAATAAAAATATCCAACTAAGCCTGTTGGTCTACAAAGTGGACCTCATCATAATCTCATTGAAATTAACCTGTTCTAGCCATGATATGGCTGAAAATTGCTGAGTTGGTGTTAAACAACAATCTCTCCTCACTCAAGAGTTAGACGTAAAAACTGAAAGGGAGATAATAATTGACCGACCGAGGAACTCGTTTATAAAACCAGCGTCTTCTACCTTGTATAGATCCTGTCTTTCTTATGCATTTTTGGATATTCTACAATGTTATAGTTGTAGTTTTCAAAGGCTATGCAATTCTTTTTGTTGAAACAACTCATGGCAATGCTAGTATTGATATTTTTGAGGATTGGGATTCCATGTTTTTACTTCGCGACATGTACTTTCCTCCATTTATACATCAGTTATCTACGGTTGTTTTTCGGGTTCAAGATAAATTCCAAGAGAGATCGTTTATAATGCGATTATTAATCCCTTAGCCGGGGGCTGTCGTGATCGTATGGTAGCTAGGCTTACAACTACCTATATGCAATCAGTTCCTATCACCACTACAGTTGTGAGTTCGAATCCCGCTCAGACGAGATGTACTCGATATAATAATATGTGATAAAGTTTGTTAGTAACTTGCGTCAGGTCGGTGGTTTTCTCTCAGTATTCCGATTCCCCCTTTTTTAATTGTTTTGTCGAATGTTTCATTTTTTTTTAGAATTATTCGAAAAATAAGTAAAATCCACATGGAAAACGTGATCTCGTGTGTAAAAGTTAATATGGACATGCACCGTCTATTTCTTAATAAAAGAACTTTTGTTTTTGTGTACATTTTATAGTCAATATTATTGTATTGCTGGAAAATACTTAATGATTTTATGAAATACGCTGATATTTTTTATGATTAACATATTAATGTAAATTCTGTCTTTTTGAACATTGTGATATTTTTTTATTAAAAAATAAATAATTGGCGCCAAATAATGTTAAACATTTTGTTTGGTCGAGTCGTGATGGGTATCGAATAAACGAGGTTATCTTGGACGTTTACATGTCCATAACGAGCCTCTGATTGGTATCTTGTTTTTCTAAATCCAATAATTTCATTGGTTGTTTAATAAGAATAATTCTTCATGCTTTAAGCTCATGTCATTCCCGCATTGGTTTCCGAAAAAATAGCATCGTGCTTGAAAAAGATCATCCTGTGGGGTTTCGTTTATATTAAGTTAAGTATAAATTGTTTAAATTTTTGTATTTTGTTTTGGCAAGCCCTACAAGGGAGACTTTTAAAAAAGTTCATCCCTTGGGGTTCCGTTTATATTAAAAGTTATTGATTGATTATTTTATTTTTGCAAACCCTACACGGGAGACTTTCCTTTGCACGCTTTAAGAATGCCACGAACAAGAGATCTGGCACGAATTGATTATTCAAAATTAAATGCCAAAGGTTTTGATTCACATTCTTTCGAAATGGATGTGTTAAATTTGTCTGACCCAAACTCTGATTTATTTGATAATGAAGAATATAACATTCAAAAAGAAATAGAACAATTGTCTTTAAGTGTATCAAAAAGGGCTGCCGAAAAAGATCGTGAATTGCGGGAGCTGTATTTACAACAGGGTGCGATTCCGAGAAACGTGCCCAATAAGGTTGAACAAACGAGTACACCGCCCGTAAAGGAGTCGAGTGCACCGCCCGTAAAGGAATCGAGTGCACCGCCGTTAAAGACAGTAATTGGGCAAACGGAAGAAAAAAGGAAAAGTGACAGAAAGAAAAGCAAGAAGGTTGAAAAGAACGTATCAAAAAAGCAGCCAAAGAAAGGTGAGCTTGATTTAGATGATTTGAGAAAAAATAAGGAGATAAATAAAATAGTAGAAAAGCAGCTACGTTATTTGCTAAAAGGTTAAAAAATTCCAATTTCAAAATATAAATCTAAAAAAACGCAATTTAAAGTATCTTCAGATTTTAGTTCGCAGTCTAGTAGTGAAAGTTCTTCAGATTCTAATTTGTCAGTTGAATCAATAAGTGTTAAGAAGGAAAAGAAAAAGAGAAAAATGCGGAAGTCATTACCTGCTAGTGATTCTAGTAGCTCATGTAGTTCAGTGTCATTTAAGATTTCAAAACGTAAGTCTCTTAAAAAAGGTAAATCAAAAAAATACGTTTTATCAGAAAGTGATTCAGAATTAACCAGTAGTGTCTCGGATAGTGACACGGATTCTTCATCTTCCGTTGACAAAAAAAAAATTAAAAAAATTAAAAAATCAAACAATAAAAAATCCGGCATGGTATCTCGGCCCAAAAAATCTCGACACTTTTTGATGAAATTGCCAGATAATTTTCAGATGCGCGAGCATTCAAGGCCGTGCCGGTTTCATATTTCATCAAAAAGTGTCGCGATTTTTTGGTCCGAGATTTTTTGGGGACGACTTTTTTTTAGGGCCGAATCTAGTCTCATTCAATGGAGCTGTCGTTCCTCCTTTATTCGAGTTATCGTTCCTTACCAGAGAGGGTACGAGACTTCAGGATCACCTTTGCGCTCTATGTTAAGAAGATCTTCATTAGTTGAGTGTGTTAGTGTGTTACCCGGAAACCGGTGTTTACAAAACGTAGAATTTTTTTTTCTTCGACAATATGTTCAGCCATGTTTGTTAAAAAATCCTAAGTACACATTTTATCCCATAAAGAGCTCGCTTAAGCTCGCATATAATTTAACTTTAGTTTAAATTACAAATTTGAATTAGCCGCCTTGTAAGGTTTTTCGTTGTAGAGAGTTACCTCCCTTGTAAATTTTTAACCAAGGCAAAATAAATACAACAAACAATTGGACCTTATTTTTGAAGTAATATGCGAGCTTAAGAATTTTTTTTCTTCGACAATATGTTCAACCATGTTTGTTAAAAAATCCTAAGTACACATTTTATACCATAAAGAGCTCGCTTAAGCTCGCATATAATATAATATGAAATCGGCACGGCCATGAATGCTCGCTCATCTGAAAATTATCTGACAATTTCATCAAAAAGTTACGAGATTTTTTGGGCCGAGATATATTAGGGACAACATTTTTTAGGGCCGAATCTAGTCTCATTCAATCGAGCTGTCGTACCTTTATTCGAGTTATCGTTCCTTACGAAATCTCAAAAGTTAACTTCCGCGTAGAAACAAAAATTCTTGTCAGTATGTCAGAAGAGATTTAATAAATTAAAAAATATCAATATAAGTAAAACAAGCTGGCAAAATGACTTTTATTACACACGGGTTCCGGGTTTCAGTGGTATCGGACGTACGAGAGAGGGTACGAGACTTCAGGATCACATTTGCGCTTTATGTTAAGAAGATCTTCATTAGTTGAGTGTGTTAGTGTGTTACCCGGAAACCGGTGTTTACAAAACGTAGAATTTTTTTTTCTTCGACAATATGTTCAACCATGTTTGTTAAAAAATCCTAAGTACACATTCTATACCATAAAGAGCTCGCATATCACAAGATGTTTCATAATTTATCATAAGAGATAATTTAATTATACTGACCTTAAAATTCACGACAGAGCTTAGTCCGAGATTCCTCTGTCGTTTAACGGCATTGATAATCTTGCTGTAGCCGTTCAACGACAGAGGGTGATACATACGGAAAACAGCGGATTTGCTTCTCCAACTCTGGGTCAGCACATTTCCACGTTTCGTGGCTATCGGATTTTATTTTCTATCATAAACCTTATATAAATCGCTTCACCAATCATTTTTCTATTCATTCATAAACGTCTTACCCTCAGAAAGTGGTGTTACACTCCATTACAGCACGATTTTGCCTTAGAACCTATTATTTCGACATTTGTCTTCCATTTTTCAAACATTTGTCACGTGACTACGAGAAAACTACGATTACCGCAATGTATCATGGGAGATAATTTGCATATAAACAAACAAACAAATATTTTTATTGCCAATCATAGGCGCCTGTTAAGGCAGAACAATTAACATAAAATTTAATACAGTTGATTATATTGATTGGTAATGATTTTAACAGCAAATTTAGTGAATTACAGATAACCATAAGAAAAAAAAAAATGTAGTACCTTGTCCAAAAACAAAAAGGGGGAACGTAACACATGCTCTTTCCGAAGCCCGTTGGTAACACTCTGCCATTGAATCTTTTCTTTCCAACACATTCTGTATAATTTCCTTCTGCTCTTCTTTGATCTGTAGATGAACTGTTTGTCCTGCAGAATACGCTTAAATGTATCGTCTTCCATGTGATTTGAATGTTGTTTACGTATGCAAATAATGCTCCAAATAATTTGGCACGCTGCATTAATTAGCTCCCATCATGCGATGCGTTGCTGTCATCATTCAGTTAGTATCGCGAGATCACGTGTGTAGATTCGAAAATGAAAGTCAAATGGCGGAATAATAGGATCTAAGGCAAAATCGTGCTGTAGTGGAGTGTAACACCACTTTCTGAGGGTAAGATGGTTATGAATGAATAGAAAAATGATTGGTGAAGCGATTTATATAAGGTTTATGATAGAAAATAAAATCCGATAGCCACGAAACGTGGAAATGTGCCGATACTATGGCTGTGAGGCAAATTTGATGGTTTCCGCATGTATCACCCTCTGTCGTTGAACGGCTACAGCAAGATTATCAATGCCGTTAAACGACAGAGGAATCTCGGACTAGACAGAGCTGCACTCCCGCACTTCCGGTAATGGATCTTGCGATGGTGGTGTAGAAGGGTAAAATGTACGAAACTGCTACAAAACCGTGAGGTAAGTACAAGAAAACATGATATTTATTTAGTTTAAACATCCAAGAGTAGGATTCAACCTTTTATTCCATGCTGATCTACCTGTAGGTATAGATTTAGGCCAACCCCCCCAAAATGCGTTGCACTCCTGGTGTTTTTTTTATAGTTTCCCAGCGATCTTCTAGGTGCCTTTATACCTTATTATTGATAGAACTTCCGACTCCTGTGATACAAGATACTTTATTTTCCAAGTCAGGGCCCATGGAGGGCATGATACAACATTTATAATTAGCACATACACAATAAATAAAGTAAAATATAATAATTATTTTATTACCATCAACCATGTCTGTCACAGATTAAAACAAAGGGAAGTAATATAAGAGAGGCATCTGTACACGTGTAGTGGTTGGGGTCATTGACCTCTCTCTGACTTCGATCCAAAAGGTCCCCACTGACGTGGGTTCCCACCCAGATGTTAAAGATGGTATCGAAGGTCTTGCAAACAGACAGTTCCCCTCAATATTGCTGTTTACACATATACATGTATACACAGTGAAACGATAAATGCTACACACACTTCTATAGTCTAGTCAATGTCATTGAACAAGTTTTTTTTGACAAATAAATAAATAAATAAATAAAATATAAATAAATAAATTTAATAAATAAATAAATAAATAAATAAAACAAATAGAGACAAGTAAATCTGTTGAATGCATTGAGTTGAAATGTGACATATTTATAATTTATATTGATAAGCATAGGTCTAGTACACAGTGCATTCAGTGCACAGCATTCTTATCATAAAATACACAAAAGACCCCTTTGAGGAGAAATAAGGGAAAATTTCATCGATTAAGACAATATATAACATTTCTTTATGTTGTTCATGTATATATGTTTTGTAATGTTGTATTGTATTGTATTGCTGGTGTCTTCAACCTATGCCAACATTTTGAAATATCATATTCAAAGTATACCAACACACATTTTATTACAGGTGTTTATATAACAATTAATGATAGTTACAGATAAGTAAATTTGGAAATGCAGGTCTCAAAAGTAAAATTTATATAACAAAAATCTAAAAATAAAAAGTCGGTTAACATTTAACAAAAAGTTTTGTATATTTATATAGAAAATCTAAATTTATAAGATGTGAATAATTCTTTAAATAAAAAAGTGATTATTAACTGGAAAAAAATTATAAAAATATTAAGTTTTTTTTAAATTAAAACAAAAATCTGTAAATAAAAAAGATGAAAATCTACAATTTATATGGGGACCCTGTAAGAGCAGGGGTCGACTTAAGAAAAAAAATTAACTGGCCCTATGGGCCAGTAAAATTTTTGAACAACTGGCCCCTTCAAAATTCCACTGGCCTGAGAAATATCGGTCCAGGAAGTGGACTGATATAAAAGGGGGGATTTGCTCCCCCCCCCCTCTCCCAAGAAACAGGTAACTAAAGATCGAGCAATATGAACCCCATTAAAACCTTGGGTGAACTCATTTTCTCCGGAAGAATAAGCAGTTCCTGCTCCACTAGCGGCATCCGCAAATAATTAAATTGACTGAAGGTGATTTAAACATGTACATATAGTTTTTGTATTCTATGAATGAATGTTGTACTTGCTTTAAACAAGGGTAAAGTTCATGACATTTTCCCATACATGCAGTGTTTTTAATGCATTACAATTAACAGGTATGGTTAGAAGATAATCAAACAATCTACATATAGATAGTCAAACTTGTTATCAAATGTATATAGTTTTAACCTTTGATGCATTATTTATTGTATATATGTTAACTTATGTATTAACTAAATAGTCATATAACGACTATTAGAAGATTATTATCAAACCGGAAGTTAGATAATAAATAAACAAACACAGTCGCGACTTTGGAAAATTTTCCGTTTTGCCCAGCTGATGCAGCGATTGTTGCCAATATCCCTCTTGCTGATATCGGCATGATCTACTGACCGAGTCCATACCTGTTACTAGTTCATAATAATAGATTTTTCATATTAAATGAAGTCACGATTAGCGTTATTGTGTATCCGCCATTTTTTTTACAGGTAAGATGTTCACGTGATGATTTATTATTGTTGTTTGGTTTATTTGGGTTTATTTCTTATTTATATTAAATATTTAAAATTGCTTACTATAGAAAATACCGTTTTAATCTTTCAGTTTTATAAATAAATAATCGTGATTTTGAAAATTATTGAATTATGAAGTACTGGTTCTCAGCATATATTTCTGTCAATATTCGTTGCTGATTGCGTGATTAGGCTATTTATAGCTTTCGGCGAGTGATTGAAGTTGAATTTTAACGTTTTGTCAGGAAAGAGGGAGAGGCGCTAAGGTGCAAAATTGGCCCCACATTTTATCAAAAAATAATGCTTGACATAGAATAAAAACCATTTACTAATTTAATTGTTATATTTACAAATTTTCAAAAAACATATTTTTCCGTGAGATTGGGTGCGCTATGACGTCATAATGACATCATGATTAGACAGATAATGCTAAAAATGGACTATAAACGACATATTCAATGTACATTTTAGCTATTTTATATACCTCCACAGTCTTCCACCAACACCAAATTGAGCAGTTGTTTTGAGTATAGAGGGTTAATGATTGTATCAAAATATTTTGCTGGTGGAGGATTGTGGAGGTTGTTAAATATTAATTTATTTATAACCTCGGACTGACCCTTAAAATCAATATTTTCACTCTTCTGATTGTATATATGATACCATTATGTATATATACACAATCTCTGTACATTTTATGATTCATTTCAAGTAATGAAATTCATCAGTAAATAACTTGTTTCTGTAAATAATTGTATTTATTTTAAATACAGTTTGTATATATTGAAACCAGGAGAAAAACTCAGTGCATGCAGTCCGGCGACAACGCGATAAAAAGAACTGGGGGCTATAAGTTCCATATATGGCCCCATATTTAATGAATCATTATCTTAGAAAATACTTGATTAAAATTTGATGTGTTTTATTTTATAGACGACATCATACTTTTGATGTTAAAACTTGTTTCCAACAAAATCGATACCTATTTGACATCATTGTGACGTCATGAGCGTTACTCGTTTTCTGTATTTCGTGGAATTTTGCCCGCGATATTTGGACGGTTTTCGAAGAAATTAAGCACCTCCGTAGTCGTGCACCAGACAATATTTACAAGATTATTAAAATAAATAAAACACAACTACTGTTAAAGTATTTTTTTTGGTGCACGAGGTGTTAAATTTCTTGAAAAGCGACGGGAAAATGTTCAAATATTACAAGCGCTTAGATGACGTTTTGATGTTTGAGAAGCAATATTTGCTGTAAAAAAACGATGGTATGTCGGCACGTAACAGTTATATAACATAAAAATAAAATAAACACCACTTCATCCAAAATAAAAAAAAATTTCATAAGCCCTCAATTATTGATTATATATTTTCTTCCGGGATACTGAAATAGTTATTACTACCGGGATACTGAGGTAGGTTTAATGGTCTATCGATGCTACTTCTAAAATGAAGTAAAATAGTGTGATCCAAAAGGAGTAGATATTTTTTGGGCACAATCCAACATATCCTTAAGAAGAGTTTGAAGATACCACAGGGGCAATCAGAATCCGTATATATGCGTTCTGTCATGTGCTTAAGTTATTGTTTGCATGATTGACAGACAATATTCATCATATTGTTTTCTAGCTTCTGAACTGTCGATCGAGAAAAAAATAAAATATTCTAGACAGGCAGCATATAGCCAGTCAATGGGGTTTGCAATTAATATTTCGCATGCACAATAGCGACCCACCACCACAAGGTGTGGAAAATAGAAATATTCTTCTGTGGTTTAAATGCGTATTAACTGCATTACATGTAAACTGTATTATTCTGTTTGATAAAGTCCTTTAACTAGAACAGAATTTTGTTTACCCTTGAGTGAAATAGTGTTGTAATAAAATATCGTGAACGTGATGTAAAAGTATGAAAGCATTTCAAGGTATATTTTAAATGCGGTTGAAACATGTCGCCATTTGATATCAATTCGGTTGTATCTCAGTTTGACGATTTTAATTACGGAAGACGATCACAACCATATTTTTTTTAACAATTGCAACTCAGCTGGGTTTTTTTCATAACATATAATAAAATGAAAAAATATATATTACACTGTCGGAGCAGTTCCGACATTCAATAGAAAAATCGTAGTACTAATACTATCATTTAGTGTCCGTCGTCTGTTGTCCATAATTTTTCAAATTAATATTTAATCTTTTTCTTAGAAACTGGAAACTGGAAAACCAAATGCAAATATTTTACGTTATCAAGTTCTCTCAACCCGCACCTTGGCATTTTTTTTTTTTTTTTTATAGATTTATGATGGTTGTCCGTAAAAATGTACTGGAATATATCATAACATTGGTTGTCGTTAAGAATAAAGTACGGTTAAAAAAGTGTTTAAATAAATTTCAAATATGACAAAGTTCTATTCCTCAAATAAATCTATCTATTACTTCTTTAAGGTTAATACCAACATTTCGACCAGTTTTCGACAATCAATGTTAATAAGTTTCTGAATTGATATGATCTCAATATGTACATTATCAATGTCATAGTAGACGATGAAACCAAAATTGGTCTGTATGAGATATATTTTTTAAATGATTAAAGCTTTGTTAAGGTGACGAAAAAATGAATTACGAAAAAATACAATTTGAACGTGAAATAATAGATGTGGTACGTAGTTCTTACATTTAAAGATAACATTTTTAGATCAGATTTCTTGAGATCATTCATGCAATTTCAGCATCATAATATAACCTCTGACAAATGAAGCGATCAAAATAATGAGAGATTTTATCACGTGAAACAAACCGTCGAAAACAGGAGACCGTCGAAAATGGGTGACGTTGCGACATTACTATTCGTTCACTTTAATTTCATAATAGAGTTTCAGAACATGTTTTTATTCCTGAAATCAATCCACATTGCATATTAAGTCAAATTTATGCGTTGTTTATTAAGTTTTATTATGCTTTGTTTTTCTTTTTTAAAGATATGCATTATAATACAATGATACGTACGTTCTGTATTCTGAAAAAAATGACGTTCGGTGCTTTTCATTACCTGACATTGTCGGTCCGCTGTGAGGAAATAGATGCACATATTAACTAACTGTATTTATTTATGAAAAGCACATATTGTGAATACATTTTGGAGAAAATTTTATCGACATCTGAGGTGGGGCCGATTTTGGCCCTTATAGCTCCCAGTCCTTTCATTAGTCTGTTATCAGTCGATATTGAATGACACGGAAGAAACGAAAGTTGCTGGCCCAAGTGGCCCGAGAATATCAACTGGCCCAGCGGGCCGATCTTTGTTCAGTTTGACTGGCCCGACCGTAAATATACTGGCCACGGGCCAGCGGGCCAGCGGTTACGTCGACCCCTGCAAATAAAACACACCAAGAACTGTAATATTTGCAAAGATTGTGCTTTGGAATTTTCAGATTTGGAAAGTTATGTTTCTTTACATAAGATCATTAGATTATCAGGCAAGTATAATTTTGAAAGTAGTAGAATTCCAGTGAATTCAGGGTTAAACATTAGTTTTATAAGGAAATGTTTACATGATTATCATGATTTTGCAGTATGTGATTTACTAGAATATGGGTGGCCTGTAGGTCATTTGGGTACGCCCGTTAGATCGTCGACGGTGAGGAACCATAAAGGGGCTACCAATTTCTCCGCAGATATACATAATTATTTACGGAAAGAAAAATCATATAATGCAGTCGTTGGACCCTTCAAAGCTAACCCTTTTATTGAAGATATGGCGATTTCTCCTTTAAATTCAGTTCCTAAAAAGGATTCTATAGAACGTAGGGTCATTGTTGACTTAAGTTTTCCAGACGGTTTGGCAGTTAACGATGGAATATCTAAAGACTTGTATTTGGGTGAAAAAGTGTCGGTACATTATCCTACTGTAGATGATTTTGTTAGGTTAATAAAAAAGAAAGGTAGAAATTGTAAGATTTTCAAAAGAGATTTACGACGAGCTTATCGTCAGTTGGTCATCGATCCAAGTGACATACATTTAATGGGTTATAAGTGGAAGGGTCATATTTATTTTGATCGGGTTTTGACAATGGGACTTCGATCTGCAGCATATATTTGTATGCGGACTACTTCTGCAATTCGCTTTATCTGTCAAAAAAATGGTATTCAAATTTTAAATTATTTAGATGATTTGGCTGGTTGTGAAGAAGAACATTATTGTAATTTTGCCTTTGACTTTCTTGGAAAATTATTGCAGGACTGTGGTATTGAAGAGTCGGTTGATAAAGCATGCCCCCCGAGTACAAGAATGATTTTCATTGGAATATTGTTCGATACTCAAAAATTAACGATTGCTATTGACGAAAACAGGCTTACAGAAATTCGTTTGCTTGTGGAGTGTTGGATGCACAAGATGATGGCTTCAAAAAAGGAATTGCAATCCTTTTTAGGGAAATTGAACTTTGTTGCTCAATGTGTAAAACCGGGTAGAATTTTTATTTCTCGTTTATTGAACTGGCTTAGAGAGATATCGGATAAAGGTTCGTTTTGCATTCCTCTAGATCTGAAGCTAGATTTGTTGTGGTGGAATACATTTTTGCCATTGTATAACGGGGTTTCCATAATGTTGTCCGAGGAATTTTCAAGTCCAGATGAAATATTATCAGTAGATGCATGTTTGCTAGGATGTGGAGGGTGGATGAATGGCAGGTATTTCCACTCCTCTTTTCCCAATTTTTTATTGGACCAGAATTTAAATATTAATTTATGTGAAATGTTGACAATAGTAGTAGCCTTAAAGTTGTGGGGTCTTATGCTTGTTAATAAAAAGGTTGTAATAAACTGTGACTGTTGAACATCTAGGAATTCTTTTTTACAAAGTTGTTTAATGGAAATATGCTATATTGCCGCTTTAAATAACTTCGATATCAAAAGTCAACATATTTCAGACTGCGATAATAGAATCGCAGATATGTTGTCCCGGTGGGATTTACATGACAAATTTCGGAGAGATTTTAAACAATTAACCTCTGATTTAGAAGTGATTGAAGATTTCGTTTCAGATGAATGTTTTTTTGTTCAGTCATGTATGGTAATTTAATGTTTCAGAAGTTTCTAATTTAAAAGTTCTTCATGATGAGATGTTACAATCTAGAAAAGTGGTTTTCGCGAAAGGTACGATTTCAAATTTATCAATTCAATGGAAAGCTTATCTCTTATTTTGTGCATATTACCAATTGCATCCTTTCAAAATTTCTATTAATGTATTGTGTTGCTATTGTCAGTTTTTGAGCAGATCATTTAAATCGGTTTGTAGTATTAAAAATTATTTAAACGGTGTTCGAATTTTATTTTTGTTGCAAGGTATGGAAATTAACAAGTTTTCTTCCTTTGAATTGAAACTTACACTTAGGGGTTTAAGTCGTGTATTACAGCATTTGCCAAAACAAGCTTTGCCTATTACGTTAGAGATTTTGGAGAAAATCCATAAGTATTTAAATTTTAAAAAATCGGAAGATGTGACATTTTGGTGTTTATTTTTATTTGCATTTTTTCTTTTATCTAGAAAATCAAATTTAGTGCCGATATCTTCTCGTAAGTTTGATAATACTAAACAACTTTGTAGGAAAGATATAATAATTCAAAAATCTTATCTATTAGTTAGATTTAAGTGGACTAAAACAATCCAGTTTGGAAACCGGGTTTTGTATATACCTTTAGTTGCTATTCCTTCTTCCAAATTTTGTCCGGTGTCGGCGTATAAACGTATGTGTGAATTTATTCCGGCTTCCACCGAGAGTCCTGCTTTTTTGATTGAATCAAGGGGTAAATTAATACCTTTAGCATATAATCAATTTCAGAATAAGTTAAAACAATTAATTTCATTGATTGGACTTAATCCACTTTTGTTTTCTAGTCATAGTTTCAGACGGGGTGGGGCCACTCTTTTGGCAAATGCCGGTATTCCCTCCAATATGATCCAACTTATGGGAGATTGGAAAAGTGATGCATACAAGAAATATATTGTTAATGATTTGTCGGACAGACTAAAAGTTGCTAATAAAATTAAAAAATTTGTTATTTGTCAAGAACGTTAGAACGTATAGTTTCTTTTAATTTCAGATACAAAGACAACAACTTTAATAACAGATTCTATTGGCAAGCATATATATTTAAAGAAATGTACTTTGCAAGCATTTCCAGGTGTTGGTATAATAGATGTTATAAATTTGATTAACAGGGGCATAATTAAGTTGCATTTTGATATTATTATCATACATGTTGGAACTAACAATATATGGAATTATAATTTAAGGGATTTTGAAAATAATTATAACCAGTTGGTCACAGATGTGACATGTTTAGCAAAAAGGAATGCCAAGATAATTTTATCTGCCATTTTACCAAGACCTGTGGATTTTAATCAAGCGAAAATATTTGTCGTTGCAGTGAATAGTTTACTTCGAAATCTGTGTTTGCACAGAGGTGCTGATTTCATAGCTACCTACAAGCCGTTCGTTAAATATGGTCAACCAATTTTTGAATTATTTTCTCCTTTGTGTGGTCTTCATCCAAATCACATGGGTAATATAAAATTGACAAATTTTCTTGTTCAGGTTCTTGCACATAGCTAATTCTGAGGACTTGTGTCTCATCAGTTTGCTTTTGGGTGAAGGTTTTTCTAGACTTATTCACTCGTAGTAGGACCTGGATTTGAGTTTGGTCAGTATTTATATGTATGTAATAGGTTGTAAATACAACATGGATCATGGATGTGTTAATTTGTTTACACGTGGATGTAACGAATTTTGTATGAATTTGACTTATTATTTGTGTTTATGTGTTAATGCTGTATAAGATTAGCACAATACATTTTGTGTTTGTTGCTTATTTTACTATAAATGGTATATATGGTTGACAACACTTTATTTGCGGGGCTTTGTATTTGAATAGATCACATTTAGACTATTAGTACTTTGAACCATGGCTTCAGTTGCCAATGTAAAAACTTAGATTTTTTAACTTGTGTAAATAATCATTTGATTTGTGTATTTGTTTGGCCCTTCGGTTTGGCGTTATCAAATGATTAATTTTGAACAGTAAAAATTAATATTTATATAATTTGAACAGTTAATTGTATTATATTAATCATATACAAAATTTCTGTATTTCACATATGCCAAATAAAAATATTTTATTTACGATTGATTACTATGCGCCACGTAATCCTGGTCAAAGATGCTTGGGTTTTGTTGTCCACTTGTAGATATATATTGGAATATGCTCTAGATGTATATGTTCATGAGAATGTATCAAATTTGATTTATACTGGAATGAATTTTAGGTGTATATGTTCATGAGAGTTTAACAGTTTGGAAGTCCAATTTTGATGTAAGCATTCTAATAACTGACCTTACCATGGTTTTCGTTTACCTATATATACATGTTTAATATGTGTATAGCCCAGGGGTATAGCACATCAAATGTAAACAAACTGACTACTAGTGTAATTTATAATTTTTTAATTTTTTTTGTTATTGGTTGTCTAATTGGTTTAAAGGTCTTTCAGTCGGGGATCAAGAGGGCAAAACTAAACTATGTTTTTGCTCACCCTTTTTTCAAGATTACAAAGACACAGCAATGCCAAGATAAGATAATATAGATAAGATAAGTTTTATTTATAGTCGGCATATTTAAATAACAATACAACACAAGCCCTAGTGGGCTTTTGACCGACAAAAGTTAGTGGAATTAGAAACCATAAATGAAAGGACAGACAACACACAATGACCGAAAGGAAAGGGACGACACAATGGTCCAAAATATTAGATACTTAAAATAATAATAATAATAATAATGTAATCATGCAGTTTACAACGAGAAATTTTGATAAAATGTGAGAAAAAAATGCCGATTTCTCATGTCAAACCAAAAAATAATCTGATTTCTGTTTCGTGTGAATATAAAATCTTGTTGGGGTGAGACATGCCACCCCTCCATTTTGTTCTTTCAACCCTTAAAGGTTAAATGGTTGGTCGATCTCTAACAGATATTTGTGACTATCTTAGATACTTACATGTACGTATAATTACAAGCCGTTTCTAGACTTGCTACAAGTCCGTTTCTTAATAATTCCTTTATATAAATGGTTGCTATGCCAATTGAAATCTTGACTGACCACTTATATTTACTAGCCACGTGTTGAGAAATTAGTAGTTGTACATACTATAAACAAACTGACATCAAATTAAGTTCTATCAGTAGGAGTGAACACGGTAATCTCTTACCGACCAGCATCTGTTAGGTGCTAAATTGCAAAGTATACAATATGCAATGTAATAATATTGTATTGCGATAAATTAAGCAATAAGATCGGACACAAGTTATTGCAACTTATATTAAGTCCTCTCCTTACATGTACAATACACATAATATATAATGACAGCAAACTATATACAACATAGTATTAGGAATAAGAGGTAAACAAAGAGTCATGAATTAATGCAAACAGGGAAAAAAGAGAAAAATCAGAAAACAAAAAATAACAACACTCTAAATTTGCTGACTTGAGGTACAATTTGTTTTTGTCTGTTTAATAAAAAAAAGCGAACGTTCTCAAACATTTTTTAATTAGTTTGATCAGTATATAAAAAATATGTATTATTTTCAAGCAATAGTGTTTCAATATTAATTTCAATATTCATGTTGATTAAATCATTGAATAGATAGTAAAGGATAAGCCCCGGAATATTGTTAGTATATAATTAGTAGACTTGCTACAGGTCCCTTTTCTTATTAATAATCCAATAAATTGTTACTATGAAAGTTCAAATCTTGACCGACCAATTATATTTACTTACAACATGTGGATAGTAAATACAAATGTACATGCATAAGTGGTCAGTCAAGATTTCAGCTTTCATAGCAACAATTTATTTAAAGGGATTATTCATAAGAAAGGAACCTGTAGCAAGTGACATTATATGGAAATAGTTCTATGGTCAACCTTAAAATTGTTATTTTCAAATATATATTGTTTTCGCCTTTTAGCGCATATTAATATACTGAAATATATTTACTTTAAAAGAAAAATACCTTTATCGGCTTACCTTGTTTACATGTAATGCTAAGTGAATAATTTGTCAGCTATGTTATGGCGAGAACAAATTAGATTGACCTTACTCTGTGTATATTTAGCGGAGAATCGGCAAATATTAATGTAATTATTGTATATTCGCGTAAGTGGACGAAAACTATAATCGTAACCACTGACCTCTGTTGACCTACCGGAAATCACCGAGAAACTTAATCACATTTAGATGCTTATCGAGCTTATAATTAAGTGTTTAGCGCCATTTTCTATCGCGGCGGTCAGTTTCATTGACTACCAAGAGAAAACCGAAAGGCATGTCGAGTAATTGACAAATATACGTCATTACAGGTGCGAATTGAACAAATAGACGTCATTACTTGTGCGCATAGGTAGACATTTATTAAATATTTTGCCACCATTGAACTCACCCCCCCCCCCCCCCCCCCCCACACACACACACACACCATATTTTTGGTATAGAATATGACATAATGTTAATCCATAAACGACATCTTTTTTTTCTAAATCAGGTCAACACGAGCACTGTAAATAATTGTAAAAAAATATATAATAATAATAATAATCTTTATTGCAAATAAAACCCTTGCGGGTAAAGCAATACGATTCATTCAACCTATGCCAACATTTTGAAAAATAGGTATAAAAAGGTAAGAAAAAATGTTGGCATAGGTTGAATAGCTTAATTGTTATTTAAACATGACTAGTCATGTTTAATTAGTGTAAAATCGGGGGGGAGATATCAATATACTCCAAGTCCACAATTAACTGTGTGCCAACTTTAAATAACATTTACTTTACTTTACTTTTAATGTATTTGGGTGAGTATTGAGTGAATAAACTATGTTGGAAGTAAATATTTAAAAAAAAAAATTTAATAACAAAATTAATCAGTATATCAGCACATATATATTAATATCAAACTTTCTGAAAATAAATCAGTATCCTAAGATTTGTCCTAAGATGTCTTAGGACGATTTTTAGGATGGTCTTAGGACATGTCCTATGAGTGATCTCGAAGCTATCTTAAGACTATCCTAACTTAGGATGTCTTAACTATGTCCTAAGTGTCAACGCAATAAGCAAAATAATAGAAATATTGTGCACAACAATTATTTCCAATATTAATATATAGCAAATCCTTGATAAAAATACTCATAATAAATTATAAGATACAAATAAAGATTTTTTTTTAATTTAATTTATTTTTTACGCTGTTTCCCATGAGCCTGTTTCTTGTTTATTTGTGAATTTTACAGTTAAATAAATGTTATGTTTCGTTAGATTTAAAAACAGTATAACAATCATGTTCTACAACATAAAGTTCGTTTTTGGTACAAAATATCAAATTATATTACAATTTCGGGGTTAGGACCTTCTTCATGAAAATAAATCAGGACATTATAAGCACACATATTTTAATACTAAGCTTCATGAAAATAAATCAGGACATTATTGTAATTTAGGTCATGAATGACTGGGACTCTTACAGGGTCCCCATATAAATTGTAGATTTTCATCTTTTTTATTTACAGATTTTTGTTTTAATTTTGAAAAAACTTAATTTTTTTCCAGTTAACAATCACTTTTTTATTTAAAGAATTATTCATATCTTATAAATTTAGATTTTCTATATAAATATACAAAACTTTTTGTTAAATGTTAACCGACTTTTTATTTTTAGATTTTTGTTATATAAATTTTACTTTTGAGACTTTTTCAAAGATCTAAATTCCGATTCAGAAGGTAACGTTTACGAAGGTCAACTAGATATGGATGAAGGAACTTTAGAGCAAATCAATAGCCATATTAATTTACCAATAACAAAAGACGAAATTTTTAAATGTGTCCGAAAACTTAAAAATGAAAAAGCAAGCGGTGAAGATGAAATAATAAACGAGTATATCAAAAGTACGGTGAACCAGTTTATTAATGTTTATGAAAAATTATTTAATGTTATATTTGATAATGGTATTATGCCTAGCAGTTGGTTAATTGGGATGATAAAACCTATCTATAAAAATAAAGGCGATAAATTTGACCCCAAAAATTATCGACCGATTACAATTGTAAGTTGCCTCGGTAAACTGTTCACTGCAATACTGAATGAGAGATTAACTGAATTTTCTGAATCTTTTTCTGTTTTAAGTGAAAACCAATCTGGCTTCCGCAAAGGATATTCCACTTCAGATAATATGTTCACTTTGCAATCTTTTTTTGAAATTCTAAAATGTAAAAAGAAAAAAATGTACTGCGCATTCGTTGATTTTATGAAGGCCTTTGATACAGTTTGGCTAGCTGGTTTATGGCATAAAATGTTACTAAACAATATAAATGGGAAAATGTACGATGTTATTTTTAATATGTATTGTAATATAAAATCATGTATTGTGTTTAATAAGTGCAAATCAGATTATTTTGCATGTGACAATGGAGTTAGACAGGGAGAAATTTTATCCCCGTTTTTATTTTCCTTATTCTTAAATGACTTAGAAACTTTTCTAGAAGCCAAAAATGTTACAGGCTTAGAATCAATCTCAGGCGATCTCGAAAACCAGTTAAATATTTATTTGAAATTATTTATAATACTATATGCTGATGATACGGTTATATTATCAGAATCTGAGAGTGATTTACAGGCACAGCTCGTTGCTTTTCATGAATACTGTTTAACCTGGAAGCTGAAAGTTAACATTGATAAAACTAAAATTGTCATATTTGGGAGTGGTCGTACACCTCAAAATTTATCTTTTAAATATAATGGCTCCGAAATTGAAGTAGTCAAAAACTTCAATTATCTCGGTATTATTTTTAGCAAAACTGGCAATTTCAATCTGGCAAGAAAACGTTTAGTGGATAAAGCAGTTGTTTCTATGTATGCAGTACTGAAATTAGGAAGAAAACACAATTTATCTATAAAATGTCTATTGAGTCTTTTCGATAAAATGGTTAAACCAATTTTACTTTATGGCTGCGAAATATGGGGATTTGGAAACAATGACGTGTTAGAAAAAGTACACTTAAAATTTTGTAAAATGATTTTGAACCTCAAGACGTCTACTCCGAATTATATGATATATGGTGAATTAGGTAGATATCCGGTCGAAATCGACATTAAAATTAGAATTATTTCTATTTGGGCAAAAATTATTTGTGGAAAACAATCCAAAATATCATGCATTATGTATAGTTTATCACATCATTTGTATTCGCAACAAAATTTCGATATTAAACGAATAAAATGTTTGGAAAAAATATTAAACGAAACTGGTTTTTCTCATATATGGCAAACGCAAACTTTCAAAAGCATCGAGTGGCTAAAACAAAGTATAAAACAAACATTGTTAGACCAGTTTTTACAGGATTGGAACTCGTCAGTCCATAATTCCCCTAAAGCATTTAATTATAGAATTTTCAAAACTGATTTTAAATTTGAAGAATATTTTAATATTTTAGATGAACAAAATTCCCTTCTTTTATGTAAATTTAGAACTACAAATCATAAATTGCCCATAGAAAAGGGAAGATGGAGTAATATTCCGAGGGAAAATCGCTATTGCGAACTTTGTCAAAAGAATCAAATTGGAGACGAATATCATTACATATTTGAATGTACTAATTTAAGCGAAAAACGTACTTCACTACTTCCAAAACATTTAATTGAACGTCCCAATATAATAAAATTCAAAAATTTAATGACTAGTGAACGGAAACCAATCCTGCAAAAACTATGTAAATTTATTAGATATATAAATATGATAGTTTGTCCTACGTATCTCCTAATTCCCTACCCATTGATATAGCATAACTCCCAATTGCCTAGCCATTTATATCATCGTATCTCCTAATTCCCAACTCATTGATATATCGTAGCTCCTAATTCCTACCCATTGATATATCATAGCTCCTAATTCCCTACCCATTGATATATCATACCTCCTAATTCCCTACCCATTGATATATCATAGTTCGTAATTCCCTACCCATTGATATATCATAACTCCCAATTGCCTAGCCATTTATATTCATCGTATCTCCTAATTCCCACCTCATTGATATATCATAACTCCCAATTCCCTATCCATTGATATATCATAGCTCCAAATTCCCTACCCATTGATATTTCATAGCTCCTAATTCCCTACCCATTGATATATCATAGCTCCTAATTCCCTACCCATTGATATATCATAGCTCCTAATTCCCTAGCCAATTATATTCATCGTAGCTTCTTATTCCTAACTCATTGATATATCTTAGCTGCTAATTCCATGCCCATTGATTTATCGTAGCTCCTAATTCCTACCTATTGTTATATCATAGCTCCTAATTCCTACCCATTGATATATCGTAGCTCCTAATTCCATACCCATTGATACATCGTAGCTCCTAATTCCCTACCCATTGATATATCATAACTCCTCATTCCATGTCCATTTATATTCATCGTAACTCCTAATTTCCAACTCATTGATATATCGTTCCTGCTAATTCCATACCCATTGATTTATCGTAGCTCCTAATTCCTGCCCATTGTTATATCATAGCTCCTAATTCCTACCCATTGATATATCGTTGCTCCTCATTCCCTACCCATTATTATATCGTAGCTCGTAATTCCCTACCCATTGATACATCGTAGCTCCTAATTCCCTACCCTTTGATAAGTTGTAGCTGCTAATTCCCTACCCATTGATATATCGTAGCTCCTAATTCCCTACCCATTGATATATCGTAGCTCCTAATTCCCTAACCATTGTTATATCACAGCTCCTAATTCCCTACCCATTGTTATATCGTAGCTCCTAATTCATACCCATTGATATATCGTACCTCCTTATTCCCTTCCCATTGATATATCGTAACTCCTAATTCCCTAACCATTGTTATATCATAGCTCCTTATTCCCTACCCATTGATATATCGTAGCTCCTAATTCCCTACCCATTGATGTATCATAGCTCCTAATTCATTAACCATTGCTATATCATAGCTCCTAATTCCTACCTATTGATATATTGTAACTCCTAATTCCCTAACCATTGATATATAGAAGGGGACAATTTACCACCCAATCATAAACACTAAAACATTCCCATGTGGTCACCTCTATTTAGCAGTGACCTGTATCAAAAGGTCTCCTTTTCTTGTTCTGTCATAGTAAATGTCATATGAAATATACCTCTTTTAAGAGGTCATCTGACCTCTTAATACAGGTTTGGCTGTATTTGTAGGCTGAAAAATCTACTCATTCCAGCGGCATATCAGTACATACATGTATATAGGAATTTACTCCCCGCTTACAAAGCCCTTTTTCATGATATAAGTATTTATTTGTCTATTACGGGAGGCGATACAACTCATTTGATGATAAAACACTGGTAAATTTTGTTTTCCAGGAGGTAACACGGGCAACTGAGACGCAGAAGGGTCCAAGCAGTGCTGCGGAAATCTTACTCCAGAGGCTTGAAAGACGTCAAGATTGGTTGAGAGAACTTATAAAAGCTCTCCTTAATCCAGATATAGGTTTGGTGGATTTTGGAGAAAAAATTGAAAAGAAATATGGTGAGTTTATATTTAAGAGGTTATGTGTCCACCAACATGCACTTGGTAATCCCATATTGTTTTAAGCAGAGTCGTGTAGTATGCATAGGCAGGTGAAGCAGTTTCCTCCTATTTCGTTGCTATAAAACAAAATCATAAATGTGTCTTTCCGTTGTTTGTAAATGAAGTGATTTGTATATATATGCAATCGAGATTGGGCCGATACCTCTACTAATGGACGATTGCTAGTAATACGGGAGGGTATCATCCACCCGGTAGTGGGTTTATGAGTAATTGAATGAGTGAGTGTTGGAGGGAGGAAGGGGTGTTCTTTAATGCTTATTTTTTCAATTATATCATGGAGAAAACAAGCTACTTTATTACTTTTTGATCAGATGACCAACACCCTGTGTTAAACTATTATAGTATTATCTCACTAACAACAATCCATAGATAGACATGTCGCTTCATTCAGGTTCATTAAACTGGTCAGTCTTTGTCCGTACTCATTAATGCTGCGTTCTTTGCAGAGAATCAAGAAGCACCAATATTATAGTCTTCTGTTTGACCCGACCTGGGTTCGAACCCACGATCTACCATACTCGAAGTGAGAACCCTAATTACTACACCACGACAATAACAAACGAAATTGAAGTTATTTATTTGACGCCCGTCTTTAAACGGGAGGTACTGATATAACTGTATGCCGTTCTCCGTCTAACGAAAATATGCCGCACGCTCCTAACTTTACAACATTTCTAGGAATTGTATTCTACGATTTTTACTTCTGCAGTTCCATAGTCCGCTAACAAATAAGGCACAGACTACGAATACGACGGAAACGTATTCGTAGCCTGGGTTCTACATGTACGACGGGCGGAAGTTGTGACTAAATGATCAACCGGTTTTCGGACATGGACACCTATTTTACGGAAATTAATCACGTATTGCTAGCACCTAGAGGCTACGAATACGACAGATTTCTCGATTTTCTTAATTCTATTGTTTTTATTTCATTAAATGACAATTTATGAATTTTTTATATAATTTTCTGTTTGTAGTTTATTTTCATTCCAATAAAATCTGATGCATTGAAAAAACTAGTCTTACAATAAACACGATTAAGGCCATAGATTTCACTGGTATGAGTACTTCTAAGAGTACAACTCACACTTCCCAACACTAATTTTTTTTCAAAATGGACGACGATGGTAGTGCCCTAAAAAAAATTCAAACAGGATAACTATACGTCCAACTTTATAAGCGTATCTCAAGGAAGCTTGGTACGGGGTCCAAATATAAAAACATGGAAGTTGCAGAAAGTGCAGCAGGTCTTCTAATGTATAAGGAGTTGGATTATTCCTGTATTCATGGAGGGACAAATTTTAGTTCCATTTCCAGCGGTCAACGCCTAAACACAAGGTAAAATCACATATAATATACCTTAAATAAGCAAATGATCATCACTTTGATTGCAGTTCTTCATATTAAATTCGCAGCGATGTCTTCAATCATGTTCTGTATAGCAGCAAATACATGTTTCTAGAATTTATATGTCATTACAATACGATCGTAAGGCATATGATAAAACACACAAGTTTGCGCTTTTTGTATGGTACCATCTAAGATGTATTGAACTACGTTTTGCGCCGAAAAAAACCTACTGGTGTTGCCAATATTGCTTAAAATAACCATGAACATTATTAATTTAATACATTGTCTTACTTGAAATTTTAAGTTGTATATGATAATTCTTAGATTAAAAATATCTATGTATATGTTTTAGCTCACCTGGCCATAGGCCATGTGAGCTTATGGCCAGGTGAGCTTTTGTCTTGGGTAAGCGTCCGTCGTCCGTCCGTCCGTCCGTTAGCTTTTCACATTTAAATCTTCTTCTCTGAAACCGCTGAACAGAAATCAGCCAAACATGCCAGAAATGTTCACTGGATGGTCCTCTACCAGATTTGTGTTTTTGGTGCTGATTTGAAATCCAACATGGCTGCCAGGGTCCATAATGTGTTCTCATTGGCTGAAATTTTAAAAATCTTCTTGTCAGAAACCACTAAGTCAATTGAATTGTGACTTTGCAGGAATGATCATTGGGTGGTCCTGTACTAAAATTGTGAATCGTTTGCCGATCGGAAATTCAAGATGGCCGCCATGACTCGACTTAGTTTAACATTGGACCCTATAGGAATTTCACATTTTCATCTTTTTTTCTGAAACCACAAAACAGATTTCAACCAAACTTGGCAGAAATGTTCATTGGTTGGTCATATACAAGATGTTTGTTTTTGGCGCTGATCGGAAATCCAACATGGCTGCCAGGGCCCATAATGTGTTCTGATTGGTCGAAATTTTAAAAAATCTTCTTGTTAGAAACCACTAAGCCAATTGAATTGTGACTTTGCAGGAGTGATCATTGGGTGGTCCTGTACTAAACTTGTGAATCGTTTGCCGATCGGAAATTCAAGATGGCCGCCATGACTCGACTTAGTTTAACATAGGACCCTATGTGAATTTCACATTTTCATCTTTTTTTCTGAAACCACAAAATAGATTTGAATCAAACTTGGCAGAAATGTTCATTGGATGGTCATATACAAGATTTGTGTTTTTGGTGCTGATCGGAAATCCAACATGGCTGCCAGGGCCTATAATGTGTTCTGATTGGTCGAAATTTTAAAAATCTTCTTGTTAGAAACCACTAAGCCAATTGAATTGTAGCTTTGCAGGAATGATCATTGGGTGGTCCTGTACTAAACTTGTGAATCGTTTGCTGATCGGAAATTCAAGATGGCCGCCATGACTCGACTTAATTTTAACATAGGACCCTATGGAAAAAATGTTTAAAAGTCTTTTCCTCTGAAACTAGTAAGCCAATATAGCAAACATGTCATCGATGGTCCTTAGGTGGTCAACTTCCAAAATTGTGTTCAGTGATCCCGATCTCGGTTCAAAATGGCCGCCGTCAGCAGACATAGTTTTAACATAGGACCCTATGGGAAAATTGTTTAAAAGTCTTCTCTTCTGAAACCAGTCAGCCAATTTAAAGCAAACATGGCATGGATGGTCCTTGGGCAGTATACTTTCAAATTTGTGTCCGGTGACCACGACCTCCATCCAAGATGGCTGCCATGAGCAGACATAGTTTTAACATAGAACCCTATGGCAGTATGGGATTTGAATAGTAACTTAGATGTATTCAGCATGCAGACATTCTTAAGAGGACTTATTTATGTCAGGTGAGCGATACAGGCTCACCTGAGCCTCTAGTTTTCTTTAAACTTTATAGTATGACAGCAAGGATTTATATAGTAGGACCTACTATATAAATCCTTGATGACAGTAACAAACAACCGTCGTATTCGTAGCCTCTAGATGCTAGCAATACGTGATTAATTTCCGTAAAATAGGTGTCCATGTCCGGAAACCGGTTGATCATTTAGTCACACCTTCCGCCCGTCGTACATGTAGAACCCAGGCTACGAATACGTTTCCGTCGTATTCGTAGCCTGTGCCAACAAATAACCTATCGCGCACATGTTGCTTAAGTGCAGCTTCATAGTCCGACAACAAATAGTCTGTCGTACACGTGTTTCTCAAGTGCAGCTCCATAGTCCGATAACAAATAGCGTGTCGTACACCTGTTACCCAAATGCAGCTTCATAGACCGAAAACAAATAGACTGTCGTACATGTGTTACTCAAGTGCAGCTCCATAGTCCGATAACAAATAGCCTGTCGTACACCTCTTACTAAAGTGCAGCTCCATAGTCCGACAACAAATAACTTATCGTACACGTGTTACTCAAGTGCATCTCCATAGTCCGACAACAAATAGTCTGTCGTACTTCTGTTACTCAAGTGCAGCTCCAAAGTCGTACACCTGTATCTCAAGTGTAGCTCCATAGTCCGCTAACAAATAACCTATCGTACACGTGTTACTCAAATGCAACTCCATAATCCGACAACAAATAGCCTGTCGTACACCTGTTACTCAAGTGCAACTCCATAGTTCGATAACAAATAGCCTGTCGTACACCTGTTACTCAAGTGCAGCTCCATAGTCCGCTAACAAATAACCTATCGTACACGTGTTACTCAAGTTCAGCTCCATAGTCGGATAACAAATAACATTTCGTACACCATAACCTATCGTACACGTGTTACGCAAGTGCAGCTCCATAGTCCGACAAACAATAGTCTATCGTACACGTGCTACTCAAGTGCAGCTCCATAGTCCGATAACCAATGGCCTGTCGTACACCTGTTGCTCAAGTGCAGCTCCATAGTCGGATAGCAAATAACATTTCGTACACTTGTTACTCAAGTGCAGCTCTATAGTCCGCTAACAAATAACCTATCGTACACGTGTTACGCAAGTGCAGCTCTATAGTCCGACAAAAAATAGTCTATCGTACACGTGTTACTCAAGTGCAGCTCATAGTCCGACAACAAATAGTCTGTCGTACACGTGCTACTCAAGTGCAGCTCCATAGTCCGATAACCAATAGCCTGTCGTACACCTGTTACTCAAGTGCAGCTCCATAGTCCGACAACAAATAGTCTGTCGTACACCTATTACTCAAGTGCAGCTCCATAATCCGATAACAAATAGTCTGTCGTACACCTGTTACTCCAAGTGCAGCTCCATAGTACGATAACAAATAGGTTGTACATCTGTTGCTTAATTGCAGCCCCATTGTCCGATAACAAATAGCCTGTCATACACCTGTTACTCAAGTGCAGCTCCATAGTCCGATAACAAATAGCCTGTCGTACACCTTTTTTCACAAGTGCAGCTCTATAGTCTGATAACAAAAAGCATGTCGTACACCTGTAGAAAAATGAGTGTTACTTAATTGCAGCTTCATAGTCCGATAACACATAACCTATCGTACACGTGTTACGCAAGTGCAGCTCCATAGTCCGACAAAAAATAGTCTATCGTACACGTGTTACTCAAGTGCAGCTCCATAGTCCGATAACCAATGGCCTGTCGTGCACCTGTTACTCAAGTGCAGCTCCATAGTCCGCTAACAAATAGCCTGTCGTACACGTGTTACTCAAGTGCAGCTGCATAGTCCAACAACAAATAGTCTGTCGTACACGTGTTACTCAAGTGCAACTCCATAGTCCGATAACCAATAGCCTGTCATACACCTGTTACTCAAGTGCAGCTCCATAGTTCGCTAACAAATAGCCTGTCATACACGTGTTACTCAAGTGCAGCTCCATAGTCCGACAACAAATAGTCTGTCGTACACCTATTACTCAAGTGCAGCTCCATAATCCGATAACAAATAGTCTGTCGTACACGCGTTACTCAAGTGCAGTTCCATAGTCCGACAACAAATAGTCTGTCGTACACGTGTTTCTCAAGTGCAGTTCCATAGTCCGACAACAAATAGTCTGTTGTACACGCGTAACTCAAGTGCAGCTCCATAGTCCGACAACAAATAGTCTGTCGTACACGTGTTTCTCAAGTGCAGCTCCATAGTCCGACAACAAATAGTCTGTCGTACACGTGTTTCTCAAGTGCAGCTCCATAGTCCGACAACAAATAGTCTGTCGTACACGTGTTTCTCAAGTGCAGCTCCATAGTCCGACAACAAATAGTCTGTCGTACACGTGTTTCTCAAGTGCAGCTCCATAGTCCGCTAACAAATAGCCTGTCGTACACCTGTTACTCAAGTGCAGCTCCATAGTCCGATAACCAATAGCCTGTTATACACCTGTTACTCAAGTGCAGCTCCATAGTCCGATAACAAATAGTCTGTCGTACACCTGTTACTCCAAGTGCAGCCCCATTGTCCGATAACAAATAGCCTGTCATACACCTGTTACTCAAGTGCAGCTCCATAGTCCGATAACAAATAGCCTGTCGTACACCTTTTGTTCAAGTGCAGCTCCATAGTCCGACAACAAATAATCTGTTGTACACGCGTTACTCAAGTGCAGCTCCATAGTCCGACAACAAATAGTCTGTCGTACACGTGTTTCTCAAGTGCAGCTCCATAGTCCGACAACAAATAGTCTGTCGTACACGTGTTTCTCAAGTGCAGCTCCATAGTCCGACAACAAATAGTCTGTTGTACACGTGTTTCTCAAGTACAGCTCCATAGTCCGCTAACAAATAGCCTGTCGTACACCTGTTACTCAAGTGCAGCTCCATAGTCCGATAACCAATAGCCTGTCATACACCTGTTACTCAAGTGCAGCTCCATAGTCCGATAACAAATAGTCTGTCGTACACCTGTTACTCCAAGTGCAGCCCCATTGTCCGATAACAAATAGCCTGTCATACACCTGTTACTCAAGTGCAGCTCCATAGTCCGATAACAAATAGCCTGTCGTACACCTTTTGTTCAAGTGCAGCTCCATAGTCCGACAACAAATAATCTGTTGTACACGCGTTACTCAAGTGCAGCTCCATAGTCCGACAACAAATAGTCTGTTGTACACGCGTTACTCAAGTGTAGCTCCATAGTCCGATAACAAATAGCCTATCGTACAACTGTTACTCAAGTGCAGCTCCATAGTCCGACAACAAATATGCTATTGTACACGCGTTACTCAAGTGCAGCTACATAGTCCGATAACAAATAGCTTGTACATCTGTTGCTCAATTGCAGCCCCATTGTCCGATAACAAATAGCCTGTCATACACGTGTTACTCAGGTGCTGCTCCATAGTTTGATAACAAATAGCCTGTCGTGCAGCTTCATAGTCCGACAACAAATAGTCTGTCGTACACGTGTTTCTCAAGTGCAGCTCCATAGTCCGACAACAAATAGTCTGTTGTACACGCGTTACTCAAGTGTAGCTCCATAGTCCGATAGCAATTAACCTGTCGTATACCTGTTACTCAAGTGCAGCTCCATTGTCCAATAACAAATAGCCTGTCGTACACCTGTTACTCAAGTGTAACTTCATAGTCCGTTAACAAATATCCTGTCGTTCACCTTTTACTCAAGTGCAGCTCCATAGTCCGCTAACAAATAACCTATCGTACACGTGCTACTCAAGTGCAGCTCCATAGTCCGACAACAAATAACCTATCGTACACGTGTTACTCAAGTGTAGCTCCATAGTAGGACAACAAATAACCTATCGTACACGTGTTTCACAAGTGCAGCTCTATAGTCTGATAACAAATAGCCTGTCGTACACCTGTTACTCAATTGCAGCTCCATAGTCCGATAGCAAATAGCCTGTCGTACAACTGTTACTCAAGTGCATCTCCGTATTGCGGTAACAAATAACCTATCGTACACGTGTTACTCAAGTGCAGCTCCATAGTCCGACAACAATTAGTGTGTCGTACACGTGTTATGCAAGTGCAGCTCCATAGTCCGACAACAAATAGTCTGTCGTACAGGTGTTACTCAAGTGCAGCTCCATAGTCCGACAACAAATTGTCTGTCGTACACGTGTTACTCAAGTGCAGCTCCATAGTCCGATAACAAATAGCATGCCGTACACCTGTAAAAATAATTAGTATTACTTAATTGCAGCTTCATAATCCGATAACAAATAGCCTGTCGTACACCTGTTACTCAATTGCAGCTCCATAGTCCTATAACAAATAGCCTGTCGTACAACTGTTACTCAAGTCTCCATTGGCTGATTTTCTACAAATCTTACCAGATTGTGGAATCAGGGACTGTGTACATTTTGACTTGCTTCAGATAGATTATGCCAGAGTTGTGGAACTTTATACGGACGTATCATGCACAAGCCCCCTACATGTCAGGACACCGGAAGTAACGGACAAACTTAACTACAAGGTTATTTTGATATGCAGTAATTTACCACACGATTGCACCACGAAGGCCAACAGGAACATTAAGCATTTAAATGGTAGCTGTATGTTTTATGTTCTATATACAAGTATTGCCTTCATATGACGTGAACATGGAAAATTATCAATCCAAGGGTTGACAACTAGATTGTCAGCTCATATGAAGGCAATAAGATGTTAAAATTTGAACGTTTTGTTTTGTTGAAAACAACAAAATATATTTTTCGGTATAGAAAATACAATTACGGAACCGGACTGACAAAAAAAACTGACTTTCATCACTTCCGGTTGTCAGGGCTTATAGACCGGTCAACAACGTTGGTGCCCATCTACATTATATATGTTTGGGTTGTTTTCCTTGTCAGCAAATTTCCCATAGAACACCAACATTGTCTTATTACTTTTATATAGTAAATATGTACGGTATAATATTAATTAAGTAACATTTGTTGTTCTTTTGTGTGTGTTTCAATAGAACAATTGCCAGTTACAATAGATGTAGGTCCAGCGTATGCGTACTGTACAGGAGGTAATTGTGGAGAGGACGATGTATCAGTCACGTCCATTGTTAAGGATGAAGAGGTAATATTAAGAACATGCAATATACAGTGAAACTTGTCTAAACCGAACCCTGAATAAACTGAAGTCCTGCATAAATCTAGTCTTAATGTAGGAAATCTTTGTTAATTGAACCTGTATAAACCGAACACCTATCCATTCTGAACACAAAAGTTAGTCCCAAGGAGGTTCAGTTTAGACAGGTTTCATTGATGGCAATTGGCCATGGGGAATATTTGATTTGATGTTTGTTTAATTGAAGAAATCATTCATGGAAGCCATTGTTGGTAGATTTACGTAACCATTGGTTACACCAAGCAGTCGTTATGAAAAAAATTATGATAATAATGGTAAAACAAACAACAAAACAAACTATTGTTTATATGATTTTTAGCTCACCTTGCCAAAGGCAATGTGACCTTTTGTCATCACTTGGCGTCCGTCATCCGTCGTCCGTTAACTTTTCACATGTTAATCTTCTCCTCTGAAACCGCATGGCCAAATGAACCGAAACTTGGTATTAAGCATCTATGGAAGGTCCTCTATATAGATTGCTCATTTTGTCCCGATCGGTTAACACACATGGCCGCCACAGGCAATTCTTGTTTCTGATTGGTTGATTTTTAAAAAAACTTCTCCTCTGTTAAAAGAAAGATAACTCTTGCCTAAGCTGTTAAAAGAAAGATAACTCTTGCCAATATCTCCCTTAGAAATTAACTAATGCTGATATGGTTCATTCAACCTATGCCAACATTTTAAAAAATATATATAAAAAGGTAAAAAAGATTGTTGGCATAGGTTGAATAGGTTAATTGTTATATAAACATGACTAGTCATGTTTAATTAGTGTAAAATCGGGGGAGATGTCAATGTACTCCAAGTCCACACTTAATTTTTAATGTAAGGCTGTCTTGGTTTTGCATGAGTATTGAGTGAATAAACTAAGTAGGTATTTAAAATCATATTTGATGGAAATAACAAACAAAAAATCAGTATATCAGCACATATATTTAATATCAAACTTTATAAAAATAATTAGGATATTATAAGCACATATATTTTAACATCAATCATTATGAAAATAAAATAGGATATTATAAGCATATATATTTTTATATCATACTTCATGAAAATAAATTAGGATATTATAAGCACAGATATTTTTTATTTATCATACTTCAAATTATCTTATAAATAATTAGCTTGGAGTGAGCAATTAAAAAATACTCTACAAAATTCTGATAATTCTAAATTTATAAATAAATATTATTAAAAACTTTCGAATTTAGATTTTAAGAAAATTGCTTAATTGCAATAGTATCATATAATATTTTGAATTCATACATTTTAGAAAGATTGTTTATTTAAGTTATTCTAAAATTTTACATTTTCATCTTTTTTATTTACAGATTTTTGTTTAATTTTACCAGATTTTTATTTAATAAAATATATAATAATTTTTTACAAAAGTTTAATTATTTTTTTTTCTAAGTTGTTAAATTTTAACAGACTTATTCTTATACCCTCTGATCTTATGAGATATCTAAATTGCCTCACAAAACGGGATATTGTAAGTATTTATTTAATATTATACATTTATTTCCCGTGCATAAAGGAGATATTATGCATTTGTTTCCCTTGCATAAGGGAGATATGAAGATTTGTTCACCCAAGAAAAGTCATATTTCCCGAGGGAAATATGAATATTTCAAGGGTGAACAAATCTTCATATCTCCCTTATGCAAGGGAAATAAATGCTTTATTCCACCAGGCCAACGTTTTGGTGAATTCTGCCAAATGAAATCTTTTGACCATCTTTGTTTACAAAATTATTATTTCGGAACATCTCTGGAGTTAATAGCGTTATATGACCAAAGCATTAAATCTTGAGAATTTCGAATAAGGGAAATACGATATTGTTGAGAGGGAAATAAGATGTTGTTGAGAGGGAAATACGATGTTTTGATAAATGTCACGTGGGATTGTTTCGACCAATCGAATTTCTATATAAGTAGAATATGACTATTTCGAGGGTGAACACATTTTCATATCTCCCTTATGCAAGGGAAATGAATGCTTTATTCCACCAGGCCAACGTTTTGCAAGTGTGATAAACGAAGACGTTCCCGATCCATATCAGTGCCCGGGTCAAATAACCGGTTAGTGTGCCCTGCGTCATTGTGACAAGTAAGCAAACATCATACAAAAAACTGATACAACGGAGATGAAAAATGTCAATACAAAACGTAAAACTGCGAGTGACACAAGGATATTCAAGGATTGGCTATCAACAGTGGGAAAATACCGTAATCCCGATATATTGGAGTCGAGATGTACATGCACCTGGCAAGATTTATTTTTCAGCACGCACGAATTTCAAGCAGGATTACGAACCCGATTCATTGTTCAAAATGTATCCAAGCTTCCATCAGTAGATATCTTAGTGATGACGAATATTGATATTTACGCCATCGCAGTGCTTGAAATGAGGGCCAGTAAAATATTAGAGTCACTGGCCCAAATGGCATAATGGTGGCCCATAAATTTTTACATCAGATATCAATATATAAACAGTTTTCAGGTTAATTGTTTTTTTATCAATAACATTAAAATTCATTTTTTCACTAGTCTCACGGGGGTTGGGGCTCTTCAAGGTAATTTTGGTACAGTAACGGTGTGCAGCTGAAATTGTGAAAACACCCCAATGCATATATTGCTATCAAATGAAACCTGAATTTACTTGTTATAACCTTTTCGACAACCTTGACGCCATTGGCTAGGGTGGTCGCAAGAAACGATGATAGTCCGTCGGATGGGGACAATAAAAGGCTGGTTTGTGTAAGGGGAGATCAATGCCATGCTCACATTAAAGGCATCCGAAAAAGAGTAGACTAATGCCACTACAAGGACCGCTCTTGCACTCCCCAAAGTGAAGAGTGACATCACTTGTTTCAATCCACTATGAAGAAGTGATTTTAAAGTAAAATAACCTCTCAGTTCGGGGTAATGTCACTTGGTTATTCATTCCAAACAAGTATCTCACTTTGCTGAAATAACAAACGGTGCTGTCATTTTCTGTTATATAAACAACTGTTAACTTTTCCTGTTATTTTATAATTTGTAAACGAAAAGTTCTGGTTCCAAAAAAGAAAACACTCCCAATTGTCGTTAAAATGTAACCGTGTACGTATAGAGATGAACTATGAAAAGTTTAAAAGAAATGACAGGCCAGATCGTTTCCGTAGTTTGACATTACTGTCAACGATTTTCTCTCCATTGTTGGGGGGAAGTTTTTCAATGATTATCTAAGGATTGACACAAAAAGGTTTCCGATTTCTGTAAAATTAAATTCGTACATGTACATTTTGCAGCAGATTGAATGAATAAATTTCTGAACCGTGTCCGTGGAAGATACGTACCAGATCGCAAACATTACAAGTTGACAGAATTCTCTTTATTGTTCACAAATTTCCACTTCGTCCGTGAAAGTTAACAATTTTAATAATTAAATCATAAAGAAACAAAAAAAACACGTTTCTTTTCTAATATTTAGTGAATACTTGTGTATTACATGAAAACGTGTAGGAAACGTGTATTGATTGGCTCGATAAAAATAAATAATTGGGGAGAACAGTAAATTACATTAGCTGTGTATTCATTGGCTACAAAAATGTATTTGGACCAATCGCTGTGCTCGTAACAAACCGTTTTCGACTAGAACAGAAGAGTTATCTATCGTTGAAGTTAGTTTATGTCCGGTTTCGGTAAAACAACAATTTTTAACGGTCTTTTAGGCAGTCACCCAGACGTTTTTTGTTGGGCCAGTGACTACCTAATTTGGAACAGCTTTTGGTCGCCCGAATAAGATATTAGTCGCATTTGGCGACCGGGCGACCGTTCATTTCAGGCATCGTATCGACTAATATGAGGCAGGTGCAACCTGAAACGCTCCCGAGGAAAAGTAATTTTTCTTCCTGTTTACAAAATATCAAGCTTAAAAATAACACCACCTAAAACGCCAAACAGTTTTCGTATCCGCTACCGAACATTGTTTCATTTTTATTTGAAAAAAATCGACTAGAGTTCCGGTTTAGGTCACGTGATTTTCCTTTTAATTTATTTCCTGTTTGGCAGCCATATTGTTGAAGATTTTGAAGTGCCATAGTACCTATTTATACTTCTACCATTAACGCTCCCAAAAAGGGAGCGTATTATCCCCGGTTTGAAAATTATAACAACTTTTGATTGGTTAAAACCCCGGGTATAAAAAACCCATATTCCCGGGTGTTGCTAGGCCATATTACCGGGTGTAACTGGCCATTTAACCAATCAAATGTTGTTATTATTTTCAAAACGAGGATAATATGACGTTAAAGCTCGCGACGTTGCGCTCCAAAATCAAATTTAGTTAATTTTGGCTATATATTGAATATAAAGCTGTTACTTTGATCAACTGTAGGGTACTACCTTTAGGGTTCTACCAAAGGTAGTACCCTACACCGGGTAAAAAACGCTCGAAACTTTCATAGTTTTTACTTCTTTCCAAAAACAAAGAAAACGTCACTTTTACGTGGGCCGCCGGGGTCCACAATGTCTTATTTTTGACCATAACCGGGGATAAATTCGTTATTTACGTTCCTATCCGTAGATATGGAGATTTTAACACCCTTCAGTAGCCTGTGCACCCTTCGGCCTCAGGGTGTACTTGGCTACTTCAGGGTGTTAACATCTCCATATCTACTAGGCACGTAAATAACTTGTATTGAGAACTATGAAAATAGAACAGTTACTCCAATTTTCGTCAGTAATAACTCTGTCCAGTCAACGGTTACTAATAATAACTCTTTTAAGCAAACCGTTATCGATTTGGCTCTCATTTTGCCCAACTCCAGAATAACACTATTCCCATACTCAAATATCCAGGGAAATGTGACAATAATTTTTTATGGCACAAATGATAAGAATTGGAACTCTGATTTATTGAAAAGTTATGTTTAATACCTGTGATAAATACGGTGAATTACTTTGTTGATTTTTACACGTTATTTATTTTGTTGTTATTTTGATGAATAAACATAAATTCATTTATTCATTTACAATTTATTTATTTCAGTCATGGTTAAATATGTGATAAACAGATTATAACATGGCCTTTTCCATATACTATAGGTCCTGGTATCATCCCTCAACCCATATCAGCCCTCGTCTGTCGCCTTGGGCTGATATGGAAGTCTCGAGATGATACCAGGACCGAAATGGAAATGGCCATGTTATAATTTATATTTATTGCATCATATCCCATATCAAAATCTGCCTATAGTTTCTGAAAACGATCAGCTCTCACAAATATTAAGAAAGGCCCTTGGGCTAATATGGGCGTCTCGGGTTGATATGACATGTGATATGAAAAATGCCATATAATAATCTATAATTATTTCATAGCTAAATGTGTTATATTATTTGAATTTAATCTTGATGTTCAGTAACGATCTAATTAAGCAAAATACGCTCCCCGGTACCCTCAATGCCGTAAATCGTGAATTCGAGTCCCGGTCGGGTCATACCAAATACTATAGAATTGGTTTTGTTGCTTCTCTTCTTAACTTGCAGTATTTAGGAGTAAGAACAAATAGTAGTTGGCTCGGAATCAGGATAACACGTCCCAGTTGAATGATTTGTATAATGGTGCACTGCTTTTTGGTGAGTTAGCACACTTAGAATCAAAGATACCTTGTTGTTGTGATACAAAGCAGACATCATTATTATCGCATCACAAATTCCCTACCCATTGATATATCGTAGCTTCTAATTTCCTATCCACTGATATATCGTAGCTCCTATATATAGCTAATTCCCTACACATGTATATATCGTAGCTCCTAATTCCCTACCCATTTATATATCGTAGCTCATTCCCTACCCATTGATATATCATAGCTCCTAATTCCCTTCCAATTGATATATCATAGCTCCTAATTCCATACCCATTGATATATAATAGCTCCTAATTCCCTTCCCATTGATATATCATAGCTCCTAATTCCCTACCCATTGATATATTGTATCTCCTAATTCCCTACCCATTGATATATCGCAACACATTATTCACTACCCATTGATATATCGTAGCTCCTAATTCCCTACCCATTGATACATCGTAGCTCCTAATTCCCTACCCATTGATATATCATAGCTCCTAATTCCATACCCATTGATATATAATAGCTCCTAATTCCCTACCCATTGATATATCATAGCTCCTAATTCCCTACCCATTGATATATCGTAGCTCCTAATTCCCTACCCATTGATATATCATAGCTCCTAATTCCCTACCCATTGATATATCGTAGCTCCCAATTCCCTACCCATTGATACATCGTAGTTCCTAATTCCCTACCCATTGATATATCACAGCTCCTAATTCCCTACCCATTGATATATAATAGCTCATAATTCCCTACCTATTGATATATCATAGCTCCTAATTCCCTACCCATTGATATATCATAGCTCCTAATTCCCTACCCATTGTTATATCGTAGCTCCTAATTCCCTAGCTATTGATATATCATAGCTCCTAATTCCCTACCCATTGATATAACATAGCTCCTAATTCCCTACCCATTGATATAAAACAGCTCCTCATTCCCTACCTATTGATATATCATAGCTCCTAATTCCCTGCCCATTGTTATATCATAGCTTCTAATTCCCTACCTATTGATATATCATAGCTCCTCATTCCCTACCTTTTTTTTTTTCTTTTTTTTTCTTTTTTTTTTCATCATAATATACTTTATTCAAAATCTCCTGTTTACAATAACCTTAATGGCCCAGGAGTGAACATTAAGGGTCCCTGTTTTACATAAATCTCACTTGTCCAGGTGTAGCAAGTGAAAATAAAAATAAAAGTCCACTTAAACATATTTCATATTCATTTGTTTTTACATTTCATTATAATATACACAATTAGACGATACAATTATTACCATGCATTAGCTTTATGTTCATAAATAATAAATACTCATATGTTATCCCGAAAAAGTTCTAATTTGTTTTTATCATTTTCATTAATATGCGAAGTTTGTAATGTGCATTGTAAATGTTTTTTAAAATTATTTTTCCAAGTGTTGAAAATTGTTTGATCTCCAATTCGGGATTGGTTATATTTCACCTTATTACGTATTTTCCATACTTCCCACTTTGAGATAAATATTACGGTATTAAAAATGACGTCTAAATCCTCACCCCCATATAGCCCTAACATTATATTTAATTCCTTGATTTCTATATTAGCTGTTAATCCAGATCTGTTAAATATTGCTTCTATTTCTTTTACAATTTTGTTCACAGAAGGACATTTAAAAAATAGATGCTGCATCGTTTCATCGTTGTCTCTTATTTGGCAGAGATGGCATCTTCCGGTTGACAAATTCATTTTTTTCAATCTATGTTCTGTATAATTTATATTATGGAGACATTTCCACTGGAATTCTTTGACCTTATTAGTAACTTTGATTTTCTTTAATTTTGTCCAAATGTGTGTCCAATCAATATTACCCCCGTACTGTTCTTCCCACTTAATCTGACATTTTGGTTTTATATTTTGTTTAAAGATTCCCTGAATTACTTTTATTTTCAATTTATCAGGTGATATAGTTGTATTTGACTCATTTAAAAATTGTAGCTTATCGTTGATATTTAAGGTAACTTTACGTTCTGGTACTATTGTAGTTTCACCTTTTAAGACGTTTATGAACTTTTCGGGGATTTCTGTTTTTTTATCTTAGAAAACTCTGAAATACAGTTCCTCCTATCTATTAATAAATTGTATATATCATGACAACTTTTAAAATTTGTATTATTTGAATCCCAAATATCGTTTATAGTTCGTAAGTTACTTTGCAGAAACGAGGTAAACCCTAATGGTTTGTTTTTAAAAGTTATTGAAGAGTTACAAAATATTCTGGTTTTTAGAATGGAATCAATGTCATTATTACACAATTGAATAAGTTCCTGTAATTTTGACCATGATTGGATACATATTTTGTAAAAAATTGGTAGCATATTTAAATTTAGAGTTGATACATTAGAGCACTTACATACAAAATATTTTTCATTAAACTTGATGTCTAACTTACGGAGCCAATACTTACCAATTGCATTCCAACTTTCTAATGGTTCATGTAAAATTCGGTATAGAAGCTTAATTCTTTTGCTGTCAATAAACTCTTGTATGTTAATCATACCCATGCCTCCATTTTCTACTCCAAAGCAGCAAACTTTCCTATCTATTTGATTAATACCCCCTCCCCAGATAAAACCCCATATCAAAGTTGTTATTTCTTTTACGTACTTTTCTGGTATTCCCCGCATTTCAATTTCGTAACCACAAAGAGAGATCAAGAGATTTTTCACTATTAAAGTTTTTCCTGTATATGTCAAGTTTCTACTTTTCCAAACGTGGACACAATTTTTCATTTTATCTATTATTGATTTCCATATCTCATCATTTTGTATATTATAACCATGATGAATGCCAAGAGTTTTAACATTATCCTTTGTCCAAACTATATTTGTAAACTTGGGTCTGTTATTTTTAGCCGATCCAATATACATGTACATAACTTTTGTCTTTTCATAATTGACTTTTGAACCAGAGGCTTTTTCATATATAGTTAAAATATCAAAAGATTTTTTGACAGATTCATCATTTTTATTAAATAGCTGAGTGTCATCTGCAAACATGCAGAGCTTAGTCTTGATATATTCCCCATCTTTCCCCCCAGGTAATTTGATTCCTTATATTTCATTATCCCCCCTTATAGCACAGGCTACATGTTCGGCCTGTAGTATGTAAACAAGAGGCGCTATTGGACACCCTTGTCTACAGGACCTTGAAATATTGAAATATTTAGACACAAAACCATTGGTCTTGATACAAGTTTGTGCATATTTGAATAACATTTGAACCCACTCCCTAAATTTTTCACCAAAGTTAAATTTGCTTAATACATGTTCCACCCATCCCCATTCTACCTGGTCGCAGGCCTTTTGTTGATCTAAAAATATTATGATACCGTCATCATCTTCACGATCAGTATATTCTATTACATCTTGTATTAGACGGTTAGCTTCACTGATATTACGACCTTTTACAAATCCCTTCTGGTCCGAATGTATTAATTTTGGTAAAACAACTTTTAATCTTTCTGCAAGAATTTTTGCAATTATTTTGTAGTCACTGTTTAATAGTCAGTGGTCTCCAGTTTCGTATATCTTCCCGCTCCCCACTTTTCCCTACCTATTGATATATCATAGCTCCTAATTCTCTACCCATTGATATATAATAGCTCCTCATTCCCTACATATTGATATATAATAGCTCCTAATTCCCTACCCATTGTTATATCATAGCTCCTAATTCCCTACCCATTGTTATATCATAGCTCCTCATTCCCTACCTATTGATATATCATAGCTCCTAATTCCCTACCTATTGATATATCATAGCTCCTAATTCCCTACCCATTGATATATAATAGCTCCTCATTCCCTACCCATTGATATATCATAGCTCCTAATTCCCTACCTATTGTTATATCATAGCTCCTAATTCCCTACCCATTGTTATATCATAGCTCCTCATTCCCTACCTATTGATATATCATAGCTCCTAATTCCCTACCCATTGATATATAATAGCTCCTCATTCCCTACCTATTGATATATCATAGCTCCTAATTCCCTACCCATTGATATATCGTAGCTCCTAATTCCCTACCCATTGATATATCATAGCTCCTAATTCCCTACCCATTGATATATCGTAGCTCCTAATTCCCTACCCATTGATACATCGTAGCTCCTAATTCCCTACCCATTGATATGTCATAGCTCCTAATTCCATACCCATTGTTATATCACAGCTCCTAATTCCCTACCCATTGATATATAATAGCTCATAATTCCCTACCTATTGATATATCATAGCTCCTAATTCCCTACCCATTGATATATCATAGCTCCTAATTCCCTACCCATTGTTATATCGGAGCTCCTAATTCCCTAGCTATTGATATATCATAGCTCCTAATTCCCTACCCATTGATATAACATAGCTCCTAATTCCCTACCCATTGATATATAACAGCTCCTCATTCCCTACCTATTGATATATCATAGCTTCTAATTCCCTACCTATTGATATATCGTAGCTCCTAATTCCCTACCCATTGTTATATCATAGCTCCTAATTCCCTACCTATTGATATATCATAGCTCCTCATTCCCTACCTATTGATATATCATAGCTCCTAATTCCCTACCCATTGATATATAATAGCTCCTCATTCCCTACCTATTGATATATCATAGCTCCTAATTCCCTACCTATTGATATATCATAGCTCCTAATTCCCTACCCATTGATATATAATAGCTCCTCATTCCCTACCCATTGATATATCATAGCTCCTAATTCCCTACCCATTGTTATATCATAGCTCCTAATTCCCTACCCATTGTTATATCATAGCTCCTCATTCCCTACCTATTGATATATCATAGCTCCTAATTCCCTACCCATTGATATATAATAGCTCCTCATTCCCTACCTATTGATATATCATAGCTCCTAATTCCCTACCTATTGATATATCATAGCTCCTAATTCCCTACCCATTGTTATATCATAGCTCCTAATTCCCTACCCATTGTTATATCATAGCTCCTAATTCCCTACCCATTGTTATATCATAGCTCCTAATTCCCTACCCATTGATATATCATAGCTCCTCATTCCCTACCCATTGATATATCATAGCTCCTAATTCCCTACCCACTGATATATTGTGAGGTCTGCTATTTGAGTCCAATTTGGGGGGAGGGGGTAGATTTTTATTTTGTATATTTATGTCAGAAAAAACAATTGTTGATATTCATTTCTGTATAGTAATCAGAAATATTGTTTCATCCGAATTCAGAATGAATTAAGTGATAAAGTTTACCGCTGATATTAATTAGCACATGGTGTTGACAATATTGTCGTACCGAGTGCAAATATATATTAGACACGCGAGTGTAGGGATGCGTGTAAATATGTAATACTAACCTATAAATAATAAATATTCCAGGTCAGGAAACAATCATACAAATTACAATGAAATGTGGACAATCATGCAATGGATACACGTGGTTGAAGGCGGCAAGAAGTGACGTCACATAGATCTGTCTATAGATGGCTTCCGTGTAATACTCCATAAATGGTGCACCTCCGAATGCACCACACTCCTCCCCTCCCTGTAGAAGCTATCCTACACCTAGATAACATGTTCATCAACACGAACAAAAAAGAAATAATAAAATAAAAAAAATCCAGAGCTACTAGACCAATAATTTAAATGCAAGATACCTTCTCTGCATCCCAAATAAACAAAGGAGAGGATAAATAAAAAAAAAACAGCAATCTTAACCTCCAAAAAACCATTTGTACAATAAAGAGTGATTATGTACAACAAAACACACCATTTAACATCAGTATATAAGAAATGCAGACAACTATCAGTTAACTTGAGGCGAAGCTGCATGCCCCAGCACTCCTGTTAACAATAAACTCAAATGAAACAGTATTACTCCACTGGTACCAGATAGAAGAAGCTATCGTTTACTGTCCAACCCGTAGAATTGTATGGTATTCTGGTTGATGGCCGTCATGAGCACACTAAGGGGAACATTCCTGAGTCTACCGACTTCCTGTGCCACTACCTCCAGATTCCATGGATGATTAATTTTACATTCTGGGTAGGGTGGCAGGAAAGGAGCATCAGTTTCCAAAAGGATTTCCTTAGTTTCCATTCTGGCCACACTATCAGCAGAGGCTCTATCAGTAACTGTCTTCCAAGTGACTCCAAAACGGACATGTGGAAGTGACCTCCACTCCAGAAGCTCCTCATAGGTCCCGGTAAAGCAGTGGCGGTGATACTTCAGGTCTGTTAGTCCAGTCTCTTTGATCACTTGCAATGTTTTGCTGGCAGCCTGTCCAGTTCCATTGTCCCTACAGTGCAAAACAACAGGCAGGTTCCGATCTCTGGCTAAGAATAGCATCCCTATCAGAGCCTCCTCCTGATTCCGGGCCATCCTCCCTCTACATTCATTCTCATTTTTGCACATTGGGTCGCACCTGCAACGGGTGGTATGGTCAATCCCAATCTCGCCAACAGCTACACATTTCGACTCTACCAGAAGGCTACCAAGTTGGTCTAATTGGGAGCGTGTTACCCCATGAGCAGCTACATGTGGATGTATCCCAAAGGTGACAAGCAGCTGTTTTGACCCCTCAATGTGCTCTCTCCATCTGTTCCAACTCCTTGGGAATACATAGTTGCATACTCCATAGATCAGGGTGGCGGAACAATTTGGCGCAGCAATACTCTGCAGGTGCTGAAAACCACGAAGACGTTCACGCTGGATAATCAGGTCTAAATGAAAATGACTGTCTATTATATCTATCCGTGGTCCAGAATCCTCTTCTTCCTCTTGTCGAGCTCGGACTAGATCTCTCACTACATTCATTCCAGTGGCAGTTAACTTCCTATGGCTGTTCCGGAACTGCTCTTGTCTACTACTTCCAACACGTGACAGTAGCACTGATGTCAACTCCCAGTTGATAAGGCATACGACGTGGTTCGGTGGGTTCACGGTGAACTCTTCTGGTTCGTCATCACTGTAGTTGGTGGCATAAAACTGTAGCAAGGGGATGTCGTCATCTGTAAACCCACTCCTGGCGTCCTGATATAACTGGTGCTGGATAACATGACGGAGTAAATCATCAAGTGAGTCACACTTTAGCCATGTTGCAAGTAGAAATAACCCACCATTTACCAGCTGACACCAATCATGCAGCTGTGCATCTGTAAAGCCTCCAGTATGATCCAGAGTATGGTTTATCGCTGCTTTACCTCTCTGTGCTTCCTGCTGATGGCAAATCCAACAAGCAGTGGTGGGCATCCAAAACCAGGGAAAATGCTTTCGCATTACATGCCTTCTAGGACGGTCAACCTTTCCAAGACAGACGGGACAGGAACGGATCCTCTTGGATTTCGACCTAGATTGTCGTATCGTCTCTAATACTAACGGTGCCTCTAACATGTCTGAAACGAAGCGGATTGCCTCAGTACCAGGACATGCTGCTGATTCCGGTTCCTCCCGTCTGGTTTTATCTCTAGTTGCAGTTGAGGCGGGGCAGGTAGCCTCAGACCCAGTACAATCACCACTGGCCAGTCTTCCATATATTCCCTCATCAATCACTTGTCTTGAAGCCTGTGGAGGAGGTTCTTCCAGACTTGTCATCTCCTGATCTGATGCAAGACATTCATCTACCACCAAATAATCAGACCCTAAACCCGATAATGAACCAGTATGAGGGGAGTGCCTACTGGACAGAACACTTTCACTATTGCCAGAACCTGGGTCCATCTCCTCTGCCTTAGAACTGCTCTTTAGACTGGTTTCCGATGGAGTATATGGTCCGTAGTCCAAACAATCAATGTCATACATGTCATACTCTGTTGGCCTTTCCTGTGATTCCATAACTGCAATTACAGATTAAGACGGATTATCAATAACTATTTACACTATTTACATCCTATATATGTATGCGTCTTCTAAGACACATAATCTCTCAGATGGGAAGGCTTCCGTATTGTCCTTCCCTTGGTAGACACACCGACAGTGTCCCCATCTTGTGCCTCTGGCGGAGCTTCACGCCCCAGCACAGACTTGTCAGCATCTTGGCCGGGAACCCGAAAATCAGTGGGATCGGCCTGCTTAGTACTATTATCATCGTCTGTCTGCTCATCTGCAGGTCCCCACTGGCTGTCCTTACCATCGTCCTTCGTTCCAGTACCTGGTCCATCCAAACTAGAGGGTCCTAGTAAAGGGAACCCATCGCAGTATGGAAGTGTTTCATCAGGACCAATGCCTGATTGTTCTAGATCAGGCATGGGGGTGTTAAACAAATCATGACGTAGCCTCCGGAGCCACAGGGGAATGTGTCTATCGTGACATCTTTTCAGACGGTCATGGTGTACCACGTACTCCTTTTTCTTATCCTGGATACGATACAGTGGAGGACGGCTGCCAATGACGAGGAATGGTCCCATCCATGGCGAACGTAGTTTACTGCTCTGTCCTATTTTGGACGACGAATCCAGTTTGTATACAAGATCGCCTTCTTGGTAGGCATGCTGCACTACGCGCAAATCGTAATCTCTTTTCTGCCTGGCCTGACTGGTACGGAGGTTATCTCTGGCAAATTGGTGTACTTCTCGCAGACTATCTGCCAGTTTTACGACCAGCTGTCAGGATCCAGTTGTTCTTGACATTGTTGTGGGATGCCTAAAAGTAATTGTACAGGTTGAATAGTCTCCCTTCCAAGCATAAGCTTGTTTGGAGTATAGCCAGTTTGGGGGTTGACCATAGAGTGGAGAGCCATTGAAAGAAGAGGAATATTTTTGTCCCAGCGTCTACTTTTCTTTTCAATATAGCAGCGTATCATCTGTAGCAGCACCGTGTTGAATCTTTCGATTTGACCATTGGATGAGGCATGATACGGGGTCGTCCGTGTCTTAGCTACCTCTAGTATGGTACATAATGACTTGAAAAGGTTCCCGTCAAAATTTCGTCCCTGATCGGTGTGCACCTCAAGTGGGCAACCAAAAGTAACCACAAAATGAACAACAAACTTTTCAGCGATGGTTAAGGCTGACTGCTCTGGAATGGCCGCCATCTCCACCCACTTTGTAAACTGATCGATCATCATCAATACATACCGGTTACCATCTTCACTGGTGTTGAAGGGCCCCAAAATGTCAAGGTGAACTCGTTCCATGGGGAACCCTGCGTGGAATGATTGCAAACCGGCCCGTGGTTTTATATGGAGTTTCTTATTTTGATTGCATGTGTTACATGTTTTGACATATTGAATACAGTCCTTAGACATGTTGTACCATATAAAAGACTGCTTCACTCTCTCTAATGTTTTCCTTTGGCCAAGATGACCTGACGATCGGCTGTCGTGACAAAATTGTAACACTTCCGACTGGAGGCCTCTGGGAACTACCAAACAAGGGTCCTTGCCCGGCCTTTCAATCCACTGATAGTATAGAACCCCTTCTCTAAATACCAGACAGTCGCGACAGAGCCATAGGGCCCGGGTGGCTGGTCCATGAAGCCTTAGAACAGAATCAGTTGGAGTCTGCTTAGATTCCAACCAATCAATCATGGGTTGCAGGTCATGATCTTCTAGCTGTAAGGAACGGATCTCGAGTTGAGAATAACTGGGTGCCCAATTACTAGTTTTAGAAAAATCCTCCTGATAAGGGATAGTCTCATCCGGGTCAAACTCATGGACTGTTGTGTCCTGTTCATGGCTAATTGATGAACGCGGTGCTTTACGCCCCAGCAGGTTCACTTGCGAATCAGCACCATCATCCCCAGGATTCACTTTGACAGTTTTAACTGACAAGGGCACTACATCATCCACATCCTCTGTAAATCTGGACCATTGGTGATGTGCCCGAACACAGTATGCACAACCTCCACATGGGAGGGACTCAGGAACTGCTCCAGCGTGGTAGCAGTCGCATTCTGTCATTTTATCGGGCATTCTGCTCAAGCTGTCTGCATTAAGGTGTTTCTTCCCTGGACGGTGCACAATCTGTATGTCGTACTGTGCCATCTCCTCCAGCCATCTGGCTAGTTGTCCCTCTATGTGCTTAAATCTTGTGCGCCAGACCAAACTGTTGTGATCTGTCCGCAGCGTGAATCGGCGTCCTAGAAGGTAGTGTCTGAAATACCTACAAAATTTCACCACTGCTAACAACTCCTTTCTTGTAGTGCAATAATTGCGTTGGACTTTTAGCAACACGTGGCTAGCATAGCAGATCACTTTTGTATCCTCTTTCTGAATCTGTGAAAGGACGGCTCCAATTGATAAATCTGACGCATCGGTGTCGAGAATAAAGTGTCCGTCCGGTGTGGGATAAGCCAAACAAGGAGCAGAGATAAGTGCTAACTTGGTTCTTTCAAACGCTTCAGTGTGTGTGGCCTCCCAAATTGGCATATCTGTGGCGTGCGCCAAGTCATACAAGGAAGCCGTCATTTCAGCAAAGTCTGAAACATGATCCCGATGATAATTTGCAAAGCCAAGGAATGACATGAGTTCTTTCTTTGTATTTGGCATGGGCCATTTCCTGACAGCGTTTACCTTTGATGGCGAGACTGACACACCTTTTGCACTTACTAATTTTCCAAGAAATTCAACCTCATCTTTAAAAAGCTCACATTTCTTGGGCTTTAACTTGAGATTGAACTCACGGAATCTGTAAAGCACATTCCTCAATTTACGAAGTCCATTCTCAAATGACTTCCCTAAGACTATAATATCATCCAAATACACTAAAACCTGTGTCCAGGTCAGGCCCCTCAGAACCAACTGCATGGCTCTTTGGAAAGTAGCTGGTGCGTTGCACAGGCCGAATCCCATGCGTGTGTGCTCAAATAGACCATAACGGGTTATGAATGCGGTCTTCTGTCTGGACTCCTCGTCAAGCTCGATTTGGTAATACCCACTCGCCATATCTAACGTACTAAAACAAGTCGTTCCTTGGAGGGTATCCAAGCAGTCTTCAATTATAGGGAGCGGATAACAATCTTTTGTGGTCCTATCATTAACAGCACGGTAATCCACACACCACCTGACTGTACCATCTTTCTTTCGGACCAAGACTGGAGCTGACGCCCAAGCCGAGGTGGAGGGCTGTATCATTCCTGCATTAAGCATCTTGGTAAGATGTTGCTGCTCATGTTCCTGAAAACCAAGTGGTGTTCTTCTCATCTTTTGCTTCACAGGTGTGGCATCCTTCGTATCGATCTTGTGCTTTACCGCGGTTAAACATCCCAGATCTAGGTCGTGTTTTGCAAAGACATCCTGGTATTCTATTAACAAAGACTTCAGTTTCTTACGCTCCTCAGGATTTAGCCCTTTGATAGCACGATCATACATGTCCCTCAGGTGTGGTGGAATGATGTCACTTGGTTCATTCTCAGTCTCTGTATTTAACTTAGACTGTTTGATTTGGATGTCTGGTGACCACAGAGTGTTTTGCGAAGCATTATGCCCCAGCACCTCTGTGGAACATTCCATCAGACCTGAAACAGCCTGTTTGTCCCAGTACAGTATCTTTTCTAAGTTTCACATACTGGTTGCTATCATTTACTAGGTTAACTGGACAAACATTTCCAGTACACAAACTGCTTGCAATGAGGACTTTAGTAATTGGCACTGGTTCCATAATGAAGTTGCCCCTTAATGGTTCTTTGAGTGGAACAGCTACAGTCATCATGGAATTCGGGGGAATCTTGATCGTCTCATGCAGTAATATCCGTGCAACACTGTTTTCTGTTGTCTGGTTAGCAACCAACTTGGCTTGAATTAATTCCCCATTTATCTTAACTGTCTCGGCTCCTAATCTTATTACTGCTTTATGGGCTTCAAGAAAATCAAGTCCCAATATCAAGTCATCTCGTAAGGGAGCTGTGCATACGTCCCAAGTAATTGTCTGGCTACCAATCTTAATATGTACGTTCTTCACAATGCGCCCATACACTAATTGTTCTCCAAGTCCTCGGAGCTTCACAAGTCCTTCATCTCCATGTTCTTCTCCACAAATTAACTTCTCATTTACTAATGTGATCATCGCTGCAGTGTCAACTACAACTTTTACTGGTATATCATTCAGAAAGGCATTCATTAGGAGATGCTTGCCGGAAGTGTGCCTTACCATCACTTCAGTTTCCGCTATACTATACTGGCCTAATTCTGAGTTATTCCGGGCCAAGCGTTGGCCGCTGGGCTTGACCCTTTCTTGTTTAAATAGTCACTTTCTCTATCTGAACCGGTGGATGTGTCTCTTCTTCGGAATGGAGCATTCCTGCCACCACGATTTTGAGTCATATGTCCCTGGTATGGTGAGGGAGAACGAGATCTAGTCTGTCTGGATTGGTCCTGTCCCCTGTAACCAGTTGATGGAGTAGGCGACCGATATCTGTGTCGTTGAAATCTTGTTGGTGCCCCTTCAGGGCTCTTGGCTCTTGCCACTATATTGTCATTGACAGCCACACTTAGCTTTTGTACTACCCCAACTAAATTCCGCAACTCATCTTCCAGAGAAGAGCTTGGCTTCTCTTGTACCTTTTTCTGGTTTCGTTCTGGTGTACTGTTTCTATCTGAAAAGGAGACTTGTCTGTGAGCATAACTGTGGCTTGTCCGGACTCCAAATATGGCACGCTGGTTAGCTATGTATGTCTTGACCATTTTCACAGCCTGAGTAATGGAAGACGGGTCTTTTTCAAGAACACTTCTTGCAGCTTCTTTGTCTCTGCACCCACGAAGGAATGCTTCCATGGCTATCTGGTCTACGACTTCCGGATTCCCCTTATCAAAACCATCCAGCGCCATAAAATATATTCTTTGAGAGAATTCTTCTAATGGCTCACTTTCCTGTTGTCTCATAAACTGTAATTGTCTTCGCGCCGATACAGGCGCCTCTTTTGTGCTAAAACGTCTGCGCAAGTCTGCTCTCAAGACATTGTATTCCACACTAGTGTTATGAACTTTACGTGTGTACTCTAATGCGGAATCTGTTAAGCAGTCTAATAATTTGCATGTTTTCGTTTCTCCAGTCCACCCTTTGCGACCTGCAGTTCGTTCGAATTGATACATGAATGCTTCAAAAGTAGGTTTTCCTGAGCCACTAAACAGTGGCATCTTGGGTGGTTGTGGACTTTTACTCTTGGCTCGAGTTCTAGCATATTCTGACCAGCGCGAGTATTCTTGATCAAAAGACTCATCATCAGACGAATCTATGTCTTTTCTACGGCCTCTTTCTCTTTTCCTTCCTCGAGACTGTCCACTTACTTTTTGTCCTCCACTGTCTGCAATGATATGCGGAGCTTCACGCCCCAGCGATGCACTAGCAGACTGCTGCCCAGTAGCAACTGTGGTAGGAGGCGTGCTTGTTGTTACTATATGTGCCCCTATTCGAGGAGGAAATTCTTGATTCATTATATTTGACCATTGGTAATTCGGATTCGTTGGGATTAGGCTACTGGCTTGAATCAGGTCACCTGACGGGCCCTGGACAAATTGCGGAGTACCAAACCCCAGCAAGGGCGGTGGTGGTACCTGAAACATCTGATTGTACAGTTGTGAACCAGAAACTGGTATGCTCTGTGTACTGGCTAAAGGAGGTGTAACATTATTTCCATATGATCCTGATACATGTTGTACTGGCATATTTGTGCCACTGACTGTGGGGAGTCTTTCAGTTGGTCCATGGGTACTTGATGGGTGTACGTATGATCCACCAGTCATGGGCATGTTCCCATATGATCCCTGCATGTTTGGTAACAGTGTCTTCTGATCACCCATTGTTGGAATATTGCCAAGCTGTCCTGGCATATTAGGTGGAGGCAACCCTGGAACAGCACCGACCATGGGTAAGTTCCCAAACTGTCCTTGTATAGATGGCGGAGCAATCTGCCCCAGCGGAAGTACTGGACTGTTTGTGGATATCATGTTTACCTGATTAGTTGGCGGACTGACATGCGCCGGTTCAGGTGCAACGGTATTTTGGTTTTGTGGCGGTGGCATACCATGTATGTTGTTGACCCCAGTTGTAGCTTTTGGCAATACAGGTGGCAGTGTTAAATGATTTTGAATGGGGGATACCAATGGCTGTGTGACAAAATCAGCAGTAGCAAGATTATCATGAATAGGTGTGCTAGCTGTTGTATGTTGCTTTTCCAATTTTTTATCTTCTGTCTTATATGCTGGTATTCCATATATCTTAGGCTTTGCCCCTTTTTCTTCAAAGTCTTTGACTACATCCATTGTTTTGCTGATGAATTCTTTCTGTTTTTGTATTTCTTCTTGATGTGGTCCTTTTAACTCTATTAAGCTGTCATCAAAATGGTGTTTCTTTGCCCCTGGGTCCCCTAGTATAGTTTTGCCGGCACCTTTAATGGATTTCTTGGGTTCTAGATTTGAGGGTGAAGCTGCACTCAAAAATAGTTCACTCTTTTTCTTTTCCTCCAATGGTTGCTTATTCTGTTGTATGATTTCATTCAACAGTGGCGACAAAGTAGATGAGAATGCTTCTGCAAGGGCTGAAGCAATGGCCTTTGTTTGGTCTTCACTTGCTTGCATAGGTGGTTGATCCTCCGGTTCTGTAACTGTTATGTTCAGTTCTTGATTCTCAGAAGTGTCAACCTCCTGTCGTCGAGAATAAACTTGAATTTCGTCTATAAATATTTGTTGTTCGTACGTATAAACTAGATAGGAATGAAGGGAAATCATTTCTGAGACGAGGACAAGCGAAGGTCCTTTTTAAAACTGGCGCGTTATTGTAAAATATCGAGTCGAAACGAGGATTCCCTCTTTGTATTTTGACGATTGTTTCATACCTTTATGTATATATAAGTAATACGGCAGCTGGACCTAGAAACAAAAGTTAGTAGAACGAGAGCGTTGTAACACGAAATGTTGTAAAATATGGATAAATGGTTCAAAGATATACTTCCAGACAAAGATCCATACCATAATCGAGGGAGGGATCAAATGAGGAAAAAGGGGGTCCGGAATTCGAGTGCCTGTGGACCAAATTAGTTTAATTTTTGTTTTGCATTGAAGAACCAATTCAGTTAATAAATTGAGTGGTTTAGGTTAATGTTTTAGCCAGAATTTTGTCTATATGAGGTATTGAAATTATATTGGTTATGAGTATAATTATTTTGTCACTGATCTCCAGTTATACAAAAATATGAGTCACTATTTAGAAACTCAAGACATACATTACTAGCGAGGTTGTTAGTACTTGTCTTGTCCAAATTTAAATAGACATAAACTTGTGTCTTGTAATAATTCAAGACATACATTACTAGCGAGGTTGTTAGTACATGTCTTGTTAATTAAACTATATGTAAAATACCAACACTTTAGAAATTCAAGACATACATTACTAGCAAGGTAGTTAGTACTTGTCTTGTCCAAATTTAAATAGACATAAACTTTTATCTTGTAATAATTCAAGACATACATTACTAGCGAGGTTGTTAGTACTTGTCTTGTCCAAATTTAAATAGATATAAACTTGTAATAATTCAAGACATACATTACTAGCGAGATTGTTAGTACCTGTCTTGGTAAACTATGTAACATATTCAATTCTTTAGAAATTCAAGACATACATTACTAGCGAGGTTGTTAGTACCCGTCTTGTCCAAATTTAAATACATAATATAAGAAACTTGAAATTCTAGTGTTTAATCCTTAAACACTTCATAAGGCTATATAAGATTTGTTAGTTAGAGTATTAATTAATAGAGTACCAGTTTGCCCTGAGTAAATTTTGAGATCAACAGTATATGATTAACTATTAAACACATATTGCATAATCTCTGTATTAGTGTTTAGTCAGTAAACACTTTCAATTGTAACAGATTTTAATCATTGAAAGGCAGAACCATTATAAGAACTAAAAACCAGGTTTCAATTCTGTTTAAACAGATATATAATTACAAAACACAAGATTACATAAACACCTTAAAACATAATATTGAGACATCAATTTAGGTTTGTGTATAATAAGTGTATCTGGAGACATATATTTTGTTAATTTGTATTTATCCACATATCCTGTAAGGTCTCAGGATCCGGATAATTGTTTTATTGATGAATATTGGATTATCAAATATAGTATAAAAATACATTATTTATAACTGAACATGTTTTCCATTAATTTTGCCATGTTTTCCATTCGCCTTAGTGAAGTTTAAATGACCCGGTACTGAAAGTTAGTACCGTACGCGAGACACATAGCATCACTTTGTTCATATTTTTATATCAGTTATATCTTGGTATATTTGAAGATTCTATCAAGGGATAGAATAGAACTTGTGGTCTATCTATTTCACCAGCTAGCCCGCTACAATATAATAGCTCCTCATTCCCTACCCATTGATATATCAGCTCCTCATTCCCTACCAATTGATATATCATAGCTCCTAATTCCCTACCCATTGTTATATCATAGCTCCTAATTCCCTACCTATTGATATATCATAGCTCCTCATTCCCTACCCATTGATATATAATAGCTCCTAATTCCCTATTCATTGATATATCATAGCTTCTAATTCCCTACCCATTGATATATCATAGCTCCTAATTCCATACCCATTGATATATCATAGCTCCTCATTCCCTGTCAATTTATATTCATCGTAGCTCCTAATTCCTTACTGATTGATATATCATAGCTCCTAATTCCCTACCCATTGCTATATCACAGCTCCTAATTCCCTACCCATTGATATATCACAGCTCCTTATTCCCTACCTATTGATATATAATAGCTCCTAATTCCCTAGTCATTGATATATCATAGCTCCTAATTCCTACCCATTGATATATAATAGCTCCTAATTCCCTACCCATTGATATATAAGAGCTCCTAATTCCCTACCCATTGATATATCATAGCTCTTAATTCCCTATCCATTAATATATCATAGCTCCTAATACCCTACCCATTGATATATCATAGCTCCTAATTCCATACCCATTGTTATATCACAACTCCTAATTCCCTACCCATTGTTATATCATAGCTCCTAATTCCCTACCCATTGATATATAATAGCTACTAATTCCCAACTCATTGTTATATCACAGCTCCTAATTCCCTACCCATTGTTATATCATAGCTCCTAATTCCCTACCCATTGATATATAATAGCTCCTAATTCCCTAATCATTGATATATCATAGCTCCAAATTTCCTACCCATTGATATATCATAGCTCCTAATTCCCTACCCATTGATATATCATAGATCCTAATTCCCTACCCATTGATATATCATAGCTCCTCATTCCCTGTCAATTTATATTCATCGTAGCTCCTAATTCCTTACTCATTGATGTATCATAGCTCCTAATTCCCTACCCATTGTTATATCACAGCTCGTAATTCCCTACTCATTGATATATCGTAGCTCCTAATTCCTTGCCCATTGATATATCGTAGCTGCTAATTCCATACCCATTGATTTATCGTAGCTCCTAATTGCCTATCCATTGTTATATCGTAGCTCCTAATTCCCTACCCATTGATACATCGTAGCTCCTAATTCCCTACACAATGATATATCGTAGCTCCTAATTCCCTACCCATTAATATATCGTAGCTCCTAATTCCCTGCCCATTGATATATCATAGCTGCTAATTCCATACCCATTGATGTATCGTAGCTGCCAATTCCATACCCATTGATTTATCGTAGCTCCTAATTCCCTACCCATTGTTATACCATAGCTCCTAATTCCCTATTCATTGATATATCGTAGCTCCTAATTCCCTGCCCATTGATATATCGTAGCTCCTAATTCCCTACCCATTGATATATCGTAGCTCCTAATTCCCTACCCATTGATATATCATAGCTCCTAATTCCTACCGATTGATATATCGTAGCTCCTAATTCCCTACCCATTGATATATAATAGCTCCTAATTCCTTAATCATTGATATATCATAGCTCCTAATTTCCTAACCATTGATATACCATAGCTCCTTATTCCCTATTCATTGATTTATCGTAGCTCCTAATTCCCTACCCATTGTTATACCATAGCTCCTAATTCCCTATTCATTGATATATCGTAGCTCCTAATTCCCTGCCCATTGATATATCGTAGCTCCTAATTCCCTACCCATTGATATATCGTAGCTCCTAATTCCCTACTCATTGATATATCATACCTCTGTATTCCCTACCCATTGATATATCATAGCTCCTAATTCCTACCGATTGATATATTGTAGCTCCTAATTCCTTAACCATTGATATATCGTAGCTCCTAATTCCCTATCCATTGATATATTGTAGCTCCTAATTCCCTACCTATTGATATATCATAGCTGCTAATTCCCTACCCATTGTTATAGCATAGCTCCTAATTCCCTACCCATTGTTATATCATAGCTCCTAATTCCCTACCCATTGATATATAATAGCTCCTAATTCCCTACCCATTGTTATATCACAGCTCCTAATTCCCTAGCCATTGTTATATCATAGCTCCTAATTCCCTACCCATTGATATATCACAGCTCCTAATTCCCTACCTATTGATATATAATAGCTCCTAATTCCCTAATCATTCATATATCGTAGCTCCTAATTCCCTACCCATTGATATATTATAGCTCCTAATTCCCTACCCATTGATATATCGTAGCTCCTAATTCCCTACCCATTGTTATAGCACAGCTCCTAATTACCTACCCATTGATATACCATAGCTCCTAATTCCCTATTCATTGATTTATCGTAGCTCCTAATTCCCTACCCATTGTTATACCATAGCTCCTAATTCCCTATTCATTGATATATCGTAGCTCCTAATTCCCTGCCCATTGATATATCGTAGCTCCTAATTCCCTACCCATTGATATATCGTAGCTCCTAATTCCCTACTCATTGATATATCATACCTCTGTATTCCCTACCCATTGATATATCATAGCTCCTAATTCCTACGGATTGATATATTGTAGCTCCTAATTCCTTAACCATTGATATATCGTAGCTCCTAATTCCCTATCCATTGATATATTGTAGCTCCTAATTCCCTACCTATTGATATCTCATAGCTGCTAATTCCCTACCCATTGTTATAGCATAGCTCCTAATTCCCTACCCATTGTTATATCATAGCTCCTAATTCCATACCCATTGATATATAATAGCTCCTAAGTCCCTACCCATTGTTATATCACAGCTCCTAATTCCCTAGTCATTGTTATATCATAGCTCCTAATTCCCTACCCATTGATATATCACAGCTCCTAATTCCCTACCTATTGATATATAATAGCTCCTAATTCCCTACCCATTGATATATCGTAGCTCCTAATTCCCTACCCATTGTTATATCATATCTCCTAATTCCCTACCCATTGTTATAGCACAGCTCCTAATTCCCTACCGATTGTTATATCATAGCTCCTAATTCCCTACCCATTGATATATTATAGCTCCTAATCCCTACCCATTGATATACCATAGCTCCTAATTCCCTATTCATTGATTTATCGTAGCTCCTAATTCCCTACCCATTGTTATACCATAGCTCCTAATTCCCTATTCATTGATATATCGTAGCTCCTAATTCCCTGCCCATTGATATATCGTAGCTCCTAATTCCCTACTCATTGATATATCATACCTCTGTATTCCCTACCCATTGATATATCATAGCTCCTAATTCCTACCGATTGATATATTGTAGCTCCTAATTCCTTAACCATTGATATATCGTAGCTCCTAATTCCCTATCCATTGATATATTGTAGCTCCTAATTCCCTACCTATTGATATATCATAGCTGCTAATTCCCTACCCATTGTTATAGCATAGCTCCTAATTCCCTACCCATTGTTATATCATAGCTCCTAATTCCCTACCAATTGATATATAATAGCTCCTAATTCCCTACCCATTGTTATATCACAGCTCCTAATTCCCTAGCCATTGATATATCGTAGCTCCTAATTCCCTACCCATTGATATATCGTAGCTCCTAATTCCCTACTCATTGATATATCATACCTCTGTATTCCCTACCCATTGTTATATAATAGCTCCTAATTCCCTACCCATTGTTATATCACAGCTCCTGATTCCCTAGCCATTGTTATATCATAGCTCCTAATTCCCTACCCATTGTTATATCACAGCTCCTAATTCCCTACCCATTGATATATCACAGCTCCTAATTCCCTACCTATTGATATATAATAGTTCCTAATTCCCTAATCATTCATATATCGTAGCTCCTAATTCCCTACCCATTGATATATTATAGCTCCTAATTCCCTACCCATTGATATATCGTAGCTCCTAATTCCCTACCCATTGTTATAACACAGCTCCTAATTCCCTAGCCATTGTTATATCATAGCTCCTAATTCCCTACCCATTGATATATCACAGCTCCTAATTCCCTACCTATTGATATATAATAGCTCCTAATTCCCTAATCATTCATATATCGTAGCTCCTAATTCCCTACCCATTGATATATTATAGCTCCTAATTCCCTACCCATTGATATATCGTAGCTCCTAATTCCCTACCCATTGTTATATCATATCTCCTAATTCCCTACCCATTGTTATAGCACAGCTCCTATTTCCCTACCCATTGTTATATCATAGCTCCTAATTCCCTACCCATTGATATATTATAGCTCCTAATCCCTACCCATTGATATACCATAGCTCCTAATTCCCTATTCATTGATTTATCGTAGCTCCTAATTCCCTACCCATTGTTATACCATAGCTCCTAATTCCCTATTCATTGATATATCGTAGCTCCTAATTCCCTGCCCATTGATATATCGTAGCTCCTAATTCCCTACTCATTGATATATCATACCTCTGTATTCCCTACCCATTGATATATCATAGCTCCTAATTCCTACCGATTGATATATTGTAGCTCCTAATTCCTTAACCATTGATATATCGTAGCTCCTAATTCCCTATCCATTGATATATTATAGCTCCTAATTCCCTACCTATTGATATATCATAGCTGCTAATTCCCTACCCATTGTTATAGCATAGCTCCTAATTCCCTACCCATTGTTATATCATAGCTCCTAATTCCCTACCCATTGATATATAATAGCTCCTAATTCCCTACCCATTGTTATATCACAGCTCCTAATTCCCTAGCCATTGTTATATCATAGCTCCTAATTCCCTACCCATTGATATATCACAGCTCCTAATTCCCTACCTATTGATATATAATAGCTCCTAATTCCCTAATCATTCATATATCGTAGCTCCTAATTCCCTACCCATTGATATATTATAGCTCCTAATTCCCTACCCATTGATATATCGTAGCTCCGAATTCCCTACCCATTATTATATCATATCTCCTAATTCCCTACCCATTGTTATAGCACAGCTCCTAATTCCCTACCCATTGTTATATCATAGCTCCTAATTCCCTACCCATTGATATATTATAGCTCCTAATTCCCTACCCATTGATATATCGTAGTTCCTAATTCCCTACCCATTGTAATATAATATCTCCTAATTCCCTACCCATTGTTATATCATAGCTCCTAATTCCCTATTCATTGATATATCATAGCTCCTAATTCCCTACCCATTGATATATCGTAGCTCCTAATTCCCTACTCATTGATATATCATACCTCTGTATTCCCTACCCATTGTTATATTATAGCTCCTAATTCCCTACCCATTGTTATATCATATCTCCTAATTCCCTACCCATTGTTATAGCACAGCTCCTAATTCCCTACCGATTGTTATATCATAGCTCCTAATTCCCTACCCATTGATATATTATAGCTCCTAATTCCCTACCCATTGATATATCGTAGCTCCTAATTCCCTACTCATTGATATATCATACCTCTGTATTCCCTACCCATTGTTATATTATAGCTCCTAATTCCCTACCCATTGTTATATCATATCTCCTAATTCCCTACCCATTGTTATAGCACAGCTCCTAATTCCCTACCCATTGTTATATAATATCTCCTAATTCCCTACCCATTGTTATATCATAGCTCCTAATTCCCTACCTATTGATATAGCATAGCTCCTAATTTCCAACCCATTGGTATATCACATCTCCTAATTCCCTTACCATTGATATATCACAGCTCCTAATTCCCTACCTATTGATATATAATAGCTCCTAATTCCCTAATCATTGATATATCGTAGCTTCTAATTCCCTACCCATTGATATATCATAGCGCCTAATTCCTACCCATTGATATATAATAGCTCCTAATTCCCTAATCATTGATATATCATAGCTCCAAATTTCCTACCCATTGATATATCATAGCTCCTAATTCCCTACCCATTGATATATCATAGATCCTAATTCCCTACCCATTGATATATCATAGCTCCTCATTCCCTGTCAATTTATATTCATCGTAGCTCCTAATTCCTTACTCATTGATGTATCATAGCTCCTAATTCCCTACCCATTGTTATATCACAGCTCGTAATTCCCTACTCATTGATATATCGTAGCTCCTAATTCCTTGCCCATTGATATATCGTAGCTGCTAATTCCATACCCATTGATTTATCGTAGCTCCTAATTCCCTATCCATTGTTATATCGTAGCTCCTAATTCCCTACCCATTGATACATCGTAGCTCCTAATTCCCTACACAATGATATATCGTAGCTCCTAATTCCCTACCCATTGATATATCGTAGCTCCTAATTCCCTGCCCATTGATATATCATAGCTGCTAATTCCATACCCATTGATGTATCGTAGCTGCCAATTCCATACCCATTGATTTATCGTAGCTCCTAATTCCCTACCCATTGTTATACCATAGCTCCTAATTCCCTATTCATTGATATATCGTAGCTCCTAATTCCCTGCCCATTGATATATCGTAGCTCCTAATTCCCTACCCATTGATATATCATAGCTCCTAATTCCCAGCCCATTGATATATCGTAGCTCCTAATTCCCTACCCATTGATATATCATAGCTCCTAATTCCTACCGATTGATATATCGTAGCTCCTAATTCCCTACCCATTGATATATAATAGCTCCTAATTCCTTAATCTTTGATATATCATAGCTCCTAATTTCCGACCCATTGATATGCCATAGCTCCTAATTCCCTATTCATTGATTTATCGTAGCTCCTAATTCCCTACCCATTGTTATACCATAGCTCCTAATTCCCTATTCATTGATATATCGTAGCTCCTAATTCCCTGCCCATTGATATATCGTAGCTCCTAATTCCCTACCCATTGATATATCGTAGCTCCTAATTCCCTACTCATTGATATATCATACCTCTGTATTCCCTACCCATTGATATATCATAGCTCCTAATTCCTACCGATTGATATATTGTAGCTCCTAATTCCTTAACCATTGATATATCGTAGCTCCTAATTCCCTATCCATTGATATATTGTAGCTCCTAATTCCCTACCTATTGATATATCATAGCTGCTAATTCCCTACCCATTGTTATAGCATAGCTCCTAATTCCCTACCCATTGTTATATCATAGCTCCTAATTCTCTACCCATTGATATATAATAGCTCCTAATTCCCTACCCATTGTTATATCACAGCTCCTAATTCCCTAGCCATTGTTATATCATAGCTCCTAATTCCCTACCCATTGATATATCACAGCTCCTAATTCCCTACCTATTGATATATAATAGCTCCTAATTCCCTAATCATTCATATATCGTAGCTCCTAATTCCCTACCCATTGATATATTATAGCTCCTAATTCCCTACCCATTGATATATCGTAGCTCCTAATTCCCTACCCATTATTATATCATATCTCCTAATTCCCTACCCATTGTTATAGCACAGCTCCTAATCACCTACCCATTGATATACCATAGCTCCTAATTCCCTATTCATTGATTTATCGTAGCTCCTAATTCCCTACCCATTGTTATACCATAGCTCCTAATTCCCTATTCATTGATATATCGTAGCTCCTAATTCCCTGCGCATTGATATATCGTAGCTCCTAATTCCCTACCCATTGATATATCGTAGCTCCTAATTCCCTACTCATTGATATATCATACCTCTGTATTCCCTACCCATTGATATATCATAGCTCCTAATTCCTACCGATTGATATATTGTAGCTCCTAATTCCTTAACCATTGATATAACGTAGCTCCTAATTCCCTATCCATTGATATATTGTAGCTCCTAATTCCCTACCTATTGATATATCATAGCTGCTAATTCCCTACCCATTGTTATAGCATAGCTCCTAATTCCCTACCCATTGTTATATCATAGCTCCTAATTCCCTACCCATTGATATATAATAGCTCCTAATTCCCTACCCATTGTTATATCACAGCTCCTAATTCCCTAGCCATTGTTATATCATAGCTCCTAATTCCCTACCCATTGATATATCACAGCTCCTAATTCCCTACCTATTGATATATAATAGCTCCTAATTCCCTAATCATTCATATATCGTAGCTCCTAATTCCCTACCCATTGATATATTATAGCTCCTAATTCCCTACCCATTGATATATCGTAGCTCCTAATTCCCTACCCATTATTATATCAAATCTCCTAATTCCCTACCCATTGTTATAGCACAGCTCCTAATTCCCTACCCATTGTTATATCATAGCTCCTAATTCCCTACCCATTGATATATTATAGCTCCTAATTCCCTACCCATTGATATATCGTAGTTCCTAATTCCCTACCCATTGTAATATAATATATCCTAATTCCCTACCCATTGTTATATCATAGCTCCTAATTCCCTATTCATTGATATATCGTAGCTCCTAATTCCCTGCCCATTGATATATCGTAGCTCCTAATTCCCTACCCATTGATATATCGTAGCTCCTAATTCCCTACTCATTGATATATTATACCTCTGTATTACCTACCCATTGTTATATAATAGCTCCTAATTCCCTACCCATTGTTATATCACAGCTCCTAATTCCCTAGCCATTGTTATATCATAGCTCCTAATTCCCTACCCATTGTTATAGCACAGATCCTAATTCCCTACCGATTGTTATATCATAGCTCCTAATTCCCTACCCATTGATATATTATAGCTCCTAATTCCCTACCCATTGATGTATCGTAGTTCCTAATTCCCTACCCATTGTTATATAATATCACCTAATTCCCTACCCATTGTTATATCATAGCTCCTAATTCCCTACCTATTGATATAGCATAGCTCCTAATTTCCAACCCATTGGTATATCACATCTCCTAATTCCCTTACCATTGATATATCACAGCTCCTAATTCCCTACCTATTGATATATAATAGCTCCTAATTCCCTAATCATTGATATATCGTAGCTTCTAATTCCCTACCCATTGATATATCATAGCGCCTAATTCCTACCCATTGATATATAATAGCTCCTAATTCCCTACCCATTGATATATCGTAGCTCCTAATTTCCTACCCATTGATATATTATAGCTCCTAATTCCCTACCCATTGATATATGATAGCTCCTAATTCCATACCCATTGATATATCAAAGCTCCTATTTCCATACCCATGGTTATATCACAGCTACTAATTCCCTATTCATTGTTATATCATACCTCCTAATTCCCTATCCATTGATATATAATTGCTCCTAATTCCCTACCCATTGTAATATCACAGCTCCTAATTCCCTACCCATTGATATATAATAATTCCTAATTCCCTGCCTTTTGATATATCATAGCTCCTAATTCCCTAACTATTGATATATCATAGCTCCTAATTTCCTACCCATTGTTATATCACAGCTCCTAATTCCCTACCCATTGATATATCACAGCTCCTAATTCCCTACCTATTGATATATAATAGCTCCTAATTCCCTAATCATTGATATATCGTAGCTCCTAATTCCCTACCCATTGATATATCTCATAGCCTATAATTCCTACCCATTGATATATAATAGCTCCTAATTCCCTACCCATTGATATATAATAGGTCCTAATTCACTACCCATTGATATAGCATAGCTCCTAATTCCCTATCCATTGATATATCATAGCTCCTAAATCCCTACCCATTGATATATCATAGCTCCTAATTCCATACCCATTGATATATCATAGCTCCTAATTCCATACCCATTGTTATATCACAGCTCCTAATTCCCTACCCATTGTTATGTCATAGCTCCTAATTCCCTACCCATTGATATATAATAGCTCCTAATTCCCAACCCATTGTTATATCACAACTCCTAATTCCCTACCCATTGATATATCACAGCTCCTAATTCCCTACCTATTGATATATAATAGCTCCTAATTCCCTAATCATTGATATATCATAGCTCCTAATTTCCTACCCATTGATATATCATAGCTCCTAATTCCCTACCCATTGATATATGGTAGCTCCTAATTCCCTAACCATTGATTTATTGTAACTCCTAATTCCCTCACCATTGATATATCGTAGCTCCTAATTCCCTATCCATTGATATATTGTAGCTCCTAATTCCCTACCTATTGATATATCATAGCTCCTAATTCCCTACCCATTGATATATCATAACTCCCAATTGCCTAGCCTTTTATATTGATCGTATCTCCTAATTCCCAACTCATTGATATATCGTAGCTCCTAATTCCAACCCATTGATATATCATAGCTCCTAGTTCCCTACCCATTGATATATCATAGCTCATAATTCCCTAGCCATTTATATTCATCGTAGCTCCTAATTCCCAACTCATTGATATATCGTAGCTGCTAATTCCATACCCATTGATTTATCGTAGCTCCTAATTCCTACCCATTGATATATCGTAGCTCCTAATTCCCTACCCATTGCTATATCATAGCTCCTAATTCCCTACTCATTGATATATCGTAGCTCCTAATTCCCTGCCCATTGATATATCGTAGCTCCTAATTCCCTACCCATTGATATATCGTAGCTCCTCATTCCCTACTCATTGATATGTCATAGCTCCTAATTCCCTACCCATTGATATATCATACCTCTTTATTCCCTACCCATTGATATATCATAGCTCCTAATTCCTACGGATTGATATATCATAGCTCCTAATTCCCTACCTATTGATATATCATAGCTCCTAATTCCCTACCCATTGATATATCATAGCTCCTAATTCCCTACCCATTGATATATCATAGCTCCTAATTCCCTAGCCATTTATATTCATCGTAGCTCCTAATTCCCAAATGATTGATATATCGTACCTCCTTATTCCCTACCCATTGATATATTGTAACTCCTTATTCCCTAACCATTGTTATATCAAAGCTCCTAATTCCATACCCATTGATTTATCGTAGCTCCTAATTCCCTACCCATTGATATATCATAGCTCCTAATTCATTAACCATTGCTATATCATAGCTCCTAATTCCTACCTATTGATATATTGTACTCCTAATTCCCTACCCATTGATATATAGAAGTGGACAATTTACCACCCAATCATAAACAGTAAAACATTCCCATGTGGTTACCTCTATTTAGCAGTCACCTGTATAAAATGGTCACCTTTTCTTGTTCTGTTATAGTAAATGTCATATGAAATAAACCTCTTTTAAGAGGTCATCTGTCTTACAAGGCAATTTTTTCTTTTTCCCAAATGTGACCTCTTAATATAGGTTTGGCTGTATTTGGAAACTGAAAAAAATCTACCCATTCCAGCGGCATATCAGTACATACATGTATGTAGGAATTTACTCCCCGTGTACAAAGCCCTATTTCATGATATAAGTATTTATTTGTCTATTACGGGAGGCGATACAACACATTTGATGATAAACACTGGTAAATTTTGTTTCCCAGGAGGTAATACAGGCAACTGAGACGCAGAAGGGTCCATGCAGTGGTGCGGAAATCTTACTCCAGAGGCTTGAAAGACGTCAAGATTGGTTGAGAGAACTTATAAAAGCTCTCCTTAATCCAGATATAGGTTTGATGGATTTTGGAGAAAATATTGAAAAGAAATATGGTGAGTTTATATTTAAGAGGTTATGTGTCCACCAACATGCACTTGGTAATCCCATATTGTTTTAAGCAGAGTCGTGTAGTATGCATAGGCAGGTGAAGCAGTTTCCTACTATTTCGTTGCTATAAAACAAAATCATAAATGTGTCTTTCCGTTGTTTGTAAATGAAGTGATTTGTATATATATGCAATCGAGATTGGGCCGATACCTCTACTAATAGACGATTGCTAGTAATACGGGAGGATATCATCCACCCGGTAGTGGGTTAGTGAGTAATTGAATGAGTGAGTGTTGGAGGGAGGAAGGGGTGTTCTTTAATGCTTATTTTTTCAATTATATCATGGAGAAAACAAGCTACTGTATTACTTTTTGATCAGATGACCAACACCCTGTGCTAAACTATTATAGTATTATCTCACTAACAACAATCCATAGATAGACATGTCGCTTCATTCAGGTTCATTAAACTGGTCAGTCTTTGTCCGTACTCATTAGTGCTGCGATCTTTGCAGAGAATCAAGAAGCACCAATTTTATAGTCTTCTGTTTGACCGGACCTGGGTTCGAACCCACGATCTACCATACTCGAAATGAGAACCCTTATCACTACACCACGCCAGTAACAGACGAAATTGAAGTTACTTATTTGACGCCCATCTTTAAACGGGAGATATAACTGTATGCCGTTGTCCGACTAACGAAAATATGTTGCCAGCTGCTAACTTTACAATATTTTTAGGAATGTGTTCTACGATTTTTACTTCTGCGGCTCCATAGTCCGATAACAAAAATATAGCCTGTCATACACCTGTTACTAAAGTGTAGCTCTATAGTCCGATAACAAATAGCCTGTCATACACCTGTTACTCAAGTGCAGCTCCATAGTCCAATAACAAATAGCCTGTCATACACCTGTTACTCAAGTGCAGCTCCATAGTCCGATAACAAATAGCCTGTCATAACCCTGTTACTCAAGTACAGCTCCATATTCCGAAAACAAATAGCCTGTCATACACCTGTTACTCAAATGCAGCTCCATAGTCCGATAAAGAATAGCCTGTCATATACCTGTAACTCAAATTCAGCTCGATATTCCGATAACAAATAGCTTGTCGTACACCTATTACTCAAGTGCAGCTCCATAGTCCGATAAAGAATAGCATATCATACACCTGTTATTCACGTCCATCTCCATAGTCCGATAACAAATAGCCTGTCGTACACCTGTTACCCAAATGCAGCTCCATAGTCCGATAACAAATAGCCTGTCGTACACCTGTTACCCAAGTGCAGCTCCATAGTCCGATAACAAATAGCCTGTCGTACACCTGTTACCCAAGTGTAGCTCCATGGTCCGATAACAAATAGCCTGTCGTACACCTGTTACTCAAGTGCAGCTCCATAGTTCGATAACAAATAGCCTGTCGTACACCTGTTACTCAAGTGCAGCTCCATAGTCCGATAACAAATAGCCTGTCGTACATGTGTTACTTAAGTGCAGCTCCATAGTCCGACAACAAATAGCCTGTCGTACACCTGTTACGCAAGTGCAGCTCCATAGTCCGCTAACAAATAACCTATCGTACATGTGTTACTTAGTGCAGCTCCATAGTCCGACAACAAATAGCCTGTCGTACACTTGTTACTCAAGTGCAGCTCCATAGTCCGATAACAAATAGCCTGTCGTACACCTGTTACTCAAGTGTAGCTCCATAGTCCAATAACAATAGCCTGTCGTACACCTGTTACTCAAGTGCAGCTCCATAGTCCGAAAACAACAGCCTGTCATACACCTGTTACTCAAGTGCATCTCCATAGTCCGATAACAAATGGCCTGTCGTACACCTGTTACTCAAATGCAGCACCATAGTCCGATAACAAATAGCTTGTCGTATACCTATTACTCAAGTGCAGCTCCATAGTCCGAAAACAACAGCCTGTCATACACCTGTTACTCAAGTGCAGCTCCATAGTCCGACAACAAATAGCCTGTGGTACATGTGTTACTCAAGTGCAGCTCCTTAATCCGTCAACAAATATCCTGTCGTACACCTGTTACTCAATTACAGCCCCATTGTGTGATAACAATTAGCCTGTCATACACCTGTTACTCAAGTTCAGCTCCATAGTCCAATAACAAATAGCCTGTTGTACACCTTTTGCTCAAGTGCAATCCCATAGTCCGATAACAAATAGCCTGTCGTACACCTGTTACTCAAGTGCAGCTCCATAGTCCGATAACAAATAGTCTGTCGTACACTTGTTACTCAAGTGCAGCTCCATAGTCCGATAACAAATAGCCTGTCGTACACCTGTTACTCAAGTGTAGCTCCATAGTCCAATAACAATAGCCTGTCGTACACCTGTTACTCAAGTGCAGTTCCATAGTCCGAAAACAACAGCCTGACATACACCTGTTACTCAAGTGCATCTCCATAGTCCGATAACAAATGGCCTGTCGTACACCTGTTACTCAAATGCAGCTCCATAGTCCGATAACAAATAGCTTGTCGTATACCTATTACTCAAGTGCAGCTCCATAGTCCGAAAACAACAGCCTGTCATACACCTGTTACTCAAGTGCAGCTCCATAGTCCAATAACAAATAGCCTGTTGTACACCTTTTGCTCAAGTGCAATCCCATAGTCCGATAACAAATAGCCTGTCGTACACCTGTTACTCAAGTGCAGCTCCATAGTCCGATAACAAATAGTCTGTCGTACACCTGTTACTTAATTTCAGCTCCATAGTCCGATAGCAAATAGCCTATCGTACAACTGTTACTCAAGTTTGCATTGGCTGATGTTCTACAAATCTTACCAGATTGTGGTATCAGGGACTGTGTACATTTTGACTTGCTTCAGATATATTATGACAGAATTATGGAACTTTATACGGACGTATCATGCACAAACCGCCTACATGTCAGGACACCGGAAGTCACGGACAAACTTAACTACAAGGTTATTTTGATATGCAGTAATTTACCACACGATTGCCACACGACGTCCCACAGGCACATTAAGCATTTACATGGTCGTTGTATATTTAAGTGCTATATACAATTATTGCCTTCATATGATGTGAACATAAGTTAACAACTAGATGTTCACCTCATATGAAGGCAACAAGTGTTTTATTATACCGAAACTGCCCTGAGATGTTTAAAAATTGAATGTCGTGTTTTGTAGGAGATAACAAAATATTTTTTTCGGTATAGAAAATACAATTACGGAACTGTACTGACACAAAAAACTTATTTTCAACACACTTCCGGTTGTCAGGGCTTATAGACCGGTCGACAACTTATTGTCTACCTCTACATTATATATGTTTGGGTTGTCTTCCTTGTCACCATTTTCCGTAGAACTGTTATAATATTAGTCGGTAACATAACCTACTGTTATAACCAACACTCGGGAACCAGTGGTTTATAAGGATTCTGGAACTGACGTACCTGTATATCTATATATATTTGCCAAATAGTCATCAACAAATGTCAACTGAACCAAAATTGTCTCATTACTTTTAAAAAGTAAATATGTACGGTATAATATTAAATAACATTTGTTGTTCTTTTGTGTGTGTTTCAGCAGTTACAATAGATGTATGTCCAGGGTGTGCGTACTGTACAGGAGGTAATTGTGAAGAGCACGAGGCATCACACAAGTCCATTGTTAAGGATAAAGAGGTAATATTAAGAACATGCAATATACAGTGAAACTTGTCTAAACCGAACCCTGAATAAACTGAAGTCCTGCATAAATCAAGTCTTAAGGTAGGAAATCTTTGTTAATTGAACCTGTATAAACCGAACACCTGTCCATTCTGAACACAAAAGTTAGTCCCAAGGGGGTTCAGTTTAGACAGGTTTCATTGATGGCAATTGGCCATGGGGAATATTTTATTTGATGTTTGTTTAATTGAAGAAATAATTCATGGAAGCCATTGTTGGTAGATTTACGTAACCATTGGTTACACCAAGCAGTCGTTATGAAAAAAATTATGATAATGATGGTAAAACAAACAACAAAGCAAACTATTGTTTATATGATATTTAGCTCACCTTACCAAAGGCAATGTGAGCTTTTGCCATCACTTGGCGTCCGTCATCGGTTAACTTTTCACATGTTAATCTTCTCCTCTGAAACCCCTCAGCCAAATGAACTGAAACTTGGTAGGAAGCATCTATGGACGGTCCTCTATAAAGTGTACTCATTTCGTCCCGATCCGTTAACAAACATGGCCGCCACAGGCAATTCTTGTTTCTGATTGGCCAACTTTTAGAAATCTTCCTCTCTGAAACCACTTGGCCAAATGAACCGAAACTTGGTAGGAAGCATCTATGGAAGGTTCTCTATATATATTGCACATTTTGTCCCGATCGGTTAACACACATGGCCGCCACAGGCAATTCTTGTTTCTGATTGGTTGATTTCTAAAAAATCTTCTCTATTAAAAGAAAGATAACTCTTGCCTAAGCTGTTAAAAGAAAGATAACTCTTGCCATTATCTCCCTTAGAAATTAACTAATGCTGATATAGTGTAGTATGTTTATTCTATACATTACAAGTAGGTATTCACATTTTAATATTCTTTTTAGCAAACCTTGCCAAAGGCAATATGAGCTTTTACCATCACTTGGTGTCCGTCGTCTGTTATTCGTTTACTTTTCACATTTTAATCTTCTCATCTGAAAACCCTCATACAAATGAACTGCAACTTGGTAGGAAGCATCTATGGAAGATCCTCTCTAAAGAGTGCACATTTTGTTATGATCCATTACCAAACATGGCCGCCACAGGCAATTCTTGTTTCTGATTGGCCGATTTAAAATTCTTCTCCTCTGAAACCGCTTGGCCAAATGAACCGAAACTTGGTAGGAAGCATCTATGGAATGTCCTCTATGAAGATTGCTCATTTCGTCCCGATCGGTTAACAAACATGGCTACCACCGAAACTTGGTAGGAAGCATCTATGGAATGTCTTCTATGAAGATTGCTCATTTCGTCCCGATCGGTTAGCAAACATGGCCTCCACATGCAATTCTTGTTTCATATTGGTCGATTTCTAAAACATATTCTCCTTTGAAACTACTTAGCCATATGAACCGAAACTTGGTAGGAAGCATCTACTTGTATGGAAGGTTCTGTATTCAATTTCCTCAAAGCAGAATGAAAGGTGAGCGACACAGGCTCAGCCCACTGCGCCTCTAGTTTTCGATTTGAATATGACAATCGCATGCAATGCTATTTTGGAAGGGAGGAGAGAAAATGTAGACAAATGATCACCTTACATTTCAACGTTCCAGTACGTCCTAAAAAGAAAATCTTGCGCGAGGGAAAAACATAGCACCCCTCCTAAAACAAAAATGGTCGGTACCCAATTTCTTTCCATGCATAGAAGTAAAATACGTTTGAACAAGGATTTATATAGTAAGAAGGATATGAAACTTATTTTTTCGCTTTATCTCGCCAAGCGAGATTTTATGCTACTCGCGTTGATTTTTTTTCTGTATCACCCCTCATACACGTAAAATTAAAAAAAGTAGAGTTTCATACATCTAACGACATATCAAAAATGATAAAACAAAGCAACTAATCACGCCAAGTTTTGCGATATACATTGAATACACTAAACTACACATTTATACACTTTGGTATGTCGATTTCATGTTAAAAAAAAATGAAGTTTATTGATTTCTAAATAGGTCACCCCTATTTCCGCCCAGAACGCCGCCATTTTGACAAATGATGTAAACAATCCTTAATAAATACAAATTGGGAGCACTGTTTTCAATAAAACTCATACTTAACATTGAAAAATATTATATTATCACAACAATGACTGCTCCGCTTCAATATTCGGTATGATGAGAGAAGTGGAGTTTGAAATTTAAATTCGAGCTAATGAAGGTCAAAAGGGCAAATCGATTAATGTCAATTATTGATGAGATATATGGGTGATACATCTACAAAAAGTCGATACTTTATCAATGATTAGTATTTAGAACAAATATTTTCACTTTATTCCTGTAATTATGGTTTTATTTACTTACAAATACTAGTTTAAAATGTTGAAGCGATGAAAATTTCCACCGTTAATCAAGGCACACGCATCGTCAACGAATTGCACTATGGGTAATCTCGCAACGCAACATACTTACATACAATCTATGTTAAATCTCCCGAGATTCATATCCTTCTTACTATATAAATCCTTGGCTTGAAGTAGTATTTTTGTAGATTTACCACAGATAACTATTTTAGTTCATTCGACTGCTATATAATGAGATTGTACTGTTTTGTATTAACAGTGTATATATATATATACACACACTGTTAATACAAAACATTGATGCAAAACAGAAATCAGTGCCGGATATACCATTGTGCTTAGGTGTGCTTAAGCACAGCGCCCCGTTGGCCAGGGGGCATCTTCCTGCCAAAAAATAGCTTCGAGTTTGTTGCAGACGCAGTGTACATGTCTGACCTAACATAGCGTAATATTTTAATTATTCCTAAATTTCCTGAGGATGTATGCTTGACTGTCTGTGTAAGCCTACCGGGTCTACCTCCTTCAGGGCCCAAGTAAGGGGCCTCATAAATTAACTAACACACAGGGCCTCATTTGTCCTAAAGGTGGCACTGAAAACAGTGCAATCTCATTATATATATATATATATGTTTTTTACTCTTTACATTGCAGAATGAAGCATCAGCGAGTTGTCCACCGGACGAAAAAGACAGCATTGAAAATGACCGGTTACGTGAAAATTTTAAATTACAAGTTTACCATAAGCTACTTCAATCTATTCATCGTCCGGATGAATTTCCGGAGATGATGGCACTTGCAAAATCTATCTGCACTGAATTTGATGAGGTAGTACACAGATGCATAGTCCTAATGTTCCGAATGGAAACAGTTGATAAATTAGAAGCTTTCTGGAATATGTATCAAACTGGTGGATTGCTTACATCATTATCACATGACATACTTACACCACAACGACGACAACAGATGATAACAGAAGCAAAGAATGATGGAATTGAACTGGAAGAATCTGATTTCTGCCTTCAAATTACTATTAAAGAAAGTGACTACTTATTTGTAAAAGATGTATTGACAAGAAAGAATGGTAGGTTTGAAATTGAACGAGATATCTATATAACAAATAGCCTGTCTGTCATATATATATATATATAAAGTCTAAGGGAATCTACCATATATATATATTACAAAAGTACTTTTTCACAGTACTGCTGATATGAGTGCAGTAGATCTTGGGTTCGAGCCCCGGTCTGGTCACACCAAAGATTATAAGATTAGTCTTTGTTGCTTCTCCGCGAAGTATAAAGCATTAATGATTAAAAGCAAAGACTGGTTGGCTCGGAATCAGAATAATGTAAGTGGAGTGACATGTCTACCCGCTGACAGGTTGCTTCAGTGAGCTAGCACTATTAAAAAAAACCTCAGCATGTTGGTCTCGTACAAAACCGACTATCATCATTATCATCTCATAAAGATTTAACTTGTTCTCGCCATGATATAACTGAAAAATGACTCGGTTAGTATTAAACAATAATCACTCACTCACTTCTTTCACATTAAAGTGATTTGTTATATGTCACATGCATGCCCACGTAATTTCACTGAGAAGGGAGGTTGGCAATGATAAAACTTTACAGAGAACCAGTAGCCAAAGGTCTCTAAAATGTGACCTGGTCTCCGGAAATTTGTCAGACAGTAGCCCATCTGGTTACTGAAATTTTATTGTGCAAATTCAGTTGCTAGGCTTCACAATTTTTTGTTGGGTGACTAAAATTTTTACTTTAAGGAGCCCAGCTGGCAACTGCAGCAAAAATGTCAAGTTTTGACCCTGTCGTTTTGGGCTCATAAAACTAGTTTAACCCAGCCACTTTTTATTGAAGTGCCTATATAAAGCACAAAACGTGAGCGCTCATGTGTATGTGTATGGGTATCGATTTTGTCACTTTTTACGATTTGTTGATAGGATTTTGAAAATGTTTTGAAGTTGTGGTCTTTTTTTGTTTGTTTTGTTTATTTTTTTTTTGGGAGGGGGGGTTTCGTTTGTGTTTTGTTTTGTTTTTTGATTTTCTACTTCGGACTATGGAATGAGAGTATGAAATTACACGATGAAATATCATGTTGATGCAACTTCAGGACCAACGATTCCACCCATGTTAATTAAGCTGGTGCTTAGGAAACTGTTTTGTGTTGAAATTTTGCTGTAAATACATTTTAAAAATCTTCAAAACTTCAAATTTCATTTAGAAATTCACGTTTTATTTTACGCCATTTTTTTTCAGTTCCTTTGATGCCTAGAAATACTGTTGAATCAGTCATTCTTCATGGTAGGCATATGCGTGATTACACCCAAACCCAAGTTAAAAGAAACCAGAAGTTGGCATTTTTTAGACGTGTATTACCCTTAAAGCTCCAGATGTCCTTTGATGACCCTTTCGTCCAGGGTGTCATACCTGATTTTTTAATCGGAATAGCGAAGATGGATGCCGTTAATTTACCTTATTATTTCTACCAAAGAATTGTAGAAATCCTGCGATTACAATTTCCAGAACCAGAGGAAGAGGAACTCTCCCATATTGCATACATTACGTCAACCTGTAAAGATTATAAATGTATTTTAAAACACCAAGGGGATAACGTAGAATTTGAAGCAGGAGACATCCATGTTTGTGTCAGTAAAGAATACTGGAAAACTTGTTCAAAGTATTTTTACATAAGTTCAGATAAAGTGAGCTTTGTAAGTGAGCTGGTTTTGACATTTCTGGCGTTTGAGTACATTGATAAAACAATAATAGACAACAACGAAAAGCAAATGATAGGTTTGTCAAATTTGAAATTTTTCCCTCTTATTTCTGGAGCATTATACGGTTGGGATTGTGACAAAATAACGTGTTTAGTGGAATCACTTTCTCACCAAGCGATTGTTGAACATCTGTATTATAAATGGCTTTATACTGGGAAGGCTACAGATGTACCAATTAGATGCTTACCATCGTTGAACGTGGACTTGACAAACGAATCGAAATGGTGTCTGGATGATCCATTCAAAAGAGGGAGACAATTACAACTGTGGATATTTGCGCCAGTAGGCTCTTATCTTGCAGATAATCCAAATCCCCAATTAGAATCTACAGAGCCTTTGAAAGACGAGGATGTTCAACCGGTTGTTCTTCACAGAGATTATGAAAATGATACAAACTTATTGCTGGTCTGTTTCAGAGAACATGGAACCATGTCGAAACGCCTGTATCTACCAAAGAGCACGGAGGATGCATTTTCGTTCATGCTTTGTATCGCCAACGTGATCAATCTATTAGGCTCAGGCGAAATAACGTTAGATATTGCGACCAACCAAGATGTGACTGGCAAAGTTACAAACTTCTTTATTGTACAATATCGTATAGTTCAAAGACCTGGAGAAGTTTATACGCCAGAAATCATTAGAACTGAAGACGTCTGGAACAGTTATGTCAAAAGAGAAAGAGTATCAGATATATCTCTAAAGTTGGATGTCTCGTCGTATGAACTACGCGAGAGGGATGTTTCCATATTGGCAAACTCTTTTACAAGTGGACTTGAAGTAACAGAGTTAAACTTGACCAGAACTGGAATAAAACCGGAACAGATCACACATTTGTTCAACGCTGCAATAACAGCAAACATCACGCACCTAATAATGAATGATAATAAACTCTCTTTCTCTGACCAGAGACATGGTATTGGATTACGAAACTTAGTGTCTCTAGAATTACTGGAGATGAGGAATTGTCGTTTAGGAGACAAAGGTATGGAGGCACTGAAGAAGGATATCTTTCACTTGCAAAAATTGAGAGCCATTGATTTTTCTAAGAACGATTTCACTGCAGATGGAATCAGATTATTTTGTAATTCCTTACTGAATAGTAATGGTATACGAGCACTAAGAATCCATGAAAATAATATTGGTCCAAACGGTGGGTTAATACTTTCCATTTTCCTTGAAAGATTGGAATTCCTGGAGATAATGAATGTTTGTTATTGTGGGTTAGAAGACGTCGGCATTGTGGCCTTAGCTAAAGCTCTCCAAAGCAAGGCAATGAAGAAAATGAACCTACGCTGTAATAAGGTGACAATGAAAGGTTCAGTACAGCTCTTCCAGTCTCTTGAAAACTCTAAACGTCTTAATCATTTTGAGTTTGGAGAAAATGAGGTTGGCATTTTGCATAAGCAAACGAGATATAGTGCTATGCCAGTTTCGTTTGACCAACCAGAAGATGTCAGCGAGGCTTTTGATAAAATGTTGCTGTCTTGTAAAGAATCTATGGAATATCTAGGTCTTTGGAATTGTGGTATTGGAAACACGTCTATTCTTGATGACCCCACGGTGTTTTCAAAGTTATCTGAACTAACTGAAGTTATTTTACAAGCAAACGAATTGGAGGATAATCATGCAGCAGCTCTCGGAGAATGTCTACCTTCACTGAAAAATCTACAGTCTTTGATGTTGCGCTCTAACAATATCGGACCAACAGGAGCCAGAAAATTGACCAATGGTATTGGGAGATGCCCGTCACTGAGGAGCATCTTTTTAGACCGGAACAAGATCGGCGACTTCGAAGTTTTAACAGAAATTGTAGAAGTTGCGACGAAGTCATTGGGAAAGTTGCAAGATCTGGATATCTCCTACAATTTCGACATGTTGGAAGTTGCACGAGATGATTTGAAATATAGAAGATTACTCGAAAGCGCAGTGAACAGCCTTCCAAATTCATTGGTGAAAGAAGGTGATATGCAAACGCGTATTGAAAGTACATCAGCCACCATAGTGATATAGTGATACATGAGATGCCTACAATTTGTGTAACAAAGGACATTTCAAATCAAGTGATTCATAGATAAATAAGTTATAGATTGTATTTTGTAATCACATCAACCACAGAAGAGTAATGAAACAGTAATTTTCTTAAGAAACCATCAAAATGAAAACTTGTTTGTTAAATTATTTGTATATCGACGTAATTATTGCAATCCAATTTACGTCAGAATCAAGAATTTTTGTTTCTTTTTTTCCCCTTTTTTTTGTCATTTGAATATACAATGTTGTACATACATGTACGATGTGTACCACATACTTGTACCTTTTTGTTTATATGTATATTGTACAGCACCCGATAAACTTTTATCACGGGCTTGGGGTCTGTATCCACAAAAAAAGGGGTGGGGTAGTTTGTATCCGCAAAAAGCCACAGTCGTCATGTGAAAAAAGAAATCTTACATTTATGCTCGTCCAGCATCCATCCGTTTGTAGGCATCTGTATTGGCATTGGATATCCAGCTATCAAGAGGAAAGGGGTGGGATCCCATTAACCGATTTAACTCCGCCACATTGTTGTACCTGTCCCGAGACAGGACTTTGATATCCAACGTCATATGTCATGGTAAGAGGTGATTGTTCGTTCTGTTGGTATTGGTTGAAATTGTACTATTACTGTTTAAACTTTCTGTTGATAATGTATGTGTTGTATTTGAACAATGATGGGCGTGTGATTTCTAAGTAATAAGTTGATTTCCGTACATTATAATCAATTTCATAATACATGCATGTATAATTAATAAAAACGTAGATATCAAATTTAGTGTGCACGACGCGTTTCTGAAATAACCTGCATCGGGTACGCTCAAAATCGAAAGATTGGGAAGCCAAATAATTTAAAAGTGTGGGGGGGGGGGGGAGGAGAAATAAAACCAAAGATCCTAAACAGGATATCCAAAATCGGCTAAGGTCACCTATGTCTGTGTGAGGCCTAAACAGGATATCTAAAATCAGCTAAGGTCACCTATGTCTGTGCGAGGCCTAAACAGGATATCCAAAATCACCTAAGGTCACCTCTGTCTGTGAGAGGCCTAAACAGGATATCTAAAATCAGCTAAGGTCACCTATGTCTGTGTGAGGTCTAGACAGGATATCTAAAATCGGCTAAGGTCACCTATGTCTGTTTGAGGCCTAAACAGGATATCTAAAATCAGCTAAGGTCACCTATGTCTGTGTGAGGCCTAAACAGGGTATCTAAAATCAGCTAAGGTCACCTATTTCTGTGTGAGGCCTAAACAGGATATCTAAAATCAGCTAAGGTCACCTATGTCTGTGTGAGGCCTAAACAGGATATCTAAAATCTAGAAAAGGCAATTTATTATAAATTATCATTATTTTATCAATGGTACTATTTTATCAGGATATGTTGCACTCCTGACATTATATTGCCATCAAGAAAAAGAAGAGTTATTAACTTAAAAACAATTCACAGGGGGAAAAATCAGTTGGTGTTCTTTCAAGCATTAGTTTTACCAAGTTTTAATGATAATTGTTTCTTAAAGTAATATTTTTCTAGTTATTTGTAACTTGTTTACAGCCATACTTCTCGAAAATTCCAACTTATTTTTGAAATATACTATACAAAAACATTTAAAACATGTATTAATCTAAATTATTATTGAAAATAGATTTTTAATATACAATTACAAGTATTTTTTGGATACTTAGAAAATTAATTATATCAAATTTCAATGATTTTTAAATATTTATGTCAGGAGTGCAACATTTACATGGTTAACCATAAATTATCTATAAGAAAATAGATAAATGCATTTATCATAAACTTTATCAAGTCAATTAATCTCCAATAGCTAATGAACCTAGAAAACATATTCCCTTGTCAGAGAATGTCTCTTGTATTAATACCTAATATATATTAAAGCACGAGACCATTTAAAATGAACAAAAATGCTTTATTACATAAAATTAAATGCACATAAAATGCTACTGGCACTTTTAATTTTTTCAAACATTATTCTAAACTTGACAGAATCTCATTTTATTTAAATCATCCATATAAAAAGCTATAATTTAGACTGTGTAGAAGATCACTTAAAACTAGTAGCACTCCTGACATGAATCAAATGCTTCTGTGAGAGATATTTTATGTATCTCAAACAGGTAAATGGGTTTTATCTGTTCTCTTGGTCAATCTCTGTTGATATAGAAAGACAAATGTGATTTTAGTTACATTTAAAAGAAAATATATCTAAGAACATATCAAATGTTGCACTCCTGACATTTGAGGGTGCTGCCTTTAATGTGACATTCTTGGCCTTACTACTGATTTTAGTGTATCCTTTAACTATGGTTTTGAAGCAGCAATGATGTATTAAGATTTATTTATACCCCATATCTTTGAAAACTAAAAGACAACATTTCTACAATGTAATTTAGGAAAACTTGCATAAATGTTTGTTGCACTCCTGACTAGGTACATCTTTTTTACAAAACCATATTTTTATGCAATAATAAATGTGAAGCATGATCTATTGCTATCTTAAAGTATGTCAACATATCAAAGTTTGTGATGAAATAGATTTTAATAACATATTGTTTGATTTAGCACTGTGGTAGGTTGTTGAAAATTAAGGATTTTTTAAAATGTCACAAAAAAGGGTTGCACTCCTGACAATTTTGACATGTTTTTTGGACATATTTTTTTTGTTATTCTAGATATCTTAAAGATTTTTTGCAGTAACAAACATCAAATCATTACAGATCTTTTGAACTATTTAGATCCAATAAAATCATAAAAATGAGTAAATTAGACAGCTATAGCAGTAGGAGCCATTTTTTTTAAAACTGCCCTTAACAAACATGGTCGCCACAAGCGATTCTTGCAATCGTAACTACTCGGCCATTCTCGCTACCCTACAAATAACCTTGTACATAGATTGTAGAAATTCTTCTTAAATTGTTTGCAGGAAGTTAAGTTAAGTTAAGTTAAGCCGCACAAAAATATAGTCCACGAAAATCCAATATGGAAGACATACTAAGTAAAATCTAATCATGCAAAACTAATTAAAACTTTAACTTTTATCCATGAAAATAATTGAAATATAGAAACTTGTTTAAAATATAACTTTATCAAACTTTCATGTAACTGAGATGTGAAAAGTAGTGCGATTTATACGCCTAATGCATACGAGGTTATTTGTAGGGTAGCGAGAATGGCCGAGTAGTTACGATTGGCTATTCTTGTTTCTGATTGGCAGATTTAAAAAAAAAAAATCTTCTCCTCTAAAAATTCTTAGCCAAATGAACCGAAACTTGGTATGAAGCAACTATGGAAGGTCTTCTATAAAGATTGCTCATTTCATCCCGATCCGTTAACAAACATGGTCTCCACAGATAATTCTTGTTTCTAATTGGCCGATTTTATAAAATTCTTCTCTTCTCAAACTGCTTAGCCAAATGAACCGAAACTTGGTAGGAAGCAACTATGGAGTCTTCTATAAAGATTGCACATTTCATCCCGATCCGTTGACAAACATGGTCGCCACAGACAATTCTTGTTTCTGATTGGCTGATTTCTAACAATCTTCTTCTCTGAAACTGCTTAGTCAAATGAGCCGAACTTTGGTGGGAAGCACCTATAGAAGGTTCTGTCTGTATTAAGCTTCCTCAAAGCAGAATGAAAGGTGAACGACATAGGCTCAGACCACTGAGCCTCTATTTTCAGTGAGCAAAGCATGAACATTTGTCGTTTTACAACTTGTAACGAATGTTGCATTAATCGAGTACACCCAACATTTTCTTTGTATACAAACTGCCAAAATCGTCCGTGCGGAAAGGAATGCAATACTACAACCTTTGTTAATTTGCTTATCTGCAATGTTAATGTAACCATTATACTGTGAAGAAACTTAAATATCGTATTCATGAAGTTATTTCCACAGAGTGACTTACTTCGTTATCAACGAGTATAAAATTAAAATATTGCTTTATAAAAAGAATCTCCCACTACTCAATTGATGCGCCTGGACAACTACTTAAAGTGAGTGTAGCGTATTGAGCACCAATCGTGATGTCAGTACTACAAAAAGCATTAAAAAAATCAAGTGTTCTCGACAGTAGCAATTTAACATAGAAATAACGATTTTTTTTTATTGTTCAAAGTAGCTGAAATTAGCAGCCATGGCGAATATTCATACTATGGATCAGTATTTATCGCCTTTGAGATATTTCCTAATCATAGCTATTGTTAAATTGCAATATAATGCTCAATTACAATAAGATCAGTGGTATTTACATACTGACAAACCCGGTTATTTATAAATGACCCAACCGGTTTGTATACATGTTTACATTTTGACCAAGCCGGATTTCAAAAACACATGTTTTAGGGTATAACTAGTTACTAATTGTCTTTTCATCAACAAAATAGTATTTTTAAGTAAAATCAATCATTCATCAATATTTTTTTCTTTTCGGCAACATTTAATTCATTCGTAAATGCAACATATAGCGATATTTCAGTTGATTGTAATGATTTTGAAGCCGGATTCCTTATAACTTGTAGAAAAATCTAATTTTACACTGCAAAAATAAATGATATTTGGACAAAAAATGAAATTAATAATAATAACAATCATAAAGCATCATAATTCAAAACATTATATACACAGTATATTTATAAATACTTACGATAATTATCCGTGTCTGCTTTAAAAATACCGCTTTAGAATATCCCGGATGTTGACCAAACATTTTCGATCTGAGCTCTTTGACGACAGTGTACTGGCCGTGTATTGAATATCCACGGTTTCCACGTGTTCACTTTAAACCAGTGATATTCCTAGAAGCTTGTAAGGAGTAAGATATTATTTGATATTGTAGATTTTTGATGATGTGATCAGACACTTTAGCAAAATATATATTTATGAATTATTATTTAATACAGTTCTCTATTACTTTATTTACATACAATATAATAATAAATGCTAATTATATCATATGATTTGTTTGTTTTGATTGATGGTGTTTTACGTCACTTTCAACAATATTTCAGTTATATCGTGGCAGTCAGTTGTATTGCTGGAGAAAAACTACTGACCTGTCGCAAGTCACTGACAAACTTTATCACATAATGTTGTGCACCTCGCCTTGATCGAGATGCGAATTCACAACATCAATGCTGAAAGGCACTGATTGCGTAGGTAGTTGTAAATCCAACTACCATACGATCATGGCCATGATGGCCCATATATATATATATATTTGAATTGACAGAATGTGGTTGACCGCAAACAAATTGTCTTAAAAGAGAACTTGCATTGCATTGAATGAAATTGAAATAATAGCGTTAATTTTTATCAATTTTGTTAAGAAAAAACAAATTTTCTCAATCACTGTTAAGCCTATTTTGACCTGGATTGCCAATATCATATACCGTGGTCTTTTTGTGTTCAGTGAGTTAAGGTGACAGGTGATTATTCACTTTCTTTACATTGGTGGAATTGTTGACCATCACTGCTTATACTTTTTTTTCATAATTATTACACATGAGGCAAATCACATTATTTTCCTGTCACAAGTCACTGACAAACTTTATCACATAATGTTATACACTTTGCCTTGATCGAGATGCGAACTCACAACATCAATGGTGAAAGACACTGATTGCATAGGTAGTTGTAAATCCAACTACCATACGATCACGGCCATGATGGCCCCTATATATATATATATATATTTGAATTGACAGAACGTGGTTGACTGCAAACAAATTGTCTTAAAAAGGAACTTGCATTGCATTGAATGAAATTGAAATGATAGCATTTATTTTTATCAATCTTTATTAAGAAAAAACAAATTTTCTCAATCACTGTTAAGCCCATTTTGACCGTTTTTGCCTAAAATAAGGTTACTAGTGCAATATACAAAAATGTGATTTTGTAAACATTATCTTTTCCTTTTATGTAGATTTTCAGCTCACCTGGCCAAAAGGCCAAGTGAGCTATTGCCATCGCTTGGCGTCCGTTGTCTGCTAACTTTTCACATTTTAATCTTCACATTTGAAACCACTTGGTCAAATGAACCGAAACTTGATAAGAAGATCCTTTATAAAGATTGCTCATTTTGTCCCAATCCGTTAACAAACATGGCCGCCATTGGCAATTCTTGTTTCTGGTTGGTTGATTTCTAAAAATATTCTCATCTGAAACCACTTAATAATAAAGCAAAATTAGTCTGCACATATTCACGGTTGCACCAATAAAGACGTAGGGTCCGAGGCTTCCGTGTCCAAAGTGTTATTGGCTGCATTATAATAAATTTTAAAATATAATTCTCAATTCTTTTTCGAGTACTCCGGTTTCCTTCATCAATAAAACTGACCTCCATGATATAACTGAAATATTGCTGTAAGTGACGTTAACACTCGTAATGAATAATTCTACTGTTTACAGACAGCGTCGGTGGTGTAATGGTTAGAATAGTCACATCGAGTATTGGTAGATCATTGGTTCGAGACCCTGTCTGTGCAATCCAAAGACTATTTAAAAATACTATATGTATTTAGTGCTTTTCAGTTATTAAAGAGTACGAGCAAATACTGGTTGGCTTGGAACCAGGATATGTCCGACCAGAACGATACGTCTACCCACAGAATGTTGTTTCAGTGAGCTAGCACTGTAAAATGTGTGTTTGTCTAGTTCAAAGTGGATATCACTATCACCTTTGTTATCAATATGTAACTTGCTCTCGCCCTGACATAGCTGACAAATTGCTTACTTGGCATTAAACATCAATCACTCTACTGTGTACTATATGTTAAACAACTGTAACAATAGTATTATGCTTTAATAATAAAAATGGTGATTATATACATCACAAAATGGAGACATAGAAGATGAGATATATGTATTTACAAATTTGATTGTACACAGGAACAAGCCTGTCGTCATCGTAGTTTCCCTAATAGGAATAAAAAGAAAAAAGAAAAAAATTAAATGGATGTAGCCATCTGAATTTTCTACAAAAGAAAAAAAATGTTTAGGATCCCAGCGCAATATCGTGCCTGTACCAAACCAGGTCCTGGATCCCATTAACTGGTTTAACCCCGCCGCAATATTGTGCCGGTCCCAACTAAGGGTGTCTTCAACCTATGCCAACATTTTGAAATATCATATTCAAGGTACGCCAACAAACATTATATTACAGGTGTTTATATAGCAATTAATGACATTTACAGGTAAGTAAATTTGGAAATGCAGGTCTCAAAAGTGAAATTTATTATTTAAAAAAAAACAAAGCAAAACAAAAAACAATCTAAAAATATAAGAATAAAGTCTGTTAAAATTTAATAACTTGAAAAAAAAATAATTAAACTTTTGTAAAAATTTATATATAAAATAAAAATCTGGTAAAATTACACAAAAATCTGTAAATAAAAAAGATGAAAATATAAAATTTTTGAATAATTTAAATAAACAATTATTAAAAAAAACAAAAACGAAAAACAATCTAAAGATATAAGAATAAGTCTGTTAAAATTTAATAACTTGAAAAGAATTTTTTTTTAAACTTTTGTAAAAAATTATATTTTTAGCAATTTGTAATGTGATTGTGTATACTGATTGTTTTTGGTTATTTTAATAAAGTATGATAAAAAAATATCTGTGACTATAATATCTTTAATTTATTTTCATGAAGTAGGATAAAAAAATATATCTGTTTATAATATCCTATTTTATTTTCATAATGATTGATGTTAAAATGTATGTGCTTATAATAATATCCTAATTATTTTTATAAAGTTTGATATTAAATATATGTGCTGATATACTGATTTTTTGTTTGTTATTTCCATAAAATATGATTTTAAATACTTACTTTCTACTTACTATTCATTAAAAATTAATTGTGGACTTGAGTACATTGACATCTCCCCCGATTTTACACTAATTAAACATGACTAGTCATGTTTATATAACAATTAACCTATTCAACCTATGCCAACAATCTTTCTTATCTTTTTATATATTTTTTTTTAAATGTTGGCATAGGTTGAATGAACCCAACTAAGGACCTGGATTACCAATATAATATGCCGTGGGATTTTTAGTGTTCAGTGAGTTAATGAAGAGAGGTTATTTTACACTTTGTTTACATTGGTAGAATTGTTGACGATCTTTGCTTAAACTTATACACATTATTTTTTTCTCAAATTTTTTTTTGCACGTTTGGATTCACTCTTAGGTAGCTTTGATGTATCCGTTCTCTCAAAAATAAAAACTAAACGGTGTGGGAGAAAAAGAGATATTAACCAATTTTATTATTGATATGGAGTAGCTTACAACCCTTTATATCATATATTAAAGTTAAAGATTACGAACCTAAATCACATGGATCAGAAATTTATAAATTATAAGGAGTTCTAATCTTTGAATGACTACAGATGGATGGAAAAGCACCTTATAACTTCATATCACCTGGCACCCCACTAAAATTAAGAAACGAATGCTGGTAACATCTATAAAATGTTGCTGTATAAAACCGGTGCATATCCAGACAATGGTGCACCCGTCGAGTGCCCCCTCTAAAGCAATCTGCTGCCGATCATTTGCTGTACAATTTGACTATTTTCTTTACAACCATGTATACACATTGTCTAATAACTCATTCTCATGAGCTCATAATGGGGCTTTGACCCATCAGGCACTGCCTTGGATTCGATGGGGACCTTAAACTTCTTGTCTAGATAAGCAAAATGCGAGCCTCTCTAGAATAAAATCCGGCATCCGCGCCTGAAAAACGTATCAAAATACAGGGGCGGATCCACACACCCCCCCCCCTAAAATTGGAAAAAATATGATTTTTTGGCGTAAAATCGTGATTTTTCACACGAAATACCCCAAAAATTTTCGCGCCTCCCTCTGCTCGGCACAATTTTTTTAAGTACGCCCCCCTAACTTGAAATCCTGGATCCGCCCCTGAAATACCACAAGTACATTAACAATTTAACATCTTTTCAGCCCACAATGATAATTATACAGACTAACCTGCCCATGAGGTCACCTCTATTAAGCATACATCACCCACGACCATGAACTTGAATTGATTATATCACGACCATGACCTTGAATTGGTTACATTAGTAGAAAACTACTCAAATACCTATTTACATAACAATCAATTCAGATTAAAGTCTTTCGCAAGCAATGTTGTCATAATTCTCCATTTTATCTGTCCTATTTTTGTCCTTGGTTGGACGCTTGCAACAGTTACATGACACAGGACGATACGAAGGACAGAATGGTATATATCGTAAAAAGGACATTCCATCGAGGTACTTCTGAATCAGAGGTAAGTCATAGGTAGGATCTCTTCCTTCATTGTCTGTATCTCCATCTTGATGCCTCATTTTCAGAATACCTCTTTCTTCATCTGTACCTAATGAAGAAATAGATCAAGTAAGGGAACAACCATTTAACTTGAAAGGGGGGGGGGGGGGGGGGAGGTTATGGTTTTTTTCTAAAAAAATATTCTGATTCCCAATGTTGCTGAAAAAAAATAATCTGATTGAGAGTTTTTGTCATATAACCTAATGTTAAATTCTGGAAAAAAAATCGCGCTTCGAGCGACAAAAAAAAATATTCTAACTCTTGTGTTGTCCGAAAACAAATTTCTGAACGAAACAAAAAAACATAACCGCCCCCCTTCAAAGTTAAATGGTCGGTCCCTAAAATACAGTTTAAAAACCTGCTTTAGTGACAACCACTGTTAAGTAATAACTTGTATAATGTGAGCGAAATTTAATTTCCATTGACCGTGTATTTCATATTAATTAAACCTGTATTAAGCAACCACCTGTCTTATGTGACCCTATTGCAGTGTTCCTGTAGAAGGTCACATAAATGTAAGTCAGATTTGACTGTAGTAAATTTGTAAAACTTCTCACCGAGGGTTCAAGTCGAGTACACCTCTGGGTTAGCCGAGATCGAATCTATACCTCATTTGTGATATGATAATTGTTACAATGGACGAACAATCGACTTATCGATCAACCATATTCTTATCTCGTAGAGGGAGCTGGAATTTCTTGTTATTTGTTAGTCTCTGGGTCGACATGTAATTTACATAGGGTATGTAGGTGGATTGAGTGAGTAGGTTAGTGATTGTTCACTCAGCAATATTTCAGGTATACCATGGCGAGAACAAGTTAAGTTTCAATGAGATGATGATGAGGTCCTCTTTGTACTAAACCAACACGATTAGTTGGATTTTTATAGTGTAAGCTCACTGAAACAACAGTCTGCGGGTAGACAATTCCGAGCCAACCAGTTTTTGCTCTTTCTCCTTAATGCTGTGTGTTTAGCGGAGAAGCAACAAATACCAATTTAATAGTCTGGTTTGATACGATCGTGGGCTTGATACCATGATCTACCGCACTCAAGGCGATCTGGGTGTTTGCCTCTTTACCCTATTGTTTGTGCAGTTGTTCTCATCATGAACATAGCTAACATTGAACTCACCTCATGTTACACAGCAAATGATTACTTAAGTCAGTTTATTATGACATCATGAACATAGCTAACATTGAACTCACCTCATGTTACACAGCAACTGATTACTTATGTCAGTTTATTATGTCATCATGAACATAGCTAACATTGAACTCACCTCATGTTACGTAGCAACTGATTACTTATGTCAGTTTATTATGTCAACATGAACATAGCTAACATTGAACTCACCTCATGTTACGCAGCAACTGATTACTTATGTCAGTTTATTATGTCATGGTTGATGAGACCATAATACACAGGAAGAACTGTCGACTTGTCACTTGCATCAAGTCTCTGACAAACTATATCTCACCGAGTATAATCCATAATTGCCAAGAATCGTACTTTGGTTAATGTAACAATGATATATGATAGGCACTGATTGCACAAGTAAATCTAAATACCATAGACTCGTAGCCATGACTACCCCCTCCTTGGTATGATACAAAATAATAGAAATGTTGCATATTTTGTGATACAGCACAAACCATATTAAATTAAGCAAGTAGGGATTTAATAATTCTACAATACAGTGTGAATCAATATATCTAAGACTGGATTCATAATTCTAAACTTGGTACAAGTGAAGGTTCCCAGGGATCAAATCCACAGAGCTGCTCAACTCAGCCCCTGGGTGGCGGATAAGGGAAGCCATCTTGCCAGGTTATAATCCGCAATGCCTGATCATTGATCATAGTGGGCAACGTGTTTGCAGAGTGCCATGCTCCATGCAAGCTAAAGGCTTTTTTATATTTCGAAAAAAAAAGAGTGGGGGCAGTTTTTGTCCTTACCCAAATGCCAATACTTCTTCAGTGGCAATCAAAAGTCGTTGATCCCTTTATTCCATCCATTCCCTCATTTCTATATAGTTTTTATATATATACTTTAAACTTGTTCCCGTCCTGAATATAGCTGAAATGTTGATCTCTGGACGAATGACATTGAGCATAGATCAAACAAGAATCATTGTAATACAATGTAGCAGAAATATAATGCCAATTCTCAGATAAGTATGAAGATTTGATTTGATTTTTGGTGTTTTAACACCACTTTCAGCAATATTTCAGCTATATCATGGCGACCAGTTTTAGTGGTGGAGGAAGCCGGAGTACCCAGAGAGAACCACCGACCCTGGGCAAGCAACTGGTAAACTTTATCACTTGCGACTGCAGGTCGAGTGCACCCTTTTTATAATTTACAAAGCTGGCCGTATTGGTGATAGGCTTGTATGAGCTGTTAGATCCAACGACCTAACTCATTGAGCCACCCGGGCCCCTAAGTATGAAGAAAACAGAAGAGGTAATCAGAAACCGAAAACAGACAATACGATGACCCAAAGAAAGAGGACAAATAAACAAACACTGGCTCATAAAACACTACACAGAAATCAAAAGATTGAGCAACATGCATCTCACTAAAACAGGGGGTAGACTCCTGTGCTCCAGCGGATGGGTAGCCAGTTACTTCCTCACTAGTGTCTACCCATCGTATAAACAGTAATTTTCTTAAATATGTGGTTAGGCAACAACCATTTTCTTATCTGGGGGGGGGACGGGGGCCTGGGGTTTTCATTGTGCCTGTGAAATTTTTTTCAGAACCTTCCTCAGTCAAAATATTTTTTTCTCATGAGAAGGAAAGCAAAATTTTGTTTTCCTATCATGTGATACAGAAATACATTTTTCCATAAAAACAATACATTGACTACTCAAATTCAGCAGCGCAATATTTTTTTTTCTAACCGGTGACAGTATAAATTTTTTTTCAGCTACATTGTACAATGCAAAATCTATAAAAAAAAAAAAATCGGTCAGCTAGGGCATTAAAATAAAAAAAAATTAAAAATCCCAGACACCCCCCAGATAAGAAAATGGTTGTTGCCTTAGGGTTAGTTCTATGGTGTTTCATGCCACTTTCAACAATATTCCAGTTATATCATGGCGGTCAGTTTTATTGGTGGAGGGAGGCAACTGGAGTACCCAGAGAAAACCACAAATCACTGAGAAACTTTATCACATAATGTTGTATCGAGTACACCTCGTCATTGGCGGGATTCGAACCAACAATGTTAGTGGTGATTGACACTGATTGCATAGGTAGTTGTTAATCCAAATACCATATGATCACGACCACGACGGTCCCCTCCTAAATATGACATAATCTTACCTGGAATTGTTACATCTAAGACAAACCCTATGACACCACCTACAAACATACTGGTACTGAGCAAAACAGATAAAATTTGGTCCACTGCCTCGCTACCTGAAACACAAAAAGTTTTTAACTTAAAAATAGTAAAGTGAAAGTAGGTCAACCAATTTAATACAACAATTTTTTCACATCAAAATAAATGTTCGTCTCCTTCAGACATAAGAGGATATCATATCCTGTTTAGGCTCTTTGGTATTCTGACTTCCTAAAATTTTTATAGTATTTACTTATTATGCGAGCTTAAGCGAGCTCTTTATGGTATAAAATGTGCACTAAGAAAAAAAAAATCGACGCTTTGTAAACACCGGTTTCCGTGTAACACACTAACACACTCAACTAATGAAGATCTTCTTAACATAAAGCACAAAGGTGATCCTGAAGTCTCGTACCCTCTCTCGTACGTCAGATACCACTGAAACCCGGAACCTGTGTGCAATAAAAGTCATTTTGTTAGCTTGTTTTACTTATATTGATATTATTTAATTTATTAAATCTCTTCTGACATACTGACAAGAATTTTTGTTTCTACGCGGAAGTTAACTTTTGAGATTTCGTAAGGAACGATAACTCCAATAAAGGAACGACAGCTCGATTGAATGAGACTAGATTCGGCCCTAAAAAAAAGTGGTCCCCAATATATCTCGGCCCAAAAAATCTCGACACTTTTTGATGCACTGGATGAGCGTTAAATTGCCAGATAATTTTCAGATGCGTGAGCATTCATGGCCGTGCCGGTTTCATATTATCTGATATAGTGCACGTGCCTGCATACATTTTTTTCATGAATAAATTTGAAATAGTGCTTGCACGACGCAAACAACAATCAATCAATTTAGGTTAATAATACCATATTGATTATCTCCCTTTGTATGTACATGATAACACCATCTTGATTTTGTCCCCTCATATGAACCAAATAATCAATCGTAACTACTCGGCCATTCTCGCTACCCTGCAAATAACCTTGTACGTACATAGTAGAAATTCTTCTTAAATTGTTTGCCGGAAGTTAAGTTAAGTTAAGCCGCACAAAAATATAGTCCACGAAAATCCAATATTGAAGACATACTAAGTACAATCTAATCATGCAAAACTAATTAAAACTTTAATTGAAATATAGAAAATTGTTTAAAATATAACTTTATCAAACTTTCATGTAACTGACATGTGAAAAGTAGTGCGATTTATACGCCTAATGCATACGAGGTTATTTGCAGGGTAGCGAGAATGGCCGAGTAGTTACGATTGCCAAATAATACCATCTCGATTGTCTCCCTTCGTATGTAGAAGTAGAACACTTACCAGTATTAATGTCATTTTTATGTTCTGCCATCCATGATGGAAAGCATAATCCAATAAAAAGTGCAATTCCCAAGATAAATATATTTCTGGATGATCTCATATCACAATATTGCAAATTTGACAATCCTACTGCAGTGATCATACCTATAATAATACAATATCATGTGATAAGTAACAATAAAATAAATATATTCCTGAAAATTGTTAATTGTATAGTCGTAGGGTTGTTGACATCTGTAGAAATCCAGATTGATTCACAAATACAATCAAACCTTGTGACTAAGACAAATAAAATCACAGGTGGTGTGCTCCACTCGAGTGCAGTAGATCTTGGTTTCTGCAGAAGATTGAAACTAAGCATGTTGATCTAATACAAAGCGAACATCATCTCATCGAAAAATAATGTCTTATCCCCACGACATAGCTAAAAAATGAGCATTTGATGTCACTCGTTCACTCCAAGTCAAAGTAATTAATTTTACTTTGAAATATTCATGTATCCAATTTATCTGTTATAAATTTAAGCATATAACAGTTGAATCTACTACAATATTACCCAATTATTAACCTCGAGCTAACAAAGTAATAGACGTTTCCTTATCCGAGTTCGAGGTAGAGAGGTTTGACTGTGTAGCTGTATTTAATAATGGGTAACCATTATACATCATTTATGTTGAATGATAAGCATTGCTCAATAACACATGAATACAATAATTTTCAATATGGATTAGCATGCGCAATGAAATGATATAATATGTATATAATAGCATAGAGTTAAATATACAAAGAATGATTATATACAAAAACAATATACGAAAAAAAAAGTAAAAAGAAAAAAGCATTGTTTAGTGGATCATTGTTTTTTGTCCGTTTTCTGTTGGCTATTCTATTGTCTATCCTTTTTCAAATTACGGCTTTTAATTACACCTTTGGTATCTTCAAACTTTTCTTAATAGTTATTACAAGTCTATATTACAACCATAATACACAGATTATATTATTATTGTATGATGCTCTTCTTGTGTGTGGAAGAAATTGGCAGTTACTGTTTCTCTGCAAAACACAATTCATTAGGGAGTAAGACAGATAAAAGTTTGATTGACTCTGGAACTGGGTTATCACTGTACAATCCATATTTTAGTGATGATCTACTACAAAGAAAGCATCTGAATCATCTGATCATTGTTCTCACCAAGTTATAGCTGAAATATTTAGTTCTTTTTAAACCTCCAACAAAAATCACTCACTCAATCTTTTTGTCTGTTGATGCTGTCGAACATAATTACAATTATTGCCCCTCTCAAAGCAATCATAACACCAGTATAATATACATTAGAAATGCGATGCCATGTATCCTCCTAGTCTGTATATCATTTGTTTGCTTTTGTTGAGAACAAGAATACAAATATGGCTCATGTCTTATTTATGTTATTTATGTTTGTTTGCATATACTACAATACATTAATGTGTTACCACACAAACAAACACATTAATGTGTAACCACACAAACAAACACATTAATGTATAACCACACAAACAAACACATTAATGTGTTACCACACAAACACATTAATGTGTAACCACACAAACACAGTAATGTATAACCACACAAACAAACACATTAATGTATAACCACTACAATATTACCCAATTATTAACCTCGAGCTAACAAAGTAATAGACGTTTCCTTATCAGAGTTCGAGGTAGAGAGGTTTGACTGTGTAGCTGTATTTAATAATGGGTAACCATTATACATCATTTATGTTGAATGATAAGCATTGCTCAATAACACATGTTAATACTAGTGGAGCGTACACAAAAACTGCTTACCGTTAGTTAATAGAAGGGCTCATGTCGCTCAATCTTTAGTTTTATATGCATTGTTTTTTTAGCTTAAACATATTTTTATTTGCTAAATATAACAAATAGGGATCGGACACAAGTTTTTCCAACTTATGAAGTCTTCTCCTGAATACAATAATTTTCAATATGGATTAGCATGCGCAATGAAATGATAGAGATGCCAGTCAAAAATCAATTACAGGGGATGCTTGCTGTTTTTGAACCATTAGATAGAGCTCAATCTAAGAAGAACTTTGAGCCTTCATTTGTAAAAATCGGATGAAGGGTTCAAAAGTTATGAGCATCTGAAATTGCCTATTTTTGGTCGATAATTTTCCAAAGATGGCCGCCATCAATAATGGTTTTAATGACTGTTTTAGAGTTCTGATTTTTTGTGTAAACAGCAGATAATGTCTCTACTTTTGTTTTTTCCCATAGATTATAAGTTATTCTGTCAGAAAAATGAAACTGAACATGCTTGAAGTGATATTTGCTATTTGTTTTACTGTCCAAAATGTATGGCGGAGCCACTTTTGATCTTGACCGAAAGGTCCATATGGCTCACATTGCCATAATTTTGTCAGAAAATAACTTATCTGACATCATAATAGAAGAAATTGTGTGTAGAAATACTTGTTTTGTGTGCAATTATAACATATGAATCACCTTTTACATCTTTTTGTGGAATTATGAATCCATAAAGGTGGGTGTGCAATTAGTGTTCACCACTATTTGAGAATGGCACCGTTTCACAGCAGTTATATGGGAAAATGACACAAAAAGCTTCATATTTCCTAAACTAAAAGTGATATCCGCACAAAATTTTGAAGGTAATACCACATTGTTGTGCACGTTCTGTTGGACGTGATGTTTTTTTTGTCGACGCAAGAAATGGCAGCCATTTTGTTCAAAATGGCCGCCATTTTTTCATAAAATTCATCAAACAGGGAACCTGTTCCAAGATAATTTGATAATTTTTTTTATCAATATAATTAATATCACTGAAAAAATGGATATGGAGATTTGTACCAATGACCTCTTATTTGTTTTAGCATTTTATTAAGGAATAATTGTCATATTGGTGACAATTTGGAAAACAAAATGGCTGCCATTGCTTTAAAATTCGTTGCTCAAATTTACGTTTTTTATGATTACTCTATTGTTTCTAGTCAGAATTTGATCATCAAGGTATCAAATTAAAGATATTTTAATAATCTATAACCTCAAGTAACTAATAAATTAAACTGAATACTTTTCATACCAATATGTAATCCCCCATGGGGTGAAGATTCCAGACACCTAGTACTACCACTTGCCGAAAGTTTAACTGGTCAGCTTGATATATATATATATACATGTGTAGGTGTTTTTGCTTTCCTACCTCAATGTCTTGCTATCATGATGTAGCTGTACAATTGCTGAAAGTGATGGTATATGCAACAATCACCCAACAAGCATGATAGTGAAACACCTCTAAACTAAACTTCCTTAAGACCAGCTTGTGTTTAAAATAGATGGATATTATTTGCACGCTTTACACATTTCCTACGAAAGGCTACATATGGAACTTTATTTAAAATAAAGTTTATGTCGTTTATATAGGATGCTGTTCATATTCAGGTTTCCCTTGATTGCAATTTGAGCAAGTAAATTTGTTTCAGTCTTACTCTCCATGCCGTTCGAATCCCGCTCATGGTAACTTAAGGTGTACTTGATACCACATTATTGTGTGATAAAATTCGTCAGTGACTTGCAACAGGTATGTGGTTTTCTCCAGGTACTCTGGTTTACGCCACCAATAAAAGTGACCACCACAATATAACTGAAATATTGTTGAAAATGAAAGTGGCATTAAACACCATAACCCAACTCTCCGACTCCATGTCAAAGTTTCAGTCTTGCTCATTACTATTCTAATTTGCTTCTTAAAACATGTTCAATGAAAACAACAACAAAATATTAAGTTCATTCATTTATTATTTAGGAAATATCTGGTGTATTTTTTAAATACATCATCTATTGTCACATGTATTGTGGTCTGAATAAGTCCAGCTACATGTAAAACTAAATATATAATAAATTATTCTTCAATAGAGACCAGAACTCCCAACCATCTGTAAAGAAAAATATTAATGAAATTTTCAACATAGTGTATTAGTAATGAACCAGAACAACTAATGAAGACAAAATGTTGGCCAGCAACATTTTTCATCTCTTTATTGAATATTTAATTATGATATAAATTATGGACTCAGCTGTAAATTATCCTGCAGGCTGCAGTCCTATGTTCAGGTAATATCCCAAGGCCAGCTTGGATCACATGTCTTTGACCAGCAAAGCATACTGTCAGGTGAACTGGAAAAAAAACCAGAAGGGACCACAAAGATACAGTTCTAACTACATATTATCATTTCATAACTACTATTTTAATAAATATAAATTCACAATGTATTTAAGCAAAAAAAATTACCAGTGTTTCAACTTTTTAGTATTGACCCCAACTTTTCGTGTCTCAAGTTTTTATTGACATTTTTGGACAAAGTTAAAGTCAGATCCTTGTTCTGTATAACCTACAATGTAGGTAAAAATATATTATATATGTTTTGTCTACTTATACTACCTTCCCCTTTTCGAGAATATTAGTAGAAACACTGGTATTTTTGTTCATTGGTCTTATCTATTTTTCCTTAAAAGTACCATGGCTTATCAATAAAATAAATGATAAATAGTTTGATGTATTGGTTTTAATGTCACTTGTCACATCTTGTTATTCTGGCCACGAATTCATCATCCCATGCAAAAGACAAAGAAAAAAAACACTTTTCTTCTTATCTGTAGTTAGCAACCATTACACTGACCCATATATATATATATTTATTACATAATGATTTTATTTAAGCAATTTTATTGGCTATCATGCTGTCACCTGACATTCCGTAAAATTTGATATTGCTTGATTAAAACTTGTATTGACTTGGGTTTCACTTTCGTTTTCCATTGCATTATGTATGACGTCATAATGAAGTGATTAATTTCATATTGACTTGGTTTCACTAAAGGCTTCGGTGAATATCGTTTTTAAGGTCCATAAAAACTTGTATTGACCTCAGCAAAAGACTATAATTGTATAATATATATATATATATATATACAGCAAACATTACACTGACCCATATATATATATATATATACGTCTGAAAATTAAACCAAACAGTGTTAGAATTAGATTTTAGAGCTGTCAAATTTTTGTTCTTCCCTCGACGGGATTTGAACCCACACCATTGTTACACTGCAGCACCATTCGCTTAGCCTTACGTCCAGCGCCCTAGACCACTCGACTACATCCACTCCCTAAAAAAGGAGCTTCAATAGTCGTAGTGTTACCTTGTCTCGTAAGGCTAATCTAGGGATAGGCGTAAGACATGTGTATAAGCGTGTGTAGATGGTACATATATACTTAATATTATAATTTGACAGCAATCTAACTCTGCAATTTTTAATATATTGGATAGGATAATGAAGAATTATTCACTATACAGTCACAGGAAATAAAGTATATTATACAAACGTCTAGAAGCAAGTGACAACCATACAATATATCTGTCCCACTGGATCTCAAAGTTACTTTAAAGGATACTAGGTTAATACTAAATATTATATACGTCTGAAAATTAAACCAAACAGTGTTAGAATTAGATTTTAGAGCTGTCAAATTTTTGTTCTTCATATATATATACATCTCACCAATTGATGTGATAATTTTCATAAAATAAAACTAACCGGTATAATCCTTGTTTGTTAACAAACAGTAGATCATATCTCTGTTGATGGCATGTGACATCAAGTACTGTTTACAAATATCATTCAGCTCACTTGTGCTTGACTGGTTGAAATTCTGTAGCAGATCATGCAGAAGTGATTGACCTGCAGAGAACAAAAACTAAATACTGAATTTAATTATGCCAAATACAAAAGATCATTATAATGTGATGCTTACAAAAAAATTAATTTCATTTCAAGATCTAAAGTACCCTGGCCTGAGAAGACCAGACCTTCCGCAAATCTCTGACAAACTTTATTACATAATGCTGTATCGAGTGCACCTCGAACCGGACTAGAACTCCTGATTGTGGTAGGCACTAATTGCATATGTAGTTGTAAATCCAACTACCATACGATCACGACTGCCCCTTAAAGAGAAGGTTTCAAATGCATAAATGAAATTAAATCAAGACTAGTATTTTTCTTTCTTCCAATGTTCAGTCTTTACTTCTAAAGTGAGGCATTTTCAGATGCAGAAATACCTAATGATTTCTCCGCCACATTATTTATTGAGTTGCAGACAACTATACATCAAGACAAGCCACTTCTTCAGGATTAAAATATATTTTCCCATGTTGAATAAAAATAACGCAACATATAAATATGCAATAACATTTTTTTTTACTTTTATTTGAATTTAGTATGTAAATATTTGATGCATACTTGCAATCCAAAGCCCTGGTTGAATAGTTCAAGCAACATAATCTCATTGAAATTAGATCTGGCTTCGAAGAAATTTTCTGCACTATAACCTCCAACCTGAAGATAATAGAGCAGAATATTTCTTCTCACATCTAACCAAAATGTCTGTTTTAAAAGCTCAAATTCATGTACCAACTTTAAAAAAAAAGCTTTGAATATATAAACAAAAACAAAGCTTTTGAAAAGTTGTCACAGTACACCACCCAGAATATGAATAGAATTAACTTTCTGAAGAGTGAAGACTATAATATAAAAAACAAATATTATGTACACATAGAAGAAAGTGTTTTGTGTCTGTAGACTGTATTGACTGATGAAAAAGAGGAAACTCCTAATTTCTAGTGCTCAGTCATACCCTCATTTTCTAGCTGTTTGGACCAAGCTTGAAACATTTTATTTCCAAATATTTTCCTTAAAGAAAAGAGGAAAACTTTCATCTCTATTTACACCCCCCCCCCCCCCCCCCCCTTTTTTTTCGGTTTGTTTACTTTTCGTCTTTTGTTTTGAACGTAAGTTGGAAGTATTTATAAATTGACAAGAAGTTTTTCATAAACTACTTAAAAAGAAGCAATGCAAAAAATAAATCGTACGTTTAAAACATTGAGATCAAGGTTTATACATACCTACGGCTACGATAACAGCTGTATCAGCGTCGTTGACGTTACAAATATTTTCCACTTCCAGTGATGACGTGCGACGTTCTTCTTCAGACATGATGTTTAGCTTCAGGGGTGTTTTAAATACGAAAAATCAGCCGTGTTCTCGATCTAATAGGGTTGAGTTGGCATGTTTTCTATGTTGATATTATAATGAAAAATACAAATATCGCCATCGGAGAACGCTACTCCAAATTTTTCACTGAATTGTTCATCTTAAAACTTTTCAGAAGACCATTTCCCGTTTGGCATGCGCAGGAAAACGGAAGCGACTGAGACCATGTGCAAGCTACGAATCTGCACTTTAATTGGATAATAATTATGGAACTATATAACCTCAGGAACATGCCGGGCAAGGCATTGAAAAGGGGGACCTTGGTGAAAAAAACCGTGCCGCGAATGTAAAATTCCGAAAACAGCGATTCCGATTCGAACACGTTATATCTAAACGATTCCATATCAAAAGAAACAAATTTTTTAAAGATTTTAAACAATGTTTAGATAATTGATTAATGTAAAAAAATTATATCTTAAAATAGTTTTATCTGTAAAAAATTGACATCAAAATATTGCATTTTCATGTAAAAGCACTACCGGAAAACAAAATGGCGGCCAAAATAAGATAAGTCGGCATCTCTAGAAATGATATAATATGTATATACTAGCATAGAGTTAAATATACAAAGAATGATTATATACAAAAACAATATACGAAAAAAAAAGTAAAAAGAAAAAAGCATTGTTTAGTAGATCATTGTTTTTTGTCCGTTTTCTGTTGACTATTCTATTGTCTATCCTTTTTCAAATTACGGCTTTTAATTACACCTTTGGTATCTTCAAACTTTTCTTAATAGTTATTACAAGTCTATATTACAACCATAATACACAGATTATATTATTATTGTATGATGCTCTTCTTGTGTGTGGAAGAAATTGGCAGTTACTGTTTCTCTGCAAAACACAATTCATTAGGGAGTAAGACAGATAAAAGTTTGATTGACTCTGGAACTGGGTTATCACTGTACAATCCATATTTTAGTGATGATCTACTACAAAGAAAGCATCTGAATCATCTGATCATTGTTCTCACCAAGTTATAGCTGAAATATTTAGTTCTTTTTAAACCTCCAACAAAAATCACTCACTCAATCTTTTTGTCTGTTGATGCTGTCGAACATAATTACAATTATTGCCCCTCTCAAAGCAATCATAACACCAGTATAATATACATTAGAAATGCGATGCCATGTATCCTCCTAGTCTGTATATCATTTGTTTGCTTTTGTTGAGAACAAGAATACAAATATGGCTCATGTCTTATTTATGTTATTTATGTTTGTTTGCGTATAGTGGTGTCCAACACATATTGTGTTGTGTTTTCGTTTTGTTTTTCTTCGTCTTGTGTACCCTATGTTGCCAGTTTCTGTGGATTGTCAATTTTTGACTGCCCCCTCGGTGTTCTCTAACGTTTATTTTGCACTGCACAATCTAGATTATAGTGTTTGTCTACTACAAAGAGGGCATCTGAATCATCTCATCATTGTTCCCACCATGCTGTAGTGCAATGGTTTTTAGACGTCTAACAAAATCACTCACTCGTTCTTTTTGTCTGTTGATGCTGTCGAACATATGTTTATCGTCCCTCTCAAAACAATCATAACACCAGTATAATACACATTAGAAATGCGACGCCATGTATCCCTCCTAGTCTGTGTATTATTTGTTTGCTCTTGCTGACAATGAAAAATACAAATATGGCTCATGTCTTATTTACGTTTGTTTGTGTTTGTTTACGTATAGTGGTGTCTAACACATATTGTGTTGTGTTTTTCTTCGTCTTGTGTAGCCTATGTTGCCAGTTTCTCTAGATTGTCTATTTTTGTTTGCCCTTCGGTATTCTCTAACGTTTATGTACTCACCAAACATAACCAGGAACATGCCACCTACAACGGGTTCTGGAATGGTAACAAACAGTGCTCCAAATTTACCAAAACAACCAAGTACTATCATAATTATTCCACCGACTTGTATTACAATTCGACTTCCTACCTTAAAATAGATGTCGTATGTCAAACAATATGTATTAATAATAATGTATTGGAAACATTATCCATGCAGGGTGTACTCGATACAACATTATGTGATAAAATTTGTCAGTGACTTGTGGCAGGTCGGTGGTTTTCCCCGTGTACTCCAGTTTCCTGCACAGATAAAACTGATCGTCACAATATAACTGAAATATTGTTGAAAGTGGCGCTAAACACCATAACCCCTAACATTATCTACAAATAGGGTTGTATTCTCTTTTTAAATGTAAAATGATATTTATTGCCAGTACGATTTTATCGAAAAGTGGGTAAAATCACACAAAATAGACAATAGTAAAACATTTTCATCTCAGGACAGGTAGCCTAAAACCCTCTGTCTTCTATGCCAACTGGAAAGCAAGAAGACAAAAAAATATATAAAAAATGAATGTTCCTATTTCCAGAAAATAAGGGGAAATAACTCCATCAAAATAGAAAATCATCTGGAGCTATGATCATTCCATTCTATTCTACAATAACTTGTGATATAGGTATTAATTCAATACATAAATATATATATATCAAGATCGGGAAAATGTCTACAAAGTGTGTGTAATGTTTTGTTGTGTAAATATATTGTACTGTCGATAAAAATAGAAAATTACAAAAAAAGAAGACAAGCTGTATCATTTATTGTAGACATTTTGGGAATTAAATTTGTGGTTCTGTTGATATTGTTTGAATTGCTGACCGTCACTGTTTAATCTTTCTTTTCATATTTTCTATTTTTGATATTTCTTTGTGTTATTTAAAGATTTCCTCTAGTCCGTTTCCTTGGTGAAATACATACCTTTGTTATTCCTATAGCACCAATATTTTCACTGTAAGATGTCGTCCCATTGCCAGATCCCCAAGCACCAGCTAATATACAGGCAATCCCTTCTGTACCAATACCTTAAATATCAAACACACAGTTGATAAACGGCCACCATCGTGTCTACCAACAGCTTAAACACCATTTACAAAATTCCTAAACTGGCAATATCCTGTGTACGAACACATTAAACAACAAATGGTGTGTTTGCTGTTTAAGGCATTCGTACACAGGATATTGCCCATTTACGAACAGGTCATATCTGATCTACCAACACCTTAAAATTCTAAGATGCTGTTTTTAGACGGGCCATATGATATGTACCAACACCTTAAACAATAGAAAATCAGTTATTATCCAGACATTGTTCTCTGTACATTAAATGACATTCAACAGTTAATATATAGACAATACTCTCCATACATGTACCAATAAAATAAATACCAAGCACAAAAGGGGCCTTTGGGGTCGTTATCGTATGGTAGCTTGATTTATAACTACCTATGCAATCAGTGCCATTGTTAGTTTGAATCCTGCTCAGGCCAGGTATACTCGATACAACATTATGTGATAAAGTTTGTCAGTGACTTGCGGCAGGTTGGTGGTTTTCTCCGGGTACCACCAATAAAACTGACTGCCACGATATAACTGAAATATTGTTGAAAGTGGCGTTAAACACCATAAACCAAACCAACTCAAACCTATATATTCCAAGTATGAGTTGCCTGATGCTTGATATCTGTACTAGAGGCATAAAACTCATCTTTATATAGTCGGACATAAACACTTATAGCAGTAGAAAACGTATACTAGTTACTAACTTTCTCTTTTATTTACCTCTATTTACTGCATGGACAGGTGGAGGCTTGGCTCCAGCAATCTTAGCACATGCGTAGTAATCTCCCACAGATTCTATCATGGATGCCAATACCCCTGCCAGCATTCCAAGTACGGCAGCTACACTGACTGTGGGAGTTCCCCACTGACCTGTAAAAGGAATTCATTTTTCAACTTATATTTTCTACAAAGCTTAAAACATATAGCTCATGATGTTCGTGTCATCTACCAGTACACGACAGGTGCCATTAGAGGAGTTGGAACTGCTTATTACAGAGCTCCAGAGTTCATTACCAGATGGTTTTGTTTTTTATTTGTTTATGGTTTTTTGGGGGGTTTTTTTTGTTAGTTTTATTTTTTATGGGAAGGGATGGATTCACTTGCTCAATCTTTGTTTTTTCCTCTTTCATTTGGCCATTGTATTGGCTGTTCTTCGATTTACGACCTCTTTGTATTCTTCAATATTTCTTAAACGGCTCATTTTTCATTAGCAGGTACACTTTGTAGACTTAACATTGCTTTTAATCTACACCATGTTCTGTAAAATTAAGAAAACTGAACTGCTTCTTTCTCAAGATACTACATGGTACAAAATACTACATCCTTCCGCAATAGAGATTTTTCATAGAAACATGCACTGGCAATAACTTTAAGTGTCATTGGACTACATTAATGGTATCATCACTATTGTTTGACAATACTGACAATATATTTACTGTTGGACACCAACAATGTTTTGACTTCTATTTGCCTGCAGTAATTATTTTGACCCTTCTTTCAAAGCACTGACACATTTCCACAGTTGCTATCTCACAATATTTTGACTGTTCGTTGCATTTACTGCCAGTACTTCGACTAACATTTGCCTATGCTGACAATATTTCGACTGTTAGTTGAGTACAGACTCCCACACTTGACACTATTTCTACTATTTCATAAAACCTCTTACCACAAATTGACCAGTTGTTAGGTACTTTCAAGTGAAACAAATTGTACCAGAATTTTATTCAGGTCAAGTTTAATTTTTGCAGTTATCACTCATTCAATAAGAACACCCCCCCCCCCCCCCCCCCCAAATAAAACAACATTGCAATGACAAAATACAACAAGGGCAACGCAAAGCGTGGCATATCCCCTCGCCTAAAAATTTGACCCGGTGACCTTGACTCATATGAGGTGTACTCAATACAACATTATGTGATAAAATTTGTCAGTGACTTGCGGCAGGTCGGTGGTTTTCTACCGGTACTTCGGTTTCCTCCATCAATAAAACTGACCACCAAGATATAACTGAAATATTGTTGAAAGTGGCGTTAAACACCATAACTAAATATGGCATTAGCGGTGCACTAAATTTAGTAGTGTGACGATACAAACGAAAACCTCCCAATATTGCTATTCAACGAATACAAATTAATTTATACTACTAAAGTGCACCATGTCGTACGGTTGGTCTACAAACCTGGGTAAGGAAACCTAAACCAGTCTGCATTCGCTATAACTCCTGGTTTTGTGTCTGTACGGGCGCCATATCCCCAGCCTTCTTTGTTATCTGTCAATACTCCTGTTACTGTCAGGATATAGCATATCAGCCATGACAATAGCATAGCTAATAACACCTGTCAAAGAAAATTAGTGTAATATATATCAGCCATGACAATAGCATAGCAAAGGAAATCAGTGTAACATATCAACCATGACAATAGCATAGCTAATAACACCTGTCAAAGAAAACTAGTGTAACATATCAACCATGACAACATCATAGCAAAGGAAACCAGTGTAACATATCAACCATGACAAAGCATATCAAAGGAAACCAGTGTAACATATCAACCATGACAACAGCATAGCAAAGGAAATCAGTGTAACATATCAACCATGACAACAGCATAGCAAAGGAAATCAGTGTAACATATCAACCATGACAACAGCATAGCAAAGGAAACCAGTGTAATATATCAATCATGACAACAGCATAGCAAAGGAAATCAGTGTAACATATCAACCATGACAACAGCATAGCAAAGGAAATCAGTGTAACATATCAATTATGACAACAGCATAGCAAAGGAAATCAGTGTAACATATCAACCATGACAACAGCATAGCAAAGGAAATCAGTGTTACATATCAACCATGACAACAGCATAGCAAAGGAAATCAGTGTAACATATTAACCATGACAACAGCATAGCAAAGGAAATCAGTGTAACATATCAATCATGACAACAGCATAGCAAAGGAAATCAGTGTAACAAATCAACCATGACAACAGCATAGCAAAGGAAATCAGTGTAACATATCAATCATGACAACAGCATAGCAAAGGAAATCAGTGTAACATATCAACCATGACAACAGCATAGCAAAGGAAACCTGTGAAAGGAAACCTATTTTAAACATATCAACCATTACAATAAGCTTGTACAAATGTAACATTAATGCCTTTTTTTCCTTTGATCTTTATATGGTTTATATTCCAGAATGTAAGCAACAGATAAGAACTATGAAATAATACACGCATATACGACATATTGCACACTTTAAATCTGAGCTGTAGTTTTATTACTCTCAGAGAGCCATGCAATAATGAATGACCTAGATGTGATATTGCATGGCTTCATGTCACAAATCATTTATATCACGGTTTTCCGAGTTAAACGGTTAAACAATCTCTCATTTTGTGTTTGATTGTTTAACTGCTTAACTCAGAAAACCGTGGTATAAATAGAGAATATTATATGGCTCTTTCCGTATCACATCCTGTATCAACCCGAGACACCAATATCATCCCGAGAGCTTTAGCTCGAGGGATGATATTGGTCGAGGATTGATACGGGATGTGATACGGAAAGAGCCATATTATATTATGTTTATCATATACTTAAACATGAGAAAGTCTTGTTCTGTATTATGAATTGTGACGTCGACGTAGTCACGTGATCAATATCATTTTAAGGGGTATGATAAAGGGGTGATGATATCGATATCAGTCACGGCAGTCAAATACAGTCGTAATGTTCTTTCAGTATTATATATGCAAATTTCCTTTATTTAGTACTAAATATATGATAAATATTACTAATAACACACTGTAAAAGATATCCATTGTACCATGTATTCAAAACATATTTTACAGTGTACAGATAGTATGGTCAAATCGGCTTCTTTCATATTAGGCGCCGATATCATATGGAGGTTGATACGGATTTATAACATAAGACCTGTATCATCCCTCCGACGCTCCCTACGTCAGGGGGTCACTAAGAAAACAAACATGACGTAGAATGGTTTTTGACGCTACCAAGAATAATATGCATGGATTTCTGGAGGATATAAACAAATCCTAACACAATAATAGAAACAATGTTTTTAAAATTGTTACTAATAATTAAATATCATTCAATTGATGACTTTTTCTTTAAAAAACTGAATTGTTAAAAAAATAGGTAAACTGTGCATTTTTCATATATATTGAAATGGTGAACAGAAAAAGGACAAACAATTGTCTACAAAACACAACTTAGAGAACCAAAGGTTGAGCAACACGAACCCCACCAAAACAACAGAGATGAACTCAAGTTCTCCGGAAGGGATAGCAATTACCAATACACCAGTGACACCCTTCAAAACTTACTGGAAATAGCTTAAATATATATAGCTTGTGTGTTTTACATCCTTTCTTCTTCTCATACTTAAATATAGGAAGGCCGACATTCTGTAGATACTGGGAAAACAATGTAATCAACACTACTGTCCTAAAAATAGAAAAATAAGATATACAGTAGTCCCTCTTAAAAGGCCATCTCCTATTATTTCAAAGGCCACCGTTCCTCTTTGGGCAGATTTCAAATGCACTAAGGTAGTAAAATACTACTAAACTGTCCCCTTCGAGTCGCAATATATTGTTGATTTATTGTGCTTAACGCCACTTTCAGCAATATTTCAGCTATATCATGGTGACCAGTTTTAGTGGTGGAAGAAGCGGAGTACCCGGTGAGAACTACCGACCATGGGCAAGCAACTGGTAAACTTTATCACTTCTGGCTGCGAGTCGAGTGCACCCTTTTCTGTAATTTACAAAGCTGGGCGTGAACCCACGCCGTATTGGTGATAGGCTTGTATGAGTTGTTATGTAATCCAACTACCTAACTCATTGAGCCACCCGGGCCCTCGCATTATATTGTAAATTCCAATGGTTGCTCCATATGTTTTGCAGTAATTGATCTAATAAAGAAATTCAATAAATCAACCAATACCATCAAGCTATTAAATTCAAACTATTGACTACCCAAGCTATCATGTTGAAGTATATAGATTCATGCCCTTACTTGAAACTTGTCTTGAATAATTTCAAATGATATACACCACATAATAAGAAGACTGTTGGGCCGTCGTGGTCATGATCGTATGGTAGTTAGATTTACAACTACCTCTGCAGTTGGTGCTTATCACCACTAAAATTGTGAGCTCGAACCCCGATCATGGCGAGGTGTACTCGATACAACATTATGTGATAAAATTTGTCAGTGACTTGCGATGGGTCGGTGGTTTTCTCAGGGTATTCCGGTTTCTCCCACCAATAAAACTGACCGCCACGATATAACTGAAATATTATTGAAAGTGGCGTTAAACCCCATAAACACAAACCTCTAAGAAGACGGTAAAAATGTCAAAGAGTTTTGAGAGACACTCACATAATAGCAATGTACCACTGCTTGGAAGCATAATTAGCTGCTGCAGGAAATAAAGCTAGTCCAATCAAACTGATTGTTGGGGCAATAGCTAGAGGTCCAATATGTGGTAGCATCAGTCCTATAATGCCACTGTACCCAACAATGACTTGCCCAAGTGAAGCCACCATGATAGCACCCTGCACCTAAAGCAAAATGAAAAAAATCTGGAAATTAGTCATGCATTGTCCAGACTTGGTTATTATTTAATCTTAATTCTTAAGATTTTTTTTTTTTTTGAAATTCCAAAAAAATAAAAGGAAATCATAAGATGTAAATGAAAATTTTTTTGTAATCTAAAAGTTCTTAGTATTAAAAATGTTTGACAAAACTATTCTCTTTAATAAGAACTACTAATGGGTTCTTTTTATATTAGTAGCTAGTATTGTGATGTATTCAAGCTTAACAAATATAGTGAGTTTTGAAAAATTGCCTTGAAAAATACGTCAAACATAAACATGAGCAAATTGGTAATGGAATAATTAAAAATGTATTTGATTAAAGCGTTGGTCAAAAAGTAGAATAAAGAAAAATAACCTCACGTAGGCGCATGTGCCACATCTCTCTGTGTTCGTCACTACCATAGTCAGGGAGAAGTGAAATGTTGGCATTTTCTGAAAATAATACAAATTATTATACTTCATGTATGTAAGCTATAATTTTATTGGATAAGACGAGGGTAACATTTTGCTTTGACACATGGCTCAGTGGGTAACAATTTATTTACTGTCACCCTCTCATTAAAAATGAATAGACTGAATATGAAATGAAACATTAAAATGAAAAAAAAACATCATTGCAAACGAGAAAGTGAAAACATTCTGTATAATAAATTAAATAACATATAGTTGAGAGGGTGATAGATCAGATTGTTACCCTTCGAAAAAGACAAATGAAGATGTCAACCTTCGCTTTGCCTCGGTTGACAATGTTTTTCTCAGGGTAACAATCTGATCTATCACCCTCTCAACTATATGTTATTTATATATTATCATATATTAGTGAGTGACTAAATGGTCTTGGGGGATAAGTGTTGTAAGCATCTAGATTAACCATTTTCAAAACAATTACTGGTAATGGGTAGGAAGTGGCAAATAATTTTTGAATGACTCCATGAATTATTCCCCAAGGACAAAAAATGCATGAAAGTTAACAATCAAATGGTTCTTGCCTTAGACATAAAGTAACTAAGACAAAACTGTTTGGGTTTAGTTAAAGATTTAATATGTTGCTGATGATCTATAAAATTTGAGAGGACAAGCCAATAGTACACAGGGCAGAAGAATTCTAGGAACAATCCGAAAAGAAACACAAATAAAACAGAAAACAAAAACTGGTACAATACAAACTTCTACATATATGCACATCAACCAGTTTAAGATTAGAATATAAGATGTACATATTTGTCTTACTTTGTTCGTATGGACATTCCCATTGTTTCTGTCCCAGAATAGCATTATGTCTTACTTTGTTCGTATGGACATTCCCATTTTTTCTGTCCCAGAATAGCATTATGTCTTACTTTGTTCGCATGGACATTCCCATTGTTTCTGTCCCAGAATAGCATTATGTCTTACTTTGTTCGTATGGACACTCCCATTGTTTCTGTCCCAGAATAGCAGTAGTTGGTGTCAAAAATGCAAAGGTTGCTCCCTGGATTATCGGCAATCTACAACAATAAGATATACATCAAGTACAATAGTATAATACAGTTATTTAATGGGAGTGCAGGCAATAGATCAAAATAGTTGGCCTGAGCTGAGGTAATGGAAATTATCAAGTGAACTATTGCACAAGAAAACCACAATTCCCGGTAAAATCACAGGGGCTCGCAGTTATATTTTCACATCACCAGGTATCTATAAAAAGAAGCATACTTGTGAAAATATAACTGCGAGCCCCTGTGGGTAAAATAGACATGAATAAGCACGTCAAAGGCGAAAAGATAATGGTTATTACGACCTATCACATTAACCTTCAGACCACTGTGTTCTTGTCAGAAAATGGTGTGTCGAGTATATACTGGTATCTATAAAGAATTTAGCTGCGGATGGTCCGCTATATCAGAAAACTGGCCAAGAACCATATGAGCTACGGTTCCGCAGCTATAAAGAACTATGCAAGTGTTCTAGGGACCGTCGTGATCGTATGGTAGTACAATTTACAACTACATATGCAATCAGTGTCTATCACCACTAACGTTGTGAGTTCGAATCCCGTTCAGGCGAGGTGTACTCGATACAACATTATGTGATGATGTTTGTCAGTGACTTGCGGCAGGTCGGTGGTACCTTTTTCTCCTGATACTCCGGTTTCTTCCACCAATAAAACTGACCGCCACAACATAACTGAAAATATATTGTTGAAAGTGGCGTTAAACACAATAACCCTAACCCTTTACAAGTATTCTTGAAAAATCTAATTCTTAAAGCCAATCAAGATAAAGATCTACCAACCTGACACCGAAAGTAGTCTGTATGAGGGTGCTAATACCAGATACAAAGAAGATAGTACTAATAAGCTGACCGAGTCCTACGCCATCCTCGGCTATACACAGTGCTTTATACAGGACAAAGGGAACTGTTATAGTGGAACCAAATGCTGTCAGGTATTGCTGTAAATTGATGGGTTACTTTATTATTATTATATCGAATAGGACATTCTAAATTATTAACCATACCCAGAATACCAAACAGGAAATACTATGCCTGTCCTAGAAGATGATGTAGTAAAAATTTCATCAAAATCATACAGGAATTGACTTTGGAATAATGTTTTGTAAAAATGTGATTTTATATGAAATGTATAGTAAAACATTACAGTGACCGGATACTTTTTGCACGTCTCAGTACATGTAAGTCATATCATGTTTGTCGCGGAATGTCCGTCCTATATATGTTTTTAAGTGGTGCTGTTCGAGATATTGATCCTTTGTATTATATTTGTGCCTGCAGAATTTTCTTTTTTTTATCGTGACGATCAATTATTAGAGGCTGATCTCCGGGGTATCCAAGAGGAAATGTCAATGAATAACTTTGTGTTGTAACAACTGTAACTTGACATGTCTGAAAATCGAACTCACATATGTAATGTTGGTTGTATATGTAGATTTTCAACCCACATAGCTCCCCAGTACGTCTCACATTGGTAGATAGATAATGCCCTCTTGATGGGAAATGATCAGTTTATACAATGGAAAGCTTGACCATGTACAATAGTACTAGCGGGTACCGTGATTGTAGAGTGCTACGCTCCTTGAAAACTGAAGCTCTCTTTGTAGATTTCAAAAAAGCGTAGGCGTATTGTAGTCGCTACCAACATTTATTATGTTTCCGTACCCATCTCTCCATACTTTTCCAGTTGTAGTCTAATGTTGTCCCATTCCCATTCTTACCTCCTTTCTTTGCCCCCAATGTCCCATACTTACTTTCTTTATCATCTTTGATCATTTTTGAACTTGTACTCATTCTGAACATGCATGAACTATTTTGCATTTGGACATTAAACAACAAACAAATCAATCAATCATAAATAGATGTAAATTTTCTACCAAATATTAAAGAAAGGTGTTCGTCGTACAATACAATTTACATATACAGGATACAGACATTGGTGACAGACCACCAACACCAACCCAACAAACAACGAAAGGTGCGTTTTAAGCGTAATGCCAGAATAAAACAGACAGAGCACTATTCTCTATGAAAGTAATCTGCCCGCAAGGCCTAAAGAAGGTAGCTGGATGTAAAACCTTAATAACTAACTAACAATTTTACATACCTGAAATCCTAGAAGGATACACAAGTACCATGGTGGTACGTCCTCAACGCCATACAGAGGCTTATATCTGTCCTCGTCTTTATATTCGTCCTTCTCCTTCTCTACTCCCACTTCAAGTTCAATGTTATCTGGACCAGACTTTTCATGGCGGGAAAAAAATAACACATGCATAAATCAATGCAATTTGCTGTTCGATAGTCATTGCAATATTTATGAAGAGTATTTTGCGATAGTGATAAATAGACCTGTGTGATGGTAGGTAGTCATTATTACATGACTGCAATTTAGCTTGCATATGATTGACTTAAAAATAATTAAGAGGATTTGAGTACTTGCGATATCATCCCCTCGGCTAATATAAGTTGCATAAATATTCCGAAACTGGCTTTTCAAGATAATGACTCTTGAGCAGAACTCATGTTGTATTTTATAGATGTTTCTTTATAAAAAAGGGGCGAGGGGTGTAATGTTTTTAACCTTTTGTTTTTAAACAAAAGCAGATCATACTGTACTAAGATCCATTATTTGATAACTTTTTACAAAATAAAATTCACAAAAACTTCAACTAAATTTATTTATTAAAAATAATAAAACATGTGAATAATAGGAGAAAACCGGATGGGGCTCTAATTTAAATTCTAACTGAATATGCTGATGCCATTACCATAGAAAATTTGCATACACAAATGCATCAGAATTTAAAATTAACTTTATTCTTTCTAGAAGATCCTTTCCCTTAAATTAAATGGTCTTTCTTTGAGTTTGACTGTATATACTTTTGTTGAAGAACGGCTACAGCAAGATTATCAACGTCGTTAAACGACAAAGGAATCTCGGACTAGATAGATTTTAACAAATTTTACACCAAAACATTCAGAATTGTCTATATTTTGACTGTTTATTTGCTCATTATGTTTATATGAGTGGTTTTTATTTGTACATAATTTAAATATAACAAATAAAAATTGACTTTGATTTTCCTATATATTTCAACTAAAAATAAAACCTAAAAATTAACAACCTGGTTAAATTATCTACAAATAAAAACCACTCAGTCATATAAACAAATGAGCAAATAAACATGCTGTACAACATTCTTTGAAATTAGGAGGTACCAATTACCATTTTAAGTGGGTACCTGGTACCGTCCCTTACTAAAACTAAAAGGCCTGCACCCGTTGACAGTTTGACTTTGGTGAGGATGGTCTTAAATCATCAACATTCGGAAGTTCTCGGAATCTGATGCATCCAGAAATGACAAAATGGCTGAAGTTTTAAAATTTCTGCATAAAAATAAAGAATTTATTCTTTTCTATCGATTTAATTTGCAATATGATTAATAATTATTTTGTTTTCATGCCATTTTCAACGTTTTCTTGGTACACAGGTAATGTGTTTACATTTTGTTCAGGGACCGGAAATGACGCACTCCTATTCTATCAATATATTATCACTACAGCTTACCTTGCTAATCGAAAAAATGCTTCCATTCGAAACCACTGTCTTTAACGAATGTCCAAAGTTGTAAAATCCAAACAACAACATCCAAATTAACAACTTAAATGTCAAATCCAACAGCACTGGCCATAATGAACGTCCATTTTTTTTTAGTAAGTTACAGTATGGTAAAATCTATTAATTCAATATTTTAGACATGTTTAACACGATATATTTTAAATACTGATCAGTGAAAAATGTCATAACTGTATTAAAATAATTTTCAGTTCTATATATTAGTTCTTAATTGCTCAAAAGAAAAGATTTATTTAAACAGTTCTTAATTCCTGTTTGCCATATTTCGTTATATTCATTGAAAATCATATAAGGGATTGTCACACTTTGACAGTGAATATTTTTTTAGTACGAAATGCTCACCACATGACAGTCGAGTGACCTAATATGCCCAACCAGCCGGTCAGCAGACGGAAACTTTTGACAACACTTTGAAGGGTTTTAGGCCAATCGTGGGTCTATTTTAGTAAACGATCTTTTGGACGTAAGGAAAAATGGCGGTTTTATATGGATAACAAAACTTGATGATTTCTAACCTTGTTTATGGGTGATTTCCACATGTTGTAGGATACAACAGCGAACACTGACGTCAACGTGAAGAAACCTCAAACCTTTGAGGTCATAGGTTTTGCGGTTCATAAATAAAACCCGAATGCATCTCGGTGCGTCATTTCTGGTCCGCGTCAAAATAGGTACCCGCACGAAAAAATATATCAGATAAAATTTGAAAACTAGAACTTTATTAATTCGGTAGTTATAAGTATTAAAAATATGATTGGGTACTACTACTGAACGTCCAAAGTGAAGTCGTTTCGAGAAAATCGGACGCCATGTTGATTTATGTGTCAACGAACAACCCATTTTCAAAAATAATTCCGGGAGCTATCCCTGGATCAATATTCTTCATGCATGGCTTAAAATTTGCAGAAAGTCTTCAATTTTACCAATCCGACTGCCAAAAATTAAAAACAATCGAAATCGTAACGTAAAATATAAAAGTTTACAAAACGGTATTTTTAAACTCGCTTACCGCACTTCCGAAAAACATTGGGGGTCAAATATCAATAATCTGGACCTTCCTCTAAAGACATGTCGCCAAGGTTTCAACGAGTAAACAGCATTAGCTCCCGGTTATCATTGGATGTTTGGGCCACATTTTCTGACTTTGCAATCAGAGTTGAGCGGGAAGAGTTATCGGACGTTGTGTGGCGCATGACCGGGATGTATGTCTTCCGCCATTTTGGCCAGGACAATTTCAGAGTTGTACCAAAGAAAAATGGAATTTACTGACGTATTGTTCTACCAATTGATACAATAATTATCTAGCATTGATGTATTCAGACCACGGAGGTCAATCATGCACGGTAAGTAACAAAACTTCTTCTAAAATATAGTTTTATTCTCAAAAGAAATATCGTTTTCAACCGGATCAAATGGGGGTTAATTTTTAAAACAAAAGATGCACAAAAATCGCACAGAAACTTTACACGAACTGAATAAATATAGATCTTTGCTTCGATAAATGAAAAAGAGATGGGATTTAATTCACCATTTTATTATTTTACTCTAAAAATGGCGAAAACGGCAAGCATCAATATAAAGTTGTCAAATTCTCCCAATCTATAAATAACTTTATCCAAGCAGAGCTTTGGTGACGTAATCATGGCTGCTCGGAAATTATCGGGATTTATTAATAAAGGAGTTGTTCCGGTATTCTTTGATATTTTTAGAAAAGTGGTATCTTTTGTGAAATGTTCAAGATTGTTTTTTATTTTTGGGTTTTAAATGAAATTTGTCTACATAAAAACTTTTTATGCATTTCTCATTAAGTTCCTAGTGTATATTGTAGCAATACATAGGACAATTGTTTTTAAATAGTAACATGAATTTCCATGCAACATTTTTGAAACAATTTATTTAAATTGTTATAAAACATAATTATTATGTTTCAGTGCTATTAGGGAAGCTTTATGAAATATATGCTTAATGCATACATTACAGTATGTGAATGTATTAACATTTTGGTTATATACAATGTAATCAGTGCATGTGATATGCTAAGTTTAATCAATTACATTTTTTTCATTACACCATTACTGTGTGCAAACTTGTTTGGTATGACAGAACATTTATGATGCATGCAGCAAACATTTCTGGAATAATGCTAATTTTCATATAGAATCTATTTGCCACCAAGCATATATGCATAAAGATAATTTTTAGTCGAATAGTGCATTGTATTAAAGCTTTTCATTTGTACATGTATGATAAACTATTTCTGGAAAAGATAAATTATTTTTAGTTCTTTATTTTTATTCTGTAGACTGTATAACATATTTTAAATGTTTATTTTTATTTTACAGGTGTGATCGTGGCATCTCAGTAGATCATTAAGAGTTTTAAATCATTAAAATGCCACTTCTGAAAGTTGATGCTGTTGATTATGATTCAGTTTATCAAATATGCTGCTAATGCATAGGATCACAACACACACAATTTAAAGAAATCACAAAGATTTCATTAGGAATAAGTTGGTCATGAACTGGGACACAGCACTATTTGTAGTCGTCAAATGTAAAATTATAGTATATAGAGGAAAAGAGAGTGACATTGAGGACTGTTTGTTATAAATTAAGATTATAAATAATAGTAGAAGATAACAGTTTATTGATTTGTGACAATAAAAATGATAACTTTGAAAATTTGGGACTTTCTAATCGCATGAACGAGGTTTTTCCCAGACAAAAAAATGAAAATAATGTATAAAATGTGATAATTAAATGTTTAAAAGATAAAATAACTTCAAGGCTGGCTTATAAATTGTACAGAGAACATATCTGATAATCCAAATAAGACTTTTCATGGAATATGGGGCCATAATTGAAATATTATTTTTACTAAATTTCCAGGTAGAGGGCTAATGAACCAGGACATAGTTCATACCAGTGTCAGAATTGGGGTTGCTGATAGTTTTCTCCTTGTAGTATACAGTTATAGGATCAAAATGATACCAAACACTTGAACATTTAATATTATAATATTCGACAATTATTGAAATTGTAGCAATTTCGGGAATTATCTGAAATTTTGATTGAACAAAGAAAATTGACCTTTTCAATGGAAAAAATGGCAGTTTTTGCACAAACTGTAATAATAACTTCATTGATGTATGGATATTGAGGTTGTTTACCATAAAAATATCAATTTGAACATAAAAAATATAATTAATTCCCTAAAATAACTTATTTTTACACTTTACGGAGCTCAAAATATTAAGCTGCGGAGTTTATAATTCTGGCGCTACAGACTTTGAGAATTTTTTTTGCTGATAAATATAGGTGTTCCATGTTAGAGGGTTCTTTTCCCTTCCAAAATCAGTATTCAGAAAAATTCCAGTACTTTTTTCAGATTTTTTATGACCAAAAACTTGATTTTTCGAATAAAATTTGACGTTAAAATTATGGAGGCCTGCGCAAAGGAAATAATATTAAAAAAATATATATATCAATTGAATAAATGTTATTCTTGATATTTTTACCTGGAGACTGGGCACTTTGTGGACAGTGCTGCAATTTTCAGCCTTGCAAGTTAAAGATTTTTGAAGATATTTGACCACAAACCTGGTAGTTTGAACAAGTAGACGGCTGACACATAAATTAAAAAAACTAAGTCCAAAGGCTATTTTCAATGTTTTAAATTCTGTGACATTTTTTTCATACAACACCTACAGGTGTGTATAATACCTCTTTTTGAAGCACAAGGAGGATACATTACTATAGAAGAAAGCATGATAACCTATCAGGTAGTGAAAAAAATATATTTTGGTCCAAAAATGTCATTTTTTTACTCTACTGCCACTACTCACTGAAACTAGTACTGCCTTGTGAGCGCATTTTCAGAGGTTGGAGTTCGAATTAATATAGTTGTAATATGATTTATTGATTGTTGTGTTTGAATGCCGTTTAATCATCTAAGGTCATTTCACGCATAAGTATAAAAGTTTTATTTATGGAGAGAAGTAGCCTGCATGAAGCCTTATATTACACCATGGTCTTATCTCTTTATAGTTATTTATAATAAAACCGGGCTGGTTTGTTGGGTATATGAATAACGAGCTGATCCTAGTTATATATAATTTATTTCGTCATCTATGGGGGTTTTAACCCTGTAAATAACAATTAACAGGTAAGTATATGAAATACACATTCACACGATGAAATTGACATTCAAGTACAAAAGAATAACATGTAAACACAATAACATAAATCAATACAATAGTAAACAATAAGTTGTATCTTGTTTTCGACTAAATATAAGGTATGAAAGTGTATGAATAAAATATAAAGATTTACGGGTGTGAACTGTGTTAATATTGCATATGTTTTAAAGGGATTCCGTAGTACAAAATATAGTATCTGTCAAGCTGTTTTAATATCACGATAATATGAAATATCTGTATCCGACAGTGAAATATCGTACATGAAGAATAGCAATTCTTGTGAATAAAATCGTATTCGCAAATTAACCAATTTACGAATTAGTATACACACAAACAAAGTTTGTTTACAAAGTTACACAATACAATTACAAAACACTCAATTACCTGTCTGTGGGACCAGGTTTCACCAAATTAAACACATTGTCGGTAGGCTACATGATAGCAATTCTCCTGAAAAATATACAATTAAGGATGCTCTCAGTTTCTTGCATAATCAGCAAAATGTATAATTGCTACTCAATATTTCAATCCGGCATTAGAATATCATTTACATCATGTTATGCCGCATTTCATAACCAAGTTCATTTTTACATTGAAACTATTAAAAATATATTAGAAAATAATTACTCGCTGTTATTAAACAATAATTAAGGAAATTCAATACAGTGATTATCAAGTTAAAAACTATTATCAATTAACGTATTATACTTGTAGTTATCTACGTTTCACTCACTCATTCATTCATTCATTCGTTCATAAAAAAATGGTCAGGTCGAAGGTCTAAGTTTCTAATTTCCCCAAAATGAATAAATACAGAAAATGACAAGAAAAGCATAAATACCTTCAATTATAATCAGTTGGAATATAATTCAATAAAGATATTCGAATTCCAAAGAATCAGTATCAGAAATTTGTCGAGCGTCTTGGACCTTCCAAAGCCAATACCCGTTTTTTAAATCTAACTCAAAAGCGAAGAATCAATCAGAAGGACTGAATTCAGAATTTCGGAAACTTTGAACCAATAGAAAGCATGATAAGAATATCCAAGGAAAGAAATGATTCCAAGGCATGTGACATACCAAGCATGTTCATCCAGGTGTGTCGTTATCTAATCAATAAACAATACTAGAGTAGTTTTAATGAGATCGATAATTATAGCTCATTTAATAATTTATTAATATAATATATAACAGTAATTATATACAAGTTGAAATATTTTATTTAAGACATATGCGAAGTTGTTAATTACTGAATACATAATTATGAAATAAAACTATTACTATGGTAAAATACACCCTATCACATTCTCCCCCGCCTTGCAGAAATGGTGTCCCCACCATTTAATACAATAAGAAGAGTGACAGTATTCAATAATTAAATATACAACTATATGTTTTCGGTCACAAGCTTCAGTAACGCTTTTCCGATGTCCTTTTCTGATGATGGAAACATTCCTGAAAAAGCTAGACCTTTTAAATACTCTGCTTTCCGCATCCAGTCTGGTTGTTGCAACATAACATATTCGCCAGTTTTCATCCAGGCTGGTTTGTTTCTTCTACGTGCAGACTTTCTAAAGACAGTGTTATCTTCATCTTCGTCCTTGTCTTCGTCTTCCTCTTCAGGGCCCTGTTGTCTTGTCCTTTCAGGACTTAACTCACCAGTTCTCTCTTCTATAACTGGTAGAACATCAGTCTCTGCACGTGTATTCGATGATTCTTGAAAAGATGTTTCAGTATTCACTGTAGATTCTGACAAGTTAGAATCTGTGTCTGTGTCTGTTGTTTCAAAGGTCTCTGTTGTGTTCGATGTTGTAATCGAATCGTCTATCTCAATTGGTGTCGGTTCTGAAGGTTGTCTGTCTATCGCTTCTGTTTCCTGATGTTGGGCGTCCCCTGTAACATCAGTTTCCTTCACTTCATCTAACTCTGGCTGAGATGTGTATGGTTCAGATGATGGACCATCTATCTCTGCAGATTGGGTAGTTTCTAAGAAGACAGATTCCTCCTCTGTTTGATCTTCATCGCTAGGATCTGGAATGTTTATCTTGTTTCTGTTTGGTAAATGGCCTACCGGTAAAAGTAAGTTCCGATGTAGTGTTCTGTTTTTACCGGTACCATTTTCTCGTCTTACTACAAAAACTGGGATATCTAAGTTTGGTTGCTTGAGTACGACATACGGGTTATCTTCCCAATGATCGCTGAGTTTGTGTTTTCCATCCCATGCTACTATCTTTACTAAAACTGTATCGCCAACTTCTACAATGCCTCCTCTTGTCTTGAGATCATACCCATCCTTTTGATGTTCTTGGGCTTTCTTTGTGGTTGATAAGGCAATCTTATATGCGCTTGACATTCTATCTTTTAATTCTTTAATATATTTTGAAGTTGGTATGTTGTTGTTGTTACATGGATGAGTGTTGAAGGTTATATCTACTGGAAGTAATGGTTCTCGTCCAAATAGTAGAAAGTACGGTGTCATTCCAGTAGTGTCATGCTTAGTGCTGTTATACGCATGAGTCATGGTGTTGACGTGCGACTTCCAATCCTTTTTCTGTTCTGGGTTGAGTGTTCCAAGCATTGATAGTAGTGTTCGGTTAAACCTTTCACAGACACCATTTCCTTGTGGATGGTAAGGTGTGGTGCGTGATTTTGTCATACCAGCAAGTTCACATAACTCTTTGATTAGTTTGCCCTCAAAGTTGGCACCTTGGTCACTGTGTATGCGTTTGGGAAAACCATAGTGGACAACAAAGTTGTTCAGAAATGCTTCAGCTGTTGTTCTTGCTGTGGTGTTTTTGGTTGGTATCGCTAGCGCATACTTAGTAAAATGGTCGGTGATGACTAGTATGTATTGATATCCTCCTTTAGATGTTTCAAGTCCAAGAAAATCCATACATACTAGTTCCAGAGGTTGTGAGGTTGTTATGCTGACTAAAGGAGCTTGATCCCTTCTTGGGGTTTTCCTTTTCAAGCATCTATCGCATGATGAAATCCAATCCTCTACATCTCTAGTTAAACCATGCCAAAAAAATCTATCGCGAATGAGAGATGTGGTTCTGTCTCTACCCTGGTGGCCCATCTGATCATGAAGAGATCTTATAATCATTGATCGATGACTTCGTGGTATTATAAGTTGGAAGTGTTTCTCTCCGGTTGTACTGTTGGTAACTAACCGTCTAAGTACCTTGTCTTTTACCTGTAAGTTATCAAAATTCTGGAAGAGAACACGGTGTTCTGGAGTCTTAGGGACACTGGATCTGCGTGGCTTCTGTCCTGACATCACCTGTGAAATCCAAAAACGAAGAACTCCATCTTTAGTCTGAGCGTCTGCTAAGTCTACCCTGTTAGAAATGAAAGGATCTGAAAGATGATTAGTGATCTCAGCTGAAAAAGAAATAGTTTCTATAGCTGGCACTGAGATAAAATTACAAATAGCCTGTACTGATGCTAATGGTAATTCACTGGTGTTGTCGGTGATGTTTGCTAGTGCTGGTAATCTTGACAATGCATCTGCATCTGCGTTGTTTACTCCGGGTCTGTATTTAATTTCAAAATTATAAGATGAAAGTGCAGCAATCCATCTTTGAGTAGTGGCATCTAACTTTGCTGACGAAAGAACATAGGTAAGTGGATTGTTGTCGGTGTAAACGATAAATTTGGATGTCATGAGGTAGTCACTGAATTTATCAGTAACTGCCCACTTTAACGCTAAGAATTCTAGACGATGAGCTGGGTAGTGCTGTTCTGATTTGGTGAGTCCACGACTTGCATAGGCAATGACACGCTTATGACCTTCTTGTTCCTGATAGAGGATAGCTCCTAATCCGCGTCCAGAAGCATCTGTATGTAATTCAAATGATTGAGTAAAGTTTGGATAACCAAGTATAGGCGGTGTAATAAGACAAGATTTCAAGGTGGTAAAGGCGTTTTCTTGTGCTTCTCCCCAAGTCCATGCTATTCTAGAATTCTCTACTTTAAACTTCTTTCCTTTCTTTTTCGTAGTTACTGGTATAAGATTCGTCAATGGTCGAGCTATTCTGGAAAAATCCTTGACAAATCGTCGGTAGTAGCCAACAAAACCTAAAAACCTTCTTACCTCTTCAGGTGTTGTTGGTGTTGGCCAGGACTTAACCTTTTCAATTTTATCAGGATCTGGCTCTATTCCGTGCTCGGATACTACATGTCCGACATAGCGAACTTTTGGCATGAAGAATGAACATTTCTTAGGAGAAAGTTTCAATCCTGTCTCTCTCAGTCGTTGGGAAACCAAATCAATTCTGTGAAGATGTTCCTCGTAAGTATCTGAAAATATGATGACATCATCTAAGTAAACAAAACATATTTTCAAGTTCAGGTCTTGTAGAATGGTTTCCATTAGTCTTTGATATGTAGCTGGACTGTTTGCTAATCCAAACGGCATGCGTTCATATTCATAAAAGCCTAGTGGGCCTACTGTAAATGCTGTTCTCTCTTTGTGTTCTTCTTCTATCTCTATTTGATGATATCCTGATTTCATGTCTATGACAGTGAAATATTTGTTACCAGCTAGTCCTTCCAGAATCTCTTCTATCCGTGGTAGTGCATGTGCATCTTTGATGGTGTTCGTGTTTAGTTGGCGATAGTCGACACACATACGTAGTTTCCCATCCTTCTTTCGACACAGAACGATATTCGATGTCCAAGGAGAGTGCGACTGTCTGATGATTCCACTAGCCAATAGTTGGTGGATGTGGTCTCTCACCTCCTCGTACATCGTAGGTGGTATATGTCTGTGTTTCTGTTTGAAGGGTAGATCATTCGTGAGGTCTATCCTGTGTCTGACCATGTGGGTATGTCCGATGTCTAAGTCATCCTGAGACATGATATCGGTATAGCTCTGTATCAGTTCTTTGCCCTTATTAATCTGACATTCGGTTAGTCCATCAGTACATATAGTTAATTCAGATGTATCCATGTCTGATTCTGCTTCTTCTTCATACTTCTGTATGCTCTGTATATGTACTGGTTGTAGTTCACAAAGGATGCTATGTGGTGATATGGATACGGTTCTGGTTGATATGTTGGTGATATGTACATCAGTTGTCTCGTGGTTGTGATATGTATATGACACGACTGTTGGGGTAATATCCAAATCGAGAGGTATTGATGATCGTTTGGTTGGTTGTATCAGTGCACACACGGGGTGGTATGGTAGTTTCCTGTCCATATATCCTGAAATGACGACTTCTGAATTTGGTTGAATTAATATTGTTTTCTTCTCTGCGGATTTAATGACTGCTAATTTGTTCTGTTGTCTGCGCAAGTTACGTTCTCTCAAGGTTAAACATCTTAAAGCCATATAAACAGAAGTAAATAAATGTGCATCCTGTAAATACTTATCCCCATAAGTTCCTTGTAACTGGTCTATAAAGGAAGAAAGAATATTAGTTCCAATTAAAACTGGTACAGCTGAGTTATAGTTGCTATCTGGTACCACTAAAAATAAACAATTATGAAGTTTAGAATCTTTCGAATGTGTGCCACGAGAACCTAGTATGGTTAAATCGACCTCAATAAAACCTTCATATGGCAATTCTTGCCCATCAGCGCATTCTATTCTGAGTAACTCTTTAATAGGATGAATAGGTAAATCTGAAAAATTATCAATGTAAAAGGAATGGCTAACTGTAGATACTGATGAACCTGTATCAATTAAAGAAATAGTGTTAATAGTACCTACAATAACATTAACTTCATTTGAAGTCCCAACTAAACTTGATAAATAGTTTTTCTTGGGGCGTGTGTGTCCTCGACCAAGCATATGCCCCTCTATGTTGGCCTCTTGAAGTTTAACCCTGCTGTTCTACTGTGGTCTAACCTTGCCCTGCAACCAATTTGGATGTGTCCTGTTTGACCACACCTATAGCACCTCGGGAGACGATCTTCATCTCTATTATACGTCGATTGATGCCCTTGATGTCGGATGTTCGGATAAGTAGAATGAGTATTGTTTTGACCATGACGATTGGTTGGCGTGGTATTATATCTTTGATCATGACGAGTAAAGTTGTTCCTAGATGCGATAGATGCTTGTCCTCGTCCTCTCCAATTACGATGAGTATCTTCGGAGGAATGCGTGTTAAATTGTCTATTCTGTTTTAGTTCTTGTATATCAGCTGCCATCTGTTGTATTGTAGCTCTTATATCCTCATTGGTGCTTTGTGTTTTTGGTGTCATCATCTTTGTGGTTGCTGTTGTTACAGTTCTTCTTATATTTGTTTCATGGTCTCGCATTTCCTTTTTTAAGGTGTCGAAATCTTTGACAATATAGTGGAGATGTCCAGATGTATCTTGTAGATGTTGACTAAGTCCACTCCAAAACCTTGAGCAAAGTTTCTCATTCATTTCCTCACGTCTTACCACGTTTTTCTGACACGCTTTGTATAGTAGATCCTCTATTCGATTAGCCCAAGTGGTCACATCTTCGTCGGTTTTCTGCTGAGCGTCGTAAAACTCTCTCATTAATAAGTCATCCTGAATGGAGATTCCATATGCACTCTCTAATTTGTGTAAGAGGGTTTCAATGTTTGTGTCAGCGCCTAGTCGCATGGCTATACGGGCAGCGTCGCCCTTCAGTGATCGTCTAACGGCCATGTCGACTATATGTGACGGAAACTGAGATCTTTTGAGTGTGTCTACTTCGTATTTCCATAAGTCATAAGGAGCTTCTCCTTTTCCCAGTTCCCCAAAGAAAGTTGAGATCCTAGGAGTATAGTTCATCGTTCCGTGACTAGTAGTATCTACCGGTACTGAAGAATGTGTATTAGCTGATGTTGTTGTCCTTTGGTTTGGAGAAGTTGTGTTAACGTTGTGGTGTTGTCTAACTTCTGGTTTTACAGTGTCTGCGACATAATTTGCCATCCAGTTTCTGAGACCTTCCGGACTAGATAATTTAGGTTTCGTCCCTAATGTCTTAAAAGCAGATATCAATGCTTCTTGTTCATCCTTAGATAAATCGATGTCTTCATATGGTGTGTCATCAATGGTAATAATGGCGTCACTGTTCTGGCTTGCCATTCTCTAATATTTGAAGTACTAATATCTTTAGTTCAAATTAGAATCAAAATTACAAAAATAATTCAAAGTGGTATCAATATAGACTTCCTGAAACAATATATATATATACATACAAGAAAATGTCTAATAGATACAACAATATATAGCAATATATTATATAAAAACAATCAACACATAAGATACATGTATGTCATTTATAAACATCTAGTGCATGAAACAACTGTATTGTATTAAAGTATAATTCAACAATCTTATATCAAGGACAAAGACAATAGTAATGATTAATATGATCAATAGGTAATAATACTGTAATATATATGTATATATTAAGTCTAGTCACAAGAAACACAACAGTATGGGTATAACACAGTATAATAATTTTTAATTTTAAATTAAATTAACCACAATGAGTTAACTAAATAAATGTATGACTATGTGGTCTCGATATGTATCAATTAGTTGTCTTGTCAATATAGATGAACACTGTGTACACTGGTTCACTCTTAGGAGTTGCTTCTAAGTATGTGATAAAGTTGTCTCCAAGTGATAAGCTGTCTAAGTGATAAAGTTGTTTCTAAGTGATAAAGTTTACAAATGTATCAATGTCCTTATACAATAAAAAATATACCTTTCTGCAACAAGTCTGGAAGCTCTTTTTTTTTTTTTTTTTTTGGTTGCAAAATAACACGATTGTAGTCGGTATAATCAAATGTCGCGTTTTACGGTTCATACGGTATCGCGATGCTAGCTATATACGTATGTATTACAATGAGTATCAGATATGTGAAATCAAATAATAAAAATTCAATTATATCAACTAAGTTCAAGTCCAGATGAGTGTTAACTCAAATAGTCAAAGTTGAAAAGTGTTCAATCAACAAGAACCAAAAAAATAAAAAATAAAAATAAAGTCCACTAAACTATCAACCAGTACCAAAATGTCAAAGTACTACTATAGAATATCAAAGGACCAACACTAAACTAAAGTCAAGTTCACTTCAAATAGTTGTCAAACCTCAATGTAAACAAACAAAATCCTAAACCGGATGTACCTATATACTGAACCGGAAATGAAGAACCCGGGGGGGTGGTAGGAGTGTGCGATTTCACTCTAAGTCCATACCAATATGACTTACGAAAACAATATAATAAAGTCTAAGTTAAACAAATATATGACAGTACAAACGTATACTAATGTAACATTAAACACAAAAAAAAAATTACATTTACAAACAAACAAAAAAACATTTATAAACACATGACAAAAATTTACATTTACTACAAACAAGTAGATTTCTAAGTTTGTTTTTTAACTCCAAAGATAGGAATGAGGTAAACACACATAGAACATTCAAAATAAATATACACACAATATTACAAACAAAAAACACAAATACATAAAGTTACCTTAATTTAATGAAGTGAAAATCCGATAACTGTTTGTGAAATCCAACTGGAACGGGTGTGAAGGTTGAATTCTAGAACTTCCGATTACCATAAATAGCACAGGTGTTTTCCACGGTCAACTCGATCGATCGGTAGAGTGCACACATTCTACATGAAATTTAGGTCGATCCTTGCCTTCCACCAATGATCATTTTGTCCTCAAAATGTAGTTGAATTCTATTTTACGTTGGGAGCCAATAAAACCGGGCTGGTTTGTTGGGTATATAAATAACGAGCTGATCCTAGTTATATATAATTTATTTCGTCATCTATGGGGGTTTTAACCCTGTAAATAACAATTAACAGGTAAGTATATGAAATACACATTCACACGATGAAATTGACATTCAAGTACAAAAGAATAACATGTAAACACAATAACATAAATCAATACAATAGTAAACAATAAGTTGTATCTTGTTTTCGACTAAATATAAGGTATGAAAGTGTATGAATAAAATATAAAGATTTACGGGTGTGAACTGTGTTAATATTGCATATGTTTTAAAGGGATTCCGTAGTACAAAATATAGTATCTGTCAAGCTGTTTTAATATCACGATAATATGAAATATCTGTATCCGACAGTGAAATATCGTACATGAAGAATAGCAATTCTTGTGAATAAAATCGTATTCGCAAATTAACCAATTTACGAATTAGTATACACACAAACAAAGTTTGTTTACAAAGTTACACAATACAATTACAAAACACTCAATTACCTGTCTGTGGGACCAGGTTTCACCAAATTAAACACATTGTCGGTAGGCTACATGATAGCAATTCTCCTGAAAAATATACAATTAAGGATGCTCTCAGTTTCTTGCATAATCAGCAAAATGTATAATTGCTACTCAATATTTCAATCCGGCATTAGAATATCATTTACATCATGTTATGCCGCATTTCATAACCAAGTTCATTTTTACATTGAAACTATTAAAAATATATTAGAAAATAATTACTCACTGTTATTAAACAATAATTAAGGAAATTCAATACAGTGATTATCAAGTTAAAAACTATTATCAATTAACGTATTATACTTGTAGTTATCTACGTTTCACTCACTCATTCATTCATTCATTCATTCGTTCATAAAAAAATGGTCAGGTCGAAGGTCTAAGTTTCTAATTTCCCCAAAATGAATAAATACAGAAAATGACAAGAAAAGCATAAATACCTTCAATTATAATCAGTTGGAATATAATTCAATAAAGATATTCGAATTCCAAAGAATCAGTATCAGAAATTTGTCGAGCGTCTTGGACCTTCCAAAGCCAATACCCGTTTTTAGTTCACCTGGACCAAAGGTCCATGTAAATATTGCCATCACTTGGCGTCCGTCGTCTGTCGTCTGTCGTCTGTCGTCTGTAAACTTTTCACATTTCAAGCTTCTTCTCCGAAACCACTTGGCCGATTGGAACCGAACTTAGCAGGAATGTTCCTTGGATGGTCCTCTACAAAGTTACTGTTTTTCGTTCCAGTCGGATATTCAATATGGCTGCCAGGGCCAATAATATGCTCTGATTGGCCGAAATTTCAAAGATCTTCTTCTCCGAAACTAATGAACTGACTGAACCCAAACTGTAAAGGAATGATCATTGGAATGTCCTTTACCAAGTTACTGTTTTTTATGCCGATCGGAAATCCAAGATGGCCGCCATCGCAGGACATAGATTAACATTGGACCCTATGGGAAAATGTTCAAATGCCTTCTTCTCAGAAACTACAAATATTATTAAAGCCAAACTGTACATGAATGTTGATTGGATGGTCCTCTACAATCTTAAGGTTTTTTGTTCCGATATGAAATTCAAAATGGCGGCTACGACAGGACTTAGTTTAACATTGGACCCTATGGGAAAAATGTTTCAAAATGCTTCTTCTCTGAAACCACTTGGACAGTTGAAACCAAACTGCCCAGGAATGATCATTGGAAGGTCCTCTACAAATTTTCTGTTTTTTATGCTGGTCGGAAATCCAAGATGGCCGCCACCGCAGGACATAGATTAACATTGGACCCTATGGGAAAATGTTCAAATGCCTTCTTCTCAGAAACTACAAATATTATTAAAGCCAAACTGTACATGAATGTTTATTGGATGGTCCTCTACAATCTTAAGGTTTTTTGTTCCGATATGAAATTCAAAATGGCGGCTACGGCAGGACTTAGTTTAACATTGGACCCTATGGGAAAAATGTTTCAAAATGCTTCTTCTCTGAAACCACTAGGACAGTTGAAACCAAACTGCCCAGGAATGATCATTGGAAGGTCCTCTACAAATTATCTGTTTTTTATGCCGGTCGGAAATCCAAGATGGCCGCCACCGCAGGACATAGATTAACATTGGACCCTATGGGAAAATATTCAAATGCCTTCTACTCAGAAACTACAAATATGATTAAAGCCAAACTGTACATGAATGTTCATTAGATGGTCCTCTACAAACTTTACGTTTTTTGTTCCGGTATGAAATTCAAAATGGCGGCTACGGCAGGACTTAGTTTAACATTGAACCCTATGGGAAAAATGTTTCAAAACGCTTCTTCTCTGAAACCACTTGGATAATTGAAACCAAACTGCCTAGGAATGATCATTGGAAGGTCCTCTAGAAATTTTATGTTTTTTATGCCGATCGGAAATCCAAGATGGCCGCCACCGCAATACATAGATTAACATTGGACCCTATGGGAAAATGTTCAAATGCCTTCTTCTCAGAAACTACAAATATGATTAAAGCCAAACTGTACATGAATGTTCATTGGATGGTCCTCTACAATCTTAAGGTTTTTTGTTCCGATATGAAATTCAAAATGGTGGCTACGGCAGAACTTAGTTTAACATTGGACCCTATGGGAAAAATGTTTCAAAATGCTTCTTCTCTGAAACCACTTGGACAGTTGAAACCAAACTGCCCAGGAATGATCATTGGAAGGTCCTCTACAAATTTTCCGTTTTTTATGCCGGTCGGAAATCCAAGATGGCCGCCACCGCAGGACATAGATTAACATTGGACCCTATGGGAAAATATTCAAATGCCTTCTACTCAGAAACTACAAATATGATTAAAGCCAAACTGTACATGAATGTTCATTAGATGGTCCTCTACAAACTTTACGTTTTTTGTTCTGGTATGAAATTCAAAATGGCGGCTACGGCAGGACTTAGTTTAACATTGGACCCTATGGGAAAAATGTTTCAAAATGCTTCTTCTCTGAAACCACTTGGACAGTTGAAACCAAACTGCCCAGGAATGATCATTGGAAGGTCCTCTACAAATTAAAGGTTTTTTATGCCGGTCGGAAATCCAAGATGGCCGCCACTGCAGGACATAGATTAACATTGGACCCTATGGGAAAATATTCAAATGCCTTCTACTCAGAAACTACAAATATGATTAAAGCCAAACTGTACATGAATGTTCATTAGATGGTCCTCTACAAACTTTACGTTTTTTGTTCTGGTATGAAATTCAAAATGGCGGCTATGGCAGGACTTAGTTTAACATTGGACCCTATGGGAAAAATGTTTCAAAACGCTTCTTCTCTGAAACCACTTGGATAATTGAAACCAAACTGCCTAGGAATGATCATTGGAAGGTCCTCTACAAATTTTATGTTTTTTATGCCAATCGGAAATCCAAGATGGCCACCACCGCAATACATAGATTAACATTGGACCCTATGGGAAAATGTTCAAATGCCTTCTTCTCAGAAACTACAAATATGATTAAAGCCAAACTGTACATGAATGTTCATTGGATGGTCCTCTACAATCTTAAGGTTTTTTGTTCCGATATGAAATTCAAAATGGCGGCTACGGCAGGACTTAGTTTAACATTGGACCCTATGGGAAAAATGTTTCAAAATGCTTCTTCTCTGAAACCACTTGGACAGTTGAAACCAAACTGCCCAGGAATGATCATTGGAAGGTCCTCTACAAATTTTTTGTTTTTTATGCCGGTCGAAAATCCAAGATGGCCGCCACCGCAGGACATAGATTAACATTGGACCCTATGGGAAAATGTTCAAATGCCTTCTTCTCAGAAACTACAAATATTATTAAAGCCAAACTGTACATGAATGTTCATTGGATGGTCCTCTACAATCTTAAGGTTTTTTGTTCCGATATGAAATTCAAAATGGCGGCTACGACAGGACTTAGTTTAACATTGGACCCTATGGGGAAAATGTTTCAAAATGCTTCTTCTCTGAAACCACTTGGACAGTTGAAACCAAACTGCCCAGGAATGATCATTGGAAGGTCCTCTACAAATTTTCTGTTTTTTATGCCGGTCGGAAATCCAAGATGGCCGCCACCGCAGGACATAGATTAACATTGGACCCTATGGGAAAATGTTCAAATGCCTTCTTCTCAGAAACTACAAATATTATTAAAGCCAAACTGTACATGAATGTTCATTGGATGGTCCTCTACAATCTTAAGGTTTTTTGTTCCGATATGAAATTCAAAATGGCGGCTACGGCAGGACTTAGTTTAACATTGGACCCTATGGGAAAAATGTTTCAAAATGCTTCTTCTCTGAAACCACTTGGACAGTTGAAACCAAACTGCCCAGGAATGATCATTGGAAGGTCCTCTACAAATTTTTTGTTTTTTATGCCGGTCGAAAATCCAAGATGGCCGCCACCGCAGGACATAGATTAACATTGGACCCTATGGGAAAATGTTCAAATGCCTTCTTCTCAGAAACTACAAATATTATTAAAGCCAAACTGTACATGAATGTTCATTGGATGGTCCTCTACAATCTTAAGGTTTTTTGTTCCGATATGAAATTCAAAATGGCGGCTACGACAGGACTTAGTTTAACATTGGACCCTATGGGAAAAATGTTTCAAAATGCTTCTTCTCTGAAACCACTTGGACAGTTGAAACCAAACTGCCCAGGAATGATCATTGGAAGGTCCTCTACAAATTTTCTGTTTTTTATGCCGGTCGAAAATCCAAGATGGCCGCCACCGCAGGACATAGATTAACATTGGACCCTATGGGAAAATGTTCAAATGCCTTCTTCTCAGAAACTACAAATATGATTAAAGCCAAACTGTACATGAATGTTCATTGGATGGTCCTCTACAATCTTAAGGTTTTTTGTTCCGATATGAAATTCAAAATGGTGGCTACGGCAGAACTTAGTTTAACATTGGACCCTATGGGAAAAATGTTTCAAAATGCTTCTTCTCTGAAACCACTTGGACAGTTGAAACCAAACTGCCCAGGAATGATCATTGGAAGGTCCTCTACAAATTTTCCGTTTTTTATGCCGGTCGGAAATCCAAGATGGCCGCCACCGCAGGACATAGATTAACATTGGACCCTATGGGAAAATATTCAAATGCCTTCTACTCAGAAACTACAAATATGATTAAAGCCAAACTGTACATGAATGTTCATTAGATGGTCCTCTACAAACTTTACGTTTTTTGTTCTGGTATGAAATTCAAAATGGCGGCTACGGCAGGACTTAGTTTAACATTGGACCCTATGGGAAAAATGTTTCAAAATGCTTCTTCTCTGAAACCACTTGGACAGTTGAAACCAAACTGCCCAGGAATGATCATTGGAAGGTCCTCTACAAATTTAAGGTTTTTTATGCCGGTCGGAAATCCAAGATGGCCGCCACTGCAGGACATAGATTAACATTGGACCCTATGGGAAAATATTCAAATGCCTTCTACTCAGAAACTACAAATATGATTAAAGCCAAACTGTACATGAATGTTCATTAGATGGTCCTCTACAAACTTTACGTTTTTTGTTCTGGTATGAAATTCAAAATGGCGGCTATGGCAGGACTTAGTTTAACATTGGACCCTATGGGAAAAATGTTTCAAAACGCTTCTTCTCTGAAACCACTTGGATAATTGAAACCAAACTGCCTAGGAATGATCATTGGAAGGTCCTCTACAAATTTTATGTTTTTTATGCCAATCGGAAATCCAAGATGGCCACCACCGCAATACATAGATTAACATTGGACCCTATGGGAAAATGTTCAAATGCCTTCTTCTCAGAAACTACAAATATGATTAAAGCCAAACTGTACATGAATGTTCATTGGATGGTCCTCTACAATCTTAAGGTTTTTTGTTCCGATATGAAATTCAAAATGGCGGCTACGGCAGGACTTAGTTTAACATTGGACCCTATGGGAAAAATGTTTCAAAATGCTTCTTCTCTGAAACCACTTGGACAGTTGAAACCAAACTGCCCAGGAATGATCATTGGAAGGTCCTCTACAAATTTTTTGTTTTTTATGCCGGTCGAAAATCCAAGATGGCCGCCACCGCAGGACATAGATTAACATTGGACCCTATGGGAAAATGTTCAAATGCCTTCTTCTCAGAAACTACAAATATTATTAAAGCCAAACTGTACATGAATGTTCATTGGATGGTCCTCTACAATCTTAAGGTTTTTTGTTCCGATATGAAATTCAAAATGGCGGCTACGACAGGACTTAGTTTAACATTGGACCCCATGGGAAAAATGTTTCAAAATGCTTCTTCTCTGAAACCACTTGGACAGTTGAAACCAAACTGCCCAGGAATGATCATTGGAAGGTCCTCTACAAATTTTCTGTTTTTTATGCCGGTCGGAAATCCAAGATGGCCGCCACCGCAGGACATAGATTAACATTGGACCCTATGGGAAAATGTTCAAATGCCTTCTTCTCAGAAACTACAAATATTATTAAAGCCAAACTGTACATGAATGTTCATTGGATGGTTCTCTACAATCTTAAGGTTTTTTGTTCCGATATGAAATTCAAAATGGCGGCTACGGCAGGACTTAGTTTAACATTGGACCCTATGGGAAAAATGTTTCAAAATGCTTCTTCTCTGAAACCACTTGGACAGTTGAAACCAAACTGCCCAGGAATGATCATTGGAAGGTCCTCTACAAATTTTTTGTTTTTTATGCCGGTCGAAAATCCAAGATGGCCGCCACCGCAGGACATAGATTAACATTGGACCCTATGGGAAAATGTTCAAATGCCTTCTTCTCAGAAACTACAAATATTATTAAAGCCAAACTGTACATGAATGTTCATTGGATGGTCCTCTACAATCTTAAGGTTTTTTGTTCCGATATGAAATTCAAAATGGCGGCTACGACAGGACTTAGTTTAACATTGGACCCTATGGGAAAAATGTTTCAAAATGCTTCTTCTCTGAAACCACTTGGACAGTTGAAACCAAACTGCCCAAGAATGATCATTGGAAGGTCCTCTACAAATTTTTTGTTTTTTATGCCGGTCGGAAATCCAAGATGGCCGCCACCGCAGGACATAGATTAACATTGGACCCTATGGGAAAATGTTCAAATGCCTTCTTCTCAGAAACTACAAATATTATTAAAGCCAAACTGTACATGAATGTTCATTGGATGGTCCTCTACAATCTTAAGGTTTTTTGTTCCGATATGAAATTCAAAATGGCGGCTACGGCAGGACTTAGTTTAACATTGGACCCTATGGGAAAAATGTTTCAAAATGCTTCTTCTCTGAAACCACTTGGACAGTTGAAACCAAACTGCCCAGGAATGATCATTGGAAGGTCCTCTACAAATTTTTTGTTTTTTATGCCGGTCGGAAATCCAAGATGGCCGCCACCGCAGGACATAGATTAACATTGGACCCTATGGGAAAATGTTCAAATGCCTTCTTCTCAGAAACTACAAATATTATTAAAGCCAAACTGTACATGAATGTTGATTGGATGGTCCTCTACAATCTTAAGGTTTTTTGTTCCGATATGAAATTCAAAATGGCGGCTACGACAGGACTTAGTTTAACATTGGACCCTATGGGAAAAATGTTTCAAAATGCTTCTTCTCTGAAACCACTTGGACAGTTGAAACCAAACTGCCCAGGAATGATCATTGGAAGGTCCTCTACAAATTTTCTGTTTTTTATGCTGGTCGGAAATCCAAGATGGCAGCCACCGCAGGACATAGATTAACATTGGACCCTATGGGAAAATGTTCAAATGCCTTCTTCTCAGAAACTACAAATATTATTAAAGCCAAACTGTACATGAATGTTCATTGGATGGTCCTCTACAATCTTAAGGTTTTTTGTTCCGATATGAAATTCAAAATGGCGGCTACGGCAGGACTTAGTTTAACATTGGACCCTATGGGAAAAATGTTTCAAAATGCTTCTTCTCTGAAACCACTAGGACAGTTGAAACCAAACTGCCCAGGAATGATCATTGGAAGGTCCTCTACAAATTTTCCGTTTTTTATGCCGGTCGGAAATCCAAGATGGCCGCCACCGCAGGACATAGATTAACATTGGACCCTATGGGAAAATATTCAAATGCCTTCTACTCAGAAACTACAAATATGATTAAAGCCAAACTGTACATGAATGTTCATTAGATGGTCCTCTACAAACTTTACGTTTTTTGTTCCGGTATGAAATTCAAAATGGCGGCTACGGCAGGACTTAGTTTAACATTGAACCCTATGGGAAAAATGTTTCAAAACGCTTCTTCTCTGAAACCACTTGGATAATTGAAACCAAACTGCCTAGGAATGATCATTGGAAGGTCCTCTAGAAATTTTATGTTTTTGATGCCGATCGGAAATCCAAGATGGCCGCCACCGCAATACATAGATTAACATTGGACCCTATGGGAAAATGTTCAAATGCCTTCTTCTCAGAAACTACAAATATGATTAAAGCCAAACTGTACATGAATGTTCATTGGATGGTCCTCTACAATCTTAAGGTTTTTTGTTCCGATATGAAATTCAAAATGGCGGCTACGGCAGGACTTAGTTTAACATTGGACCCTATGGGAAAAATGTTTCAAAATGCTTCTTCTCTGAAACCACTTGGACAGTTGAAACCAAACTGCCCAGGAATGATCATTGGAAGGTCCTCTACAAATTTTCCGTTTTTTATGCCGGTCGGAAATCCAAGATGGCCGCCACTGCAGGACATAGATTAACATTGGACCCTATGGGAAAATATTCAAATGCCTTCTACTCAGAAACTACAAATATGATTAAAGCCAAACTGTACATGAATGTTCATTAGATGGTCCTCTACAAACTTTACGTTTTTTGTTCTGGTATGAAATTCAAAATGGCGGCTATGGCAGGACTTAGTTTAACATTGGACCCTATGGGAAAAATGTTTCAAAACGCTTCTTCTCTGAAACCACTTGGATAATTGAAACCAAACTGCCTAGGAATGATCATTGGAAGGTCCTCTACAAATTTTATGTTTTTTATGCCAATCGGAAATCCAAGATGGCCACCACCGCAATACATAGATTAACATTGGACCCTATGGGAAAATGTTCAAATGCCTTCTTCTCAGAAACTACAAATATTATTAAAGCCAAACTGTACATGAATGTTCATTGGATGGTCCTCTACAATCTTAAGGTTTTTTGTTCCGATATGAAATTCAAAATGGCGGCTACGACAGGACTTAGTTTAACATTGGACCCCATGGGAAAAATGTTTCAAAATGCTTCTTCTCTGAAACCACTTGGACAGTTGAAACCAAACTGCCCAGGAATGATCATTGGAAGGTCCTCTACAAATTTTTTGTTTTTTATGCCGGTCGAAAATCCAAGATGGCCGCCACCGCAGGACATAGATTAACATTGGACCCTATGGGAAAATGTTCAAATGCCTTCTTCTCAGAAACTACAAATATTATTAAAGCCAAACTGTACATGAATGTTCATTGGATGGTCCTCTACAATCTTAAGGTTTTTTGTTCCGATATGAAATTCAAAATGGCGGCTACGACAGGACTTAGTTTAACATTGGACCCTATGGGAAAAATGTTTCAAAATGCTTCTTCTCTGAAACCACTTGGACAGTTGAAACCAAACTGCCCAGGAATGATCATTGGAAGGTCCTCTACAAATTTTTTGTTTTTTATGCCGGTCGGAAATCCAAGATGGCCGCCACCGCAGGACATAGATTAACATTGGACCCTATGGGAAAATGTTCAAATGCCTTCTTCTCAGAAACTACAAATATTATTAAAGCCAAACTGTACATGAATGTTGATTGGATGGTCCTCTACAATCTTAAGGTTTTTTGTTCCGATATGAAATTCAAAATGGCGGCTACGGCAGGACTTAGTTTAACATTGGACCCTATGGGAAAAATGTTTCAAAATGCTTCTTCTCTGAAACCACTTGGACAGTTGAAACCAAACTGCCCAGGAATGATCATTGGAAGGTCCTCTACAAATTATCTGTTTTTTATGCCGGTCGGAAATCCAAGATGGCCGCCACCGCAGGACATAGATTAACATTGGACCCTATGGGAAAATATTCAAATGCCTTCTACTCAGAAACTACAAATATGATTAAAGCCAAACTGTACATGAATGTTCATTAGATGGTCCTCTACAAACTTTACGTTTTTTGTTCCGGTATGAAATTCAAAATGGCGGCTACGGCAGGACTTAGTTTAACATTGAACCCTATGGGAAAAATGTTTCAAAACGCTTCTTCTCTGAAACCACTTGGATAATTGAAACCAAACTGCCTAGGAATGATCATTGGAAGGTCCTCTAGAAATTTTATGTTTTTTATGCCGATCGGAAATCCAAGATGGCCGCCACCGCAATACATAGATTAACATTGGACCCTATGGGAAAATGTTCAAATGCCATCTTCTCAGAAACTACAAATATTATTAAAGCCAAACTGTACATGAATGTTCATTGGATGGTCCTCTACAATCTTAAGGTTTTTTGTTCCGATATGAAATTCAAAATGGCGGCTACGGCAGGACTTAGTTTAACATTGGACCCTATGGGAAAAATGTTTCAAAATGCTTCTTCTCTGAAACCACTAGGACAGTTGAAACCAAACTGCCCAAGAATGATCATTGGAAGGTCCTCTACAAATTTTCCGTTTTTTATGCCGGTCGGAAATCCAAGATGGCCGCCACCGCAGGACATAGATTAACATTGGACCCTATGGGAAAATATTCAAATGCCTTCTACTCAGAAACTACAAATATGATTAAAGCCAAACTGTACATGAATGTTCATTAGATGGTCCTCTACAAACTTTACGTTTTTTGTTCCGGTATGAAATTCAAAATGGCGGCTACGGCAGGACTTAGTTTAACATTGAACCCTATGGGAAAAATGTTTCAAAACGCTTCTTCTCTGAAACCACTTGGATAATTGAAACCAAACTGCCTAGGAATGATCATTGGAAGGTCCTCTAGAAATTTTATGTTTTTGATGCCGATCGGAAATCCAAGATGGCCGCCACCGCAATACATAGATTAACATTGGACCCTATGGGAAAATGTTCAAATGCCTTCTTCTCAGAAACTACAAATATGATTAAAGCCAAACTGTACATGAATGTTCATTGGATGGTCCTCTACAATCTTAAGGTTTTTTGTTCCGATATGAAATTCAAAATGGCGGCTACGGCAGGACTTAGTTTAACATTGGACCCTATGGGAAAAATGTTTCAAAATGCTTCTTCTCTGAAACCACTTGGACAGTTGAAACCAAACTGCCCAGGAATGATCATTGGAAGGTCCTCTACAAATTTTCCGTTTTTTATGCCGGTCGGAAATCCAAGATGGCCGCCACTGCAGGACATAGATTAACATTGGACCCTATGGGAAAATATTCAAATGCCTTCTACTCAGAAACTACAAATATGATTAAAGCCAAACTGTACATGAATGTTCATTAGATGGTCCTCTACAAACTTTACGTTTTTTGTTCTGGTATGAAATTCAAAATGGCGGCTATGGCAGGACTTAGTTTAACATTGGACCCTATGGGAAAAATGTTTCAAAACGCTTCTTCTCTGAAACCACTTGGATAATTGAAACCAAACTGCCTAGGAATGATCATTGGAAGGTCCTCTACAAATTTTATGTTTTTTATGCCAATCGGAAATCCAAGATGGCCACCACCGCAATACATAGATTAACATTGGACCCTATGGGAAAATGTTCAAATGCCTTCTTCTCAGAAACTACAAATATGATTAAAGCCAAACTGTACATGAATGTTCATTGGATGGTCCTCTACAATCTTAAGGTTTTTTGTTCCGATATGAAATTCAAAATGGCGGCTACGGCAGGACTTAGTTTAACATTGAACCCTATGGGAAAAATGTTTCAAAATGCTTCTTCTCTGAAACCACTTGGACAGTTGAAACCAAACTGCCCAGGAATGATCATTGGAAGGTCCTCTACAAATTTTCTGTTTTTTATGCCGGTCGGAAATCCAAGATGGCCGCCACCGCAGGACATAGATTAACATTGGACCCTATGGGAAAATATTCAAATGCCTTCTACTCAGAAACTACAAATATGATTAAAGCCAAACTGTACATGAATGTTCATTAGATGGTCCTCTACAAACTTTACGTTTTTTGTTCTGGTATGAAATTCAAAATGGCGGCTATGGCAGGACTTAGTTTAACATTGGACCCTATGGGAAAAATGTTTCAAAACGCTTCTTCTCTGAAACCACTTGGATAATTGAAACCAAACTGCCTAGGAATGATCATTGGAAGGTCCTCTACAAATTTTATGTTTTTTATGCCAATCGGAAATCCAAGATGGCCACCACCGCAATACATAGATTAACATTGGACCCTATGGGAAAATGTTCAAATGCCTTCTTCTCAGAAACTACAAATATGATTAAAGCCAAACTGTACATGAATGTTCATTGGATGGTCCTCTACAATCTTAAGGTTTTTTGTTCCGATATGAAATTCAAAATGGCGGCTACGGCAGGACTTAGTTTAACATTGGACCCTATGGGAAAAATGTTTCAAAATGCTTCTTCTCTGAAACCACTTGGACAGTTGAAACCAAACTGCCCAGGAATGATCATTGGAAGGTCCTCTACAAATTTTTTGTTTTTTATGCCGGTCGAAAATCCAAGATGGCCGCCACCGCAGGACAGATTAACATTGGACCCTATGGGAAAATATTCAAATGCCTTCTACTCAGAAACTACAAATATGATTAAAGCCAAACTGTACATGAATGTTCATTGGATGGTCCTCTACAAACTTTACGTTTTTTGTTCTGGTATGAAATTCAAAATGGCGGCTACGGCAGGACTTAGTTTAACATTGGACCCTATGGGAAAAATGTTTCAAAACGCTTCTTCTCTGAAACCACTTGGATAATTGAAACCAAACTGCCTAGGAATGATCATTGGAAGGTCCTCTACAAATTTTATGTTTTTTATGCCAATCGGAAATCCAAGATGGCCACCACTGCAATACATAGATTAACATTGGACCCTATGGGAAAATGTTCAAATGCCTTCTACTCAGAAACTACAAATATGATTAAAGCCAAACTGTACATGAATGTTCATTAGATGGTCCTCTACAAACTTTACGTTTTTTGTTCCGGTATGAAATTCAAAATGGCGGCTACGGCAGGACTTAGTTTAACATTGGACCCTATGGGAAAAATGTTTCAAAATGCTTCTTCTCTGAAACCACTAGGACAGTTGAAACCAAACTGCCCAGGAATGATCATTGGAAGGTCCTCTACAAATTTTCCGTTTTTTATGCCGGTCGGAAATCCAAGATGGCCGCCACCGCAGGACATAGATTAACATTGGACCCTATGGGAAAATATTCAAATGCCTTCTACTCAGAAACTACAAATATGATTAAAGCCAAACTGTACATGAATGTTCATTAGATGGTCCTCTACAAACTTTACGTTTTTTGTTCTGGTATGAAATTCAAAATGGCGGCTATGGCAGGACTTAGTTTAACATTGGACCCTATGGGAAAAATGTTTCAAAACGCTTCTTCTCTGAAACCACTTGGATAATTGAAACCAAACTGCCTAGGAATGATCATTGGAAGGTCCTCTACAAATTTTATGTTTTTTATGCCAATCGGAAATCCAAGATGGCCACCACCGCAATACATAGATTAACATTGGACCCTATGGGAAAATGTTCAAATGCCTTCTTCTCAGAAACTACAAATATGATTAAAGCCAAACTGTACATGAATGTTCATTGGATGGTCCTCTACAATCTTAAGGTTTTTTGTTCCGATATGAAATTCAAAATGGCGGCTACGGCAGGACTTAGTTTAACATTGGACCCTATGGGAAAAATGTTTCAAAATGCTTCTTCTCTGAAACCACTTGGACAGTTGAAACCAAACTGCCCAGGAATGATCATTGGAAGGTCCTCTACAAATTTTTTGTTTTTTATGCCGGTCGAAAATCCAAGATGGCCGCCACCGCAGGACAGATTAACATTGGACCCTATGGGAAAATATTCAAATGCCTTCTACTCAGAAACTACAAATATGATTAAAGCCAAACTGTACATGAATGTTCATTGGATGGTCCTCTACAAACTTTACGTTTTTTGTTCTGGTATGAAATTCAAAATGGCGGCTACGGCAGGACTTAGTTTAACATTGGACCCTATGGGAAAAATGTTTCAAAACGCTTCTTCTCTGAAACCACTTGGATAATTGAAACCAAACTGCCTAGGAATGATCATTGGAAGGTCCTCTACAAATTTTATGTTTTTTATGCCAATCGGAAATCCAAGATGGCCACCACTGCAATACATAGATTAACATTGGACCCTATGGGAAAATGTTCAAATGCCTTCTACTCAGAAACTACAAATATGATTAAAGCCAAACTGTACATGAATGTTCATTAGATGGTCCTCTACAAACTTTACGTTTTTTGTTCCGGTATGAAATTCAAAATGGCGGCTACGGCAGGACTTAGTTTAACATTGGACCCTATGGGAAAAATGTTTCAAAATGCTTCTTCTCTGAAACCACTTGGACAGTTGAAACTAAACTGCCCAGGAATGATCATTGGAAGGTCCTCTACAAATTTTCTGTTTTTTATGCCGGTCGGAAATCCAAGATGGCCGCCACCGCAGGACATAGATTAACATTGGACCCTATGGGAAAATATTCAAATGCCTTCTACTCAGAAACTACAAATATGATTAAAGCCAAATTGTACATGAATGTTCATTAGATGGTCCTCTACAAACTTTACGTTTTTTGTTCTGGTATGAAATTCAAAATGGCGGCTACGGCAGGACTTAGTTTAACATTGGACCCTATGGGAAAAATGTTTCAAAACGCTTCTTCTCTGAAACCACTTGGATAATTGAAACCAAACTGCCCAGGAATGATCATTGGAAGGTCCTCTACAAGGTGTGTGTTTTTTATGCCGATCGGAAATCCAAGATGGCCACCACCGCAGGACATAGATTAACATTGGACCCTATGGGAAAATGTTCAAATGCCTTCTTCTCAGAAACTACAAATATGATTAAAGCCAAACTGTGCATGAATGTTCATTGAATGGTCCTCTACAAAATATACGTTTTTTATTCTGATATGAAATTCAAAATGGCGGCTACGGCAGGACTTAGTTTAACATTGGACCCTATGGGAAAAATGTTTCAAAATGCTTCTTCTCTGAAACCACTTGGACAGTTGAAACCAAACTGCCCAGGAATGATCATTGGAAGGTCCTGTTTTTTATGCCGATCGGAAATCCAAGATGGCTGCCACCACAGGTCATAGTATTAACACAGAACCATATGGGGAAAATACAGAAATATATTCTTCTCTGAAGCTATTGCACTGATTGAACCTAAACTGTGCATCAATCAGTGGAAGGTCCTTTACAAACTTTGTGTTTTTTATGTTGATCGTAATTCCAAGATGACGCAGGACATAGTTTTTACATAGGACCAATTGTTTTTTTTTATTACCAGGTGAACGATACAGGCTCTTGAGAGCCTCTGGTTTAAATCTAACTCAAAAGTGAAGAATCAATCAGAAGGACTGAATTCAGAATTTATACCTCATTTGTGATATGATAATTGTTACAATGGACGAACAATCGACTTATCGATCAACCATATTCTTATCTCGTAGAGGGAGCTGGAATTTCTTGTTATTTGTTAGTCTCTGGGTCGACATGTAATTTACATAGGGTATGTAGGTGGATTGAGTGAGTGGGTTAGTGATTGTTCACTCAGCAATATTTCAGGTATACCATGGCGAGAACAAGTTAAGTTTCAATGAGATGATGATGAGGTCCTCTTTGTACTAAACCAACACGATTAGTTGGATTTTTATAGTGTAAGCTCACTGAAACAACAGTCTGCGGGTAGACAATTCCGAGCCAACCAGTTTTTGCTCTTTCTCCTTAATGCTGTGTGTTTAGCGGAGAAGCAACAAATACCAATTTAATAGTCTGGTTTGATACGATCGTGGGCTTGATACCATGATCTACCGCACTCAAGGCGATCTGGGTGTTTGCCTCTTTACCCTATTGTTTGTGCAGTTGTTCTCATCATGAACATAGCTAACATTGAACTCACCTCATGTTACACAGCAAATGATTACTTAAGTCAGTTTATTATGACATCATGAACATAGCTAACATTGAACTCACCTCATGTTACACAGCAACTGATTACTTATGTCAGTTTATTATGTCATCATGAACATAGCTAACATTGAACTCACCTCATGTTACGTAGCAACTGATTACTTATGTCAGTTTATTATGTCAACATGAACATAGCTAACATTGAACTCACCTCATGTTACGCAGCAACTGATTACTTATGTCAGTTTATTATGTCATGGTTGATGAGACCATAATACACAGGAAGAACTGTCGACTTGTCACTTGCATCAAGTCTCTGACAAACTATATCTCACCGAGTATAATCCATAATTGCCAAGAATCGTACTTTGGTTAATGTAACAATGATATATGATAGGCACTGATTGCACAAGTAAATCTAAATACCATAGACTCGTAGCCATGACTACCCCCTCCTTGGTATGATACAAAATAATAGAAATGTTGCATATTTTGTGATACAGCACAAACCATATTAAATTAAGCAAGTAGGGATTTAATAATTCTACAATACAGTGTGAATCAATATATCTAAGACTGGATTCATAATTCTAAACTTGGTACAAGTGAAGGTTCCCAGGGATCAAATCCACAGAGCTGCTCAACTCAGCCCCTGGGTGGCGGATAAGGGAAGCCATCTTGCCAGGTTATAATCCGCAATGCCTGATCATTGATCATAGTGGGCAACGTGTTTGCAGAGTGCCATGCTCCATGCAAGCTAAAGGCTTTTTTATATTTCGAAAAAAAAAGAGTGGGGGCAGTTTTTGTCCTTACCCAAATGCCAATACTTCTTCAGTGGCAATCAAAAGTCGTTGATCCCTTTATTCCATCCATTCCCTCATTTCTATATAGTTTTTATATATATACTTTAAACTTGTTCCCGTCCTGAATATAGCTGAAATGTTGATCTCTGGACGAATGACATTGAGCATAGATCAAACAAGAATCATTGTAATACAATGTAGCAGAAATATAATGCCAATTCTCAGATAAGTATGAAGATTTGATTTGATTTTTGGTGTTTTAACACCACTTTCAGCAATATTTCAGCTATATCATGGCGACCAGTTTTAGTGGTGGAGGAAGCCGGAGTACCCAGAGAGAACCACCGACCCTGGGCAAGCAACTGGTAAACTTTATCACTTGCGACTGCAGGTCGAGTGCACCCTTTTTATAATTTACAAAGCTGGCCGTATTGGTGATAGGCTTGTATGAGCTGTTAGATCCAACGACCTAACTCATTGAGCCACCCGGGCCCCTAAGTATGAAGAAAACAGAAGAGGTAATCAGAAACCGAAAACAGACAATACGATGACCCAAAGAAAGAGGACAAATAAACAAACACTGGCTCATAAAACACTACACAGAAATCAAAAGATTGAGCAACATGCATCTCACTAAAACAGGGGGTAGACTCCTGTGCTCCAGCGGATGGGTAGCCAGTTACTTCCTCACTAGTGTCTACCCATCGTATAAACAGTAATTTTCTTAAATATGTGGTTAGGCAACAACCATTTTCTTATCTGGGGGGGGGACGGGGGCCTGGGGTTTTCATTGTGCCTGTGAAATTTTTTTCAGAACCTTCCTCAGTCAAAATATTTTTTTCTCATGAGAAGGAAAGCAAAATTTTGTTTTCCTATCATGTGATACAGAAATACATTTTTCCATAAAAACAATACATTGACTACTCAAATTCAGCAGCGCAATATTTTTTTTTCTAACCGGTGACAGTATAAATTTTTTTTCAGCTACATTGTACAATGCAAAATCTATAAAAAAAAAAAAATCGGTCAGCTAGGGCATTAAAATAAAAAAAAATTAAAAATCCCAGACACCCCCCAGATAAGAAAATGGTTGTTGCCTTAGGGTTAGTTCTATGGTGTTTCATGCCACTTTCAACAATATTCCAGTTATATCATGGCGGTCAGTTTTATTGGTGGAGGGAGGCAACTGGAGTACCCAGAGAAAACCACAAATCACTGAGAAACTTTATCACATAATGTTGTATCGAGTACACCTCGTCATTGGCGGGATTCGAACCAACAATGTTAGTGGTGATTGACACTGATTGCATAGGTAGTTGTTAATCCAAATACCATATGATCACGACCACGACGGTCCCCTCCTAAATATGACATAATCTTACCTGGAATTGTTACATCTAAGACAAACCCTATGACACCACCTACAAACATACTGGTACTGAGCAAAACAGATAAAATTTGGTCCACTGCCTCGCTACCTGAAACACAAAAAGTTTTTAACTTAAAAATAGTAAAGTGAAAGTAGGTCAACCAATTTAATACAACAATTTTTTCACATCAAAATAAATGTTCGTCTCCTTCAGACATAAGAGGATATCATATCCTGTTTAGGCTCTTTGGTATTCTGACTTCCTAAAATTTTTATAGTATTTACTTATTATGCGAGCTTAAGCGAGCTCTTTATGGTATAAAATGTGCACTAAGAAAAAAAAAATCGACGCTTTGTAAACACCGGTTTCCGTGTAACACACTAACACACTCAACTAATGAAGATCTTCTTAACATAAAGCACAAAGGTGATCCTGAAGTCTCGTACCCTCTCTCGTACGTCAGATACCACTGAAACCCGGAACCTGTGTGCAATAAAAGTCATTTTGTTAGCTTGTTTTACTTATATTGATATTATTTAATTTATTAAATCTCTTCTGACATACTGACAAGAATTTTTGTTTCTACGCGGAAGTTAACTTTTGAGATTTCGTAAGGAACGATAACTCCAATAAAGGAACGACAGCTCGATTGAATGAGACTAGATTCGGCCCTAAAAAAAAGTGGTCCCCAATATATCTCGGCCCAAAAAATCTCGACACTTTTTGATGCACTGGATGAGCGTTAAATTGCCAGATAATTTTCAGATGCGTGAGCATTCATGGCCGTGCCGGTTTCATATTATCTGATATAGTGCACGTGCCTGCATACATTTTTTTCATGAATAAATTTGAAATAGTGCTTGCACGACGCAAACAACAATCAATCAATTTAGGTTAATAATACCATATTGATTATCTCCCTTTGTATGTACATGATAACACCATCTTGATTTTGTCCCCTCATATGAACCAAATAATCAATCGTAACTACTCGGCCATTCTCGCTACCCTGCAAATAACCTTGTACGTACATAGTAGAAATTCTTCTTAAATTGTTTGCCGGAAGTTAAGTTAAGTTAAGCCGCACAAAAATATAGTCCACGAAAATCCAATATTGAAGACATACTAAGTACAATCTAATCATGCAAAACTAATTAAAACTTTAATTGAAATATAGAAAATTGTTTAAAATATAACTTTATCAAACTTTCATGTAACTGACATGTGAAAAGTAGTGCGATTTATACGCCTAATGCATACGAGGTTATTTGCAGGGTAGCGAGAATGGCCGAGTAGTTACGATTGCCAAATAATACCATCTCGATTGTCTCCCTTCGTATGTAGAAGTAGAACACTTACCAGTATTAATGTCATTTTTATGTTCTGCCATCCATGATGGAAAGCATAATCCAATAAAAAGTGCAATTCCCAAGATAAATATATTTCTGGATGATCTCATATCACAATATTGCAAATTTGACAATCCTACTGCAGTGATCATACCTATAATAATACAATATCATGTGATAAGTAACAATAAAATAAATATATTCCTGAAAATTGTTAATTGTATAGTCGTAGGGTTGTTGACATCTGTAGAAATCCAGATTGATTCACAAATACAATCAAACCTTGTGACTAAGACAAATAAAATCACAGGTGGTGTGCTCCACTCGAGTGCAGTAGATCTTGGTTTCTGCAGAAGATTGAAACTAAGCATGTTGATCTAATACAAAGCGAACATCATCTCATCGAAAAATAATGTCTTATCCCCACGACATAGCTAAAAAATGAGCATTTGATGTCACTCGTTCACTCCAAGTCAAAGTAATTAATTTTACTTTGAAATATTCATGTATCCAATTTATCTGTTATAAATTTAAGCATATAACAGTTGAATCTACTACAATATTACCCAATTATTAACCTCGAGCTAACAAAGTAATAGACGTTTCCTTATCCGAGTTCGAGGTAGAGAGGTTTGACTGTGTAGCTGTATTTAATAATGGGTAACCATTATACATCATTTATGTTGAATGATAAGCATTGCTCAATAACACATGAATACAATAATTTTCAATATGGATTAGCATGCGCAATGAAATGATATAATATGTATATAATAGCATAGAGTTAAATATACAAAGAATGATTATATACAAAAACAATATACGAAAAAAAAAGTAAAAAGAAAAAAGCATTGTTTAGTGGATCATTGTTTTTTGTCCGTTTTCTGTTGGCTATTCTATTGTCTATCCTTTTTCAAATTACGGCTTTTAATTACACCTTTGGTATCTTCAAACTTTTCTTAATAGTTATTACAAGTCTATATTACAACCATAATACACAGATTATATTATTATTGTATGATGCTCTTCTTGTGTGTGGAAGAAATTGGCAGTTACTGTTTCTCTGCAAAACACAATTCATTAGGGAGTAAGACAGATAAAAGTTTGATTGACTCTGGAACTGGGTTATCACTGTACAATCCATATTTTAGTGATGATCTACTACAAAGAAAGCATCTGAATCATCTGATCATTGTTCTCACCAAGTTATAGCTGAAATATTTAGTTCTTTTTAAACCTCCAACAAAAATCACTCACTCAATCTTTTTGTCTGTTGATGCTGTCGAACATAATTACAATTATTGCCCCTCTCAAAGCAATCATAACACCAGTATAATATACATTAGAAATGCGATGCCATGTATCCTCCTAGTCTGTATATCATTTGTTTGCTTTTGTTGAGAACAAGAATACAAATATGGCTCATGTCTTATTTATGTTATTTATGTTTGTTTGCATATACTACAATACATTAATGTGTTACCACACAAACAAACACATTAATGTGTAACCACACAAACAAACACATTAATGTATAACCACACAAACAAACACATTAATGTGTTACCACACAAACACATTAATGTGTAACCACACAAACACAGTAATGTATAACCACACAAACAAACACATTAATGTATAACCACTACAATATTACCCAATTATTAACCTCGAGCTAACAAAGTAATAGACGTTTCCTTATCAGAGTTCGAGGTAGAGAGGTTTGACTGTGTAGCTGTATTTAATAATGGGTAACCATTATACATCATTTATGTTGAATGATAAGCATTGCTCAATAACACATGTTAATACTAGTGGAGCGTACACAAAAACTGCTTACCGTTAGTTAATAGAAGGGCTCATGTCGCTCAATCTTTAGTTTTATATGCATTGTTTTTTTAGCTTAAACATATTTTTATTTGCTAAATATAACAAATAGGGATCGGACACAAGTTTTTCCAACTTATGAAGTCTTCTCCTGAATACAATAATTTTCAATATGGATTAGCATGCGCAATGAAATGATAGAGATGCCAGTCAAAAATCAATTACAGGGGATGCTTGCTGTTTTTGAACCATTAGATAGAGCTCAATCTAAGAAGAACTTTGAGCCTTCATTTGTAAAAATCGGATGAAGGGTTCAAAAGTTATGAGCATCTGAAATTGCCTATTTTTGGTCGATAATTTTCCAAAGATGGCCGCCATCAATAATGGTTTTAATGACTGTTTTAGAGTTCTGATTTTTTGTGTAAACAGCAGATAATGTCTCTACTTTTGTTTTTTCCCATAGATTATAAGTTATTCTGTCAGAAAAATGAAACTGAACATGCTTGAAGTGATATTTGCTATTTGTTTTACTGTCCAAAATGTATGGCGGAGCCACTTTTGATCTTGACCGAAAGGTCCATATGGCTCACATTGCCATAATTTTGTCAGAAAATAACTTATCTGACATCATAATAGAAGAAATTGTGTGTAGAAATACTTGTTTTGTGTGCAATTATAACATATGAATCACCTTTTACATCTTTTTGTGGAATTATGAATCCATAAAGGTGGGTGTGCAATTAGTGTTCACCACTATTTGAGAATGGCACCGTTTCACAGCAGTTATATGGGAAAATGACACAAAAAGCTTCATATTTCCTAAACTAAAAGTGATATCCGCACAAAATTTTGAAGGTAATACCACATTGTTGTGCACGTTCTGTTGGACGTGATGTTTTTTTTGTCGACGCAAGAAATGGCAGCCATTTTGTTCAAAATGGCCGCCATTTTTTCATAAAATTCATCAAACAGGGAACCTGTTCCAAGATAATTTGATAATTTTTTTTATCAATATAATTAATATCACTGAAAAAATGGATATGGAGATTTGTACCAATGACCTCTTATTTGTTTTAGCATTTTATTAAGGAATAATTGTCATATTGGTGACAATTTGGAAAACAAAATGGCTGCCATTGCTTTAAAATTCGTTGCTCAAATTTACGTTTTTTATGATTACTCTATTGTTTCTAGTCAGAATTTGATCATCAAGGTATCAAATTAAAGATATTTTAATAATCTATAACCTC